>JARQOD010000001.1:259635143-259785331 GCA_033576555.1 Oophaga sylvatica
AAAGTAATCTTTCAGTAACAATACCCCTATGCAAGCAGAGGTAGTGAATAATAGGGCATTATCAAACATCATGAGACATGTCTGTTACAGTGTCATCAATTGCACTGTTGTGCCATAATTTGTCTTTATTAATATGCAAATTAGGCTTGAAAGTGCACTAGGGGTATCAATGCACTTGCAGTCCATGACTCTACTTCACTCTGGCAGTGCCATCCATGCTTTTTACTGTGGAGACAGTTTTTATTGACTAACAGCAGCTTTGCTCTCAACTCTCAATCAAGATGTTGTGCAAGGAGGGCTAAATTCATAAATTTACTATCCAAGAACTTAAACAAATAGTCCACCACAATTGTATAATTGTATAATGGAGCACCTAATTGCTTCTAGGATGGAAAAGATTTGAATTAGCCTCATCCATCAAACACCTCGGGCATCTGGAGTCCATTCTCAGTCCTGCCTTTTTCATCCACGTAGGAGTCCTGTACAGTCATGGACAAAAGTTTTGAGAATGACACAAATATTAATTTTTACAAAGTCTACTGCTTCACTTTTTCTAATGGCAATTTGCATATACTCCAGAATGTTATAAAGAGTGATAAGCTTAACAGCAATTACTTGCAAAGTCAATATTTGGCTAGAAAATGAACTTTATCCCCCAAAACACATTTCAACATCATTGCAGCCCTGCCTTAA
The DNA here is from genome assembly GCA_033576555.1 of Oophaga sylvatica. Classification (NCBI taxonomy): domain Eukaryota; kingdom Metazoa; phylum Chordata; class Amphibia; order Anura; family Dendrobatidae; genus Oophaga; species Oophaga sylvatica. The sequence continues at coordinate 259,635,837 of JARQOD010000001.1, forward strand.
AAGGACCAGCTAACCTCTTTTCAGTGATTGCTCCATTAACACAGGTGTGGGTGTTGATGAGGACATGGCTGGAGATCAATCTGTCATGATTAAGTAAGAATGACACCACTGGACACTTTAAAAGGAGGCTGGTGCTTGGCATCATTGTTTCTCTTCTGTTAACCATGGTTATCTCTAAAGAAACACGTGCAGTCATCATTGCAATGCACAAAAATGGCCTAACAGGGAAGAGTATCGCAGCTAGAAAGACTGCACCTCAGTCAACAATCTATCGCATCATCAAGAACTTCAAGGAGAAAGGTTCCATAGTTGCCAAAAAGGCTCCAGAGCGCCCAAGAAAGACCAGCAAGCGCCAGGACCGTCTCTTAAAAGTGTTTCAGCTGCGGGATCGGGCTACCAGCAGTGCAGAGCTTGCTGAGGAATGGCAGCAGGCAGGTGTAGTGAGTACATCTGCACGCATTGTGAGGCGGAGACTCTTGGAGCAAGGCCTGGTCTCAAGGAGGGCAGCAAAAAAGCCACTTCTCTCCAGAAAAAACATCATGGACAGACTGATATTCTGCAAAAGGTACAGGCAGTGGACTGCTGAGGACTGGGGTAAAGTTATTTTCTCTGATGAATCCCCCTTTCGATTGTTTGGGACATCAGGAAAACGCCTCATTCGGAGAAGACAAGGTGAGCGCTACCACCAGTCTTGTCTCATGCCAACTGTTAAGCATCCTGAAACCATTCATGTGTGGGGTTGCTTCTCAGCCAAGGGAATCGGCTCTCTCACAGTCTTGCCTAAAAACACAGCCATGAATAAAGAATTGTGCCAGAATGTCCTCCAAGAGCAACTTCTCCCAACCCTCCATGAGCAGTTTGGCGATCAACAATGCCTTTTCCAGCATGATGGACCCACCTTGCCATAAAGCAAAGGTGATAACTAAATGGCTCAGGGAACAAAACATAGAGATTTTGGGTCCATGGCCTGGAAACTCCCCAGATCTTAATCCCATTGAGAACTTGTGGTCAATCATCAAGAGACGGGTGGACAAACAAAAACCTAAAAATTCTGACAAAATGAATGCATTGATTGTGCAAGAATGGACTGCTATCAGTCAGGATTTGGTCCAAAGGTTGATTGAGAGCATGCCAGGGAGAATTGCAGAGGTCCTGAAGAAGAAGGGTCAACACTGCAAATATTGACTTGCTGCATTATCTCATTCTAACTGTCAATATAAGCTTTTGTTACTCATATGTTTGCAATTATATTTCTGTCTGTGATAAAAACATCTGTTAAACACACATAAAAACCAGAGGGCAGCAGATCATGTGAAAATATAATATTTGTGTCATTCTCAAAACTTTTGGCCATGACTGTATACACTATGTATGGTGAATAACTGCGACACCCTCCCAGATTCACTTATAGATAATCTAGGGACATATTGTAGAATTGACTCCCGTGTGAATAGAAGATTGAGAGAAAGGCAGAATGAAGAGAAGGCTCTTATAATGCTGAACCCAGTCTCTCAGGATAGCCCCATTGACAGCGAGGAACAGATGCAACTTGGGGCAATGTCTTCTCGCTCCCAGGAGAGGGAGAGGAGGTTCTCTGAGGGGCTATGCTTGTATTGTGGTAAGGCTGACCATTTTATTAAGCAATGCGAGGTTCGTATATGTAAGGAAAAAAAAAAGGTCAGTATTAGCAACACTTCCGTTCGTATTGCGTTTTTACGTTCTGCAGGAGTATTTTTTTCTGGTAATACCACCTATCATGGTCATTCCATTGATTTTCAGGTAATGGTGGATAGTGGTTCTGCACTTAACTTGATTGATCAACAATTTCTAGATAAATATAAGTTTGATTCTGAACCATTGTCATCTCCTTTTCCTGTTGTGGCAATTGATAACACCCCCCTGGAGCATGGATGCGTTTCTCAAAAGGTCACTGGGTTCCCACTTATTGCAAATATGTAACACTAGATGGTGGCCCGATTCTAAAGCATCGGGTATTCTAGAATATGTATGTAGTTTATTTATAAGATTTAAGAATAATGCAATGAATACACAGGATTTTCCGGGTAAAATATATACATTATCATTAAATGTTATTGCTCATAGAACTTAATACAATTGAACGAAATTATTAAACAGATCATCAAAATATAGTGTATATAGAGGCTGCTGGGGTGTATATAGAGGCTTCTGGGGTGTATATAGAGACTGCTGGGGTGTATATAGAGGCTTCTGGGGTGTATATAGAGGCTGCTGGGGTGTATATAGAGGTTGCTGGGGTGTATATAGAGGCTGCTGGGGTGTACATAGAGGCTGCTGCTGCTTCGGTGTATATAGAGGCTGCTGGGGTGTATATAGAGGCTGCAGGGGTATATAGAGGCTGCTGCTGGGTGTATATGGAGGCTGCTGGGGGGTATATAGAGGCTGTTGGGGTATATAGAGGCTGCTGCTGGGGTGTATATAGAGGCTGTTGGGGTATATGTGGAGGCTGCTACTGGAGTATATGTGGAGGCTGCTGCTGCTGGGGTATATGTGGAGGCTGCTGCTGGGGTATATGTGGAGGCTGCTGCTGCTGGGGTGTATGTGGAGTCTGCTGCTGGGGTATATAGAGGCTGCTGCTGGTGGGGTGTACGTGGAGGCTGCTACTGGGGTTAACGTGGAGGCCGCCGGTCGGGGTACTTCCGCTGCATCGCCGCTGACCTCCATGCGGCAGGAGATGACACGCGGCTACCGTCGGGAGATCAGCGGTTAGCGCCGCTGATCTCCCGACGATAGCGGTGGCATGCGTGGTTCAAATCCTGCATCAATTCGTGGCCAGACTGCGCCTGTCGCTGATTGGTCGCGTCCAGCCGGGCGCGTCCAATCAGCGACGCGGGATTTCCATTACAGACAGACAGAATTAGACGATTATATAGTAGATGTTACTGTGTATTGCCTCATGTCACTGTGTATTACCTCATATTACTGTGTATTACCTCATGTTATCGTATATTACCTCATATTACCTCATGTTACCTGTGCATTACCTGATATTACTGTGTATTACCTCATGTTACTGTATATTACCTCATTTTACTGTGTATTACCTCATGTTACTGTATATTACCACATGTTACTGTATATTACCTCATGTTACCTGTGTATTACCTCTGTCACTGTGTATTACCTCATGTTACTGTGTATTACCTCATATTACTGTGCTTTACCTCATATCACTGTGTATTACCTCATGTTACCGTATATTACCTCATATTACCTCATGTTACCTGTATACTACCTCATATTACTGTGTATTACCTCATATTACTGTGTATTACCTCATGTTACTGTATATTACCTTATTTTACTGTGTATTACCTTATGTTACTTATGTATTACCTCATGTCACCTGTGTATTACCTCATGTTACTGTGTATTACCCGTGTTCAGTAAACGTGACAGAAGTACATCAGACACTGTGACTGACAAAACATGTTCAGTACATCATGGGCAGTTGGTGAGTCACATGACCACATGGGCAGAGTTAGCCCTGTGTCGCTGATGTTACTGTGTATTACCTCATGTCACTGTGTATTACCTCATATTACTGTGTATTACCTCATATAACTGTGTATTACCTCATGTTACCGTATATTACCTCATATTACCTCATGTTACCTGTGTATTACCTCGTATTACTGTGTATTACCTCATATTACTGTGTATTACCTCATGTTACTTTATATTACCTCATTTTACTGTGTATTACCTTATGTTACTTATGTATTACCTCATGTCACCTGTGTATTACCTCATGTCACTGTGTATTACCCAAGTTCAGTAAGAGATTAGGAGTGTATAGACTTATTTGTACTGGCTAATTTGCCTTTTCCAGTCGTCCTGGGTTTACCCTGGATAAAAATGCAAAAATCCTTTGCTGGACTGGTCATCTAGCACTATAAGGTCCTGGGGTCAGGGGTGTAATGGTAAGTGTTGTAATGTTCACATTGCTGCTGTTGTGAAGAGGGAGCTACCTGAAGCCATTCAGGATTTCTGGAAGGTATTTTTGGAAGTTGAGTCGCAAACTCCACCACACCATATACAGTCATGGCCAAAAGTTTTGAGAATGACACAAATATTAATTTTTACAAAGTCTACTGCTTCACTTTTTCTAATGGCAATTTGCATTTACTCCAGAATGTTATAAAGAGTGATCAGCTTAACAGCAATTACTTGCAAAGTCAATATTTGGCAAGAAAATGAACTTTATCCCCCAAAACACATTTCAACATCATTGCAGCCCTGCCTTAAAAGGACCAGCTAACCTCTTTACAGTGATTGCTCCATTAACACAGGTGTGGGTGTGGATGAGGACATGGCTGGAGATCAATCTGTCATGATTAAGTAAGAATGACACCACTGGACACTTTAAAAGGAGGCTGGTGCTTGGCATCATTGTTTCTCTTCTGTTAACCATGGTTATCTCTAAATAAACACGTGCAGTCATCATTGCAATGCACAAAAATGGCCTAACAGGGAAGAGTATCGCAGCTAGAAAGATTGCACCTCAGTCAACAATCTATCGCATCATCAAGAACTTCAAGGAGAGAGGTTCCATTGTTGCCAAAAAGGCTCCAGGGCGCCCAAGAAAGACCAGCAAGCGCCAGGACCGTCTCTTAAAAGTGTTTCAGCTGCGGGATCGGGCTACCAGCAGTGCAGAGCTTGCTCAGGAATGGCAGCAGGCAGGTGTGAGTGTATCTGCACGCACTGTGAGGTGGAGACTCTTGGAGCAAGGCCTGGTCTCAAGGAGGGCAGCAAAAAAGCCACTTCTCTCCAGAAAAAACATCATGGACAGACTGATATTCTGCAAAAGGTACAGGCAGTGGACTGCTGAGGATTGGGGTAAAGTTATTTTCTCTGATGAATCTCCTTTTCGATTGTTTGGGACATCAGGAAAACGCCTCATTCGGAGAAGACAAGGTGAGCGCTACCACCAGTCTTGTCTCATGCCAACTGTTAAGCATCCTGAAACCATTCATGTGTGGGGTTGCTTCTCAGCCAAGGGAATCGGCTCTCTCACAGTCTTGCCTAAAAACACAGCCATGACTAAAGAATGGTACCAGAATGTCCTCCAAGAGCAACTTCTCCCAACCCTCCAAGAGCAGTTTGGCGATCAACAATGCCTTTTCCAGCATGATGGAGCACCTTGCCATAAAGCAAAGGTGATAACTAAATGGCTCAGAGAACAAAACATAGAGATTTTGGGTCCATGGCCTGGAAACTCCCCAGATCTTAATCCCATTGAGAACTTGTGGTCAATCATCAAGAGACGGGTGGACAAACAAAAACCTAAAAATTCTGACAAAATGAAAGCATTGATTGTGCAAGAATGGACTGCTATCAGTCAGGATTTGGTCCAGAAGTTGATTGAGAGCATGCCAGGGAGAATTGCAGAGGTCCTGAAGAAGAAGGGTCAACACTGCAAATACTGACTTGCTGCATTAACTCATTCTAACTGTCAATATAAGCTTTTGTTACTCATATGTTTGCAATTATATATTTCTGTCTGTGATAAAAACATCTGTCAAACACACATAAAAACCAGAGGGCAGCAGATCATGTGAAAATATAATATTTGTGTCATTCTCAAAACTTTTGGCCATGACTGTAGATTATGATTGTGCTATTGAGTTCGTCCCAGGTGCTACACTCCCTAAGAGTCATTTATTTAATCTGATGATTCCCGAGAGGGAGGCCTTAAAGGAACACATACAGACTAGTTTAGCTGCAGGTCACATAAGACCCTCTTAGTCCCCTGTTGCTGTAAGATTTTTTTTGTCAAAAAGAAGGATGGGGGCCTCAGGCCGTGTCTGGATTTTCAGGAGATTAATAAGATCACTGTGCGAATCCGTACCCATTGCCACCAATTCCAGATTTGTTTAACCAAGTAACCGGAGCTAAGTACTTCTCTAAGATTGACCTTCATGTGGCATATAATTTGCTGCGGGTGAAGGAGGGCATGAATGGAAGGCAGCCTTTAATACCCCGGAAGGTCATTTTGAGTGTCTGGTTATGCCTTTTGGCCTTACTAATGCACCTGCGATTTTTCAAAATTTCATTAATGACATTCTGAGGCCGTTGATCGGTAGGAGTGTTATTGTTTATTTGGATGATATTTTAATCTATTCACCTGACCTGGAGTCGCATTGGCAGAGAGTCGGCGAAGTTCTACAGATTTTGAGCGAAAACACACTCTTTGCTAAATTGGAGAAGTGAGAATTTGCGGTACAGAAAATGAGTTTTTTGGGGTACCTTGTCTCCAGTGATGGGTTTGAAATGGACCCGGTGAAGGGTCAGGCAGTACTAGAGTGGCCTAGGCATGAATGTTTAAAGTCGGTTCAGAGATTTTTAGAGTTTGCTAATTATTATAGAAAATTCTTAAAGAATTTTTCTGTTATCGCTAAACCTATAACTGATCTCACCAAGAAGGGTTCTAATACTGTCCAATGGTCCACTGAGGCTGTTGAGGCTTTTGAGCATCTCAAGGAGAGGTTTAGCTCTTCTCCTGTTTTGATCCAGACAGATGAGACCAAGCCATTTCTGGTAGAGGTTGATGCCTCATCAGTAGGGTGGGGGCAGTTCTGTCCCAGGAGGAAGAGGATGGGGTGCATCCCTGTGCTTTCTTTTCTAAAAATTTTTCGGAGACTGAGCTCAACTATGCTGTTGGGAACAAAGAGTTGCTGGCTATTAAACTTGCGTTTGAGCATTGGCGACATTTTTTGGAGGGGGCTGGACATCATATACAGGTTTTTACTGATCATAAGAATCTGATATATCTGGATGCTGCTAAACGTTTGAATGCCCGTCAAGCTAGGTGGGCACTGATTTTTGCCCGGTTCCATATCTCCGTAACATATATCCCTGGGACAAAAAATGTTAAAGCGGATGCTTTGTCTCGTAGTTTCTCTCCAGCTGTTAATACTGAGAAGGAGGAATGTATTTTGTAGAGAGGGGTGGTGGTGGCAGCATTGCGTTCTGAGTTGAGGAATAGCATCCTAGAGGCCCAGAATGCTGCACCAACAAAAACTCCATATGGTAAATTATTTGTGCCTAGAACCTTGAGGAGAGCTTTGTTTGCTGAATGCCATGAGTCTCGGTTGGCGGGTCATCCAGGGATTTCAGAAACTAGAAAGTCGATCGATCGAAGTTTCTGATGGCCAGGCTTGCAAAGAGAAATCATCAAGTGGGTGCGTCAGTGTACTGTGTGCGCTAGGTCGAAGGCCTCACATGCCCCGGCTGCAGGTTTGCTGTGCCCTTTGGAGGATCCTAGTTCACCATGGATGCATCTTGCTATGGATTTTATCACCGATCTGCCGATCTCTGAGGGTTTTTCTGTCATCTGGGTTGTTGTGGACCGGTTTAGTAAGATGTGTCATCCGGTCCCGTTCAATAAATTACCCTGCACCAAGACTCTAGATTAGGCATTTGTGAAAGAGATTGTCAGGCTCCATTGTGTTCCCATGGACATTGTTTCCGATAGAGGATCACAGTTTGTGGCTTGCTTTTGGCGTGCTTTTTGTGACATACTAAAGGTTTATTTGTAATTTTCGTCAGGTTATCATCCGGAGTCCAATGTACAGACCGAAAGGAAGAACCAGGACGTCGAGCAGTTTTTGAGATGTTTTGTAGCAGACAATCAGGAGATGTGGTCGGAATATCTAACACTAGCTGAGTTTGCTCTTAATAATCATACGTCTTCCTCGGCTGGGTGTTCTCCTTTTTTTTTGCTGTACAGGGAGGCATCCATTTTTTGGTCCATTTTCAAAAATTGGGGCGGCTGTGCCCGAGGAGGAGAGTTTTTCTGGAAATTTGGAAAGGGTTTGGATCAGTGTATGCCACAAACTGAGAGAGGCGAATAGGAGGTCAAAGAAATATTTTGAAAAGAAGGGAGGCATTATTTGCAGTTGGGGACATGGTCTGTTTGTCCTCTAGGAATCTGCGTTTTAAGATCCCTTCTTAAAAAACTTGGGTCTAAGATTGTAGGACCCTACAAAGTGATACAGGTTGTCAACTCGGCAGCGGTGAGATTAGACATCCCCTCTTCCTGAAGAATTAATTCAGTTTTTCATGTATCTTTACTGAAGAAAGTTGACACGCCAGATAAGGAGGCAATGTCGACTGTTCCTCCAGTTGATGAGGATGGCGAGTTTGAGATTTCACGCATTTTAGATTCCAGGTAACACACATGAAGGTTGCAGTGTCTTGTGTCCTGGAAGTGTTTCGGTCCCTGAGGAAAATTCCTGGGTGAAAGCTGAGGATGTCTCGGCCTCCAGGCTGATTAAGGCTTTTCACAGGAGATTTCCGAATAAGGCTCGGCCATGAGGATCCGGGGGATCTCGTAAAAGGGGAGGTACTGTTAGAATCTATTTCGTTTTGACTATCCGCCATCTCGTTGTGGTTTTCTGGCTGCTGGTCTTTTTCCCCTGGTGCTGGGTTTGCTAAGGTCAGGTGATTGTATCACCCTTTATTACCCAGCACCTTCCTCCCAGTCCTTGCTAGACAACAGTGTTAATCCACTAGAGTTCTGGCTATGTGCTTTGATTGCTTTCTGTGTTTGATACTGTGCAGTTCTGGGATCTCTATTTCTGCCTGGTTTGTTTTTTGGTTTTCCTTTAGTTTCTTCAACTCCCTCTAGTTTCCTACTAGGAGGTTACCTGTTTTTTGTTCCCAGTCCCTAGATCATTCAGGGATACCCGTCCCCCTACCTTTAGGTCTTCATTTGAGTTTAGCCTAGGAAACGTCAGTGGGTCTATTCACAAAGAATAGGTTGCCCGCTCCATCGTAGTGTTTCAGCCTAGTCCTAGTTCAAGGTCAGCTTCTCCACTTCTACCCTAGTCCTGAGTTGCAGATCTGTAACACTATCCCTCTGTATCACTATCGGTGATCTTCTTCACTGTCTATGAAATGCATGTCGCAGCTGCAGATACTGATAGAACATAGTATGTTCCAGAGGGAACTCTTTCCCAAGTGCTTCAAATGTTTTGAACGTCTCACCATCCAGCAGCTGCGACACATACCATATACCTATTCTCCTCCACTATCCAAAATTTTGTAAATTTAACATTTCGGTCAGCCGTGGGTCAAGCCTGATGGATGTGTATCTCATGTATTCCTTTATCTCCCTCCACTGCTTAATTTTTTTGAACAATTTCCCAAGTAGCACCAGTGTTGGAAAGCCTTTAGAACTCAGTCGAAATCTACCTGACTCCAAAGCAGCCAACAGTGTGCCTTTCCCCATCATAAAAGATATAACCTTCCCCACTGAGCTAGTGAAGTCATGGTCTCCCCATCCCACAACATGCTGGCATGAAGACCCAATGTAATACAACCATGCATTGGGAACAGCCAGGCTTCCACCATCCTTTGGACGTTGCAACAATTCTAACTTGATAAGCGCTCGGCCTCCCCTCCATATCAAGTCACGAAAGATGGCATTAATTCTGTAGAATCTATTCTGAGATAGCCATACCACTGCATTGTGTAGCACTTACAAGAGCTGGGGCATGAGTATCATCTTTATTAAGTTAGCACGCCCCCAGTAACGGGTCAGATTGAGCCTCCCATAGTCTTAAAGATTGTTTGACACCCTAATGCCTAGGTAGATAACCTCTTTGACCGCCTGAATCTGAGTTGGCTGATCTCCCACAGCAATGGTCCCACGGTCCAGTGACAGCAGCACAGATTTGTCCCAATTAATGCATATCCTGGATATAACAGTATACTCTTCGGTCCCAATTAATACAGATCCCGGATATAACGGTATACTCTTCGAGGACCGTCATCACTGCCCTCAAAGAGCCCCTGGCAACTCCCAAAAATAGCATCAAATATCTCCATTCTATGCTATCAAATGCTTTTGCTGCATCCAATGACAAGATAGCCATGTGCCCTACATTGTCTGCTTTCACCTGCATATTGATAAAGAGTCTCCTCAAGTTCATCGCTGTGGATTTATTAGGGAGGAATCCCACCTGATCCTGGTGTATTATAGATGTTATGACTTTACTGAGATGATTAGCCATCATTTTAGCCTGAAGTTTTACATCTGTAGTTAGTAATGAGATTGGAAGATACAAGGCCGGTGCAGTGGGATTCCTGCCTTTTTTTGGGGAGCACAACAATAATTGCTTCCTGCATGGACCATTGCAGTTCACCTCTGTCTACCCCTGCCTTATGCACTTCCAACAAGACGGGCAGCAGAAATTCTCTATATCTCTATATTTTTTATACGTTTCCCTGGGCAGACCATACACCCCTGGAGCCTTATCATTAGCCATAGAAGCCAGTGCCACCTCCAACTCCTCAAATAAACCCATCACCATCAAATCCATAACCTCCAAATAAATCCATCACCTCCAATTAACCCCATGTATCCCTGACCTCCTGCCCATCCTCTCCCTTCAAGGCGAGTATGTATTATCTCTAAGCGCAGCAGCCACCAGGGCCAGGAGATGACCGTCTCTCTCTTTCCTTCCCCAAAATATTGCATAGTTTGGAACATCTTTTTTCGTTGTGCCGTCCGTAAAGACAATGCCTTTTTAAGCCTCTCCTGCATCCGGATGGATCTAGGGTCAGTGCCTCCTCTGCCTCTTCCAACTCCCGGAATACAAACTGATCTTTCTGTTAAGTGTTTGTTTGAACCTTAGATATCCCTTTAATACAAAAATCCCTGAAAAAATCCTTCATAGCCTCCCAGACAATCCCCTCATGTGCCGTACCCCTGTGAATCTCAAAGTACTCTCGGAGCTCCCTCTCTAAGTCGCCTCCCTTGTCAATGAGCTGTAGCCAGAAGGGGTTTAATCCCCAGAGAGGTCTACTGCTCTTCAGCTGGCCCTGTTCACCAAGCAGCACATACATTGGGGAATGGTCAGACACCGTTCTGATCAAGTATCCTACATCTGAAACAAGACTTAACATTTGATCATCCCCAGCTCCAAATCAATCCTTGACAATGAAGAGAAAGTCATTTAGAAACACGAGAATTTACGCACACCCGGGTTACGAACCCTCCAGAGATCAATCATGGATGTCTCTCTCAACAAAGCACCAAATGGAATACAATTAACCCCCAGTTTTATGTCCTCTCCCCAGCCTCTGTCCAAATGGGAGTCTGGTTATTATATGGCGGCGGAACGTACACAGACATAAGTAGTATAGGCCTATTGTTAAGTTTGCACAGTATACACTATATTGCCCCTCTGAGTCAATGATTGAGGTAAGCTTTTCAAACTGCGTTCCCCTACATATCAAAATACTGACTCCCCTCTAGTATGCCGACTGCATAGCATGGTAGCTCTCTTGTATCCAGCGCCCATTCAGGGTGTGATTCCTTTTTGGAACCATAAGATTCTCCTGTAGGCAAATTATAGCTGGTTTTGCTGTGCGCAAGAATTGAAATACTGTTCATTTTTAAACTCACCTGTCAGGCCTCTAACATTCCAACTTAAAATTTTCAGTTCATCCCCCATTAAGACTCAGACTTACATATAATACAAAATGTGTACTTACTAGAGTTGAGCAAAACAGTTCAGTCAGATTCAAAAGTCGCCGACTTTCACCAAAGTTGGGTTTAGTTGGACGAAACCCGACCATAGCGTGCAGTCGGCCATGCGATCGTCGACCCCAGCGCCCAAGTCGGCTTTCCCATAATGCTTGCAGGTGCCTTTTTTCAGCCAATGAGCAAGGACGTACACTGTGGGCAACGAGATGACATCTGCAGCGTCCACCACCATCTTAGAGAAGGGCATTGCAGTGATTGGCTTGCTTTGGGGGGCATCATAGTGTCTATAAAAGACCTGAGCGTCGACCTCCATTTTACTTCTGCCTATATTAACAGTAGGGAGAGGTTGCTGACGCTGTATATCAGTAGGGAGAGAGTTAGGCAGGAAAGAGAAGTTCTTCTGTGCTTGTGCTGATAACAATTGTGCTGTACAGTTAGTGTGCAGTGACAGGGGAGGAATTTCTTGTGTGCAGCAGCGCTGGTTATTAGGCTGCCTGGTAGCTGTATTGCTGTGTGTACACTGCTGTGCAGACTGCTTTTTACACAGCGCTAATACTTTTATTCATTTTTTCCTGCCTACTTACCGACCGTTCATTTTTTCCCACACCGTATAGAGCTGTACGCTCCTCACACACTACCATGTACCGGCTGGTATCACGGACAAATACATGCTATCTGTGTGTGACTCTGGAAATATATATGGAGATTGCAATTTTCCCCTACACCGTATACAGCTATACGCTTCTGAGACAGTACCGTATATCTGCTCTTTGTATTATGGTCAAATCCATACTGAGTGAGTGTCTGTGTGTGACTCCGGAAATATATACGGAGATTGCAATTCTCCCTACACCGTATACAGCTGTACGCTTCTGAGACAGTACCGTATATCTGCTCTTTGTATTACTGTCAAATCCATACTGAGTGAGCGTCTGTGTGTGACTCCGGAAATATATGCGGAGATTGAAATTTTCCCGTACACCGTATACAGCTGTACGCTTCTGAGACAGTACCGTATATCTGCTCTTTGTATTACTGTCAAATCCATACTGAGTGAGCGTCTGTGTGTGACTCCGGAAATATATGCGGAGATTGAAATTTTCCCATACACCGTATACAGCTGTACGCTTCTGAGACAGTACCGTATATCTGCTCTTTGTATTACGGTCAAATCCATACTGAGTGATCGTCTGTATGTGACTCCGGAAATATATACGGATATTGCAATTTTCCCCTACATTGTATACAGCTATATGCTTCTGAGACAGTACCGTATATCTGCTATTTGTACTATGGTCAAATCCATACTGAGTGAGCGTCTGTGTGTGACACCGGAAATATATACGGAGATTGAAATTTTCCCGTACACCGTATAAACCTGTCCGCTTCTGATACAGTACCGTATATCTGCTCTTTGTATTACGGTCAAATCCATACTGAGTGATCGTCTGTGTGTGACTCCGGAAATATATACGGAGATTTCAATTTTCCCCTACACCGTATACAGCTGTATGCTTCTGAGACAGTACTGTATATCTGCTCTTTGTATTACGGTCAAATCCATACTGAGTGAGCATCTGTGTGTGACTCCGGAAATATATACAGAGATTTAAATTTTCCCCTACGCCAAATACAGCTGTACGCTCCTCATACAGTACCATATATCTGCTGGTATTTTTGGTACATTTTTCCAAACATGAGGAAGTATGGTGGAAGAGGCCGCGGACATGGGTGGGCGGGCCAGCTGGGAATGATGGTGGTGGTGGTGCATTTGCTGGTAGTGCCAAAAGCCCAATAGCACCTAAGGCAGGAGGTGTTGAGCCTGCGTCATCATCTGGCTCCAGAAGGCCTGGAAGGCTCCCTTTTCTGGGAGTAGGTAAACCACTTTTAAAGCCGGAACATCAGGAACAAGTTTTGGCTTACATTGCCGATACAGCCTCCAGCTCTATTGCCTCCTCTTCTGAACTTTCAAAAAATGCAAGCACTGAGTCATCAGTGCAGGCTCTTTGTCAGGAACGACACCTTTCCTTGTGTCCTTCACCCCCACCAAAAGTGAAGGATGCGGCATGCCACACTTCAGATTACTCCATGGAGCTCTTTTCACATACCATGCTTGGCTTATCAAGTCAAATCCTGAATTCCCCAGTCCAAGATGAATATGACAGTGCACTGATGCACAGCCACTGCTATCTGATTCTGCTGGTACATTCACCAAGAGCGCTACATTGCCCTCGCAGTCTACTGAGCCAGAATCTGACCCTAATGAAACTCAGGTGTCCCTTCCCACATAATATACCACCTTACACGGTGACACAGAGGAAGGTGCAGATGAAATTGAAGAGGAGGTGATGGATGACCCAGTTGTTGACCTGGATTGGCATCCATTGAGGGAAGAGGGTGCTGCTGGCCACAGCTCAGAAGAGAAGGAGGTTCCGCGGCAGGCATCGACATTGCAGCTGCGGTTATCTGGCAGGCCCGTAGCAGTCCAAAAACGTGTTAAAAAAACAAAAAGAGTTGCAGGACAGCTTGGCGAGATGGTCAAATTAGCAAAGCGTGCAAGCCCTGAAAAGTTTTACCATAGTAGGAAGAGTGCAGTGTGGCACTTTTTTGACCAAAATCCTATTGATAAGGCAAAGGTTATCTGTAAGAAGAGCAGAAGGACCTTTAGCCAAGGGAAAAATCTCCGAAAATTGAATACTAGTTGCATGCTTAGACATTTAAACACCATGCACTTGCAAGCGTGGACGGACTGCAAAACCTCACTGGCTTTGAACGCCTACATTGCCAAACTGATCTCATTAGAGATAGGCCCTTCCGTTTGGCTGAAAGCGCAGCGTTCCGAGAGCTCATGACCTAAACTGTCCCACGCTATGACCTACCCTGTCGACACTTCTTTACTAGAAAAGCCATCCCTGCCCTCCACCTGCATGTGAAAGACCGCATTGTCCATGCACTAAAACAATCAGTGAGTGGAAAGGTGCACCTCACAACAGATGCATGGGCCAGTAGGCATGGCCAATGCCGTTACGTGTCCATCACTGCGCACTGGGTTAATGCTGTGGATGCAGGGTCCACATGGGACAGCGGAAGTGGGACAGTGCTGCCTAGCCCACGGTATAGGCAACAGTTGGCTGTAGGCGTTCAACCCTCCTCCTGCTCCAGAAGAAAAAGTTTGCCGACAGAGTGCAGTCACACGATTACTCCATCCACAGCTGCCAGTGTTGCACACGAGGTGTCCCACTATAGATCAGCTAGTAATAAGCGTCAGCAGGCTGTTTTAAAGATGATGTCTTTGGGTGACAACAGACACACAGCGGAGGTACTGCCCGACTACTTGCAGCGAGAAACTGAGTCATTTCTGGGCAGTCCACATCTTGAGCCAGGCAAGGTAGTCAGTGATAACGGCCGTAATTTTGTGGCGGCCATAGTCCTGGCAAAACTCAGACACATACCTTGCCTGGCTCACACTTTGAACCTGGTGGTGCAGTGCTTCATAAATAATTATTCGGAGTTACAAGCCCTGCTCCATAAGGTGCGAAGATTGTGCTCGAACATCCGTCGCTCGCCCATAGACTCCAGTCGTATGCAGAGGCTGCAGCGATCACTCCACCTCCCCAAGCACCGCCTAATCATAGACATTGCAACAAGGTGGAACTCCACCATGCACATGGTTGAGAGGCTGTGCGAACAGAGGCAGGCTGTAATGCATTTGTGGGAGGATCCACGGGCAGGCAGTTTGAGGGCGGACATGGAGTTGTCGGGTGTGCAGTGGTCAAAGCTGAAAGACCTCTGTAAAGTCCTTCAGTGTTTTGAGGAATGCAAACGGCTGGTAAGCACAGACGACGCCATCATATGCATGAGCATCCCACTTATGCGTCTGCTCATGCAAACTTTGACGCACATTAAGGATCAGGTGTCTGCAGTGGAGGAGGAGGCCTAGGGAAGCATTCATGACAGTCAGGAATTGTCTGCTCAAAGAACTGTCCTGGACGAGGTGGAGGAAGAAGAGGAGGAGGATGAGGATAAGGGGGATGATTATTTTGGGGAGGATGTTACTTCTCAAGGGGCAAGAGAAAATGTTGGCTTGCCAAGGTCAGGTACAGGGTTTGTGCTGAATGGAGGGATGTGGATTTGGCAAAAGTACTCCTCCACCCACCACTGGCAGTGCATCATTGACACATGGAACATTGGCCCACATGTGTGATTATGTCTTGCGGATCAAAAAAAGGGACCCCCGCATTGCCAAAATTATGAAGGATGACGACTACTGGTTGGCCAGCATCCTCGATCCACGCTATAAAGGTAAATTACAGAACATCATGCCATAGGAGAACCTAGAGCTAATATTGGCGAACAAACAAGCAACTCTGGTAAACCGTTTGTTAGAGGCATTCCCAGCACACAGCAGCGGTGCAGGTTCTACCACGAGCCGTACTGGGCCAAACGGAAGAGGTGTTCGTGGTGCACACAGCCGAAGTGGCGTTGGAGACAACGGTTTCATGACCATGTTATGGTCTGATTTCTGAAGTAACGCTCACACGACTGTTAATACTGAATCGATTGCACAGGAGACAACAGTTGTCAACTATGGTTCAAAATTACCTCTCCTCCCCTATCGATGTTCTACCTCACAGTTCATTCCCCTTTGACTACTGGGCCTGTAAACTGGACACCTGGCCTGAATTGGCACAATATGCCTTACAGGAGCTCGCTTGCCTTGCTGGTAGTGTGCTATCAGAAACAGTCTTCAGTGCTGCTGTATCAATCCTGACAGAAAGAAGGACCCTCCTGTCGACCCAAAATGTAGGTGATCTCACCTTCATTAAATGAACCATGCCTGGTTTCAAAGGATTATGTACCACCTTCCCTGATGACACATAGGTTGCCAGCAAAATGGCTCGCTTTGTCCTCCTCTTCCTCCGACTTCTCCAATTCCTCCATTTGCAGCTGCTGAACGTCCAGCCTACACCTCAACATATGCCAGTTTTTCCACCTCCCTAACTCGGCTGTACCCCCCCCAGGGCCGGGGTCAGCACCTGGAGTACCCGGGCAAGTGGCGGTGCCCTGAGCAGGTGGGGGGGCCCACTCGCCATCAGAGACACCGGCGTACTATGATGGGCCCTGTGCCAGTGCCAGAGCCCACGAGTGTGACCCCCCTGATAGCTCAGGGCCCCAGCACTTGCAATACTTACATCTCCCTGCTCCACCGCTGTGACATGTTCCGCGTTTCCTGACAGTGACATTCAGGTCAGAGAGTGTGATGATATCACGTCTGTGCGCCCTCTGCCTGAACAGTCACAGTGCAGAGAGCTGGAAGATGGCGATGCTGAGGAGTCCAGAGTAGAGCAGTGCCCAGGGAGGAGAGGTATTTCATTTTTTTTAATGGTTGGAGCAATATATGGGGAGCTTTATACACTGGAGAATTATATATGGGGCCCATCATACACTTGAGCATCATAGATAGGGCACATTATACACTGAAGCATCATCCATGGGGCACATCATATACTAGAGCTTCATATGGGGCCCATTATATATGGCGCATCATATGGGGCACATTATATATGGAGCATCACATGGAGACCATTATATATGGAGCATTATATATGTGGACCATTATATTTGGAGCATTATATGGGGTTCATCATACACTGCATCATATTTGGGGCCCATCATATACTAGAGCATCAAATGGGGTTCATTATTTATGGGGCATCATATAGGACCCTTTATATAAGGAGTAACATATGGAGCACATATGGGGCCTATTCTGTATGGAGCATTATATGGAGCCCATTCTGTATTGAGCAATATATGGGGCTCATTATTCTGTATAGAGCAATATATGGGGCTCATTATTCTGTATGGCGCACTATGTGGTGTCTATAATACTGTAAGGAAGACTACACTGTCCGTTTTTGAGCTATTGTAGAATTTAAAATAGATATCACTCTTGTAATGTAAGAAGTAAAGTATTTGGCATTGTACTATACCTATATTTCTCTGCCGTATCGGAGCATCATGAAATGTGGTATGTTAAAGGGGCCCACTGAGACTCTTTGGCCCGGGGCCCACGAAAACCTGGAGCCAGCACTGCCCCCCCACAACTTTTGCCAAATAACCCCAAGTTTTCAATGCGTTACTATTATTATAAAGTAAATTAAGGTTGACAAGTAGAGTTGAGCGATACTTTCCGATATCCCTAAGTATCGGAATCGGAATGGTATCGCCGATACCATTAAAATATCGGCGATACCCGATACCGATACCGGAAGTCCCATGTAAGTCTATGGGAACAAAATATCGGAACTAAAAAAACCCCATTCTTTCCTTGTAAACACTAAATATACACACATAGAATACATATATATATATATATATACATGTCATTGTGACATATATATATACATATATGTATAGTTTATACACTTCTACATAGTAAAATATCCTCTGATTCAATTGCCGGGTAAAGCCGGCTTCAGTGAAAAGACAGAAGCACCCGACATGAAATGACACTTGGTGTACATAGGGTTAACCATGTATTTTCATGTCGTTTGCTATCTGATTTGCACAAACAATTACATCAGTCTATGTGTGCAAAATTTCACACCTGTAGGGGTTAATTAAAGGTGTAAATTCGTTGTAAAAAAAAACGGACTTTTTTGCTACGAATTTACACCTTTAATTAACCCCTACAGGTGTGAAATTTTGCACACATAGACTGATTTAATTGTTTGTGCAAATCAGATAGCAAAGGACATGGTTAACCCTATGTACACCAAGTGTCATTTCATGTCGGGTTCTGCATTTTCACAAAAGCCGGCAATTGAATTAGCGGCTATTATACTATGTAGAAGTGTATGAACTATAAATATATATATATATATATATTATATATATATATATGTGTCACAAACTCAATGACATGTATATATATATATGAGGTGTAAAATTGCTGAAAAAAAATGCGTGGGCTCCCGCCCTATTTTCGCAACCAGACAGACAAAGCCAGTGAGTGGGGGCAGATAATAATAGCCCAGAGAGGGACCATTATTTTTGCCCCCCCCGGCTACTAACATCTGCCCCCAGACACCCCAAAAAGGGCAAATCTCTAATTAGATTTGCCCTTTCTGGCACTTTGCCCGTCTATTCCCATTACCCTGTAGCGGTGGCGAATGGGTTAATAAGGGGTTAAAATGACCTTGCAATTGAAAGGTCACTTTAAGCCAGGTTAATAATTGAGAGGTGTCAATTAGACAACTATCAATTATTAATCCTATTGTATGAAAGAAAAATCAAACACACACACTTTAATAAAAAAGAAGTTTAATGAAATAATCACACAGTTTTTGACCATATTTTATTTACCTGCTAAAACCATTTCCTGTAATAAAAATAAAATAATAAAGCAAAATTATTCTTACCAATCCGATGCACAGTCAGGTCCCACGGTGTAATCCTTCAGAAAGGGTTAATGTTTACTGCAGGGACCGCAGCTAATGCTGCAGCCTCACAGTAAACCCCCAAATGAATGAGTTCCTCTCCTGGCTGACAGGAGAGGAAGTGGAAAGCTTAATTGATTGCTTTCCACTTTCACTTCAGGTCAGCCAGGGACACCATCAGTGACGTCAGAGGGAACTGATTAACAAAAATATGGGTTCCCTTCGAAAAAAAAAATGGTGTGGGGTCCCCCCTATTTTTGTTAACCAGCCAGATGAAGCAGACCGCTGAGGCCTGGATTTTCAGGCTGTTAAGGAGCCAAGATCCATGGACCTTGCCAGACTGATAATACCAGGCCACAGCAGTCTGCATATCTTGGCTGATTAACAAAAATAGGGGATCCCCTCGAAAAAAATTAGCGTGGGGTCCCCCCTATTTTTGTTAACCAGCCAGATGAAGCAGACCGCTGAGGCCTGGTTTTTCAGGCTGGTAAGGATCCAATATCCATGGACCTTGCAAGCCTGATAATACCAGGCCACAGCAGTCTGCTTAGCTTGGCTGGTTAACAAAAATAGGGAATCCCCTCGAAAAAAAAACGGCGTGGGGATCCCCCCTATTTTTGTTAACCAGCCAAGTAAAATGCAGACTGCTGCGGCCTGGTATTAAAAGACTGTCAAGGCCCATGGATTTTGGCCCTCAACAGCCTGATAATACCAGGCTACAGCAGCCCCACATTTGGCGCATCAAAAGATGTGCCAATTGTGGCACTTTACCCGGCTCTTCCCACTTGCCCTGTAGCGGTGGCAAGCGGGGTAATAAGGGGTTATTGTCACCGTTGATTGCACGGTGACAATAAGCCCGGTTAATAATGGAGAGGCGTCAATAAGACACCGATCCATTATTAATCCCAAAGTTTTTAAATGTTTAAAAAAAGTCACAGCAAGAAAAAAGTCTTTTAATGAAATAAAAGAGACAACACAGTTTTCATTTTTTTTATTACTCTCTCATTCCTGCGACGCCATCGATCTCCTGTAAAAAAATAAAAAAAACAAACCAACAGTATACCACCTGTCCGACGCAGTCCATAGTAACGATTGTCCCACGACGATCCAGCTCTGCTACATCGGAATGACAGGCAGAGCCTGACATCCCGGCGCAGCACAGCTGCTTACCAGCTTCCCCGGCGGTGACGTCATCGGACTGCTTTACGGCCGCGATTACCCAGCAGTCACTGCAGTTATCGCGAGATACTGCATGTGACCGCCGGGGAGAAGAGGATGGCGGCCATTAAGCAGCCCGGGATGTGACCGCCGGAGATCTTCTGCCGGGTAAGTGCCCGCTGACTCCTGACAGACCCGACCGACGGACACTGACAGTGACAGTGACATTCCGATTCCGGTATCCGATATGACGAAAATATCGGAACTCGGAATCGGAATTCCGATACAGCCAATATCGGCCGATACCCGATACTTGCGGTATCGGAATGCTCAACCCTATTGACAAGCTTAAGTAATAAGAATTGATGTCGTTGGCATTGAAATGTGCACTGTAGGTGTGTTTACTGTCCTCCACTCCCTGCCGACTTTTATTCCCCATTGACTTGCATTGGGGTCGGATTCTCGACTCCGACCCGACCATTTCTTTTAGTCGGCCGACTTCGTTAGACTCGACTTTTGAGAAAAAAAAAAAGGCAAAGTCACTCATCTCTAGTATTAACATATATATAACCTGAATAGGAAGCATGGCATAAACATTCCTCTTTACCCTCCGCCCACCTCCCCCTGAAAACTAACCCCGAAACAAAAAACATTAAAGCAGAAAAAAAGGATATATATTTTCCTGTAATGGAAAAACAGGCTATCTCCTATATAATCATCTAATTCTGTCTGTCTGTAACGGAAATCCCTCGTTGCTGATTGGACGCGCCTGGCCGGACGCAACAATCAGCGACAGGTGCAATCCAGTCCCGAATTGGCACACGATTTAAACCGCACACGCCACCGCTATCGGCAAAAGATCAGCGGCGTTAGCCGCTTATCTCCCGATGGTAGCCGTGTGTCATCTCCTGCCACATGGAGGTCAGCGGTGACGCAGCCGGGAGATCATCTCTCGCTGCTCGCAGCGGAAGTTCCCCGACCGGCGGCCTCCATGTTCATCCCAGCAGCAGCAGCCTCCACATATACCCCAGCAGCAGCCTCCACATATACCCCAGCAGCAGCCTCCACGTACACTCTACCAACAGCCTCTATATTACAACCCAGCAGCCTCTAAATACACCCCAGCAGCATCTATATACACCCCAGCAGCCTGTTCATAAATAAACTACATACATATTCTAGAATACCCGATGCGTTAGAATCTGGCCACCATCTAGTAGTATCCTATAACTCTCCATATCCAGTCCCGCATCAGATCCCTCAACACAGGGGTCCATTATGTCTTATCCTTGTGAGCAAATATTAACACATTAGATTGCCAAAGAAATCCCCAAGAGGCCACCAGGGGTGGCAAATAAGTAAACAGACGCTCAGATCACGTGGCCTTCAATCTGCAGAGTCTCTCGCCTTCTCCAGCCGCAGTTTCTCATTACGGTCCAGCCACCTAAGTGCATCTTTGGCCTCAGTAAAAAAGTGAACTTTATCTGTAGCTACGATTCATAGCTTGGCAGGATATAACATGGAGTACGTCACACCGATCTCCCTTAGCCTTTTCTTGATGCTGAAAAACTTAGCTCTCTGCTTCTGCACTTCAATAGAATAATCCGGAAAGACGGAAACTGCGGAGCCATTAATCACGAGATCAGGGTGGTCCCTAGCAAGTTTCAAAATGGTGTCTCTGTCCCGATAATGGAGCACTTTAGCTATTACAGTCTGTGGTGGGCATCCGGGGGGGAGGGGACGTGTGGAGACCCTCTGGGCTCATTCAATGGCATGAAACCGAGATAGCTTATCATCACCCAACATATCCAATTGCCACTTCTCAAAAAACTCCGTAGGGGTATTACCCTCAATTTTTTCCAGCACACAGACCAATCTCAAGTTATTACACTGGGACCTGTTTTCCTAGTCATCCACTGACCTGGACAGCGGAAAGAGCTAGGGTCATTTTTTTATATTCCTTCTCAGCTCCTACTATATAGTCCTCTGCAGCACTGACTCTTTTCTTGACTTCTACTCTCTCCTTCACCACATGCATAATGTGCTGCATTTTGGTCATATTAACCTGGATGCTGCCAAGCTGTGCCACCATGCTGATAATAGAAGAGTCACAATGTATAATGGCACGGAAAACATCCTTTAAGGTCGGCTCCTCTGGCAATAGCAGCTCTCCCATTTTCTCCCGCAGCAACTATGTAGCCACCTCACCATGTCCTGCATCCTGTTAGCCACTCCGACTCCCATCTTCGCTCTCATAGTCATCCTCCTCCCCCCTCTCCAGCTCCTTCTCTCCCCTCTCATACCTCCACAATGTGCATGTATCCCCTCCATCTCCGGTCTGAATCCAAGACTCCCCTGTGCTCCTGGCAAAATGCTGTAGTTTGTTCACAGCATCCATCCGCCCGCGCTCTCCCTGGGCCGGCCCCTCCTCTGCATCAGTCCCGCTGGTAGTATGGGAGCCATTTTGGGCCTTCCTGTCAGGATCTCAGGCAGTCTTTCTGGAGCCTCTTTTGCCGGTCATGGACGGCAATGGGTTCTTTCTGGGCGATCCTATAAGGTCACTACACCATGAGCCTCACAGTAGGGAAGGACAAAGGCATGTCTGTATGTCCCAAAGAATGTCCTTGCTAGATACTATGCAGGAGCTGCAACAGCACACATCTGCTCACATCTCACTTCAGGCCACGCCCCTTAATTCCTTAAAGTTGTTACCTCCTTACAGACAAGTTGGGCAGTAAACTGTCCTAATGTTTTTTAAATGTTCACATCAGATAATCTCTTACATGTGCATTTGTTCATTACTCAGAAGAGGTATAATTGTGACTTACAATATTCTACAGTATGTCTAATTTGGAAGAAAAACACTTATGTTGTCATGTTTTATTTATGTATTTATTGCTGTTGACATGTTTGTTATATCCTCAAAAATTTCAATAAAATTGTATTGACTCTTTTAAAGGGAATCTGTCACACCATTTTTCATATATAAGCTGCAGCCACCACCATCAGGGGCTTATCTACAGCATTCTGTAATGCTGTAGATAAGCCCCCGATGTAACCTGAAAGATAAGAATAATGAGTTATATTATGCTCACCCGGGGGGCGGTCCTATGCGGTCTGGTCCGATGGGTGTCGTAGGTCCGGGGCCGGCGCCACCCATCTTCTAGCGATAACGTCATCATTCTTGCTTCTATCACGCTCCTGTGCAGCTGTACTTTATCTGTCCTGTTGAGGGCAGAGCAAAGTACTGAAGTGCGCAGGCGCTGGGAAAGGTCAGAGAGGCCAAGCGCCTGCACACGACAGTACTTTACTCTGCCCTCAACAGGACAGATAAAGTACAGCTGCACAGGAGCGTGATAGAAGCAAGAAGGATGACCTCATCGCTATATGATGGGAGGCGCCGGCCCCGGACCTGCGACGCCCATCGGACCAGTCCGCATCGGACCGTCCCCCTGATAAGTATAATATAACTCGTTTTTCTTATCTTTCAGGTTACATCGGGCTTATCTACAGCATTACAGAATGCTGTAGATAAGCCCCTGATGGCGGTGGCTGCAGCTTATATACGAAAAAAGGGGTGACAGAGTCCCTTTAAAAGCAAATATGTTTTTGTGCCTGTGCTTTCATATGGTAGCAAAACTTTCTTTTAACTTTTAATACACTTAGATGATTTAAAGTGAGGGATAAATTATATTTATATAATTAATTTATCAGGAGCCTAAATACTAAAACTTTTGCATGTCTTCTTTCATTTTAAGCTCCATAAGTATAAAATGACATATCTATATACTCTGTAAAATTATTATGTTTTGAAAAATTCTCTAATAAAACTAATGAAATATGTACTACCAATGTAGATATTACATGCATATTAAGAATCTATATCATATCCGCATTTGTTTTCTACATATTTGGATTACTATGTCAAGACTGTCATTGCAATAGTAGAGTTGGGTGTGCGGCGCTAAGCTGCTTTAAATTAAGAGCTTAAATATTTACCCATTTCCAAATCTTTTTGTGTACATATTCAAAACATAAACATTAAGATTGTTTTTTCATGCTTTGGAATATGTCATTAGTATTTTTTTTTTACATTGCCTGTCTAATAATATTTAAACCCTTTAATGTTATACGAAGTATGTATCCATCATGAGCACAGGTACCTTAGTGCTCCATGATGGATATATCTATCATTCTGATCTTATGATAGAGCTTTTGTACTTGTTTGATCATTTGCATGAGTCATACTGTTAGGCCATTCAGTATTTCCTCAGTATTTTACATCAGGGTTTGTAAGCCAAAACCAGGAGTGGGTTAACAATAAAAAAGTGGTGATAGATGTGTTTCTATTATACATTCCTTTTAAGGCTAAGTGCACACGTTCAGGAATGTTTGCAGAATTTTCCTGAGCAAAAACGGACTTTTTCCGCGGTAAAAACGCGCGTCTTTTCGCTGTTTTTTTTTTGCGTTTTTGGTGCTTTTTTTTTGCGAATTTTGTGCATTTTTACCGCAATTTTTTTCCTGAACTTTCTAGGTCAATAATATAGCGGGAAAATGGCTAGAATTCCACGAAATTAATGAACATGTTGGTTCTTTTTCCGAGATGCGTTTTTTTCCATGTGCACAAAAATTGCGGAATCCATTCTAAATGATAGGATGCTTAAATCATGCGTTTTTGACGCTTTTTTACCGCGAAAAAACGTGAAAAAAACGAAAATAATCCCGAACGTGTGCACTTAGCCTAAATGTTCCACTGTTGTTTTTAGCTTACAAACAGTGATGCAAAATACTGACCAAATACTGAACATGTGCACATGGCCTTAATCAATCACTGACAATCATGGCAATCATGAGGCCTCATGTTAAAGTCCCTTTAGGAAACTGATTTCTATTGAGAAATTAAAGTAAAAAAAAGTTTTTAAGTGTTAAAAGAGAAATAAAATAAAAACATCCTCCTCCAAAATCTCAGTTTTTGCCACCAAAAATATTTTACTCTGCTAAAAAATAAACATATCCAAAAAACTTGACATTTTTAGCCTTGTCAAGTTCACAAAGTCACATACTATAATACTGGGCAACTATTTAGTCTGCATCGTGAACACTGCAAAAATAACACCAAAATTGCCATTTTCACTCATCCTGCTTCACAAAAGAAAAATAAATAAAAGTGATTAAAAAGATTTATATATTCAAAAATTGTATCAAATAAATACTACGTGTTACTAGGCAAAACATAAGTCTTTATACACTCTGAAAACAAAAAACCTATAAAAGTTATGGGTCTCAGAACATGATGCAAATAAAAAATATTTGTGTTTAAAAATTATTTCCTTGTGCAAAAGTAGTAAAATTCTAAAAAAAGAATGATTTAAATTGGATATCACTATAATCATATAATCGAATTGACTGATAACATAAAATGATGCAATTAAAAAATATAAAAAACAATTTAAGAATTGCTGAATTTTGCTCATCCACTCTTACAAAAATATATATGCAATAGTCACAAAAATATTGTACGTACCCAAAAATGGTGTCAGTGTCCTGCAAACAACAGGCTCTCATACAACTCTGTCTACATAAAAATTTTAAAAAATATGGTATTGGAATATGATGAACCCGTCAAACAATATTTAAAAAAAAACATTTTGTATGTGAGTGTAGTTATACATAAAAAAACTTTATAAATTAGATATTATTATTATTGTATCGACCTGCGAAAAAAGGTCATACGTCAATTAAACCAAATAGTAAACAATGTTAACAAAATCCAATATTGTTTTTTCTTTTGCACATTCCACTTTCAAAAAAGTGTAAATAAGAAAAGTAATCAAAAAGTTGTAAGCACCAGACAATAGTATCATTGAAAACTCCATGTTGTCCTGCAAAAAAGAAGCCTTCACACAGCTCTATTGACAGAAAATTGTAAAACTTATAGCTCTCAGAATATGTCAACACAAAAAAATTATTTTTTTGAGTGTATTTATTGTACAAAAGTAGCAAAACATAATTAAAACTATATAAATTTGTTATCGTCATAATCATGCTGACCCCCACACAATTGGTAAGATCTTATTTGTGCAGCGTGTTAAAAACAACAGAAGGGGTTTTTCTATTTCTCCCCATAAAGAGTTAATAAAAGATAGGAAAAAAGTTATATGTACCTGAAAATACTATCACTTACAAATACATCTCATCCTGAAAAATCAAGCCCTCATACAGCTATGTGATGAAAAAATTAAATATTATGGATCCAGGAATGTGTCAATGAAAAAAATGAAAGAAATGTGCTTTGTCCTATAGTCCCAAAATGGGCAAGTCCTTAAGGTGGCAATAATATTTATAACAATAAAAAATACAAATTAAAAAGTACTCCACTCTTAAATTTATTAAGCCCAAGAACGAGAACTATAGAGTTTTCAAGTGTAAAAAATATATATATAATATTGTGTCTTACATTTTTAGATTAAACTTCAGTATGAGGAATTTAATGAATTTAATGGCAGAAGTATCTTTTTATTTACAGAATGGAATATAAGGTAAGATTTGGTGCTTTCAGGATTAAAAGTAGTCACATTTGAACTCAGTGGGATATATTTTCAAAGCTCATAGGGCACACAGACACAAATCCTCTTACTTATTTTAACTGGATTTTATTTTTGCGTATCTGCTATGTCCTGCTTTTAAAATCTACTTAGCTCAGTAACAGTGAGTTTGAAAATTCATGAAAATTATTGCAGCTTGTGTAAAAAAAAAAATATATATATATACAGTGAGTATGGAAAGTATTCAGACCCCTTTACATTTTTCACTCTTTGTTTCATTGCAGCCATTTGGTAAATTCAAAAAAAGTTAATTTTTTTCATTAATGTACACTTTGCACCCCATCTTGACTGAAAAAAAACAAATGTAGAAATTTTTGCTAATTTATTAAAAAAGAAAAACTGAAATATCACATGGTCATAAGTATTCAGACCCTTTGCTCAGACACTCATATTTAAGTCACATGCTGTCCATTTCCTTGTGATCCTCCTTGAGATGGTTCTACTCCCTCATTGGAGTCCAGCTGTGTTTAATTAAACTGATAGGACTTGATTTGTAAAGGCACACACCTGTCTATATAAGACCTCACAGCTCACAGTGCATGTTAGACCAAATGAGAATCATGAGGTCAAAGGAACTGGCCAAAGAGCTCAGAGACAGAATCGTGGCAAGGCATAGATATGGCCAAGTTTACAAAAGAACCTTGGATTTTTACAGGATGAAAATGATGAAATGGTAAGAAAGGATGTTGAGAAGGCCGAACTTTTAAATTCCTATTTTGCATCTGTTTTCTCTCAGAAAGGAAAGGTAACATCAATTGATTTTCAATGACCTATTAAAGGATTAGAAGAATACACACTATCCATAAACAGCGAGATGGTGAGGGAATACTTAGCTAACATAAATGAATTCAAGTCTCCAGGTCCAAGATGAATTATACCCCAGAGTACTGGAGGAGATAGCGAAGACATTTTTGAACCACTCTCCATAATCTTAGAAAATTCTTGGAGAACAGAAGTCCCCTAAGACTGGAGAAGAGCAAATGTTGTTCCTATCTTCAAAAGGGGAGGAAGGTGGACCCTGGGAACTATAGGCCGTTGAGCATTACTTTTATACCATGAAAGATCTTTGAACAAATTATTAAACAACATGTATGTAAGTACCTGGATAAGAATGAAGTGATTAACCAGAGTCAGCATGAGTTTATAACTAATAAGTCATGTCAGACTAACTTAATTTCCTTCTATGACAGAATCACTGACTGAGTGGATCAGGGAAATGGGGCAGATATACAGGGTGGGCCATTTATATGGATACACCTAAATAAAATGGGAAAGGTTGGTGATATCAACTTCCTGTTTGTGGCACATTAGTATATGAGCTTTCTCCATAGGTATAATACATTGCAATGCTGGATCATTGCAATGCAGTATACCTGCAACAAAAGTGAAAGTGAAAGTCCCATAAAGGGACTAGGAAAAAAACAAAAATTTTTTTAAAATATGTATCAAAAATATTAAATAGTAAAAAAAATTCCCCTAAAAAATACACATTTTTATGTAAAATAATAATAAATAAAAAAATACACGTTTGGTATAGCTGCATCCGTAAAAATCCCATCTATAAAAGTGTCATCCTAGTTAATCCCTTCAGTGAACACCGTAAAAAAACCACAAAAAAGTAGCAAATTATACTTTTTCCAAGTGGTATCATCATACCGCTTGAAAAAATGCAATAACACGTGATCAAAAAGACGGATGTAAATAAGCATGGTACCGCTGAAAACATCATCTTGTCCTGCAAAAAACAAGCCACCATACAGCATCATCAGTGAAAAAATTAAAAAGTTATAGCTCGCAGAATAAAGCGATGCAAAAATAATTATTTTTTATATAAAAGTTTTTATTGGGTAAAAAACACCAAAACATAAACAAAAGATATAAATGAGGTATCGCTGTAATCATAGTTACCCGAAGAATAAGGCTGCCCTACCACTTTTACCACATGCGGAATGGAGAAAAAAAAACAATTCCTGAATTGCTGGTTTTTGCTCATTCTGCTTAAACAAAAATCAGAATAGAAAGCGATCAAAAAAGTTATGTGCCCGAAAATGGTATCAATAAAAACATCAGCTCGTCCCGCAAAGAACAAGCCCACACATGATCTTTTGGCAGAAATATAGAAAAATCATAGCTCTCAAAATACGGCGATGCAAAAATATCTTACAAAAAATTCATCCAAAAAAAAGCATCTATTAGTGTGTGACAGAAGCTAAACATGAAAAGAGGATATAAATCTGGTATTGCTGTAATCGCACCAACCCGAAGAATAAAGTCGCCTAATCACTAATGTCGCACAAGGAACGGCGTAAAAAATAAAACCAATTCTTCACCTTTTGTAGATTTGTTCATTCTGCCTCCCAAAGATCACAGTAAGCACTTTGGGGTTCAAAGTGCTCACCACGTATCTAGATAAGCTCCTTGAGGGGTCTAGTTTCCAAAATGGGGTCACTTGTGGGGTTTTCTACTGTTTAGGCACATCAGGGGCTCTGCAAGCGCAAAATGATGCCCGCAGACCTTTCCATCAAAGTTTGCGTTCCAAAACGGCGCTCCTTCCCTCCTGAGCTCTGCCATGCGCCCAATCAGTGGTTCCACCCCACATATGGGGTATCAGCGTACTCAGGCAAATTGGACAACAACTTTTGGGGGTCCTATTTCTCCTGTTACCCTTGTGAAAATAAAAATTTGGGGGCAAAAATATGATTTTTGTGGAAAAAAATATGATTTTTTTTATTCTCACGGCTCTACGTTATAAACTTCTGTGAAGTACTTTGGGGTTCAAAGTGCTCACCACACATCCAGATTAGCCACTTTTGGGGGTCTAGTTTCCAAAATGGGGTCATTTGTTGGGTTTTCTACTGTTTAGGCACATCAGGGGCTCTCAAAACGCGACATGGCATACAATCTCAATTCCAGCCAATTTTGCATTGAAAAAGTCAAACGGCTCTCTTTCCCTTCCGAGCTTTGCCATGCACCCACACTGTGGTTACCCCCACATATGGGTATCAGCGTACTCAGGAAAAATTGCACAATAACTTTTGGGGTCCTGTTACCCTTGAGAAAATAAAAATTGGGGATGAAAAGATCATTTTTGTGGAAAAAATATGATTTTTTAATTTTATGGCTCTATGTTATAAGTTTAATTGAAGCACTTGAGGGTTCAGAGCTCTCACCACACTTCTAGATAAGTTCCTTGGGGGGTCTAGTTTCCAAAATGGGGTCACTTGTGGAAGGTTTCCACTGCTTAGGCTCATCAGGGGCCCTCCAAACGCGACACGGCGTCCAATCTCAATTCCAGCCAAAAAAGTCAAATGGCGCTGCTTCCCTTCTGAGCTTTGCCATGCGCCCAAATAGTGGCTTACCCCCACATATGGGGTATCAGCGTACTCAGGACAAATAGCACAATAATGTTTGGGGGCCTGTTACCCTTGGTAAAATAAAAATAGGTGGTGAAAAGATCATTTTTTTGGAAAAAATATGATTTTTTAAATTTACGGCTCTATGTTATAACCCTCTGTGAAACCCTTGGGGGTTCAAAGTGCTCAGCACACATTTAGATAAGTTCATTGGGGGTTCTGGTTTCCAAAATGGGGTTACTTAGGGGGGTTTATACTGTTTAGGTACATCAGGGGCACTCCAAACGCGACATGGCGTCCGCTCTCGATTCCAGCCAATTTGACATTCAAAATCTCAAATGATGCTCCTTCCCTTCTGAGCTGCCGTGCGCCTAAAGATTGGTCTTCCTCCACACATTGGGTATCGGTGTACTCAGGAGAAATTGCACAACAAATATTGTGGCTCATTTTCTCCTGACACCCTTGACAAAATAAAAAAATTGTGTCCAAAGAAAAATTTTGGGGAAAAAAAGTTAAATGTTAATTTTTTCCTTCCAGATTGCTTCAATTCTTGTGAAGTATCTAAAGGGTTAATAAACTTCTTGAATGTGGTTTTGAACACCTTGAGGGGTGCGGTTTTTCGAATGGTGTCACTTTTGGGCATTTTCTGTCATATAGACCCCCCAAACTCACTTCAAATGTGAGGTGGTCCCTAAAAAAATGGTTTTGTAAATTTTGCTGGAAAAATGAGAAATTGCTGGTCAACTTTTAACCCTTATAAGTTCCTAGCAAAAAAAAATTTTGGTTCCAAAATTGTGCTGATGTAAAGTAGACATGTGGAAAATGTTATCTATTAACTAATTTTTGTGACATATCTCTCTGATTTAAGGGCATAAAAATTAAAAGTTTGAAAATTGCAATTTTAAAAATTTTCACTATATTTCATTTTTTTATAAATAAACGCAAGTCATAGTGAAGAAATTTTACCAAGAACATGAAGTACAATATGTCATGCAAAAAGAGTCTCAGAATCAGCGGGATCCGTTGAAGCGTTCCAGAATTAAAAGCATATAAAGTGACAGTGGTCCGATTTCAAAATTAAGGCCTGGTCATTAACCTACAAAATGGCTTGGTCCTTAAGGGGTTAATGAGAAAAAAAAGAAAAATGTAAAGGGGTCAGAATACTTTCCGTACCCATATTTATATTTATATACACAGATGTGTGTGTATGTACACGTGTATTTATAGAAAAAAATAGATTGGAAGCGGCACTCAAATAGAAATCAGTGAAAAAAGTGGACTTTATTCACACGGATACATCATGCAATGTTTCAGCTACTCATTTATAACATTTCTTTGATGCTTGAGAAAGGGTTCAAATGATGAGCTAAAATATCACCTGTATCTATGTGAATAATGTTCACTTTTTTACTGATTTCTATTGGAGTGCTGCTTGCAATTTATTTTCTCTATATGTGGAAAGCTTTTTGGCTGGTTGCTAGCAGAAGGATTGTACTCACATCATTAGGACTGTACTGCTATTTTTCATTGTTGAGCTTATAGATATTTATATATTTATATATATGTATATATATAGTAGGAAAACTAAGTAGGCTAGGGTTAAATCCTAGCACTACAGGGTCTGATTAGGTGCACTTGGATAGCCTTGAGCCTAGGTGCTGTGTTCACCGGTCAGTCAGCTGGGGAAGCTGAGCAAAATGGGTTTTGTTGGGGATGGTGAGAGACAAGCCAGAGGAGACTTCACCTACTGTGTTCCCTAAACTACATGTATCTATGATTGCTAGTGGTAATAGCAGTTTTCCAAACTGGGACTAGCTCAAACATGTTTGAGTAACCAGTGAATGTGAGCACACTGAGCCTAAAGTGGGATCTAATTTGAATTGCTGTCTGGGCAAGACCCTGTTATTGATTTGCACTCAATGAAAAAAGGACTGTGATTTTTGTTATCACATGTGTGCCAGAAAATAGCTGTTTTTCATTTAAATAATTGTTCAAGTTTTTGGAGAACAATAAACCTCACACTGCTGTGACAAAAAATATTAAAATTATAGTATGGGGCAGTGCAGTTTTTCTAATTTTTTTCATGCTGATTCTGCATGTGAAAAAATTTGCATTATGCTGCAAGTACATCCGATGTTTGGGCCATGCACACCCGTTATACAAGTCTATGGATGCATGTAAAATATTGGAATACACATGGCTGACATCCGAGCACAGTTCAATATCTGCTCTATCCACGTTCTCAGGTAATGGAGAAGATGGAGGAAATAAGTTCTCCATCCTCTATACACCTGTGATGCGATTTTCTCATGTGAGAGACTCTGATCACACTAATATGACACTTCACTCAAAATCTATGAGAGTTTGACCCTAATGTCATTAGCCTAATCGGCCCAATTCTCTGGCATGGGAGAAATCTACGGCAGCCCTACTCTATCTAGCATTTCTTTTGATTCCATATATTCCTTGGCTTTCTAAGTGTGGTTATTTTTTTTGGAACTGCTATACTTGTGTTCAAAATGTATAGTAAACAAAAAAGTGTATCTGACAATGGACGTGGTAGCATGAAATAAAAATCCCATACACTAATGGATAAAATATGGCATCCGCTTCAAGTAACAGCAGTATATTTGTCACTGTCGGCAGCAACCATCTAGGTGGTAGTACTCTCAAATGCAAGTCAAACTTGACCTTTGTCACATCACTCATCTCAGTAATAGCAGAAGGATGTTTTCTGTGACAGCAACATCTTCACCTCAAACCAGTGTTCTGCTCAGTCCACCTCCTTCATTGACATTGCACCTAGGAAATGATTCATAATTGCCTATAAACCAGTTTTGTGTTTTGCTTCTTTTCTTGTTTGCACCCATTAAATTTATTTATTGGCACATTTTTAGGTCTATTTTACATGTGATTGCCTGTTTTTTATTTTCTTTTGTTGTTCTCATCATTGAAAGCTGAGTCTAGCAATTTCAGAAGTTTTAGCCAGATTCTTCAGTTGTGACATTTTATTCAGTCGCCAATTTTGGTACAACTCCTGTTCCCCTTGGTGTATTTTTAAGTACATTTTTATTTCAATTTTGGATACTTTTAGCATAAAAAGTTGGAAAAACATTTCAAGGTAGGAAGAAGAACCGTTTTTATCTTTTTGCCAAATTCATGAATCACACTATTTTGAAGAATTTGGCGCCAGAATCAGCAACTAATGCCACAAAAGAAAATGAAAATGTCTTAAAAAAACAAATGAAGAATTAGATACTCAGTGTTGTACACATCAGAATTTTAGTTACACTCATTTCTGTTCTGCCTTTGCTCAACTCCCCCCAAAGTTGATTGTGATGCATTCTTTACCACACAACATAGAGGAATCTGCTTCTATTCAAGAAATGAATACATATGCTCATTGTCACTGAAAGATACCCAGCATGAATTATTTTTTTGAGAAATCAGTACCCTTTTAGTGCTGGACACCAATGGTGGGATGTGTGCTTAAACTAAGGGATGGAATTTACATAATTGTTTGGTACTCAGATGGGGAACTGGTTGAAATAGAAATCCAGACTGGATCCCTGACATTGGATCTCCAAGGATTCAAATAGACCCATTTAAATGGGTAAATAGATAGACTCATAAGTTCAGCCAACAAGTTTAATAATTACCATACAACACCACCACTTGATCTATGAACAACCCACCATTACCATCATAAAAATTATGCTGAAGTGCAAATCCATACAAATGCATGCAGCAAAAACTGTTTAAATTATGTCAGAGACTAGTTTGTTTTTTTCTCTTCTAATAAACTAGCTTGGCCCGTGCTAAATTTTTGCACATTGGTCTTCGGGGCACAGGCAATTTTAAAAAAAGCAAATTGGTCAAATGTAAATGTATTTCATGAGATGATGAACACAGACAGGTAATTATATATATATAGACTGGTATTACAATAAATTGGTTTGATAAGTAGAGGCCAAAAAGTGTCTTCTGGTTGAGGTGCCACCTGCAGATCATTGTTTCTTTCTGCAGGTTTATGAAAATGAATGTTTAAACTGTATTTAGTGATAAAATCATGAGTGTGTGGTTTTGTGTGGCTCTCTTTCTTGCTGAAGAGAGGGCACGTTTACCTTTCAAATGGTGTATCATTTGTGAGTGTGGGACGAATTAATCAGTGAAAAAGAAGTGCATGTTTACAAATGTGTTTGCATATGTGACTCACCTGCAGTGAAGTGTGCAATCCTCTAATGTGCCGGAAATAGGCTGTGCAAGCACTTGAGCAAGCTGGAAAGACCCCAAGGCAAATGTTTAGTTTTTTTTGTAATGTCTGTAAGCAACTTTGAGGTAGTGTGCTTTGGGGTAGTGTGCTTCCACCTGCAGGTCATTTGACCTTTCAAATTGTGTTTCATTTGTTTGTGTGGGTGGAGT
Source organism: Oophaga sylvatica (assembly GCA_033576555.1). Taxonomy (NCBI): domain Eukaryota; kingdom Metazoa; phylum Chordata; class Amphibia; order Anura; family Dendrobatidae; genus Oophaga; species Oophaga sylvatica. The sequence goes on from JARQOD010000001.1 coordinate 259,670,353, forward strand.
ATGAACGGAGCAAGTGTGCAATTCAATAGCCAGTGCATGTTTACCAATGTGTTTGCATATGTAACTCACCTGCAGTGAAGTGTGCAGTCCTCCAATTTGGCTGAAATAGGCTGGGCAAGCAGTTCGGCAAGCTGGAAAGCCCCCAAGGCTAATGTTTTGAATTGTTTGTGATGTCTGTAAGCAGCTTTGTGGTAGTGTGCTTTGAGGTAGTGTGGTGCCACCTGCAAGTCATTTTTCCTTACTGCAGGTTTATGAAAATTAATGTTTAAACTGTATTTTGTGATCAAATCGTGGATGTGTGATTTGTTTGGCTATTTTCTTGGTGTATCATTTGTGTGTGTGGGTGCAACATGAACAGAGATACAAAGTAATCACCGAAAAACAGTGTTAAGAAATAATAGAATAGATAATATTTATCTACCTTGTAAACATAGTCTACTTCAATAGGCAGTTAAACACATTTTCATATAATTTTGTTATGAACATAAGGCAGTACAAAAGACATCTAATCTATTAGGAAAAGGGACACTGATTAATGAATTAAAGGAAGATTTAATCAACATACATCCTATTGATCTTGAATTGGGGAACTGTAATTTATTTATTACCATTTTAAATCAATTATTTGCTATTAAACAAAATTACAAAATGATTAATAGAATGTTGCTTTAGCAACAAGATACTGAGAAATGACATGGAAATAAGGGGGCAGTACAACTACTTAGCAAAATGTCTTTAAACTTTAAAGTGAACATAACTTCTGCTTAGTATTCATAATATACACTAAAAATGAAACTAACTGGGAATAATATAATACATACAATACCTGTCTTCTCAGAAACAGCAATGGTTATACTATACTATAGACAAGTGTTGTGACCAATAAAGCTACCATAATCAGGTGTAGATACATGGGTGGTCAGTGGGTGCTCTCATCCACTGGCCCGAGACTGCATGTACCAGGGTTCATCCCTCTGAGCGCCTGCTCTCCATTCCCATGGGCATAATACTGCTCAGGCAACACAGGGCGAGGGTAAAACAACATTGCAATACTTTATTAAACCACCAAACAGACAATAACATATAGAACAGTCCCACAAATACACAAGATGAGATGGAGCAAATTAGAGAGTCTCACCCTTCCACTGGATAATCGGAATTAGAACAGCTGCGACTTCGGGAGTTCCAGGGTCGACTACCCCCACCAGTGACACCCAGCTTTGGGTGGGTATCCAACAGAGAAGAGGTAATGACAAGTTTACGAACTAACAGTCTATTGAGGTATGTGGCCAGATGACCTGATTGTCCCAACCTGTATTCTACAAACATTTTTAAAGGCTCAATGATGGTCAAAGGAGCAGATCTGTGTTCTTCCAGCTGGGTCGTGATTGTCTATGCTGACATGCTGTTGTTCTGTCAAGTTACTTTTGATACAGAGTCATATCCTCTTTATATAGTTCACAACTGTCCTTCAAGCAAACATCCTCACGACAAGGGGGAAGGTGTGATGAGATTAACTCACATTGTTTGAGTATTTAATAAATCTACCGAGTTTCTCCTCCTCTGTCTTGCAGGTCAACAAACTAGCTGGCCTGGTACAAAGTGTAATCAAGATATTAACAAACATATGTTGTTTGATTATTCTTTGTAACTTTGATTATATCAGACAAAAGTGTTACAACAAACATCAACTCATATGTCAACATTCAGGCAACATTACAATAGCCCGTGTTTCTTGACCAACCAAAGAAAGAAACATATAAGTTCAATAGTCAACCTACAGATAATAGCCCATGTCTCCTGGCCTACTGAAAATAGACAACTGGATAATTAGGATTAAATGCTGTGTCATCACACTAGGGATCAGCAAACGTGCTCAGTGATACTCTGATATCACTTGAGTATCTGGATGCTCGGATGTACTCTTTACTCATAAAGCATTGGGCGGTGCTCGATGTAAAACTCTAATCCCCTCACTATATGTTTCCCGTCTGATAGACAGTCAATAAGCATGATGGGATTGCCTTCTCATCACTGTAGTCACATAGCCATCTTGGTTGTGGCATTACTTTTATTGGCTAGCCATGTGACATTATCAGGGGTTACAAAAAAAACAGGTACCGCCCAGCTTACCACACTGATGCCATTAAATAGCTCTTTCACACTTTGTATTGGAGGGAGAGAGTCCAGACCTGTGTGTGTAAAGTATAACAAGTCAGAGTCCTGTACTAGTGTTGAAGCTGAACCATCATACTAATAGCCCTTCTAAGGGCTAATACTTCGCTTTGCTGTTTATATCGCATACATTCATATATTTTGCATTTAGTCTGGGGAGAGAGAGAAACAGTGGAAGAATGCAGTCTGTAGACAGGGATTAGGGCTGTGCAGTCACTTGCAAAATATATAGCTGCGGCATTCTTTTCCTTTGTGTGTGTGTGAAAAAAATTAAATATATTGTGTGATCCGTCATTATTATGTGCTTTGTGGTACATTTTGATGTTATATAACACTCCAAAAAAGTGTTAACATTTTTTTCTGGATTAAATTACTCACCCATAGAGTATTTTCATGTTCTGGAGTACATTTTTGTGATATCTAACACTTCAAAAAAAGGTTGAAAAATTTTGCTGGGTTAAATTTCACACCCCTACAGTATTCAGTGATCTGGGGTACATTACTTTGAAGTATGAGACTCAAAAAAAGTGTAAAAAAATACTGGGTTAAATCTATCTATACAGTATTCTGTGGTGGGGGTTACATTTATGTAATACAAATAGCAGTTTGTTTTTTTTGATAGGAAAAAAAAGGGAAGGGATTTCCCAAGTACAAAAGGGTAGATATAGCAATTATGGATTTCAAACTTTATCTTTTAATAACCAATCTAATACAACAAAAGGTTAAAAACCAAACCAGACACACAACACATAACAACAAAAAGCAGGTAAGTGATATGCAAGTTACTTAACTACGAGTTCCTGCCAGTACAGCCACTATAGCCTCAAGGAGAGCAAGATACACCCTGTTACAAGTACACCTAGATAGATATATATGGCTATATATAGATTCAATATGGATCTATGTAGTGCAACTCTTCTAATGCCAATGGTGAGTATATATAGTTCCTCATATTAGTGATTAATTCAATGCAATTGATTTCAGCAATGTCATACATTGGAATACAAAAAATTAGAGCGTTCCCACCAAAGGCTGGTAATGCAATCAAAGTGTTTTGTTTTTTTAGTTTAATACCACCGTTATGTACCCCAGAGCACATAATAATGCGTGTTATATACTAACGAAATGTACCACAGACCATGTAATACTCTACGGATGAGAAATTGAATCCAGCAACATTTTTAATGCTTTTTTTGAATGATAGATATCATATTCATGTACCCCACACCATGGAAAACTGTATGGCTGAGAAATTTCACCCAGCTAAACTTTTTAACACTGTTTGTTGAGTGTTACAGAGGGGGAAATAAGTATTTGATATACTGCCGATTCTGCAAGTTTTCCCTCCAAGAATGGAGAGGTCTGTAATTTTTATTGTAGGTACATTTCAACTGTGAGAATTTTTTAGATTCAAAAATGGTTTAAAGAGACATAACCATTAGAAAATATGTAAAGTGTGCGGTAAGGAATGGGGAAGTGCTGATGATGGTGCATGCAGATGCCGATGACAAGGGGCATGTGTGACTATGCCTGTTGCTGAAGCACAAGAAACACGCTCATCCAGAACACATAGTTTCCTGTCCCACCTTGCAGGGATGCATGATACACCACTTCTTAAGACAGAGTAGTGCGAACAAGTCATCTTTTAGATAGCAGATAATGCTTCCAGCATGCTTGGCAGCACCACCAAGTCTTTCACACTGTCCAGGCTCACCAGCCAACAGTCTGGATCACTTCATCCTCTACCTGATCCTCCTTCCTCCCCATGTTGAATCCCGCTAGTGATCCCACACTAGGACATTCCGAGGAGCCTCTTTACAACATAATTTCTTGATTGTGGCCCCTCACCCTGCGTGTTCCAAGAGAGACAGGTGGACATGCTGTTTGGTGATGCACAAAACTTAGAGCAGTCACAGCCACAAGAAGATGACTGTGGGAAAAGTAAAATTTTATCTAAGGAGGAAGATGATGATAACACTGTTGCCGATAAGTAAGCATGTTGATGTCAAGTCACCAAGTCAGGAGGACCAGGGTGTGATGGTGGAAAATTAGGTGGCGGATAATGAAGTAACTAACACAAATTGGGAAACTGGCATGCAGAGAAAGGCCAGCAGAGCAAGGCCAGCAGTGCTGAGGGGGGGATTGGCATGACTGAAACAGGCAAGAAGAGGCACTGGTTTGACGAGAGAGACAACGCAGGAAACTGTTCCACAGAGCATCGACACTATTGAATTTGTCCGTCAAAGAATTTGGTGTTCCCCAGTCTGGGACTTTTTTTAAAGACAGTTCTGAGACAAAAAAATGGTAATTTGCAACCTGTGCCATACCAAGATCAGCATTGTCCTTACCACTAAGAACCTAACCACCACCAGTATGATCAGGCAATTCCAAATCCTTGTCCCAACACAGCATTCAGCTGTACTTACCCCAGGCCATGGAAGAAAGAGAAAATTTGCAGCCAACCACCCACAGGTCCAAAGGCTACACTGACACATTTCCAAGCTGCTTGCCTTGGAAATGTTTCTTTTTCGGCTTGATTACAAGGAGGATTTCCATCGACTAATGGTGGCAGTCATCTCTTGGTGCTCGGGCCCCAGCCGACATTTTTCCTCCCTGTGTGGCATCCGTGCCTTGTACCAGCACATGTCCAGGAACATGCCTTTACAAATGCGGTTACTGGATTTGTCTGGTGACGGCTGTGAAGCTTGGCAAGCTCACACATGTACCATGCTTGGCACATGTGCTGAACTTGGTAGTTCAGTGGTTTCTTAAAATTTACCCAGATTTGCCAGAGTTCTGCTCAAGGTACGCTGTGTCAGCACCCATTTCCGAAAGTTGGCTACAGCTGCCACTGCTCTGGCAGTGCTGCAGTAGCGCATGCAAGTGCCAGCTCACAGATGTGTTTGACCTACCCACACGCTCAAACTCCACAATGCACATGCTGACAAGGCTTTGTGAGCAGCAGAGGCCAGTTGTTGAGTACCATCTCCAACACACCTACCAGTATTCTGGTCAGCATCCACACATAACAACTTAAGAATAGATGACTTACATTTGTGTAGTTCTCCAAGACTTTGAAGACTCCACAAAGATGTGAATGTTGATGATGTCATAGTCAGTGCAACGGTCCCACTTTTGAGCCTACTTAAACATTTGCTGCTCTCAACTAAATATTAAGCTATGCATACGGACAAGGTGGAGATGAAGGAAGAGATGAGACAGGGAGATACTGCTAGCTGAGCCTAATCTCATATGCACAGTCTGGATTGGGTAACAATAAGGAGGTAGAAGCTGAGGAGAAGGAGGAACAGGAGATGTTGGCTAGTGCAACAGAGGCTAGTACCCACACAACCTTCGTCCCATCTCTCCTACGTGTATAGGATGAGGAGTCGGAATGATGAAGAAGAGGAGGAGGAGATTGAAAGTCATTATCATGGTGAAGACATGGTGGCTGTAGGGAGCTTGGCACATATGACTGACTTTATGTGCCGATGCCTTTCCTGTGACCCTCGTGTTATATTAATCTTGGCTAAAAAAGAGTACTAGTTGTTCATTCTGCAAGACCCACGCTACAAGAAGAACTTTGTAACTCTTCTTTCTGAGGCGGATAGGTCTTCTAAAATGTTGCTGTACCAGAAGGCCATGTTAAAATTCTGTTGAAAAAATTCCCATCAGACAACGCTAGCAGCAGGGGGAAGCTACCTCCTTGCCCAACCAAGAAGGAGAGGCAAGGGAGATGCACAGCTGAGGTAGGGGTACACTGTCAAAGGCCTGGTCCAATTTCATGGCACCATCCCAACATATAGGGCCTGATTACTGGGTATTTTTGACAAGGAGGAAAAGTTTTTAAAGATGGTCAAGCAATACCTGGCTAACCAAAGCAGCATACTCCCTAATTCCTCTGTGACCTTCAACTATTGAGTCTCAAAACTGGACCCCTGGCATGAGCTGTCACTGTATACCATGGAGGTGTGCTGCCCTGCCACTAGCATCTTTTTTTAGCAGGTTTATAGTGCTGCTGGGGATGTCATAAATTGTTGCCTTTCAGATGACTTTGGATGACTCTTCTTATAATTTTTTCCTAGGTCTGCACTTTCTGCAAAGACATTATAAGTGTAGAAGTACATAAACTATACTTTCAAAATATTTAAAATTCAAATTTTTTCTAGATTCAATTAGTCATCCATACAGTTTAACACACTGTTAGGGTCTGCGGAACGCACAAAATATAAGATGTAGAGAGGTGCGTTAGCTGCTAGTAAGATGGCATAAGTAGCGAACTCTGTTATCCCGCAGAGTCGCTAAAATAAACGCCGTAGCATCCTGTGGCAGAAAGTGCGAACTCAGTTAATCCACAGAGCCGCTAGCAGGAATGCCGCAGCGCTATATGGTGATATAAGCAAACTCTGTTACACCACAGAGTCGCTGAGGTAAAGACGCAGAGATAGGTACTGTGTCCTGTTAACCCCACAGGGATACACAGATAACTGCTGTGCGGATAGCAGTCCGTGATCATGCAGACAGCAACGCAATCAAGCAATCTCCTCACCGGAGAAGCCGGTATTCTAGGGGCTTATTTCAGCCAAGCCCTAACCACGTGCACCCAAATCTCCTCACCGGAGGTGCCGGTATTCAAGGGGCTTATTTCAGCCGAGCCCTAACAACATGCGTACATGATCACACTGGGTCAAAGCGCATAATGCAATTGATCCTAGCGCACGGCCGTGCGGAAAGGACAGCCTTTTATAGCAGCCATGAGAAAAAGACCTTCCAGGAAGAACCAATGGGAAGCTGCTTCAGAACATCAACAGCCAGAGGACCTTCCTGAAGGACAAATAGAAGTGGCAGCTGTGTCTGAGCATGTGACCCCTGATCTCCAATGGGAAATCTTGCCCTGGGCATGCTCAGATGAAGCAACAAAGGACTTAGACCTAAAGACGTCTGCTCGCCGCTGACCAGTACTGGCCACAATAGCAGAACCTGAAGAGGCAGCAGCAAGTCTCTGCACAGTATTAGACCAGGCGAGACAATGGGACCAACGTCTTTGCTGAGCAGGCTCCACTGCAGCCGGAGATGGATGGGGGACCGCAGCGGGACTGGTTTGAGACTCCCCTTGTGCAGCAGCGGGAACTCGAACCCTAACATTACCCCCCTCCTAGGGCCCCCCTTTTTTGGGCCTCGCTGCGCTCAAAAGCAGCGATGAGCTGCGGAGCGTGGACATGCTCAGCAGGCTCCCAGGACCTATCCTCAGGCCCATAACCCCTCCAATCCACCAAATAAAATTTTTTGCCTCGTACCACCTTGCACCCAACAATGGCGTTCACCTCATGATCGTCGGTAGATGAACCCGACGTCCCGGCAGATGACTCGGAAAACCGGGAAATGGCCACGGGTTTCAGGAGGGACACGTGAAAGGTGTCGGTGATACCAAGGCGAGGCGGAAGGGCTAGGTGGTAAACAACTGGGTTCACCTGCTCCAGAATTTTAAAGGGACCCAAAAAGCGAGGTGCCAACTTGGTGGGCTCTACACGTAGCCTGATGTTTCGGGCAGAGAGCCACACTAGGTCACCAGGAGCAAATGTAGGAGCGGGGCGCCGATGGGCATCGGCCGAAGACCTCATCCTCTCTTTGGAGGCCTGAATGGCATCCTGGGTGCGGTCCCAAATGTCCCGTGCCTCCACAGCCCAGTCTGCCACCCTGGAATCGGCAGAAGACATGGGCACAGGCACTGGTACCCGCGGATGCTTACCGTAGTTCAGGAGGAATGGGGTCTGTCCAGTGGAGTCAGCCACAGCATTATTTAGAGTGAACTCAGCCCACGGTAGCAAGGATGCCCAGTCATCCTGCCTGGCAGAGACAAAATGTCGCAAGTATGTGACCAAGGTCTGGTTGGCCCTCTCTACCAACCCATTCATCTTGGGATGGTATGCAGAGGAGAGATTCAACTCAATGCTGAGTAAACGACACAGAACCGAGATGCAAACTGGGGACCTCCATCACTGACAATTTTGTCTGGCATACCGTGTAGGTGGAAATTATGCCTAATGAATAATGTTGCCAAGGCCCGTGCAGACAGTAACCGTGGTAACGGCACCAAGTGTACCATTTTGGAGAAGAGGTCGGTTATCACCCAGATGATGGTGCAGCCCCGAGACTTGGGTAAACCCACCACAAAATCCATCCCGACCATCTCCCAAGGCCTGTCTGCCATCGGTAAAGGGAAAAGTAGCCCAGCAGGCCGTTGTTGAGGGGACTTATTCTTGACGCAGGAGACACACGCCTGAACGTATTCCCTGACGTCACGGACCATATGTGGCCACCAGTATGTCCTCCCCAGCAACTCAGATGTCCTCTTTGTCCCAAAATGTCCACCCACCCTGGACGAATGTGCCCAAGAGAGTACCTCCGGTCGCAAATTGGTGGGCACAAAAGTCTTGCCTGGAGGCACAGACTAAAGCGAAACCGGAGCCACCGTTCTTAGGCTCTCTGTGGGGACAATCAGCCGAGGCTCCTTCTCCACCTCTTCAAAGGACACGACGGAGCGAGACAGAGCGTCTGCATGAATGTTCTTCGCACCGGAGAGGAAATGGAGGGTGAAATGGAACTGGGAGAAAAACAAGGACCATTTGGCCTGGTGAGAATTTAGCCGCTGGGCAGTCTGTAAATAAACCAAGTTTTTTGTGGTCAGTAAAAACATGAAAGTGAAAACGAGCTCCCTCCAGGAGATGTCTCCACTCGGAAAAGGCCAACTTCATGGCTAGCAACTCCCTGTCCCCAATAGAATAATTCCTCTCCGCTAGTGTGAAGGTCTTGGAAAAGAAGAAGCAAGGATGCTTCCGACCTTGAGCATCCTTTTGGAAGAGGACTGCTCTAACACCAATGGATGAGGCATCTACTTCCAATATAAAAGGCTTATCAACATCGGGGCGATGTAAGATGGGAGCACTAGCAAAATGAGATTTAACTTAAGTAAAGGCCTTGGAGACCTCCTCTGACCATAACTTGGGATTAGCTCCCTTCTTGGTGAGGGCTACCAAGGGAGCTACCAAAGTAGAGAAGTGGGGAATGAATTGGCGATAGTAGTTGATGAACCCCATAAAGCGCTGCACCGCTTTAAGGGAGTGGGGTTCTTGCCAATCCATTACAGACTGTAGTTTGGTAGGATCCATAGCCAATCCCTGGGTGGAGATGATATAGCCCAGGAAAGGTAGAGACTCCTGCTCAAACATGCACTTCTCCAACTTCGCATATAGGGAATTTGCTCGCAAGAGGTCGAAGACCTTGCAGACATTTCTCCGGTGGGAGGCCATATCTGTAGAAAAGATGAGAATGTCATCCAGATAGACTACCACTGAGGTGGTCAACATATCCCAGAAGATGTTGTTCACAAAGTCTTGGAAGACAGCTGGGGCATTACAGAGCCCAAAGTGTTGTGAATGGGTTTGAGATGAGTTCTGAGCAGAGGCTCCCTCTGGTGGTTACAAGCGGTGCTAGTGAAGATTGTGAGGACTGGGAATCAGGTGTTACTGACTGGTCTTATATAAGGGAGTCATTTTCCCATCAGGGTTGCCGGTGATCAATTGTTCTGGTCTGAATCCTTTTTTCCAGTTTCCCTTGTAGCCTGCTGTGTCGTGTCTGCATCTCCTGCTTACAGATAAGACTTTTGCTTCTTTTGTGTTTGTGCTATATTTTTGCATTTTGTACTGCACTTCTTTGGGGGCCTTCAGGGTCCCCTCCGGGGGCTTCTGCCCTCTCAGTTTAGTTCAGCCACTGAGTTTTGTTCTTTTGCTTTTTCCAGTTTTTTCAGTGGCTGCTGTTTTGATTTTGTTACACCAGAGAACTAATTTAGGTGGTAGAGGTCGTGTGATCTCAGGTGATTTTGAAATTAGTAGAGTTGGTGCTTTTCAGGGTTTTCTGGGATTGCAGTAAGTACCCTTCCTATCCTTTTCTATTTAGATAGTTTGGGCCCCAGCGTTTGCTCATACTATTTTCTTTCTGTGTCAGTATTTCATCTTGTCTAACCGCCATTACATGTTTGGGGGCTTTCTATTATCTTTGGGGTTCTGCTCCGGGGCAGATAGCTTTCCTGTTTCTGTCTTTAGGTGTAGTTAGTTTCTCAGGCTGTGACGAGGCGTCTAGGACCAACGTAGGAACGCTCCACGGCTGCCTCTAGTTGTGGTGGTTAGTCAGGGTACTGCAATCTCATAGATTCCAACTGCTCTGGTGTATTGCCTTTTTGCCTGCTCTCCTCAGCTACCGAAACATAACAGTATCACCGGCCTAAAAAATTGAAAATTGTATGGTACTCACAGAAGGGAAAAATATTGTGAAAGAAAAAAGGTTGTCAGAGTTGTCAGACATATTTTTCTGTTTGTTGCATTTTTTTTTTTCCCTCTGTATCTCTGGGTGCTGGGGAGGATCTTTTCTCCCAATGGAGTTTGCACGGTTGTCTGGCCGTGTGGATCAGCTTGCCACTGAGGTTCAGAGTATTGCTGCATATCTTGCTAGGTTGCCTGTTGTGGAACCTAGGATTCCCATGCCAGATTTGTTTTTGGGGGATCGAGCTAAGTTTCAGAATTTCAAAAATAATTGTAAATTGTTTTTTGCCTTAAAATCTAAGTCCTCAGAAAACGCAGCGCAGCAGGTTCAAATTATCATCTCTCTCCTGCGCGGCGATCCTCAGGATTGGGCTTTTTCCCTGATACCTGGGGATCCTGTTTTGAGTGATGTTGATGCGTTTTTTCAGGCTTTGGGGTTATTGTACGATGAGCCTAATGTCACTGATCAAGCTGAAAAAACCTTGTTGGCATTAAATCAGGGGCTTGATGACGCTGAGTTATACTGTCAGAGATTCCGTAGGTGGGCAGTCCTGACCAAATGGAATGACGACGCTTTGGCGGCCCTTTTCCGGAAGGTCTGTCAGATAATGTAAAGGATGTTATGGTGGGATTCCCTGTCCCCTCTGGTCTCAATGATTTATGTCATTAGCGATTCAAATTGACAGACGTTTGCGTGAGCGGAGAAGTATGCGTGGAATGGTGTTGCCTTGTGAACCAGCTTCTGAACCCATGCAGTGTGATAGAGTGGTGTCTGGGGCACAGCGTCATGAGTTTCGAAAGCGCAATGGGTTATGTTTCTACTGTGGTGATGCCTCTCATGCTATTTCAGTCTGCCCTAAGCGGGGAAGATGTTTTGCACGCTCAGTTGTCTTGGGTAGTGTTCAGACTAAGTTTTTATTAACTGTCACTCTGATATGCTCTCTGTCCCCATTTTCTGCTCAGGCTTTCGTTGATTCTGGAGCAGCTATTAACCTGATGGATTATGATTTTGCTAAACGTTGTGGGTTTCCCTTGATACCCCTACAGAAGTCTATTCCCCTACTGGGGATCGATTCTACCCCTTTGGCTGAGAATAAACCCCAGTTTTCTACTCAGGTGATAATGAGGGTTGAACCTGATCACCAGGAGTGCTGCAAATTTTTGGTTCTATATAATCTGCATGACATTATCGTGCTGGGTTTCCCTTGGTTACAGTCTCATAATCCTGTTTTGGATTGGAAATCTGTGTCTGTAACCAGTTGGGGCTGCCAATGTGTTAATACCAACACTCCTGTTTTTTCTGCCTCCCCCAGGCTCAGGATGTTCCTGACTTTTTGTTTGATTTTTCTGATGTGTTTAGCGAAAGTAAATCTTCATCCTTGCCTCCCCATAGGAGCTATGACTGCGCTATTGAATTAGTGCCGGGTAGTAAATTCCCTAAAGGTCGCCTTTTTAACTTGTCTGTACCTGAACATGACGCTATGCGGTCTTATATCAAGGAATCATTGGAGAAGGGTCATATCAGACCATCCTCTTCACCCTTAGGTGCCGGTTTTTTCTTTGTGGCCAAAAAAGATGGTTCATTAAGGCCGTGTATTGATTATCGTCTCTTGAACAATATTACTGTGAAATATCAATACCCGTTACCCTTGATTTCTGACCTGTTTTCCAGGGTGAAAAACGCTACTTGGTTTACCAAGCTTGACCTCAGGGGGGCGTATAACCTTATTCGCATTAAGCACGGGGATGAATGGAAGACGGCATTCAATACCCCTGAAGGGCATTTTGAGTACCTAGTGATGCACTTTGGGCTCACTAATGCTCCTTCCGTCTTCCAGTCCTTCATGAATGACATTTTCAGGGATTTTGTGGATAAATTTCTGATTGTTTATTTGGATGATATCTTGATTTTTTCTAATGACTGGGACTCTCATGTGAAACATGTTCGAACTGTATTCCAGATTTTGAGAGAGAATGCTCTGTATGTGAAGGGATCAAAGTGTCTTTTTGGCGTACAGAGGATCTCATTTCTGGGATTCATTTTGTCCCCATCTGTTATTGAAATGGACCCGGTCAAGGTTCAGGCCATCTGTGATTGGGTCCAACCTACTTCATTAAAGGCTCTTCAGAGATTTTTGGGTTTTGCCAATTTTTATCGTAAATTTATTGGTAATTTCTCGGTTATTGTTAAACCATTAACTGATTTGACCAGAAAGGGTTCTGATGTGGTGAATTGGCCTCCTGAGGCAGTCTCTGCATTTCAGGAACTTAAGCAGAGATTCACTTCTGCTCCTGTTCTATGGCAGCCTGATGTTTCTCTGCCATTTCAGGTGGAGGTTGATGCCTCTGAAATTGGGGCAGGTGCCGTTTTGTCCCAAAAAGATCCAGAGACCTCTAAAAGTAACCCTTGTGCCTTTTTCTCTCGAAAATTTTCTCCTACTGAACGTAATTATGACGTGGGTAATCGGGAGTTGTTGGCCATGAAGTGGGCTTTTGAAGAGTGGAGACATTGGCTGGAGGGAGCCAAACATCAGGTGGTGGTCCTTACGGACCATAAGAATCTGGTCTATCTGGAATCTGCCAAGCGACTCAATCCTAGACAGGCCAGGTGGGCCTTGTTTTTCACACGTTTTAATTTTGTGGTTTCCTTTCTTCCTGGCACTAAAAATGTTAAGGCGGATGCCCTCTCGAGGAGTTTCCTTGCGGACTCTCCTGAGTTATCTGATCCTTCTGTTATTTTGAAAGAGGGTGTAGTTCTTTCCGCCATCTCGCCCAATTTGAGACTTGCTCTGGAGGGGTGTCAGGAGGATAGGCCCGAGCGCTGCCCTGTTGGAAAATTGTTTGTCCCGGACCAATGGAAAAAGAGTGTGATGTCTGAGATTCATTGTTCCGCATTGGCTGGGCATCCCGGAATTTATTGGTACCAGAGACTTGGTTAGTCGGTCCTTTTGGTGGCCTACCTTGTCTCGTGATGTCAGGGAATTTGTGCAGTCCTGCGGGACTTGCTCTCGCTCCAAGCCTTGCTCTCGCTCTAGTGGTTTGTTGATGCCATTGCCTGTGCCCAAGAGACCATGGACCCATATCTCTATGGATTTCATTTCCGATCTTCCTGTTTCTCAGAGAATGACCACCATCTGGGTAATTTGTGATAGGTTTTCCAAAATGATACATCTTGTGCCATTACCTAAGTTGCCTTCCTCCTCTGAATTGGTGCCGTTGTTCCTTCAGCACGTGGTTCGTTTACACGGCATTCCTGAGAACATTGTGTCTGACAGAGGAGTCCAGTTTGTTTCCAGATTTTGGAGGACTTTTTGTTCTAAACTGGGTGTTCAATTGTCTTTCTCCTCGGCATTTCATCCTCAGACCAATGGTCAAACTGAGAGAACAAACCAGACATTGGAGACTTATCTAAGATGCTTTGTGTCTGCTGATCAGGATGACTGGGTCTCTTTTTTGCCTTTGGCTGAGTTTGCTCTTAATAATAGGGCTAGCTCTGCCACTTTGATGTCTCCGTTTTTCTGTAATTCTGGGTTTCACCCTCGATTTTCTTCAGGATAGACGGAGGCTTCTGTCTGTCCAGGTGTTGACTCTGTTGTGGAGCGTATGCAACAGATTTGGGACCAGGTAGTGGAGAGGTTGTCCCTCTCTCAGGAGAAGGCCCAGCGGTTTGCTAACCGGCATAGGACTGATGGTCCTCGGTTTAAAGTGGGGGACTTGGTCTGGTTGTCCTCAAAGAATATTCCTATGAGAGTAGCATCTCCTAAATTTAAGCCTAGGTTCATTGGACCTTATAAGATCATGGAGATTATTAATCCTGTTTCTTTTCGTTTGCTTCTTCCAGGGACATTTAAGATCCATAACGTGTTCCACAAGTCCTTGTTGAAGAGGTTTGTTGAGCCAGTGGTTCCTGCTGCTGTGCCTCCTGACCCTGTTTTGGTTGAGGGCAATCTGGAGTATGTGGTTGAGAAAATATTGGATTCTCGTTTTTCTAGACGGAAACTCCAGTATTTGGTTAAATGGAGAGGTTATGGTCAGGAAGACAATTCTTGGGTGTTTGCTTCGGACATCCATGCTAGGAGACTTATCCGTGCGTATCATAGAACTCATCCTGACCGACCTGGTTGCTCAAATGAGGGTTCGGTGACCCCTCCTCAAGGGGGGGTACTGTTGTGAATGGGTTTGAGATGAGTTCTGAGCAGAGGCTCCCTCTGGTGGTTACAAGCGGTGCTAGTGAAGATTGTGAGGACTGGGAATCAGGTGTTACTGACTGGTCTTATATAAGGGAGTCATTTTCCCATCAGGGTTGCCGGTGATCAATTGTTCTGGTCTGAATCCTTTTTTCCAGTTTCCCTTGTAGCCTGCTGTGTCGTGTCTGCATCTCCTGCTTACAGATAAGACTTTTGCTTCTTTTGTGTTTGTGCTATATTTTTGCATTTTGTACTGCACTTCTTTGGGGGCCTTCAGGGTCCCCTCCGGGGGCTTCTGCCCTCTCAGTTTAGTTCAGCCACTGAGTTTTGTTCTTTTGCTTTTTCCAGTTTTTTCAGTGGCTGCTGTTTTGATTTTGTTACACCAGAGAACTAATTTAGGTGGTAGAGGTCGTGTGATCTCAGGTGATTTTGAAATTAGTAGAGTTGGTGCTTTTCAGGGTTTTCTGGGATTGCAGTAAGTACCCTTCCTATCCTTTTCTATTTAGATAGTTTGGGCCCCAGCGTTTGCTCATACTATTTTCTTTCTGTGTCAGTATTTCATCTTGTCTAACCGCCATTACATGTTTGGGGGCTTTCTATTATCTTTGGGGTTCTGCTCCGGGGCAGATAGCTTTCCTGTTTCTGTCTTTAGGTGTAGTTAGTTTCTCAGGCTGTGACGAGGCGTCTAGGACCAACGTAGGAACGCTCCACGGCTGCCTCTAGTTGTGGTGGTTAGTCAGGGTACTGCAATCTCATAGATTCCAACTGCTCTGGTGTATTGCCTTTTTGCCTGCTCTCCTCAGCTACCGAAACATAACACCAAAGGGCATTACCAGATATTCGTAATGCTCATCCCTGGTGTTAAATGCCGTCTCCCATTCGTCCCCCTCACGGATGCGAATCAGGTTATACACACCCTGCAGGTCTAGCTTAGTAAATACCCTTGCTCCCCGAAGCCTGCCAAAGAGCTCAGAGATTAGCGGCAAAGGATACTTATTTTTCACGGTGATAGCGTTGAGACCCCTATAATCAATGCATGAACGTAATTCTCCATTCTTCTTCTGCACAAAGAAGAACCCCGCTCCCGCTGGTGACACCGACTGCCTAATGAATCCCCTTGCCAAGTTCTCCTGAATATATTGGGACATGTCCTCTGTCTCAGGAAGAAAGAGGGGATAAACCCTTCCTCTAGGAGGCTCAGCTCCAGGCAAGAGGTCGATAGGACAGTCATAGGGGCGATGAGGCGGAAGAGTCTCCGCAGCCTTCGTCGAGAAAACGTCGGCATAGGACCAATAGACCTTGGGAAGAGGAGAGAGGTCTATGGGTATCTCAGTGGTGGTGACCTGCACTCTGTCCCTAATGCATCTGCCTTTACATAAATTACCCTAACCCAGAATTCTCCCTGAAGACCACTCAATATGAGGAGAGTGGAGGCAGAGCCAGGGTAATCCCAACAAAACCTTATCTATACCTTCAGGGAGGATAAAAAATGATATATTCTCCTGATGGGAAGGAGACATAGACAAGTTGAGTGGGACAGACTGATGGGTGATTTGTGTGGGCAGAATTGCTCCGTTCAACACCCATACCGACACTGGTTCAGCAAGCAACACCAAAGGCATGGTGTGGCGAGAAGCAAAGGAGGACGACATAAAATTCCCCTCTGCCCCAGAATCCACACACAGCTTGACGGGTAGGGCGGTAGAACCGTGGGTAATTATCCCCTTGAGGAGCACTTTAGGGGCAAAACTCATGGCGTCCAGTGACCCTGTTCCTACGGTTACTGGGCGCGACCGTTTATTCAGCCGCTGTGGACATCGGTTTGCAAAATGTCCCTGCTGCTGGCAAATATAACAAATCTGAGATGGACGAGTGACCCGAGATTTAGATCCCGAAGGAGCAACCTCCTGAAGGTCGGGCGCCTGAATTGGAGACTCCAGAGGGGTGGCGAAGGTAGGAGCCAACCGAACCCTCTGCCTACACTGGGCACGTTCCAGCCTCCGCTCGTGGAAACGGAGGTCGACGCGGGTGGAAATAGTGATAAGCTTCACCAGTGTGGCAGGAATCTCCCTGGTAGCCAAGGCGTCTTTCACATGACCCGCCAGTCCTCTCCAGAACACAGGAATGAGGACTATATCTGGCCACTCTAACACTCTAATTCCGAGGCCAGAGTCCGATATTGGACAGCAAAATTGCTGACCAAAGCCGAACCCTGGGTACTTGCCAGCAGTTGGAGCGCCGTATCGAGCGTGACCTGAGGTCCTAGAAAAACCTTTTTCAGAGCCTCCAGAAAACGAGAAGCGCTCTGCACCACACAGTCGTCACGCTCTCACAGAGGCATTGCCCACTCCAATGCTCTGCCCGACAGAAGAGCTGTAACAAAGCCGACTTGTGCCCGATCCGTGGGGAAACGTGCAGCCAAATGCTCGAGGTGTATGGAGCACTAACTCACGAATCCCCGACATTGCTTGCTGTCACCAGCAAATTTGTCTGGAAGCTGGAGGTGGGACAATGTAGGGGCAGAGGTGGCAGAGGACAAACTGGCTGCAGCTACGCTAGCAGCCTGAACAGCGACTGCGGTAACATCCATAGCTGAGGTTGTGCGCTCAAGAGCCGCCAACCTACCCTCCAGCTGCTGAATGTACAGCTGTAAACGCTGTTCATCCGCCATTTTACTAGCCACACACTGGTGCTAGGATTATGTTAGGGTCTGCTGAACGCACCAAATATAAGATGTAGAGAGGTGTGTTCGCAGCCCGGGGTCCACCGTGCAGGCAGAGCCTGCTGCTAGTAAGATGGCATAAGTAGCGAACTCTGTTATCCCACAGAGTCGCTAAAATAAACGCCGTAGCGCGCTGTGGCAGAAAGTGCGAACTCTGTTAATCCACAGAGCCACTAGTGGGAATGCCGCAGCGCTATATGGCGATATAAGCGAACTCTGCTACACCACAGAGTCGCTGAGTTAAAGACGCAGAGATAGGTACTGTGTCCTGTTAACCCCACAGGGATACACAGAAAACTGCTGTGCGGATAGCAGTCCGTGATTATGCAGACAGCAACGCAATCAAGCAATCTCCTCACCGGAGAAGCCGGTATTCTAGGGGCTTATTTCAGCCAAGCCCTAACCACGTGCACCCAAATCTCCTCACCGGAGGTACCGGTATTCTAGGGGCTTATTTCAGCCGAGCCCTAACCACATGCGTACATGATCACACTGGCCCAAAGCACATAATGCAATTGATCCTAGTGCACGGCCGTGTGGTAAGGACAGCCTTTTATAGCAGCCACGAGAAAAAGACGTTCCAGGAATGACCAATGGGAAGCTGCTTCAGAACATCAACAGCCAGAGGACCTTCCTGAAGGACCAATAGGAGTGGCAGCTGTGTCTGAGCATGTGACCCCTGATCTCCAATGGGAAATCTTGCCCTAGGCATGCTCAGATGAAGCAACAAAGGACTTAGACTAAAGACTTCTGCTCGCTGCTGACCAGTACTGGCCACAATAGCAGAACCTGAAGAGGCAGCAGTAAGTCTCTGCACAGTATTAAACCGGGTGAGACGCTGGGACCGACGTCTTTGCTGAGCAGGCTCCACTGCGGCCGGAGATGGATGGGGGACCGCAGCGGGACTGGTTCGAGACTCCCCTTGTGCAGCAGCGGGAACTCAAACCCTAACACACAGTTATTGGTATATTACGATGGTATTTAAAACTCAAAAAAGTATTATAAAATTTGGTTGTGTTAAATTTATCACTCATATAGTGCTCTATTTTCCTGATTACATTTCTTTGATATATAACACTCCAAAAAGAGTTCAAAAATGTATCTGGAATCAATTACTCATCCAAAAGTGTTTTGTATTCTGGGGTTCCTGTTTTGGTGCTATGTAACATTCAAAAAATCATCTAAAAATGTATCTGGATGAAATTAGTCATCCATAGAGTATAATACTTTCTGGAGTACATTTCTTTGCTATCTAACCCTGCAAAAAATGCATCAAAAATTTATTGGTATTATATTGCTTATCCATAGAGTATTATGTCTTTTTGTGTGCATTTCAGTGGTATCTATCACTTCAAAAAATAGTTCAAAATATTTTTGGATTTATATTGCTATATATTGGTCATCCATACAGTATTACATGTTCTTGGGTGCATTTTTATGGTTTATAACCCTCAAAAAAAGTTAATAAATTTATTGGTATTATATTTCTCATCCACAGGGTATTATGTCTTCTTGGGTGCTTATTGGTGCTATCTTTGGCTACTTTCACACTAGCATTTGGCAGGACTGCAGAGGGCTGCGTATTTCCTCTGTTAAGCCCCGCACTGCTGTACCTCTTCCGTTCAGCTCCGCCTATGTCTGAATGCGTCCTGCGTACCCTATCTTTAACATTTGGTACGTAGGCCATGCAGATGTATGTGGATGTGTCTGCATGCGTCATTTTGACGCTGCGCCTACCGCAACAAAATGCAACATGTTGCATTCTATGCATGTGGATGCATCCGCATACATCCGCATGGCCTGAGTACCCAATGTTAAAGATAGGGTACGCAGGCTGCATGCAGATGAAGGCGGAGCTGAATGGAAGAGGTGCGGCAGTGGGCAGGGCTTAATGGAGGATGTACGCAGCCCTCTGCAGACCTGCCAAACGCTTTTGTGAAACTAGCCTAACCCTCAAAATAATTGTTGGAAATGTTTTCGGTATTATATTGTTCATCTGTAGAGTATTACATGTCATTGGGTACATTTCGGTGGTATTTAACAGTCAAAACAGGTTGTCAAATTGTTTTCGGTATTATATTGCTCATCCATACAGCATTACGTGTTCTTGGGTACATTTTGGTGATATATATAACATTGCAAAAAACCAGTGAGAAATTTGTCGGGATCTAATTACTCATCTATACAGTTTTACATGTTTTCTGTTATATTTTGTTATATAAAACGACAAAAAAAATTGAAAAACTTTTTATTGATTCAATTACTGAACTATACAGTAGTACATGCTATCTGTTACATTTTGGCATTATATAAAATAAAAAAAATTGAAAAAATGTTTATGGATTCCATGATTCATCAATACACTGTTCTTACATTTTGCTGATATATTAAACTAACAAAAACCCTCCCAATAATTTTTAGGGATTCAATTAGTCATCCATAAATTGTAATGCTGTTCTTGCTTTATTTCACCGGCATATTAAACTCTATAAAAAGCTTCCTAAAATATTTATGGATTCAATGATTCATGTATACAGTTTTACGAGCTTTGTGTAAAACTGTGGTGGGTTAAAATTTTTAAAAAATGCTTGGCCTAGTACAGTTCAGACAAAAAAATATTTTGTGTTGTCATATATACTGTAGAAACTGCTTTGTGTGAAATTTTGTAGGTTTGAAACCAAAAATGACCTGCTACACTTTCTTATTATTTGAATGAGGTCATCCAGTTGTTGCCTTCAAGGGTGTATGGATGACCCTGCTAGAACTTTTTAGCAGGCTTTGCACTGTGTAGAACTTTCATGAGTGGAGGAGTACCAAAACTATACTTTGCTCACAGCATTTGATTGAGGCACTACATTCAAGTCTAGGAGTAATACTACTTGACAATTTGAATAGAATGTGTATGAGGACCTCTTTTATGTCTAATACAGGGTGTATCTGAGTCCCTCTTACATTTCTGGCAGTTCTTGCTTCCTTCATAAATTACACTGAAATTTCTAAATTTTTTATAAAAAATTCTATTTTGGTTTACTTAAATTATTATTTTAATCCTTTTTAAATTTGACTTTATATACAATTCATAAGAAAGGAAAATGCTTCTTAACATTTTTTTTTCCTGTAAACAACAAGTTCTATTTAATTTTGATTGTTTTATTGTCAGTCCTTAAAGTGAAGTAAAAGTGTTACACCTTTGCTCTCAACAGCGATGTGTGAGTCAGAGATATTTCCAGGGGTCTTCCCCATCCTGTTCTCCTTCCATTTAGCACTTTTCCATCCATTTCAAAATTTTCACTGCCTCCCATCCTTGTAGGAGCTGAAGGAAAAATTGTTTGGATTCCCCATTGACTACCATTATGCTTGTTCCCCCAAACAAGTACTTGAGCAATAGGAATTGCTCAGTACAAGTAACGAGCATCTGAGCATTTTAGTGCTCACTCATCTCTAGTTATAACATTTTAGATTTGTGTATATGTCTAACTGACGATAGATTGAGAAATTAAACATGTTGCTTCATGAAGATAACTCTTGCCTATATGACCTATCCTATCATGGTATATGAATTTGAAAAACAAAGGTTTCTTGCTTGGTAACCCTCCCTACCTGCCGAAACATCGATTCACTCTGTACAAGCTTCAAAAGTTCTGACGGACTGCAGATGCCTTTGAATCACATGGATGGCAATTCATCTCAAAGGCTGCCATGTAATACTGCATTTGAAACTCTTGGCTGGCCATGACTTCTCTTGGCAAAATTAGCTGATTAGCTGCATTGTTGTTGCTGATGAAGTAACTACTTTTAATACAACAGAATTTTATATAGATAGGCCATACGTGTCAGACATGTAAGGATATGAGTACTTCTACCTTTCATATATCTTAAGACTGGGAATGTCCAGTATAGTAAGTGGTGAAACATACCTGGTGACTTACCAAAGATCTGTGTCTCTGGAAACCATATTTTTAAATAGGATTTATCACAAGGTCAAACAAGGCCATTTTTTCTCTCATTTTATTTCTTTATTTCTGCTGCTCCCTTGAGATTCCATTTTTTTTTTTTATTATTTTTTTTAAAAAAAAATCTGCCAAATAGTTTCAGAGATATGGGCCTTTTTATTTAGTGTAAATTTTATAGCCTTTACAAAGTGGGTATTGCTCATAGAGTAACAATGAGGAGCAACCTAAAGATCTGCCCCTGAGCATTAAGACATACCTCATTGGTAAAGACCATGAAAATTACCATATTAGGCACACAAAATAAAAGGTCCAAACCTCTGGAACTGTTGGGCAGATTAAAAAAATACTAAGGTTAAAAGAGGGGATAAAATAAAGGCAAAAAGCAGTCACATATCAGCTAGTCATATGTCCTCTTTATATTATCTCTTCTAATCATTGCCTATCTTGGGTTTAGTTTTGTTAGCTTATATACTGACAAGGTAATGTAGAAATTTACATTATTAAAAAGTAATGTAATTTTCCAATTACACACTGTTGTCTCTTTTTATATAATGCGTTTTTTTATTTACAAATCTGTAATTTGTAAAGACATAATTGATATAATAAATCACTTAATATGATGTATAAATGCATTCGATATATAACATTCTTTTAGAAGCACTGCACATTATTAAAGATCCTTCAGATAATTTACTGAATGTCTATGAACAAATACATGCTCTTTTAAATGCCAATCGGTATAAAATCATATTAAATTATACTAAACAGACTATGCTGTAAGATGTGTTCACCATCTGGTCAATCAACGATTCTAATTTAAGCTATTTATGATTGCCAACTGCTAATGAGAGGGACAAATATAATACAGTTAACATCTGTTTCTACATTAGCCAAGTAAGGGCGGCCTGCGCTCTTCTATCCAATCAACATATTTGAATTCCGCAGTTGTTGAGTAGAATTCATTTCAGATGACATCAAAAAGGGCAGCGGGGTCTTGGAACAGTTCAGATAAATTGAGTCCACCTGCACCAGGCAATCATTTAAATGATGGAATAACTGACTGAATGAATACAAAACAAGATATCTGAATTTGGGAACATAGGCTCCATGAAAATCATCTCTACAATTACTAAAACTACTGAGATGCAGCACAGAAAATATAATGTCATCAATGTGCTTGCAAATGTGTATACAGTAGGCCTTTCTTAACATTATAGGCTAACTACAATTTAAGGTATATATTACATTGACATGATTTTTTGTAATTTTCTTATCAATTTTGAAATTTTATCAGTTGACCAAAGTAATTTACATTTGAATGTGCAGAGTTGTATGTTCCACACAATATACTGTATTGTAAGTTGGATCTGCATTTTAATCAATTGTCATTAACTGTTTTCAACTTAACCCCTTAACGACCAAGCCATTTTGTAGGTTAAAGACCAGGCCAATTTTTACAATTCTGACCACTGTCACTTTATGTGCTTATAACTCCGGAACGCTTCAACGGATCTTGACGATTCTGAGACTGTTTTCTCATGACATATTGTACTTCATGATAGTGGTAAAATTTCTTCAATATAACTTGCGTTTATTTCTGAAAAAAATGGAAATATGGCAAAAAAATTTAAAATTTTGCAATTTTCAAATTTTAATATTTATGCCATTAAATCAGAGAGATATGTCACAAAAAATAGTTAATAAATAACATTTCCCACATGTCTACTTTACATCAGCACAATTTTGGAACCACATTTTTTTTTTGTTAGGAAGTTATAAGTGTTAAAAGTTGACCAGCAATTTCTCATTTTTCCAACAAAATTTACAAAAACATTTTTTTTAGGGACCACCTCACATTTGAAGTGAATTTGAGGGGTCAATATGACAGAAAATACCCAAAAGTGACACGATTCTAAAAACTGCACCCCTCAATGTGTTCAAAGCCACATTCAAGAAGTTTATTAACCCTTTAGGTACTTCACAAGAATTAAAGCAATGTGGAAGGAAAAAATGAACATTTAACTTTTTTTCCCAAAATTTTTCATTCAACACAATTTTTTTAAATTTTGTCAAGGGTATCAGTAGAAAATGAACCACCATATTTGTTGTACAATTTCTCCTGAGTACACTGATACCCCATGTGTGGGGGTAAACCACTATTTGGGCGCATGGCAGAGCTCGGAAGGGAAGCAGCTCCATTTGACTTTTTTGGCTGGAATTGAGATTGGACTCCATGTCGCATTTGGAGAATCCCTGATGTGCCTAAACAGTGGAAACCCCCCACAAGTGACCCCATTTTGGAAACTAGACCCCCCAAGGAACTTATCTAAATGTGTTGTGAGAGCTTTGAACCCCCAAGGGCTTCACAGAAGGTTATAACGTAGAGCCGTAAAATTAAAAAATCATATTTTTTCCACAAAAATGATCTTTTCATCCCAATTTTTATTTTCCAAAGGATAAAAGGACCCCAAAAGTTATTGTGCAATTAGTCCTGAGTACGCTGATACCCCATATGTGGGGGTAAACCACTATTTGGGCACATGGCAAAGCTCAGAAGGGAAGCAGCGCCATTTGACTTTTTTGGCTGGAATTGAGATTGGACGCCATGTCGCATTTGGAGAGTGCCTGTGTGCCTAAACAGTGGAAACCCCCCCACAAGTGACACCATTTTGGAAACTAGACCACCCCAAGGAACTTATCTAGATGTGTGGTGAGAGCTTTGAACCCCCAAGGGCTTCACAGAAGGTTATAACGTAGAGCTGTAAAATTAAAAAATCATATCTTTTCCACAAAAATGATCTTTCCACCCCCAATTTTTATTTTCCAAAGGGTAACAGGACCCCAAAAGTTATTGTGCAATTTGTACTGAGTACGCTGATACCCCATATGTGGGGGTAAACCACTATTTTGACGCATGGCAGAGCTCGGAAGGGAAGGAGCGCCTTTTTCAAATGCAGACTTTGATGGAGTGGTCTGCGGGTGTCATGTCACGTTTGGAGAGCCCCTGATGTGCCTAAACAGTAGAAACCCCCACAAGTGACTCCATTTTGGGAACTAGACCCCCCAAGGAACTTATCTAGATGTGTGGTGAGCACTTTGAACCCCCAAGTGATACACAGAAGTTTATAACGTAGAGCCGTGAAAATATAAAAAATCATATTTTTTTCCACCAAAATAATCTTTTTGCCCCCAAATTTTAATTTTTATAAGGGTAACAGGAGAAATAGGACCCCAAAAGCTATTGTGCAATTTGTCCTGAGTACGCTGATACCCCATATGTGGGGGAACCACTGTGATCGCCTTACTGCGATCTTTGGGAGGCAGAATGAACAAATCCACAAAAGGTGAAGAATTGGTTTTCTTTTTTACGCCGTTCCTCGTGCGGTATTAGTGATTAGGCGACTTTATTCCTCGGGTCGGTGCGATTACGGCGATACCAGATTTACATCCTTTTTTCATGTTTAGCTTCTGTCACACTCTAAAAGATGCTTTTTTTTGGAATAATTTTTTGTAAGAAATTTTTGCATCGCCGTATTTTGAGAGCTATACTTTTTCCATATTTCGTCCGACATAGTTATCTGTGGGCTTATTTTTTGCGGGACAAGCTGACGTTTTTATTGGTACCATATTCGGGCACATAACGTTTTTTGATCGCTTCCCCGATTTTTGTGGAATTGTTTTTTTTTTTTTTTTCCTCCGTTCCAAGTGTGGTGAAATTGATAAAGCAGCTTTATTCTTCGGGTCACTAAGATTACAGCGATACCTCATTTATATATTTTTTATGTTTTGGCGTTTTTTACACAATAAAAAATTTTATAGAAAAAATAATTATTTTTGCATCAGTTTATTCCGTGAGCTATAACTTTTTTATTTTTTCGCTGATGATGCTGTATAGTGGCTTGTTTTTTGTGGGACAAGATGACGTTTTCAGCGGTACCATGATTATTTATATCCCACTTTTTGATCGCGTGTTATTGCACTTTTTCCAAGCGGTATGATGATACCGCTTGGAAAAAGTATAATTTACTACTTTTTTTTTTTTTTTACGGCTTTCACTGAAGGGGTTAACTAGGGTTACGCTTTTATAGATGGGATTTTTATGGACGCGGTGATACCAAACGTGTATTTTTTTTGTTTTTTGTTTTTTTTATTACATAAAAATGTGTATTTTTTAGAGGATTTTTTTAAATTATTTCTTAATATTTTTTTTACAATTTTTTTTTAAAAAATGTTTTTTTTTTAACTTGTCCCTTTATGGGACTTCACTTTTTTACTTTTTATTGCAGTTACAATGCATTGCAATGCTCCAGCATTGCAGTGCATTGTACCTATAGTGAAAGCTGCTGTGACCATGATCACAGCAGCTTTCCGTAGCTAGATGACCCGGAGGTTGTCATGACAATCCCCGGGTCATCAAGGCAGAGATAGGGCCCTGCAAATACATTGCAGGGCGCCGATCTGAGGCAGAGGGTGCTCCCGACCCTCTGCCTCCCCCCCTGAGAGCTGCGATCGCGCTCGATCGCAGCAGTCAGGGGGTTAACAGCCAGGGGCGGTGGGGGCGCCGCTCCTGGCTGTCAGTGCAGGAAGCTTGGCCACTGCAGCGCCAAGCTCCTGCACTGATCGCGCTGGAGATGCTGAAATTTCAGCATCTCCTGCGCGATCGCTGCTGTGTTTGGTCAGTCAGATTGACTGACCAATCACAGCGCTGTAGGTGCGGGGACCAACGGCAAAGGTCCCCGCACCACTTGCCGTGCCTGTCAGCTGTCTGTGACAGCTGTCGGCACTGAACTACTACTGCGTGTTTACACGCAGTGGTAGTTCAAAGGCATGACGTGCACAGTCCGTCAAGGTGCCAAAACTGACACCTTGCCATGACGGACTGTGCACGTCAATGGACACTAAGGGGTTTAAGGGGTATTCGATCCTACAAAAAATAACTGGAAAGGTGAAAATTTTTAGTTAATTGTGTGTATCCTACTACAGGGACCCCTACGGATTATCAGAACAATTTATCTATAATCCCTTTGTTCCCTGGCTTTTTCTTGGCTGCATAGTAGCAACCAGGAGCAGATTATTGGAGAGCTTCATTGCACATGTGTCATGCATATGTCTTTATAGCCTACGATATGGTAAATGATAGTCAAGCTTTGCGCTAATCTATCATCGTCACTTCAATAGTTAATGAAAAGAGCTACAATTGTCATGGTTCTCCCTTGGCTGTACTATCATGATGAGAAAAATATTTAGAATTGAGAGTCCTCAGTGGTTGATACCTTTTAATGGCTAACTGAAAAGATGATAACAAATTGCAAGTTTTCGAGACTACTCAGGTCTCTTCATCAGGCAAAGACTAAAACAAAATCTGAAGAATCACATATTTATATATAACACAGCACAGAAATAATGCAATAGGTAAGACAAGTGACATGAAGCAGAACTGTCATTATGGGAGATAGAGATGAACATAAATATTGGAACAGTTCATAGATAAGGAGTGTGAAAGTTTTATTGCCCTCTGATTGGGGTCTGGTATTGTGTTGTTTTGCCCCCAGAAGTTCTGAAGTGCAAATTCCTTAATTGATGTAAAAATACATAAATCCATGCGACACATTCATTCCAGCACTGAGTGTATCACAGGTCGTCATGAGTTTATATTCCCAAACTTTTCTGTCTCTATCAGATTTAAAGTTAGCTTTTCTGGGGGCAAAACAACACAATACCAGACTAGAACTTTATTAGTAGTGATGATCGAGTATGCTCGTTACTCGAGTTTTCCGAGCATGCTCGGGTGTTCTCCAAGTATCTTGGGCATGCTCAGAGATTAAGTTTGTGTCGCTGCAGCTGCATGATTTGCAGCTGCTAGACAGCCTAAATACATGTGGGGATTTCCTAGCAAACAGGCAATCCCCACAAGTATTCAGGCTATCTAGCAGCCGCAAATCATGCAGCTGCGGTGACACAAACGAAATATCCAAGCACGCCCAAGATACTCGGAGAACACCCGAGCATGCTTGGAAAACTCGAGTAACGAGCATCCTCGCTCATCACTATTTATTAGGTGTGATGGAAAGTACAAATCCACTGCAGGTAGTTAAAATGTCATGATATTAAAAATAGGACTTGTCATAAGGTCAAACATGGCCATTTTTTCTCTTATTTTATTTCCGCTACTTCCTTGAGATTCTGTTTTTTTTTTGTTTTTTTTTTAAAAAGATCTATGAAATAGTTTCAGAGATATGGGTATTTTTATTTCGTGTAAATTTTATAATCTTTACAAAGTGGGTATTGCTCATAGAGTAACAATGAGGAGCAGCCTACAGAACTGCCCCTGAGCATCTTGTGATCTAGTATTCCCCAACTCCGGTCCTCAAGAGCCACCAACAGGTCATGTTTTCAGGATTTCCTTGGTATTACCCAGGTGATAATTGCATCACCTGGTGTCACGATCCACATTTGGATCTGTGGCAGATCTCTCTGCATGTTGAAACCTTTTTTCCTGTCTGGCCAGCAGGGGTTAATCTCAGTCTTTGCCCCATGGCCGCTGGTGGAATTGCAAGCCTGATTACTTGTCAGGAGTAGGTGGCGACCACTCCCACTTCCTTTATAAGGTCTCCTGAGTTGTCTGCTGGTGTTGGTAATATTGCTTCCTCTGGAAACCAACCAAGCTGGAGCTAGGAGCTGCTGAGAGCAGTTGCACTTCAGTTGCTTCCCTGTTCTGAGGTCATACTCTGCTGTGCGGAGCATAACAGTAGAGAAAGCTAAGTGTTTATTGTTTTGTTGATTTAACCCCTTGGTGTCTGTCTTTCCTTTAGTTGCTTTGGTGTTTGTTCACATTATTCCCTGTCTCACCTCCTGGGGAGGGGGTTCGTGGGTTTAGCTCAGGGCTAAACAGGAGACAGGGACAGGTCGGTAACTTGGGCCTCTCTACCTTTAAGCGTACCACCAAATTAAGGAAAGAGAGGCCCAGGTTCCTCGTCCCTTGTATTCCATCAACTGCCACGTGACACCTGGACAGGCAATAATCCCATCACCTAGGCAATTCCAAGGAAATTCTGCAAACATGACCTGTTGGTGTCTCTTGAAGACCGGAGTTGAGGAACACTGCTTTAAGCCATACCTCATTGGTAAAAACCATGATAATTACCATATTAGGCACACAAAATAAAAGGTCCATACGTCTGGAACTGTAGGGCAGATAAAAAAAAAATACTAAGGTGTTTCCCTTTAACCCCTTTAACCCCAAGGGTGGTTTGCATGTCAATGACCAGGCCAATTTTTACAATTCTGACCACTGTGCCTTTATGGCCGGCGTCACACTACCGAGTTTGATGCGAGTTAGTCGCACAAACTTGCATCAAACTCGCTAGTGTGATGCCGGCCTATGATGTAATAACTCTGGAATGCTTCCATGGATCCCAGTGATTCTGACAATGTTTTCTCGAGACATATTGTACTTCATGATAGTGGTAAAATTTCTTTGATATGACTTGAGTTTTTTTGTGAAAAAAAAGGAACGGAAATTTGGTGAAAATTTTATAAAATTGTTCAATTTTCCAAAATTTAATTTTTATGCCCTTAAATCAGAGATATGTCACTTAAAATACTTAATAAGCAACATTTCCCACATGTTTACTTTACATCAGCACAATTTTTGAACCAAAATTTTTTTTTCTAGGAAGTTATAAGGGTTAAAAATTAAACAGCGATTTCTCATTTTTCCAACACCATTTTTTTTAGCGACCACATCACATTTGAAGTCACTTTGAGGGGTCTATATGATAGAAAATATCCAAAAGTGACATCATTCTAAAAACTGTACTCCTGAAGGTGCTCAAAACCACAATCGAGAAGTTTATTAACCTTTCAGGTGATTCACAGGGATTTTTGGAATGTTTAAAAAAATGAACATTTAACTTTTTTCACAAAAAATTTACTTCAGATTCAATTTATTTTATTTTACTAAGGGTAACATGAGAAATTGGACCCCAAAAGTTGTTGTACAATTTGTCCTGAGTATGCGGATACCCCATATATGCAGGTAAACCACTGTTTGGGCGTATGGCAGAGCTTGGAAGGGAAGGAGCACCGTTTGACTTTTTCAACGCAGAATTGGCTGAAATTGAGATCAGACTAAATGTCGCATTTCGAGAGCCCCTGATGTGCCTAAACAGTGGAAACCACCCCACAAGTGACACCATTTTAGAAAGTAAACCCCTAAGGAACTTATCTCGATGTGTGGTAAGCACTTTGAACCCCCAAGTGCTTTACAGAAGTTTATAAAGTAGAGATGTAAAAATAAAAAAACATTTTTTTCGCAAAAATTATATTTTCTTCCCCAATTTTTTATTTTCCCAAGGGTAACAGGAGAAATTGGACCCCAAAAGTTGTTGTGCAATTTGTATGCTGACACCCCATATGTGGGGGTAAACCACTGTTTGGGCGCATGGCAAAGCTCAGAAGGGAAGGAGCACCGTTTGACTTTTTCAATTCAGAATCGGCTGGAATTGAAATCAGAAGCGATGTCGCGTGTGGAGAGCCCCTGATGTAACTAAACAGTGGACACCCCCAATTCTAACTCCAACCCTAATCCCAACACACCTCTAACCCTAATCCCAACCCTAACCATAACCCTAATCACAAACCTAATCCTAACACACCCCTAAACCTAATCCCAACCCTAATCCTAATCCCAACCGTAACTGTAATCCAAACCCTAACCCCAACTCTTGCCCCAACCCTAACTCTAACTTTAGCCCCAACCCTAACTTTAGCCCTAACACTAACCCTAACGGGAAAATGCAAATAAATACTTTTTTTATTTTATTATTTTTCCCTAACTAAGGGAGTGATAAGGGGGGTTGATTTACTATTTATAGCGGGTTTTTATAGCAGGTTTTTATGTTTGGCAACTCTCACACAATAAAAGATGCTTTTTATTGCAAAAAACAGTTTTTGCATCACAATTTGAGAGCTATAATTTTTCCATATTGTGGACCACAGAGTCATGTGAGGTTTTTTTTTGCGGGATAAGTTTACATTTTTATTACCACCCTGTGTGCACGTGTCCTGCTACTAGCTGTGAGAGCGTGCTTAGACAGGCAGTGTAGGGTGGGAATTCCTGCTTGAGCTTAGCATCTGCACCGGGCGGCTGTGCCACATTTGCTGTGTTTAACAAACCATGTGTCAGAGCAGGCTCCATCACCAGCTCAGTGGGGGGTTAATCTATAGGGACCCCAACTAGCGTCTATACCCGCTGTACTTCTGTGACACCTAACAGGGTACAGCTTAGAGTGCTTTCTGTTTGTGTGCTGCTCTCTGGAGTAACAGGGTCAGGTACTTAGCAGTGACATTTAACTTGGTGTGATGCGGTGCTTTCTCGCAGCTACGCTCCACCATTGTTTCCGAGCTGCGGTTCCTTCATCACCGCACGGTGGACCCCGGGTTGCGATCGCACCTCCTCATAATTTATATTTGGTGCGATCCGCAAACCCTAACACTGTGGATGAGGCATGTATAGCATAGACTAGATCCTACAAACAATTTCAAAGTGAGATGTCCCCTACTGTATGACGTTAATAACAGAAAATATTTTTGGGGCCTGTGGTTGAGGCCTGTATAACATTGACTAGATGCCACAAACAATTTCAAAGTGAGATGTCCCATACAGTATGACATTAGTAACATAAGAAATATTTTTGGTCTTGTGGATGAGTCCTGTATAACTTAGACTAAATGCTACAAACAATTTCAAAGTGAGACGCCCCCTACTGTATGACGTTAGTAAGAGAAGAAATTTTTTGGCTTGTTGATGAGGCCTGTATAACATTGACTAAATGCTACAAACAATTACAAAGTGAGATGTCCCCTACTGTATGACATTAGTAACAGAAGAATTTTTTTGACCGGATGAGGATTGCATAAAATAGACTAGATGCTCCAAACAATTTCAAACTGAGATCTACCATACTGTATGACATTAGTAACAGAAGAAATATTTTGGCCTGTGGATGAGGCCTGTATAACATTGACTAGATGCTACAAACAATTTCAAAGTGAGATGTACCCTACTGTATGATGCTCTCACCTAGTGAAGTGAAAAAATCGAAATCCAAAATTGGGAAGAATTGGCTATCCAGTACTGGCCTTTTTAAGCATGGAATTAAAACATGCAACATGTGTACATATGTAAAAAAAAATGCCAGAGTTTTGTCAATTTTACCAATGACACTGATCATTAAATTAAAACTTTTATGAATTGTCAAAAAACTATGTGTTAGGGTTGACAGATTGCAGTGAATAAAAATAAATAATAAAGTGCAATCGAAATCCATGGTCCACCATTCAGGAGTGAACCTGCTACTAGAGTGAACAAATGACGGAACAAAGCAGCGTTCACCTTAATCAGACTGCGTTAACTTCACGCAGTGTGAACAGAACGTAGAATACTCAGCTTTTAGCTTCACAGAGAGGTATTGCAAATGAGAAAAAACTTAAAAAGACACTAGGAACAAAACCCTGTTAACTTAACAGGGGAGCACAGCTCTTTAAGTTGGATCTTGTCCTGTAACTGACCCGTGCTAATAGCACACGTGGCCGAAACATGCACGTGCAGACAAAGAGATAGAGTATACAATCACACACACCAAACATATACGATACTAGTGCACCTGTGTGTGCCGCTGGGAGCCTTTTACACCGAAAGCTCCACCCCAAACACTCACGCTGACATCGCACTCGGGCCAATCCGGAGCTGCCACATCACCAGAGCAGCTAACATCCGACCACCAAGAGGAAGATGCCACATCACGGACATGCTCAGTAACGTGATCTCTGGACTTAGACTACAGGAAGAAAAACTGCCCTGTATAACACTGGTTACCATAGACTTGGCTAGAGAAACAGCAGTAACCAAACGTATACGTGTCTGAGCAAGACACTGGGACCGACGTCCACGCTGAGCAACAGTCTCAGTGGCCGGACCCAAATGGGAGACCGCAGGGCCAGATAACTCCGGGGATCTATCCCATGCAGCGGGAAAATCTGGGCGCCTAACACTATGTAATTTATATCATAGAATGCTTCCAATGCGATTTAAACCACTTAGGATACAGCATGCATCAATTGAACATCTGCATCATGGAGTACATCTATGATATCCACAATCATGAGAATTTAAAAGGAACCTGTCGGCAGGATTGTGCATAGTATCCTACACACAGTGACTGATCGGCACTGTTATACTGAATAAAATGATACCTTGGTTGATGAAATATGTCTTGTGCTTTTTTTAATTCTTATTTTTAGTTTTTAGTTAATGAGATTCTCGTTCCCTAAGGCAGGGTTTGTGTATGTGGTGCTCTGATTAGATATTCACAATGCAGAATGCTTCCCCTAGTTTGCATAATGAATATACTAATGTGCGTATTTGAAAAAACATGTCACTTCATCAAAATGGCGGTGCCGGCAAACTATCAATTGTCAGTTGTCATTATGCAAACTAGGGGGCAGGTCATAGAATCATAGAATCATAGAATAGTAGAGTTGGAAGGGACCTCCTGGGCCATCTGGTCCAACCCCCTGCTCAAAGCAGGATTCTCTAAATCATCCCAGACAGATGTCTGTCCAGACTCTGTTTGAAGACTTCCATTGAAGGATAACTCACCACCTCTCGTGGCAGCCTGTTCCACTCATTGATCACCCTAACTGTCAAAAAGTTTTTTCTAATATCTAATCTGTGTTTCCTCCCATTCAGTATCATCCCATTGCTTCTAGTCTTTCCTTGTGCAAATGAGAATAAAGATGATCCTTCTACAATGTGACAGCCCTTGAGATATTTGTAGACAGCTATTAAGTCTCCTCTCAGTCTTCTTTTTTGCAAGCAAAACATTCCCAAATCCTGCAACCGTTCCTCATAGGACATGGTTTGCAGACCGGTCACCATTCTGGTGGCTCTACTCTGAACTTGCTCCAGTTTGTTGATGTCTTATTTAAAATGTGGTGCCCAAAACTGGACACAATATTCCAGATGAGGTCTGACCAAAGAGGAGTAGAGGGCAATAATGACCTCACGTGATCTAGACTGTATGCTTCTGTTGATACATCCTAGAATTGCATTTGCCTTTTTTGCTGCTGCATCACACTGTTGACTCATGTTCAGTCTGTGATCAATTAGTATACCCAAGTCTTTTTCACATGTGCTGTTACTTAGCCCTATTCCTCCCATTTTGTATATGCTTTTTTCATTTTTATTGCCCAGATGTAGTACTTTGCATTTTTCCCTGTTAAAATCCATTCTGTTAGTTGCTGCCCACTGCTCCAGTTTATTTATATCTTTTTGAATCCTCTCTCTCTCTTCTCTAGTATTAGCTACCAATCCTAGCTTTGTGTCATCAGCAAATTTGATCAGTTTACCCTCAATTCCTTCATCTAAATCATTGATAAAGATGTTGAACAATACAGGGCCCAAAACAGAGCCTTGTGGTACCCCACTTGATACATTCTTCCAACTGGATGTACAGCCATTTACGACCACTCTTTGGGTCCGATCACTAAGCCAGTTATGAATCCACCTAACAGTTGCCTTGTCCATTCCATACTTAGTCATTTTTTCAATAAGGATTGTGTGAGATACTTTGTCAAATGCTTTGCTGAAGTCAAGATATACTATATCTACAGCATTTCCCTGATCCACCCAGTCAGTGATTCTGTCATAGAAGGAAATTAAGTTAGTCTGACATGACTTATTAGTTACAAACCCATGCTGACTCTGTTTAATCACTTCATTCTTATCCATGTACTTGCATACATGTTCTTTAATAATTTGTTCAAAGATCGTTCCTGGTATAGAAGTCAGACTCACCGGCTGTAGTTCCCTGGGTCCACCTTCTTCCCCTTTTTGAAGATAGGAACAACATTTGCTCTTCTCCAGTCTTCTGGGACTTCACCTGTTCTCCTAGAATTTTCAAAGATTATGGACAGTGGTTCAAGAATTTCTTCTGCTATCTCCTTCAGTACTCTGCCGTGTAATTCATCTGGACCTGGAGACTTGAATTCATTTAGGTTAGCTAAGTGTTTCCTCACTGTCTTTCTGTTTATAGATATCCTGGATTCTTCTATTCCTTTAATAGGACAGTGAAGATCAGTTAATGTTACATTTCCTTTCTGAGAGAAAACAGATGCAAAATAGGAATTTAACAGTTCAGCCTTCTCAACATCCTGTCTTACCATTTCATCATTTTCATCCTGTAAAAATCCTATAGCATCTTTGACTTTTCTTTTACTTTTGACGTATCCCCAAAATCCTTTTTTGTTGCTTTTGATGTCACTTGCAAGCCTTAATTCATTGTCAGCTTTAGAAAATCTGATTTGTGCCCTGCAGGTTCTGCAGACGGCATTATATTCTTCTTTAGATATGCCTCCCTCTTTCCATTTGATAAACATTTCTTTCTTCCTTTTTAGCATGTGTTTAAGTTCTGTGTTCATCCATCCTGGTTTCCTTAAATGCTTCCCATTCTTCACTCTTTTCGGAATTGTTAACAATTGTGCTTTGAGAATCTCATTTTCAAGATTTTCCATCCTTCCTGGACATTTTTGTCCTTAAGGATATCCAGCCATTGGATCCCTCCAATTCTCTTTTTGAGTCCCTTAAAATCTGCCTTTCTGAAATCTAACCTTGACGTCTGAGTCTTCACAGGTCTTCCTCCTCTTGTTATCCAAAATTCTAAAATAGCATGGTCACTACCTCCTAGGGTCCCAGCCACTCTTACCTCCTCAACCATTTCTTCCCTGTTTATAAGGATAAGATCCAAGGTAGCAGATCCCCTTGTTTTCTCCCCTACCTTTTGGAAGATAAAGTTGTCAGCAAGAGAGGATAAGAATTTTCTTGACCTGTTAGTTTTGCCTGAGAGAGATTCCCAACAAATGTCTGGATAGTTTAAATCTCCCATGACCACTATGTCATATTTTTTGGAGAACTTGGCCATTTGATGCATAAAGTGTTCATCCATATCTTCAGCTTGCATAGGTGGCCTGTAGTAAATGCCTACAATGGTGTCCTTTCCATTTCCATTGTACATTGAGGGATCAGTGACCTGTCAGTAGTCTGCATTATGAATACCTAATCAAAGCACCACATACACCAAGCCCGTCGTTAAGGCACAAGAATCTCATTAACTAAAAACTAAAAATAAGGATTAAAAAAGAAGCACAAGACAGATTTCATCAACCAAGGTATCATTTTATTCAGTATAATGACGCCAATCTGACACTGTGTGTAGGTTACTGTGCACAATCCTGCTGACAGATTAGCTTTAAGCAAGAAAATTTCCCAAGCCTCCAAACACTTTATTGATAAACACCAAAGCAATATATCGGGGTAAAACATTGATGCTATTGAACAGATGCAGATGAATGAAAGAAGGGATAAAAAACCATGCTGAAAAGAAGAGAGGCATGGTGGATCTTTAATTTTAATACTAGAGTACCGATGAGACTAAACCTGAGGAGAGACATCATGCCCTATTATTGATATGAAAGCATAAAAGTAAATAAATTAAGAATCTATATTTCAGTTGAAAAGCTACATGAATTCATTGAGGTTAATCTATTTACATGAATAAAATTTTAATATATCAACCAAAATATAATATCAATATTTGGAAATAATGATAAATTAACGACTATATATTAAGGACTGTACTCCATTAGTGTTCAATTTATTTGTTGTTTTTTCATGTCTATATGATGTACCCAACTACATTTATTGCATTTGCCATATTAAGATTGTAGTGAGGATTTAAAAACTGTATATGTAGGTGGCAACAACTGTGTCGGAACTGGTTAAATCATTAATTAAGCACAATATGGGAGGCCTGGATACTACTGATCTTAATAGCGGGAATGAAACATCCAAAAACTGAGAATAAGAATTAGCATATGGATATAAAACTTAACCTTTATTTTTTTCTTTTAAAAAAAGACATACACACATATATATATATATGTACATATAAGGAAAACCCAAGAGTAAGGGAACCCAAGACCCACATACAAAAGCGAGGAAAATTTGATTAAAATGATCTATTCTGAGGTCTACCAGTAGAAGTCCCCAAAAAAAAAACACGGGAGGCACTACATAGCCTCAATCATGCATAGCGCCTTCCGACGCGTTTCGTCCTCATTAGGACTCATCAGGGGAGTTAAGAAAGAAATAACGCTGACCACTTTTTTGGGGACTTCTGCTATACAGTGCAGCTGCAGGAGCTTCCTCCATAAATGGGTGAGATCTAATCTATATCATATGAATGTGCAATTCACTGATATATGGTGATATTGCAGAGTATTAATGTTTTT
The DNA here is from genome assembly GCA_033576555.1 of Oophaga sylvatica. Taxonomy (NCBI): domain Eukaryota; kingdom Metazoa; phylum Chordata; class Amphibia; order Anura; family Dendrobatidae; genus Oophaga; species Oophaga sylvatica. The sequence continues at coordinate 259,707,059 of JARQOD010000001.1, forward strand.
GGTTAAAAGAACTTCATTTAATAAATAATGCTAATAAGGAACGCTCATCTGTAGATGGGGTAGCATTATTCCTTTTTCTTTGCATATCTGAGGGTGCTGTATGATGATCTTTGCCTCTTTTTGCTGCTAATTTTCTATGTATTTGAACAATAACAAACATCAGTGAATGATGTATAGATTATGCTTGACAGTACCATGAGTGGGTGTTGCCACATATATTGGTTTGCTGGTATAAGAATAATATATGAATTGCACTTTATGACACAAATTAATGAGGATGATATGTTAAGTCAGTGTCTCAGTATGTTGATCATATTTGAGGATAATGAACTAGGATGTGCTACAACTTGGCAGAATTTATTATAGTGTGTAATATATTACATTTCTATAATCTTGAGTCACATTATCCTGACAAGAGCACGTATACTCATCATAGTAGGTCTGGTAGACCTCAGAATTTTTATCAAATTTTCCTCGCTTTTGTATGTGGGTCTTGGGTTCCCTCACATCTGGGTTTTCCTTATACTGTATGTATATATACCGTATGTGTGTGTCTTTTTTTAAAAGAAACCTTTAAAGGTTAAGTTTTTTATCCATATGTTAATTCTTATTGCAGGATACTACTGGTATATAAACCATGATTTCCTGACATACATGACATCATGACTAAGGGTTTAACAACCTGAAATGCATCAATTTTATTTTGGTATCATGATATTTTATCTATCTGCACTGGATTTGTACTTTTCATTAGAGATGAGCGAACCTTTCAAGGTTTGGTTCGATTCGGCGAACATCCCTGTGTTCGCCGAACAGTTCGTCAAACATATCTGAACTCTATTGAATTCAATGGAAGGCAAAAACAATACCTTCAGAGTTTTAAAAAGCTGCCAAAACATCTCAAATTTAGGGCAGACACCAGGAAAATTCACCCACAGTAGAAATTTGATAATGGCACAGTAGCAGTCAGCCATGGCCCATGTACATGGTTTCAGGGTCTGGGCCAGCATTTACAGCTTTGAATTTAATTTTAAATTAAGATGAGGTGCATGAGGGACCAATGTAAGCATGCTGTGCTGAGAGCCCTGATACTTCATGAAACAGCTCAAACTGCTTTTTTGCTCAGCCACACTCAGGTGGCATAAATATGAGCTTGGTAGACCACTAAATTTAAGGATACCAACACAGGTAGTTGACTGATCAATTCACCCACAGTATAAATTTTAGAATAGCACATCACCAGTTAGCCTTGAACTAATGAATGATGTACCAAGGTCTGGGCCAGCATTTAGAGCTTTGAATTGAAGTTTTAATTTAGACGTGGTGGGTAAGGGAGTGGAGTAGGCCTGCTCTGCTGGGAGCCCTGCCAAATTCAGGCAACACACATGAAGTAAACCCAACTTGGAGTACAAACATTTCCCTAAATTAGGGGCAGACACCAGGAACAGTGGCATCAATTAACCCACAGTAAAAAAATGCTTTATCATCATACCGCCAAACAAAAAGTGAAACAACACGCGATCAAAAAGACAGATATAAATAAACATGGCACCTCTGAAAACGCCATCCTAGAAAAAATGAGATGAATACAGCATCATCAGCGAAAAAATAAATAAGTTATAGCTCTCAGAATAAAGCGATGCAAAAATAATTATTTTTTAAATAAAATAGTTTTTATTTTATGAAAGCGCCAAAACCTAAAAAAATAATATAAATGAGGTATCATTGTAATCGTACTAACCTGAAGAATAAGACTGCTTTATCAATTTTACCACACGCAGAACGGTATTATCGCCCCGCAAAAGAAAATCATGAATTGCTGGTTTTTGTTCATTCTGCCTCCCAAAAATCGTAATAAAAAGTGATCAAAAAATGTTATGTGCGCGAAAATGGTACCAATAAAAACGTCAACTCGTTCTGCAAAAAACAAGACCTCACATGACTCTGTGGGCAAAATATGGAAAAATTATAGCTCTCAAAATGTGTTGATGCAAAACTATTTTTTGCAATAAAAAGAGTCTTTTAGCGTATGACAGCTGCCAAACATAAAAACCTGCTATAAATAGTAAATCGAACCCCCTTTATCACCTTCTTAGTTAGGGAAAAATAATAAAATAATAAAATGTATTTATTTCTTTTTTCCATCAGGGTTAGGGTTATGGTTAGGGTTAAAGTTAGGGTTAGGGTTAGGGTTGGGGCTACAGTTAGGGTTTGGGTTGGGGTTAAAGTTAGGATTGGAGTTAGGGTTGGAGCCAAAGTTAGGGTTAAGGTTAGAGTTGGGGCTAGAGTTGGGGTTAGGGATTGGATTAGGGTTCGGGTTTGGATTAGGGTTAGGATTGGGATTAGAGTTAGGGTTGGGATTAGGGTTAGGGCTGGGATTAGGGTTAAGGGTGTGTTAGGGTCAAGTTTGTGGTTAGGGTTACGGTTAGGGCTCGGATAAGGGTTAGGAGTGTGTTGGGTTAGGGTTGGAGTTAGAATTGGGGGGTTTACGCTGTTTAAGCACATCAGGGGCTCTCCAAAAGCGACATGGCGTTCGACCTCAATTTCAGCCAATTCTGCGTTGAATAAGTCAAACGGCGCTCCTTCCCTTCCAAGCTATTCTGTGCGTTCAAACAGTAGTTTACCCCCGCATACAGGGTATCGGCGTACTCAGGACAAATTGCACAACTACTTTTGTGGTCCAATTGCTCCAGTTACTCTTGTGACAATAAAAAATTGGGGGCGAAAAAATCATTTTTATGGAAAAAAATATGATTTTTTATTTTTATGGCTCTACGTTATAAACTTCTGTGAAGCACTTCGGGGTTCAAAGTGCTCACCACACATCTAGATAAGTTCCTTAGGGGTCTAGTTTCCAAAATGATGTCACTTTTTGGGAGTATCCACTGTTTAGGCACATCAGGCGCTCTCCAAACGCAACATGGCGTCCAATCTCAATTCCAGCCAATTTTGCATTGAAAAGTCAAACAGTGCTCTTTCCCTTCTGAGCTCTGCCATGCGCCCAAACAGTGGTTCACCCCCACATATAAGGTATCAGCGTACTTAGAACAAATTGTAAAACAACTTTTGGGGTCCAATTTCTCTTGTTACCCTTGGGAAAATAAAACAAATTGGATCTGAATGAAATTTTTTGTGAAAAAAAGTTGAATGTTAATTTTTTTTCAACATTCCAAAAATTCCTGTGAAGCATCTGAAAGGTTAATGAACTTCTTGAATGTGCTTTTTGAGCACCCAGATTTTAGAATAGTGTCACTTTTGGGTATTTTCTATCATATAGACCCTTCAAAGTGACTTCAAATGTGATGTGGACCCTAAAAAAATGGTGTTTTAAAAATGAGAAATCGCTGGTCAACTTTTAACCCTTGTAACTTCCTATTCCTAAAAACAAAAATTGGTTCCAAAATTGTGCTGATGTAAAGTAGACATGTGGGAAATGTTACTTATTAAGTATTTTGTGTGATTTAAGGGCACGGAAATTCAAATATGGAAAATTGCAAAATTTTCAAAATTTTCATCAAATTTCCATTTTTTTCACAAATAAATGAAATTCATATTGAAGAAATGTTACCACTTTCATAAAGTACCATTTGTCACGAGAAAACATTGTCAGAATAACCAGGATCCGTTAAAGCATTCAAGAGTAGGGTTGAGCATTCCGATACTGCAAATATCGGGTATCGGCCGATATTGGCTGTATCGGAATTCCGATTCCGAGTTCCGATATTTTCGTCTTATCGGATACCGGAATCGGATTGTCACTGTCACTGTCACTGTCCGTCGGTCGGGTCTGTCAGGAGTCAGCGGCACTTACCTGGCAGAAGATCTCCGGCGGTCACGGCCTGGACTGCTTCATGGCCGCCATCTTCTTTCCCCGGCGGTCACATGCAGTTTCTCGCGATAACTGCAGTGACTGCTGGGTAATCCCGGCCGTAAAGCAGTCAGTCCGATGACGTCACCGCCGGGGAAGCAGGTAATCAGCTGTGCTGCGTCGCGATGACAGGCTCTGCCTGTCATTGCGATGTAGCAGAGTTGGATCATCGTGGGACACTCGTTATGGACTGCGTCGGACAGGTGGTATACTGTTGGTTTGTTTTTTTTTCTTTTTTTACAGGAGATCGATGGCGTCGCAGGAATGAGAGTACAATAAAATTAATGAAAACTGTGTTGTCTCTTTTATTTCATTAAAATACTTTTTTCTTGCTTTGTCTTTTTTTAAAACATTTAATAACTTTGGGATTAATAATGGATCTGTGTCTTATTGACGCCTCTCCATTATTAACCGGGCTTATTGTCACCGTGCAATCAACGGTGACATTAACCCCTTATTACCCCGCTTGCCACCGCTACAGGGCAAGTGGGAAGAGCCGGGTAAAGTGCCACAATTGGCACATCTTTTGATGCGCCAAATGTGGGGCTGCTGTAGCCTGGTATTATCAGGCTGTTGAGGGCCAAAATCCATGGGCCTTGACAGTCTTTTAATACCAGGCCGCAGCAGTCTGCATTTTACTTGGCTGGTTAACAAAAATAGGGGGGATCCCCACGCCGTTTTTTTTTCGAGGGGATCCCCTATTTTTGTTAACCAGCCAAGCTAAGCAGACTGCTGTGGCCTGGTATTATCAGGCTGGCAAGGTCCATGGATATTGGATCCTTACCAGCCTGAAAAACCAGGCCTCAGCGGTCTGCTTCATCTGGCTGGTTAACAAAAATAGGGGGGACCCCACGCCAATTTTTTTCGAGGGGATCCCCTATTTTTGTTAATCAGCCAAGATATGCAGACTGCTGTGGCCTGGTATTATCAGGCTGGCAAGGTCCATGGATCTTGGCTCCTTAACAGCCTGAAAATCCAGGCCTCAGCGGTCTGCTTCATCTGGCTGGTTAACAAAAATAGGGGGGACCCCACGCCAATTTTTTTCGAGGGGATCCCCTATTTTTGTTAATCAGCCAAGATATGCAGACTGCTGTGGCCTGGTATTATCAGGCTGGCAAGGTCCATGGATCTTGGCTCCTTAACAGCCTGAAAATCCAGGCCTCAGCGGTCTGCTTCATCTGGCTGGTTAACAAAAATAGGGGGGACCCCACGCCATTTTTTTTTCGAAGGGAACCCCTATTTTTGTTAATCAGTTCCCTCTGACATCACTGATGGTGTCCCTGGCTGACCTGAAGTGAAAGTGGAAAGCAATCAATTAAGCTTTCCACTTAAGGGCCCGTCTCACATAGCGATATCGCTACCGAGATCGCTGCTGAGTCACTAGTTTTGTGACGCAGCAGCGAGCTCACCAGCGATATCACTGTGTGTGACATTCAGCGACGATCAGCCCCCCTGCCGGGTATCGCTGATCGTCGCTGAAATGTCAGGACCTTTTTTTGATCGCTGGTTTCCCGCTGACAGGCACACATCGCTGCGTGTGACAGGCGGGAGACCAGTGATCCGCTGGTAACCAAGGTACACAGCGGGTTTCCAGGCGCGGGGCTGTGCCTAGAAACCCGCTGTGTACCTTGGATACCAGCGCCCTGATGCAGGGAGCTGGTATCCAAGGTACACAGCGGGTTTCCAAGCGCTGCGCGGTGCCTGGAAACCCGCTGTGTACCTTGGTTACCAGCGGATCGCTGGTCTCCCGCCTGTCACACGCAGCGATGTGTGCCTGTCAGAGGGAAACCAGCGATCAAAAAAAGGTCCTGACATTTCTGCGACGATCAGCGATACCCGGCAGGGGGGCTGATCGTCGCTGAATGTCACACACAGCGATATCGCTGGTGAGCTCGCTGCTGCGTCACAAAACTAGTGACTCAGCAGCGATCTCGGTAGCGATATCGCTATGTGAGACGGGCCCTTAAGCGATGTTACCAGCAGTGTCGCTGTCCCAGATCGCTGCCTGAGCTGCCTGTTTGGCAGCTCAGCAGCGATCATGTAGCGATACACCAGCGATCCTGACAAGTGCATATCGTTGTCGGGATCGCTGGTGTATCGTTATGTGCCCACCCAGCCTTTACTCTCCTGTCAGGCAGGAGAGGAACTCATTCATTTGGGGTTTACTGTGAGGCTGCAGCATTAGCTGCGGTCCCTGCAGTAAACATTAACCCTTTCTGAAGGATTACACCGTGGGACCTGACTGTGCATGGGATAGGTAAGAATAATTTTGCTTTTTTATTTTATTTTTATTACAGGAAATGGTTTTTGCAGTAAAATAAAAGATGGTCAAAAACATGTGTCTTTATTTCATTAAAATGATTTTTAATTAAAGTGTGTGTGTTTTATTTTTATTTCATGCAATAGGATTAATAATTGATAGTTGTCTAATTGACAGCTCTCAATTATTAACCTGGCTTAAGGTCACCTTTCAATAGCAAGGTGGCTTTAACCCCATATTAACCCATTCGCCACCGCTACAGGGCAATGGGAATAGACGGGCAAAGTGCCAGAAAGGGCGAATCTAATTATAGATTTGTCTTTCCTGGGGTGTCTGGGGGCAGATGTTAGTAGCCGGGGGGGGCAAAAATAATGGTCCCTCTCTGGGCTATTATTATCTGCCCCCACTCACTGGCTTTGTCTGTCTGGTTGCGAAAATAGGGCGGGAGCCCACGCATTTTTTTTCAGCAATTTTACACCTCATATATATATATACATGTCATTGAATTTGTGACACATATATATATATATATATATTTATATTTGTAGTTCATACACTTCTACATAGTATAATAGCCGCTAATTCAATTGCCGGCTTTTGTGAAAATGCAGAACCCGACATGAAATGACACTTGGTGTACATAGGGTTAACCATGTCTTTTCATGTCCTTTGCTATCTAATTTGCACAAACAATTAAATCAGTCTATGTGTGCAAAATTTCACACCTGTAGGGGTTAATTAAAGGTGTAAATTCGTAGCAAAAAAGTCCGTTTTTTTACAACGAATTTACACCTTTAATTAACCCCTACAGGTGTGAAATTTTGCACACATAGTCTGATTTAATTGTTTGTGCAAATCAGATAGCAAACGACATGAAAAGACATGGTTAACCCTATGTACACCAAGTGTCATTTCATGTCGGGTGCTTCTGTCTTTTCACTGAAGCCGGCTTTACCCGGCAATTAAATCAGAGGATATTTTACTATGTAGAAGTGTATAAACTATACATATATGTATATATATATGTCACAATGACATGTATATATATATATGTATTCTATGTGTGTATATTTAGTGTTTACAAGGAAAGAATGGGGTTTTTTTAGTTGCGATATTTTGTTCCCATAGACTTACATGGGACTTCCGGTATCGGTATCGGGTATCGCCGATATTTTAGTGATATCGGCGATACCATTCCGATTCCGATACTTTAGGATATCGGAAAGTATCGCTCAACTCTATTCAAGAGTTATTACCTCATAAAGGGACAGTGGTCAGAATTGTAAAAATTGGCCTGGTCATTAACATGCAAACCACACTTGGGGGTTAAGAGGTTAAGGTTCTGCCACAGCATCTCAGTCAAATTAATTTCAGGACTTTGACTAGGCCACTCCAAAGTCTTAATTTTGATTTTATTTATCCATTCAGCGGTGGACTTGCTGATGTGTTTTGGATCATTGTCGTGCTGTATAACCCAAGTGCGCTTCAGCTTGAGGTCAAAAACAGATGGCCAGACACACTCCTTCAGGATTTTTGGTAGACAGCAGAATTCATGTTTTCATTTACCACAGCATGTCTTTCACTTCCCAAAGCAACAAAACAGCACAAAACAATCTCATTACCACCACCATATTTTATAATGTTCCTTTTCTGAAATGCTGTGTTACTTCTACACCAGATTTAATGGGACATACACCCTCTAAAAAGGTTAACTTTTGTCTGGTCAGTCCACAGAGTATTCTCCCAAAATTGATGGGGATCATCAAGAGGTTTTCTGTCAAAATTGAGATGAGCCTTTATGATCTTATTGCTCAACAGTGGTTTTCATCTTCAAACTTTCCCATGCAGGCAATTTTTGCTCAGTCTCTTTCTTATGGTGGAGTCATATACACTGACCTTGACTGAGGCACGTGAGGCCTGCAGTTCTTTGGATGTTGTTGTAAAGTCTTTTGCGATCTTTTGGATGAGATTAGAGATGGGCGAACCCGAACAGCAAAGTTTTGCATCCAAACCAAACACCGACTGTTCGGGCATGGACACTGAACATGGACTTCACCAGGAAGTCCTTTTTACTGATCAGGTTCGGCCCCCTGAACTCCGAGTGTTTCTCTGCTTCTGATTGGTGATAAAATCATTACCGCCCGGCAGACAGTCGTGGTTCCCACACTGTCAAATGGCAGCGTGAGCCTGCAGCTGTGATCAGAGGTATAAAGTTTACCTCTGGTCACTGGCATTGGCTGATGGAACTACTGCTCCCTTCAGGCTATGCAGGTTGCCGGTAGTAACAGCGAGAGCAGTAGCGGCTGATGGGAGTATTGTTTTTTTAAATTATTTAAATAATCTAAATAAATGATGTGGGGTCCCCCTCATTTTTAATAACCAGCCTTGTTAAAGTTGACAAGAGGTGGTTGGTATTCTCAGGCTGGTAATTGGCCATTTATTTTGCCCCCCAGCCAAAAAGCAGCAACCCGCAGCCGTCCAGAAAAGGCACAGCTAGATGCACAAATTCTGTCACTTTGTCTGGCTCTTCCCACTTGCCCTGTAGTAGTGGCAAGTGGGGTTCATTTTTGTGGGGTTGATGTCACCTTTGCATTGTCCGTTGACATCAAGCCCATGGCTTAGTTATGGAGAGGCATCTATAGGAAAACCTACCCATTATTAATCCTATAGTTAAATTGTAAATAAACAGACAGCCAGAAATAAAAAACAACCATATTCCTTACCAGACCGTCATTCTGTCCCACGGCTTAATTCATGTCTGGAGATAAACAGTTTTCAACCTGGACAGTGCTAAGATGTGACTGTCCAGGCTGAGAACTGCCAATGAAAGAGCTGCTGCAAGATCCCGAGTTCATCAAAATTCACCAGGGGAAATTTCTCACCTTGAACTGCAGTGAACTCTCTGAGGTCAGCGAGGCACCGTGAGACTTTCTCACGGTGCTAGAGGGGATCTCATCAAGGTCACCGCAGTTCAGGGGCCCAGCTGGGAATGCAGCCTCAGTGATCGGTGGTAACCTCAATGGCATCACCGCTAGTCACTGATGCTGCTCTCACAGCAGCTCATTCTCCCAGCGGTTCTCAGCCTGGACGGTTGCATCTTGGCACCGTCCAGGTTGAAAACTGTTATCCCCAGACATGGATTACGGCACGGGAAAGAATCACAGGTGAGGGATATGGTTATTTTTTATTTTTGTTTTATTACAGGAGACAATGGCTCCAATGAGATGGGCAATGATGTGGGTATGGTTTAACTTAGAATCAATCAATAAAGTAGCCTGTGTCATTTTTTTCAATTAAAGGACTTTATTCTGGCTGTGTGTTTATTTACAATATAATTATGGGATTAGTAATGGAGAGGTGTCTTATAGACACCTCTCCATTACTAAGCTGTGGACTTGCTTCACCATTACTAAGCTATGGACTTGCTGTCCACCAATACAAAGGTAACATCAACCCCACAAATATAAACCCCATTTGACACAGCTACAGGGCAAGTGGGAAGAGCCAGTCAAAGCACCAGAATTGGAGCATCTAATAGATGCACTTTTCTGGGCAGCTGCAGGCTGCTGTTTTTAGAATAGTAGTAGCCAATATCAATGGCCCCTTACAAGCCTGAGAATACCAGCCCCAAGCTGTGTGCTTTAGCGAGGTTAAATAATTAAAAAAAACAGTGTGGAGACTCCTCAACTATTGATATCCAACCTTGCTAACACTGACAGCTGAGAGTTGCAGCCCCCAGCTATCAGTTTTGCCTGACTGGTTATTAAAAATACAGGGGAATCCACACAGTTTTTTTTTTAAATATTTATTTAGAGTGCAGGCGCCAGCTGATGAATACTACCATCAGCCGCTCTTGATCTTGATGTTATTAGCGGCAGCAGGCGTAGGCTGATTAGTCCCATCAACTGATGCCAGTGACAAGAGGTAAACTTTATACCTCTGATCACAGCTGTGGGCTCACGCTGTCATTTAGCAGCATGGGAACTGCGGCTATCTGACCAGCGGTAATGATTTTACTGCCGATCAGATGCAGTACTTGCCGCACTGTCATGCACATGACAGTGTGGCAAACACTGGATGTTCACGTCCCAGAGTTAATGGGATACAGGTTCAGGTTCAGGTCCGGACACTGTTCTGGTAACCGAACCCAAATTTTTTTAACTGTTCGGCCAAATCCACAGGACCTGAACATCCAGGAGTCTGCCCATCTCTACTCTTGGGGTACTTTTGGTCAGTCGGCCACTCCTAGAGAAGTTCACTACTGTTCCATTTGTTTGCCATTTGTAGATAATGGCTCTCACCATGGTTCGCTTGATTCCCAAAGCTTGAGTAATGACTTTAAAATCTTTTCCAGACTGATAGATCTCAATTACTTTGTTTCTCTGTTCCATGATTTATTTGGATCATGGAAGGATGTCTACCTTTTGAGGAACGTTTGGTCTACTTCACTTTGTCAGGCAGGTACCAGTTATGTGACTTCTTGATTGAGAACAGGTATTTCAGTAACCAGGGCTGCATGTTGCTAGGGAATTTGAACTCAGCTTCACAAAGATGTGATAAACCACAGTCAATTTATGTTTCAAGTGGTGGGGGCAATGACCTTTTCTCATAGGGCACTGTAGGTTTGGATTTCTTTTTCCCTTAATAATAAAGACCTTCATTTCTAAACAGCATTTTGTGTTTAGTTGTGTTATCTTTGTCTAATATTTAAATTTGTTTGGTCATCTGAAACATTTAAGTTTTACAAATATGCAAAAGAATAGGAAATCAGGAAGGGGCAAACACTTTTTCACACAACTGTATGTTATGACAATCACAGTATTGAGGACAGATACTCAAAAGGTAGAAGCCAAAATAGCCAGTGCTGTGTAAATTAAGGCCTTTTAAGGTACATACAGATATAGAGGGGGAGAGTGATATCACATAAAAGTACACATAACAATTATAGCAATGCACAGGAGTCATGGAGTACACTTTACCTATCAAAGAAAAAACGCACCTATTTGCAGATGCAGATAACTATAAGAGAATAAAGCTTTGGGACACTATTGGAACATAGTATATCTGTCAGGGACAAGGGAGAATCCATTTTGGATTTTAAGCTCAGGACAACTCCTTCCACTCCTGAAATGTGCCCCCACCCTTTCATTTCCCAAGGCCATAAAAACCATGCAGTGTTTATCTTCAATTAAAAACCAAGAACAAGCCTTTGAAGCTGAAAACACCAAGGTGCAAAAACTTCTGCAGCTGCAAGCCAGCTGGCCCTTTTGTGTGAGGAAGCACATGGATATTCATCATCGTACAACAAATCACAGCAAGGCTATGAGGTATTGAATCTGGAGAATGACCTATAATAACAGAACGCAATATCTCTGAGCCTAGCCGAGCACATCATCCGACTTGACGTTCCTTCCCCCTTGTGCCCGGCAGCCAATTGTAGAACTCTGTGCTATTGAGTTATAAAACTTAGTCACCAGGAATTACATACGGTAGGCAAATTTGGAACTTTATGCGCAGATAAAATCCAGCCAAATCCAGAATCACTGCTGTCATTCCATTCAGAGCTTTGGGTGGAAAGTTGTGGGCCATCCACAGTTTTAGACTGAAAATCAAACTCTTTGTGATAGGAGCAGAGAGGCTACACAAGCCTAGGGTGGGCACAGAGTGTGGGGGGAGCAGTCAAGGAGATAAGTGTCAGCTCCTCACTTGGAGCTCAGTTTGTAGTTTTCTTTTGGCCAGAGGAACCATTATCAGATGGAGCTAAGAAAGTCAATTCAATTCAATTCAATCAAGAAGCTTTATTGGCAGGACTAAATACACATTAGTTTTGCCAAAGCAAGTGTACAAAAGGGAATAGGGATAGGGATATTGGGTAGGGGCAGATCTAGGGTAGGGGCTATGGAAGTCCATGGCATAGGGAGGGGTGATGGGGGCGCAGGTCCGGGGTGGGGGCTATAGAAGTCCATGGCATAGGGATTGGGGGATGGGGCAGATCCGGGGTGGGAAAGTCTGTATCTAAGATTTGTAGCTGTGATCCATCAGCGCCTCCCTGTGGTCATATGCTACATAACACGGTAATTGCAACCTATCTATACCCTATCCTTTGTACTGCACTCCTGACTGCATACCTGTATATTGTTCTGTAAATATATGCTTGTATATTTCTAGTGTGCCTTTTAGGCGATTAAACATAAAATTAATCTTGGGCTGCTCTTTTATCTCGATCCATGAATCCCCATGTCCGCATGCTTGGTTGATTATATGATATGCTACCCGGGTGGTTCCTGAACCAATATAAGCCTGCTGTCGGACGGGGCTTATTTCAAACGAGCAACTGGTGGCAGAATACAGTATTGTTTTAGTGAGGAATACTGCCAGTGATGCCTGGGAGGTTTATATGTATATACCCAGCCTGGACTGGTGATATATATCCCCCCTCACTGGGAACGCCTCACTAACTCGTACCTAAAAGGGAAGCCTTTCTGGCGACTATTTGCCCTCGATGCAGTTCCATGACTGACCTGTGGCAAGTGGTGGTGCCAGAGAGCCGACCCCTGCTAGGTCCTTCTCTCCCCTTCCTCTGTGAGATCCCTCACAATATCATATTAGTAAGTGGCATCAATTTCTTGTGCCTTTACTTTTATCATTTCTTAAAAAATATCACAAAGCTATTAAAAAAAACATTGCACTATGACATACGTAAAAAATTATAACTGAATGACAAGACAAGTGAAGGACATCAAGACTTTGAAAAAATATTTCAAGTCCATGAGACTTAGAAAGTGAATTAAAGAAAGATTCAAAATTCTGCTTTAAGTAGGTTTATTTTAGACAATAAATTCAAGAGAGGCTGTTATTATTAATAAGGGGATTATGTTATGAAATGGAGAAACAAAATGCTATAATTAACAGAAGGATATAGTACCACAGAGACATGGAATCTTCACAGCAAGAGGCCAAAGCAGAATAGTAATAGAAATTAACTTAATTGCAAAAGGAATTGAAATTAGGACAAGACTTTTATTATATGGTCATGGAAAGAAAATAAGACCATGACTAAATGTAAGAAAAGTACAGGTCAATATTATTTTTCATCACTTAAGATCTGGCACATTGGATGGAGTAATGGAAAATTATGCGATAATTCTTTTTCCTACACTTGAAGTTTTTAACTCAAACCCTATTATAATTCATTAGTACTTGAATGAATTTTGAATATCAAAAACTGTGGGAGATTCATGTACTTACATTTTGTAACTTAAATTAAAAACCCTTTCCATCATCCTAGTTTGAGAAAATAAGACTTATGAGATATCTAGATACTTTAGGACAGTCTTTGAGAAATATATATGCAATTCATCTGTGTCCTATATTTATTTATTTCACTCTCTTACATAATGCCATAAAGCTCCAGAGTGCTTCATAAATATCACCAACACTGTCTTCGATGGGGATCACAATCTAAAGTCCCCATCAATATGACTTTGGAGCATGGGTGGAAACCAGAGTTCTCTGAGGAAACCCACACAAAGAAAGAGAGAACATACAATATCATTGCAAATGTTGTCTTTTGATGATCTGGCCAGGGAACATAGCTGGAGATCAGATTAGCCTGGCTCTGTCACCAGCTGGCTCTTCCCAGTGCCACTGCAGGTGATTGACAGGTGTCTCCCTTGCTTGTATGTCCATAAGGAGAGGCCTGTTATATACCTGCAGCAGTGCTGGGAAGAAGTGGCCAGGGGCAGAGTTGGACTACTTGGTACAATCTGGAGGACAGCATAAGTGCTATTTATCCATTTGTTATAAGCTGATAATTGCAGGACACTAGTTGCCTTGTTTAAATATAACATTCCCTACACAATATACTGTATACTGGCATTACTTGTTACTTGGCCATCATCTAGTAACATTATTGGACACATTACTGGATACAAGCCAAGCTCATCACCCACAAAATATGAGTGTCTTGGTTTGTTAAGCTATACCCTCATTTTTTAAATGCCATACATTTTTGGGAAAGGGCTCCATGTTTTGCTGAGAAACAGTATAAACATTTGGATTATAAAGAATTTCCAGGTCCATGAAAATAAACTAACGGTGCCTTGTTTCTTAGGTTTTTCTTTTATTCAATGTATTGATTGTGCTCCATATAAGCTCAAAAATGAAAATTGTGGGGCATTCCAACATTAACCCCTTAATGACAGTCAATTCATCTTTTTACTGACCTGAGATATAAGAGAATATCATCCACATACAGGTGACAATCCAGCAGCTGTCAACTGCACACAATAGCTGAAAACTTGCTGTATCACCAACGATCAGTGTTGGCACTGTCCATATCTGATTAACCCCTTAGTTGCTATTGTCAAAAGTGACTGCATCAAAAAACTGGTTAATAGATTGTGGGTGCATCCACTTTAATCTAATTGACACACCGAGATCATGATTGTGTGGTCCTGATGTTTGCCATAGCAGTTCATGGCCAATTAGCGGCCTTAGAGTCTCCTAGCGGTCGCTATTGCGGTCGATTCAGAAGCTAGTGACATTTAGGTGGTAAACAAACACTTTTTCATTCCTGCTATACCACTTTGCATTAATTCCTGAAAATCTCCTGAAGGGTTAATAAACTATCTGACAGAAGTTTTCAATATGTCAGGGGACACTTTTTTTTAAATGGTATCAATTTGGGGGTTTTCCAATATATTGCTCCCCCAAAGTCCCTTCAAACCTGGATATGTCCCTCAAAAAAGAAATTTTGTAAATTTCCTTGAAAAAATGAAAAATTACTGCTACATTTTTAAACCTACTTAAAGGCTAACAAAATAAATTAGCCTTTTAAACATGATGCTGATGTAAGGCAGACATGTACAAATTATTTATTAATGTTATTCTGTGGCATAACTATCTGGATTGAAGGGATAATCATTCAAAGTTTGAAAATTGCAATTTTTTTACATTTTTGTAAAATTTCTGATATTTTTTATAAATAAACGCAAAACATCAACCTAAATTTACCATTATCATAAATTATAATGTGCCACGAAAAAACAATCTCAAATCACTGGGGTTTGTTGAAGAGTTCCAGAGTTATCACCACATAAAGTGACATTGGTCAGTATTAAAAAAATTGATCTTTTTTTATTGTTGATTTCCACTGAACGGGGTTGATTGGACTTTGAAAAGACCAAGCAACTCTTTACATAAGTGGTCACATATTTTTCTAGTATGGGCGGAGAAAGCCCTAGTAGTACTTCCTAAACCTAATACATAGCACTCTGTACACAGCAATCCGAAAGTCGCAGATATTAGTAAACCATCTGTGCCTTCTCTGTTGGGAGACCGGTTTCTCAAGCATCTGACTCCTCTACCTTCTGCTTCATGATCTTTGACAAGTTATTGACTCTGCATTCTAAAGCTTCTTTGCAGAGTCATATATCTCCCTGTATTTTAAGAAGTTGGGCAGTCCATAAAAAATTATAACATAATAAATAAGTATGAAAACAGATTGTTTAATTAATATGAACAAATGCGAATTATTGACATATTTGTTGAATAATTGAACCAAAATAAGGTTGTTTATATTTATTTATTTTTAACTTTTATATATATTTTTCCTATTTTTAAAAGCATCTTTTTATATTTATTTTTTACATTATTTTTTAATTTCTTTTCTGGACTTAAACTTGAAATCATTTGATACCACAGTATTGCAATATACAGAGAAAATCCTGTATCCTGGGTTTACTAGCAGGACTGAGATGACAGCGATGGGGGTCTTCAGTAAACCCCCCGGCTGTCAAAGTAACCCATTCTTACTAAACAATTGTTTTGCAGTTAGTGGGAGTGGGTACCAATTCATATTCCATTTAAATGCCGCTGTCAGAAATTTTCACTTTTAAAAATATATGTTGACTATATAATATAGTTGGTATCGGCCGCGTGTGGAGCAAACTTCGCTCCTGAGCCCCCTCCACATGTGAGGATCCCTTTCAATGATGTGAATAGAACAACTTTTTGCACTAAGGGGTTAAGGAAGAAATTTCAGGGATATTTTACAATTTTTTGGGCATTTTCTTTGTTTAGTAACTTTTCAATACTTGGGTAAAAACCTTAAAGGAACTCTTCTACTAAAATTGATACGGAAAAAGAAAGTAAAAAATCCTGCATGAGGAATAACCTAGTACATGTCTTTGTTGGAGTGTTCTCCAAGTCAAAGCATTGGCAACATTCCTATGTTACCCTGACATTTATTTTCTTCCATTTTGGAGTGATTATATCTTGTGGATGAAAACTGGAGTAGTGTCATAGAGTAATGCCATCAAAGAAGTCTATAGGTGCACCTTCTGTCTTACAGAAAAGAATAAGTCCCATGTTAACTAAAAGATTGGAATTATCACTGGATATTCAGACTTTTCTCTCCATTTTTTTCTTTTCACACTCATTGTTCTCATTGTTGTGTTGACATGATCAGTTCAGTCTGAATATGCCATTGTTTCCAGTTTGAAGACCATAGAATAATTCCATACTCAAGTAGTATTTAGGAACATTGCCAACACCATGAGTTATAAGTCTTTTTTCAGACGTGAATTTTAATGTCTATTAGGAAGCAAGAGCTTTTAGTTACTTATTTTAGTAGCATGAACATGTTGCGGTGTTCACCTTTGAGATTTTACTTCTCTGAATGTGTCTTTAACCTTGAAATACTAAAATCTCTAATATATTCTAGGTTTATCTTAAGTGATTCAATTAAACACGTTTGTAATTTGTCGATTTATGAAAAGGTTTGCAAAATGGGCTTTTTTTCTCTAGGATGTGGAGGATGTGGGAATAAAGGAGTTGAAGTGAAACATTAAAAACCTGAGCTAGACCTAAAGTAAATTTAGAACTTAACAGCATGTCTTCTGTCAAAAAATGAAATCTTAGTTTTTTCTTTCATTTATAAACTTCCTGCAGCTGGTGAAATCTAAGCTGTGTTTCATGAAAAGTTTTAGCTTGAGAATCACAGCTATGCCATATCTTCAAGAGAAAGATATATGGCACACTCCAGGGGCTGGGAATAAAAACACACTTTTTCAACAACCTAGAAGAGTTCTTGTATTTCAATTCATTCACATGACCTTATGTACCTGAGTATGTTTTCATCTGCAACATTTAATATAAATCACGAAGGCAACCAACAGAGGTCTGGCTTACATGCCGTGCAGTATGTCGGTCTAACCCTTTGTGACATGTTACCGTGGTGAACTGAAGTCAGTTTTTATTGTATTTAGTCTTTTAGAAGATTCTTAAATGACAGGAGTCTTTCAGTACCATAAGCTAAACAATAGCAGTCAATACAGGGATTGAATGGTGATGTACAATCAGCGTCTCAAAAAGCCATCTAATGTACCTTTCAGACCTATAAAATAAAAGTCTACAGTGCATCTCACGCTCCTTTTAAATTTTATTTTCTTGCTTGAAGACTTTAACAGACTTACGATAACTACTGTGTTTGTCTATTGCTAAATTGGTAAGATTTTATATAGAAATTACTACTTATATATAGATCAATTTAATGTTAGGCAATATAGAATCATATGAAGCAAGTCTTAAAATTTTGTTAATGAAGTTTCTTAATAATACCGCTGACGAGGTATCAATTTTTTATGTCATCGGTTTATTACAGCACATAAGTTTTGTGGGCAACAAATGTAGGACTCCTTGCCCACAAAATTATCGGCTGTAGTAAAATGTTGTATGAATAAACATCCTAGTTATATTCATAGGGGAACTCTTTGAGTAACTATAAAGATGCTGTTACAGAACTTTATTATAAATATGTTCTACTGTCATAGATAGATTTTAGCTGATGACAAATAATGCAGGACATGTGTAGAATTATTGTACTAGATTCTGTCAAATGCATAAAAGTAATAAAATATTTTCACGCTTGGTTAAAACATAAAAGGAGTTGTCCACTACTCGGACAACCCTTTCTCAATCACCATGTTCCCACCATATAAAAAAATAACAGCAATATTCACCTTTGTTGCAAATGCTGTTCCAGCTGTGTCGGCAGTGGGGCAATGAGAGTTTGAGGGAGAATGTTGTGTCACGCTAGCCATGCAGCCAATCAGTGGCGATGTCACACTCCTCTCCTTAAGACAAATAAGACATTCATAGGTAGTGAAAGAGCAGACGTCCGAAGAAGGGCAAAGTGAAGTGGCCACTGATTTTCTTCAGAGCTTATGTGACAAAACTATCTCACTGCAAGCCCCAGTGCTGGAACTATTTCTGCAATGGAGTTGAATATACTGTTATTATTTTATAAGGGGGAAATAGTGATTGAGAAGGCGTTGTGTGAGTAGTGCACTACCCATGTAACATGCAGAATACTAAATCTTTAAAGATTTGATGACCTAACTTTTTCACTAATTATCATAAACATATTGTCTTCTTTAAGACTACAGGCAGTCCATGAGTAATGAACATTGGTCTCACGTACAACTCACAAAAGTAAGATGTCACGAGTACATTAAGACCAATCGCACGCCGTGACCTCTGAGGCCTGGATTTGGCCAAAAGTCCTGGCTTATAGTGAAGAGGCTGAAGATATGGCATGTGATGTCAGAAAGAAGAAGACTGGACGCCAAGTAGCGTGCAGTGGTGTGGCTAGATAGGTGAGCAATAAGATGAGTATTAGTTTGTCTTTACCATTTGACGACCAACTACATTTCAGCAAAAGGCGATAATTGCCCACTATATTACTGAATTAGCACTGAGTAAATTATAAAAAATTGTAATTTGGGGAATACAATTTTTTGGAAAATTAGGGCATAATTCAGTTCCACTCTTATGAGTGTAATCTGTAATGTTTATCCTTACCGATGAGATCCAAAATACAAACAAACTGGAGTTGCAGGGAGCCTATCACAGCGCAGCAACCATTTTGGGTTGAATATGTTTAGTCAGAGTTTGTCATAGATCACAGGTTATTAAAAGAATAGGGAGAAGAAGCCCAAAACTCTGAATTTACAGTACTGTACAGACAGATGTTTACCCAGTGCAATTTATGTGAATGTCACATAGAGATTATTAAGGCTGTGTTTGCTTTAAAGAGCTTAAAATGGGTTACTATTATACATTGCTTTTCAGAGAAATTAGGGTACCTGCATTCGTGGCAAATTATTCACAGAAAATTGAATTTGGGGGAAATATTTGCAGAAGGTGCAGAATTCAAATTTCAAAAGATTTAATAATTCCTAGTCAAAATAGTATTTTCTCAAATATAACATGAATAGTCACCCCTAGGACACTTTATGGATCAGGATTATTTATCAAATAAATTTCTCACTTTTAGAGGTCAAATTAAAGGACTTTGTTCATGTATTTTCATTCCATATCCAGTATTCACAAAACTTTAGTATCACTCGTGCTGCTGCCCCATATTTCACATGACTGTGTGAACATTGGATATGGAATGAAAATAAATGGAGGACAAAGTTCAGTAATTTGACTGTGTATAGTTAATTTGTTAAATATTTCTGATCCCCAAAGTGTCATGTGGATGACTATATATGTATGGTTTGAAAATAGCATTGTGAGCTCTAAACATATGCCTATAGCTGAGTAAACTTTAATTATTTCTCAACTATGCAATACGGCAAAGGTACGTACTAGTAAAATAAATTAGTAATTTCCAGAGAGATAGAACAAGCTAACATCAAACAATTAAGTTGCTTTTTAGAAATAATACCTATTTCATACATTATGTTTGCTTGGAATTTAGAAAGCTGAGTGCTTATTCATTTGCATAAATTACTTACAATTGCAGTCACAGGAGACTCGGTATGCATGTTAGGAACTTAGTAAGTATGATTTGGAGTACATTTTATCAATTCTAGTGCTCATTCTGCTTTTGTTAAGTGGCATATCTGATTCAATATATACACATCAGTCTGTCATTTTACAAGAAAATTAAAGACTTTATGCATTGTGAAACCTTTTCTCATATTTAATTCCCATGTTTAATTTTCTTACTGGCATTGTCCTTGGGTTCCTGCTTTCACATTAAGCGAATTCCCACCCTTCTTATTTGCAAATAAAATGCAAAATAAATGTTTAATATTGGTGTCATTATACATTGGCACTATTCCAAGTGGATACTTTTTGTAATAATCCATGTTTCAAACATCATATTCCTCAGCGCTTTACATACATTATCATCACCGTTCCCATTTGGGCTCACAATTTAGATTCCCTGTCAATATGTCTTTGGAGTGTGGGAGGAAATCCTAGCAAACACGGAGAGCATACAAACTCTTTGCAGATGTTGTCTTTGGTGGGATTTGAACTCAGGACCCCAGTGCTGCAAAGTAGTGTAATGATAGTACCAGTGTCCTTGAAGTTCCACCTTTATCCTCCTGGTAGAGAGACCAACATGTACTCACCCTCTGTGTTCCAGTCCCTGCCACCTCTGCTTCTTCTCACAGCCTGCGCACAGCATGCAGTTCTCCAGTGAGAATGCTTAGGCACATGTGTGCACTCCTTGCTTCTTAAAGGGGCTGCACACACACTTCTGAAAATGTCCCCAGTCAATGGCTGGGAGACATCAGCTATTTAAGGCACCCTCCCTGACAGGGAGGTGCCTTAGCAACTTTAGTCATTACTGTATTACACATCCATCTTAGTCGTAAGGTCCCTGTACCCATGCTTCCTGTTATTGAACCTGTTCACCCTGTCGGTACCTGACCCTGTCCATCCCCCAGATCCTGATCCTGTCCATCCTGTGATCTTACACCTGAGTCTGTCCTGTGTTTCTGTACCCATCCTGTCCATCCCTGATCCTACATTCATTTTGTCTACCAGCCATGCAGTCCTACTCTGAACCCATTCTGTTTATCAAGTTCCTGGCCGTCCTGGTTTCTTGCCCTTTTAGGGTCTGTCCTGGAGTGGCACCTGGCATCTACCTGTCTTCACATCTAACCGACTCATCAGGGGCTATAGTAAAGAATCAGGTGGTCTCTTAGTTATGCTGTGCCAAGCTCTCCATGGACTGTGGCACAGTGGTTCCACAAACACGTGTGTAGCAGAAAGCCTATGAAAGGTATATTAATCACTATATATATATAAATCATAGAATCATAGAATCATAGAATGGTAGAGTTGGAAGGGACCTCCTGGGCCTTCTGGTCCAACCCCCTGCTCAAAGCAGGATTCTCTAAATCATCCCAGACAGATGTCTATCCAGCCTCTGTTTGAAGACTTCCATTGAAGGAGAACTCACCACCTCTTGTGGCAGCCTGTTCCACTCATTGATCACCCTAACTGTCAAAAAGTTTTTTCTAATATCTAATCTGTGTCTCCTCCCATTCAGTTTCATCCCATTGCTTCTAGTCTTTCCTTGTGCAAATGAGAATAAAGATGATCCTTCTACAATGTGACAGCCCTTGAGATATTTGTAGACAGCTATTAAGTCTCCTCTCAGTCTTCTTTTTTGCAAGCTAAACATTCCCAAATCCTGCAACCGTTCCTCATAGGATATATATATATATATATATATATATATATACAGTTGTGCTCAAAAGTTTACATACCCAGGTAGAATTTTTTATTTTTTTTTCAGAGAATATGAATAACAACAAACCTTTTTTCTCCACAGATGGTTAGTGGTTGAGTGAAGCAATTTATTGTCAAACTACTGTGTTTTATCTTTTTAAATCATAATGACAGCCCAAAACATCCAAATGACCCTGATCAAAAGTTCACATACCCCATTTCTTAATACCGGGTATTGCCCCCTCTAACACTGATGACATCTTTAAAGGGAACGTGTCACCCCCCAGGGCCTTTTTAAGTAAAAGAGCCAACTTCAGCAGCACTAAGGCTGCATTCTGTGAAGGTGTCTCTTAGGTTTCTGATCGCTAGGAATGCTGAAATAGACAGTTTTTTAATTTGTCAAACATACCGCTGTTGTGTCAGGGAGGTATGTCTTCTCCTCCTGTGTCAATGGCCTTAGAGGTGTCAATCATCCCCCTCTTGTTTCCAGCCCCGCCTCCTTTCCTTCTTGCGATGTCACCGGCTCTGCGTGTAGCGGCAGCCTCCAGATCCTGCCCCGCAGTGTGTTATGATGTATTCACACTGCGGGGCTGGGAATCTGGTGCCTGTGCAGTGAGGATCTCTGCGCCTGTCCCCCATCTCCCTCCACCGCATTCCTCACTGCACAGTCGCCAGATTCCCAGCCCCGCAGTGTGAATACATCATAACACACTGTGGGGCAGGATCTGGGGCCACCTCTACACGCAGCACTGGTGTCGTCGCAAGAAGGAGAGGAGGTGGGGGCCGGAAACAAGACGTGGATGGTTGACACCTCTGAGGCTGCTGACACAGGGGAGAAGACATACAGTACAGACCAAAAGTTTGGACACACCTCATTTAAAGATTTTTCTGTATTTTCATGACCATGAAAATTGTACATTCACACTGAAGGCATCAAAACTATGAATTAACACACGTGGAATTATATACTTAACAAAAAAGTGTGAAACAACTGAAAATATGTCTTCATTCTAGGTTCTTCAAAGTAACATAGTAACATAGTTATTAAGGTTGAAGGAAGACTTTAAGTCTATCTAGTTCAACCCATATCCTATCCTAACCTGCCCTAACATGTTGATCCAGAGGAAGGCAAAAAAAAACCAAGTGGCAAACAGTAAGCTTCACATTGGGGAAAAAATTCCTTCCCGACTCCACATACGGAAATCAGACTAGCTCCCTGGATCAACGCAGTATCTAGGAAACTAGTGAATATAGCCTGTAATATTATACTTTTCAAGAAAGGCATCCAGTCCCTTCTTAAATTTTAGTAAGGAATCACTCATTACAACATTAGACGGCAGAGAGTTCCATAGTCTCACTGCTCTTACAGTAAAGAATCTGCGTCTGTGATTATGGCTAAACCTTCTTTCCTCCAGACGTAGAGGATGCCCCCTTGTCCCCGTCACAGGTCTAAGAGTAAAAAGATCATTAGAAAGGTCTTTGTACTGTCCCCTCATATATTTATACATTGTAATAAGATCACCCCTAAGCCTTCGTTTTTCCAAACTAAAAATCCCAAGTGTAATAACCTGTCTTGGTATTGCAGACCCCCCAGTTCTCTAATAACCTTGGTCGCTCTTCTCTGCACCCGCTCCAGTTCAGCTATGTCTTTCTTATACACCGGAGACCAGAACTGCACACAGTATTCTAAGTGTGGTCGCACCAGTGACTTGTATAGAGGTAAAATTATGTTCTCCTCATGAGCATCTATGCCTCTTTTAATGCATCCCATTATTTTATTTGCCTTGGCAGCAGCTGCCTGACATTGGCCACTAAATGTGAGTTTGTCGTCCACCCATACACCCAGGTCTTTTTCAGTGACAGTTTTGCCCAGTGTTTTACAATTAAGCACATAATTATACATCTTATTTGTTCTACCCAAGTGCATGACCTTACATTTATCCCCATTAAAGCTCATTTGCCATTTATCAGCCCAAACTTCTAGTTTACAGAAATCCTCCTGTAATATAAAATTATCCTCCTCTGTATTTATTACCCTGCAGAGTTTAGTGTCATCTGCAAATATTGAAATACTACTCTGTATGCCCCCTACAAGGTCATTAATAAATATGTTAAAGAGAAGCGGCCCCAATACTGACCCTTGTGGTACCCCACTGCTAACCGTGACCCAGTCCGAGTGTGCTCCATTAATAACCACCCTTTGTTTTCTATCCATGAGCCAGTTCTTAAGCCACTTACACATATTTTCCCCTATCCCCATTGTTCTCATTTTATGTATCAACCTTTTGTGGCACTGTATCAAAAGCTTTTGAGAAGTCCATGAACACCACGTCCACTGCATTCCCTTGGTCCAGTCCTGAACTTACCCCTTCATAAAAGCTTATCAGATTAGTCTGACAAGAACGGTCCCTCGTAAACCCATGCTGATACTGTGTCATGAGGTTATTCAGCCTCAGATACTCCAATATAATATCCCTTAAAAAACCCTCCAGGATTTTACCCACAGTAGATGTTAAGCTCACTGGCCTATAATTTCCAGGTTCAGTTTTTGCCCCCTTTTTGAATATTGGCATCACATTTGCTATACGCCAGTCCTGTAGTACAGACCCCGTTATTATGGAATCTTTAAAGATTAAAAATAATGGTCTATCTATGACTGTACTTAATTCCTGCAGTACTCGGGGGTGTATCCCATCCGGGCCCGGGGATTTGTCAACTTTAGTGATTTTTAGACGCCGCCGTACTTCCTGCTGGGTTAAGCAGGTGACATTTAATGTAGAAATTTTTTTATCTCTGATCATGTTATCTGTCATGGGATTTTCTTGTGTAAATACAGTTGAAAAAAAGTCATTTAGCATATTGGCTTTTTCCTCATCCTCATCCACCATTTCACCCAGACTATTTTTAAGGGGACCAACACTATCATTTTTTAGTTTCTTGCTATTTATGTAGTTAAAGAATATTTTGGGATTATTTTTACTTTCTCTGGCAATGAGTCTCTCTGCCTCAATCTTTGCTGTCTTGATTTGCTTTTTACAGAATTTATTCAGTCTTCTGTATTTATTTAATCCCTCATCACTACCTACTTGCTTTAATTCCCTAAACACTTTTTTTGTCCCTTATTGCGCAACTTACAGCTCTATTTAGCCATAGTGGTTTCCTCCTAATTCTAGCATGTTTATTCCCATAGGGTATATACTGTGCACAGGTCCTATTCAGGATACTAATAAACTTCTCCCATTTTCTTTGTGTATTTTTATGTCTCTGGATATCGTCCCAGTTTATTGCACCAAGATCATCTCTCATCCTTTGGAAATTTGCCTTCCTGAAGTTTAGTGTCCTTGTAACCCCTCGACTACACATCTTATTAAAGGATACATGAAAGCTTATTATTTTATGATCACTATTACCCAAGTGACCCCCAACCCTTATATTTGATATGCGGTCTGGCCTGTTGGATAATATTAGGTCTAGCAGTGCCCCCCTCTTGTTGGGTCCTGAACTAGTTGTGAAAGGTAATTGTCTCTCATAGTTGCCAAAAACTTATTACCTTTGCTGGAACTACAGGTTTCTGTTCCCCAATGTATTTCAGGGTAGTTTAAGTCCCCCATAATAATGACTTCTCCTTGAGTTGCTGCTTCATCTATTTGCTTTACGAGGATATTCTCTGTTGCTTCCATTATTTTAGAAGACTTATAACAAACTCCTATCAGTAATTTATTATTTTTCCCCCTCCCCTAATCTCCACCCACAGAGACTCTACATCTTCATTAGATTCACAGATATCACGCAGGATGGGTTTTAAGGATGATTTTACATATAAACACACACCCCCACCTCACAAAGTAGCCACCTTTTGCTTTGATGACTGCTTTGCACACTCTTGGCATTCTCTTGATGAGCTTCAAGAGGTAATCTCCGGAAATGGTTTTCACTTCACTGGTGTGCCCTGTCAGGTTTAATAAGTGGGATTTCCGGCCTTATAAATGGGGATGGGACCATCAGTTGTGTTGTGCAGGAGTCTGGTGGATACACGGCTGATAGTCCTACTGAATAGACTGTTAGAATGTGTATTATGGCAAAAAAAACGCAGCTTAGTAAAGAAAAACGAGTGGCCGTCATTACTTTAAGAATGAAGGTCAGTCAGTCTGAAAAATTGGGAAAACTTTGAAAGTGTCCCCAAGTGCAGTTGCAGAAACCATCAAGCGCTACAAAGAAACTGGCTCACATGAGACCACCCCAGGAAAGGAAGACCAAGAATCACCTCTGCTTCTGAGGATGTTTATCCGAGTCACCAACCTCAGAAATCGCAGGTTAACAGCAGCTCAGATTAGAGACCAGGTCAATGCCACACAGAGTTCTAGCAGCAGACACATCTCTACAACAACTGTAAAGAGGAGACTTTGTGCAGCAGGCCTTCATGGTAAAATAGCTGCTAGGAATCCACTGCTAAGGACAGGCAACAAGCAGAAGAGACTTGTTTGGGCTAAAGAACACAAGGAATGGACATTTTACCAGTGGAAATCTGTGCTTTGGTCTGATGAGTCCAAATTTGAGATCTTGATTCCAACCACCATGTCTTTGTGCAACGCAGAAAAGGTGAACGGATGGACTCTAGATGCCTGGTTCCCACCGTGAAGCATGGAGGAGGAGGTGTGATGGTGTGGGGGTGCTTTGCTGGTGACACTGTTGGGGATTTATTCAAAATTAAAGGCATACTGAACCAGCATGGCTACCACAGCATCTTGCAGCGGCATGCTATTGTTAGAACTCTCCTGTTAGGTTTTTTCTATCTTGCTGGTCACATGACTTTTTTGCCTATTTAATCCTGCTCCGCCCTTCTGGCTTTTCTGGACTTCATTGTAATTTTTACTCTTAAACTAGCCAGGTGCTTTGTTACGTTACTCAGTCAGTTTTGCTTGGTCTTCGGACCTCTATGTTCTATGTTGTTTTTTTTGTCTTTTACTGCTACAACTTCTGTTAGGAGGTGTCCATCTTTCTCCCAGTCCCTAGTTCTTGTAGGGATCCCTTCCTCGCATCTATAGGTCTTCGTACAGACTAGCTGAGGACTTTAGCGGGTCTGATCGCAGGATCAGGTTCCCCGTTACATCGTAGGGATCTAGCTTAGTTCTATCATAGGGACAGATCTCCTTTTTTTCCTTAGTGCTTGTAGCAGATCATAACAGTAAGTCCAGCCCAAAAATTTCTCTAAGGAAAGATTTCCTGTTTCCATGATGGTGTCGGTTCAGAACTTGGCTCAACGCCTGCAGGGACTCTCTCTGGAGGTGGCCAAGCTCCAGCAACACGTGAGTAGCTGTTCTGGGGCACATTTGTGGAGCCAAAGGTACGTTTGCCTGATTTATTTTTTGGTGAACAACAAGATTTTTTTCTTTTAAAAATGCTTGCTTGTTATATTTTCGTTTGAGACCCAGATCGTCTGGTGATGAATCGCAGCGCATAGGGTTCATAATGTCACTTTTGCGCAAAGAACCTCAGGAATGGGCCTTTTCTCTGCAACCTAGTGATCCATGCTTTAGATCAGTGGATAGTTTTTTTTTCTGCTATGGGTTATTGTATGATGATCCTGATCGTGTCTCATCAGCTGAGACAGAATTGAGATGTTTGAGGCAGGGATCAGGTAATGTGGAAAAATATTGTACTCACTTCCGTCGGTGGTCTACTCAGGTGGGGTGGAACGATTCAGCTTTGAAAAGTTTGTTTCTTGCAGGGCTAGATGAAAGGGTTAAAGATTTGCTGATTGCTTATCCCATACCTGGTAACTTGCAGGAGGCTATGCAATTAGCTATACGGGTGGATAGGAGACTACGTGCAAGGGTTAATGAGAGTAAATCCTCTGCCATGTCAGCTCCAAGTCTTGAGAGGGTCTGTACTGACATTGGAGATTCGATGGAGATTGGAGCGATGGCACCCCGCTCTCAGGAAAAAGACCGCAGGTTTTCTGAAGGTTTGTGCTTTTATTGCGGAAAATCTGACCATTTCATTAAGAACTGTGTGCTTCGTATGAACAAAGAAA
Organism: Oophaga sylvatica; assembly: GCA_033576555.1. Lineage (NCBI taxonomy): Eukaryota > Metazoa > Chordata > Amphibia > Anura > Dendrobatidae > Oophaga > Oophaga sylvatica. The sequence goes on from JARQOD010000001.1 coordinate 259,734,758, forward strand.
AAAAAAAAAGAGGTCAGTTCCGCCCGTACAGCCTGTTTAAACACTAAGGGCGCCTTTCTTTCTGCCACTACTGCTGCTCAGGAAGAATTAATGGAATTTTGGGTATTTGTCGATTGTGGTTCTACTCTGAATGTGATTGATGGGGATTCTTGGAAAAACTTAAATTAAAACCCAAACTTTTGTCATCCCCTATTGCCGTGGTTTCTGTTGATGGCTCTCCCTTGAAGAATGTTACTCACAAGGTCTGTGAATTTCCCCTCATTATTAATGGTGTTCACCAAGAGAATTTGGATTTGGTAGTATTGAATAATTTGCCTTCTCCGGTGGTTTTGGGGTTACCCTGGTTAAAATTGCACAATCCTGTACTGGATTGGTCTACCAATGAAATTAAGTCCTGGAGCCCTAAGTGTTATGACAAGTGTTGTAACGGGCGTATTGCTGCTGTGGATAAAGGGGAATTACCTGTACATATTCAGGATTTTTGGAAAGTTTTTTCTGAGAAGGAATCGCAGATTTTACCTCCCCATAGAGACTATGATTGTACTATTGAATTTGTTCCTGGAGCGACTCTTCCTAAAAGTCATTTATTTAATCTTACTATTCCTGAGAGAAAGGCTTTGGAAAATACATACAGACAAGCTTGGCCGCCGGTCACATTAGGCCTTCCAAGTCTCCTGTGGCTGTTGGATTTTTTTTGTTTAAAAAAAAGGATGGCGGTTTACGTCCTTGTTTGGACTTTCGTGAGATTAATAAAATTACTGTACGCAATCCTTACCCACTGCCATTGATTCCTGATTTGTTTAACCAGTTAGCGGGGCCAAGTGGTTCTCTAAAATTGATCTTCGGGAGGCATACAATTTGTTGCGCATGAAGGAGGGTGACGAATGGAAGACTGCTTTTAACACTCCTGTGGGTCATTTTGAGAATCTGGTTATGCCTTTTGGTCTTACCAATGCTCCTGCATTTTTTTAGAATCTTATTAATGACATCCTTAGACCTTTGATCGGCAAAAATTTGGTTGTGTTTTTGGATGACATTTTGATTTATTCGCCGGATCTGGAGTATCATTGGTGGAGCGTTCGTGAGGTATTACAGTTATTGATTGACAATTCGCTTTTTGCTAAGCTGGAGAAATGTGAGTTCGCTGTACAGAGAATTAGTTTTTTTGGCTACATTATCTCCAGCGAAGGTTTTGAGATGGACCCGGTGAAAGTTCAAGCTGTGCAGGAATGGCCTAGGCCTATTGGTTTGAAATCGTTACAGAGGTTTTTGGGTTTCACCAATTATTATAGAAAATTAATTAAAAATGTTTATTATTGTCAAACCACTGACCGATCTCACCAGGAAAGGTGCTAATGCGATTCAGTGGACTACTGAGGCCATTGAAGCTTTTGTGTTTCTAAAGGAGAGGTTCAGCTCTGCTCCCATCCTTATGCAGCCTGATGTGACTAAACCGTTTTTGGTTGAGGTTGATGCCTCTTCTGTGGGGGTCGGCGCGGAGTTGTCTCAGGAAAACAGGGATGGAGTACATCCCTGTGCCTTTTTTTCCCAAAAAATTTTCTGAGACTGAACTGAATTACGATATTGGTAATAGGGAATTGTTGGCTATTAAACTTGGATTTGAACACTGGCGTCATCTCTTGGAAAGTGCTGAATTTCCCGTTCAGGTTTTCACTGATCATAAAAATCTGATCTATCTTGATGCTGCCAAACGCTTGAATGCCCGTCAGGCTAGGTGGGCACTGTTTTTCTCGCGGTTTAATTTTTCCGTTACTTACATCCCAGGTACTAAGAATGTTATAGCTGATGCTTTGTCTCGCAGCTTTTCTCCCATGGTCGGTGCTGAGGAGGAGGAGAACATTTTACAAGAAGGGGTTGTGATTACTGCTTTGGACTCTGTGTTGGAAGATGAGATTCTTAAAGCACAGGAGAATGCCCCATCTAACATACCCCATGGGAGGTTGTTTGTGCCTGGGACCTTTAGGAGAGATTTGTTTGTTGAGTGTCATGAGTCTCGGTTGGCAGGTCATCCTGGAATCTCTGAGACCAAGAGACTTGTGAGTCACAGTTTTTGGTGGCCTGGATGGCAGAAGGAAGTCATTAAGTGGCTGCGTCAATGCACTGTGTGTGCTAGATCTAAGTCTTCACATACTCCTGCTGCGGGGTTGCTTTGCCCTCTGGAGGTTCCTAGTGCACCTTGGACACATTTGGCTATGGACTTTATTACTGACCTTCCCCCCCTCTGAGGGTTTCACTGTCATCTGGGTGGTCGTGGACCGTTTTAGCAAGATGTGTCACTTGGTTCCTTTCATCAAACTGCCCTGTGCTAAGACTCTCGCTAAGGCCTTTGTCAAGGAAATTGTCAGACTACATGGCGTTCCTACTGACATTGTTTCTGATAGGGGACCTCAATTCGTGGCTCGTTTTTGGCGCGCCTTTTGTGACAGGTTGGGAGTTCATTTGTCGCTTTCATCCGGATATCATCCTGAGTCTAATGGCCAGACAGAAAGGAAAAACCAGGATGTTGAGCTGTTCTTGCGTTGTTTTGTGGCAGACAATCAAGAAGGGTGGTCTGAGTTTCTGCCACTTGCTGAATTTTCTCTTAACAACCATACATCCTCTTCTGCTGGTTGTTCGCCTTTTTTTTGTTGTACTGGGAGACATCCGTCGTTTGGGTCTTTCTCCAAATTGGTATCGGCCGTGCCTGAAGAGGAGAATTTTTCCGGTGATTTGGAGAGAGTTTGGACGGATGTGCGTGTTAATCTTCAGGAGGCTAACAGAAAATCTAAAAGGTACTTTGATAGGAAACGGCAAGAGGTTTTGTTTGCTATTGGTGACATGGTTTGGTTGTCCTCTAAGAATCTGCGGTTGAGGATTCCTTATAAAAAATTGGGTCCCAAGTTTGTAGGGCCCTTTAAGGTGCTTCAGGTTGTTAACCAATCTGCGGTTAGGTTGGAGGTTCCTACCTCCTGGAAGATTAATCTGGTTTTTCATGTTTCTCTGTTGAAAAGAGCTGATGTGTCAGATGGAGACGCCTCTGCCACTGTTCCCCTGGTGGTGGAGGACGGGGAATATGAAATTTCCTGCCTCCTAAATTCTAGATGGTATAGAGGGAGTTTGCAGTATCTCGTCGCTTGGAAAGGTTTTGGACCCGAGGATAACTCATGGGTGAGGGCGGATGATGTTTCTGCGTCCAGACTTGTCAGAGCGTTTCACAAGAGGTTTCCGGATAAGCCTGGGCCTAGGGGATCCGGAGGATCCTCTTAGAAGGAGGGGTACTGTTAGAACTCTCCTGTTAGGTTTTTTCTATCTTGCTGGTCACATGACCTTTTTTGCCTATTTAATCCTGCTCCGCCCTTCTGGCTTTGCTGGACTTCTTTGTAATTTTTACTCTTAAGCTAGCCAGGTGCTTTGTTACCTTACTCAGTCAGTTTTGCTTGGTCTTCGGACCTCTATGTTCTATGTTGTTTTTTTTGTCTTTTACTGCTACACTTCTGTTAGGAGGTGTCCATCTTTCTCCCAGTCCCTAGTTCTTGTAGGGATCCCTTCCTCGCATCTATAGGTCTTCGTACAGACTAGCTGAGGACTTTAGCGGGTCTGATCGCAGGATCAGGTTCCCCGTTACATCGTAGGGATCTAGCTTAGTTCTATCGTAGGGACAGATCTCCTTTCTTTCCTTAGTGCTTGTAGCAGAACATAACAGCTATTCCATCCGGTTTGCGTTTAGTTGGACCATCATTTATTTTTCAACAGGACAATGACCCCAAACACACCTCCAGGCTGTGTAAGGGCTATTTGACCAAGAAGGAGAGTGATATGGTGCTACGCCAGATGACTGGGCCTCCACAGTCACCAGTCCTGAACCCAATCGAGATGGTTTGGGGTGAGCTGGATCACAGAGTGAAGGCAAAAGGGCCAACAAGTGCTAAGCATCTCTGGGAACTCCTTCAAGATTGTTGGAAGACCATTTGCGGTGACTGCCTCTTGAAGCTCATCAAGAGAATGCCAAGAGTGTGCAAAGCAGTCATCAAAGCAAAAGGTGGCTACTTTGAAGAAACTTGAATATAAGACATAATTTCAGTTGTTACACACGTTTTTGTTAAGTATATAATTCCACATGTGTTAATTCATAGTTTTGATGCCTTCAGTGTGAATGTACAATTTTCATAGTCATGAAAATACAGAAAAATCTTTAACCCCTTCACCCCCAAGGGTGGTTTGCACGTTAATGACCGGGCCAATTTTTACAATTCTGACCACTGTCTCTTTATGAGGTTATAACTCTGGAACGCTTCAACGGATATTCGCGATTCTGAGATTGTTTTCTCGTGACATATTGTACTTCACGTTAGTGGTAAAATTTCTTCCATATACCTTGCGTTTATTTTTGAAAAAAATGCAAATATGGCGAAAATTTTGAAAATTTTGCAATTTTCAAACTTTGAATTTTTTTTCCCTTAAAACAGAGAAATATGTCATACAAAATAGTTAAGAAATAACATTTCCAACATGACTACTTTACATCAGCACAATTTTGGAACCAAAATTTTTTTTTGTTAGGAAATTATAAGGGTTAAAAGTTGACCAGTGATTTCTCATTTTTACAACAAAATTTACAAAGCCATTTTTTTAGGGACCACCTCACGTTTGAAGTCACTTTGAGGGGTCTATATGGCAGAAAATACCCAAAAGTGACACCATTCTAAAAACTGCACCCCTCAAGGTACTCAAAACCACATTCAAGAATTTTATTAACCCTTCAGGTGCTTCACAGTAGCTGAAGCAACGTGGAACGAAAAAATGAATATTTAACTTTTTAGCCACAAAAATGATCTTTTACAAACTTTTTTTTATTTTCACAAGGGTAAAAGGAGAAAATGGACAGATAAAGTTGTTGTGCAATTTCTCCTGAGTACGCCAATACCCCATATGTGGGGGAAACCACTGTTTGGGCACACGGCAGAGCTCGTAAGGGAAGGAGCGCCGTTTGACTTTTTCAAACTAAAATTGGCTGGAGTTGAGATTGGACGCCATGTCGTGTTTGGAGAGCCCCTGATGCGACTAAACAGTGGAAACCCCCCACAAGTGACACCATTTTGGAAACTAGACCCCCTAAGGAACTTATCTAGATCTGTTGTGAGCACTTTGAACCCCAAAGTGTTTCACAAAAGTTTATAATGCCAGGGTGTGAAAAAAAAAAAAAAAATTTCCACAAAAATGATTTTTTAGTCCCAAATTTTTGATTTTTCCCAAGGAAATTGGACCCCAAAAGTTGTTGTGCAATTTGTCCTGAGTATGCTGATACCCCATATGTGGGGGGGGAAACTGTTTGGGCGCATGGCAGGGCTTGGAAAGGAAGCAGTAACGTTTTGGAATTCAAACATTGATGGGGGTCATGTTCCACTTTTGGTGCCCCAGATGAGCCTAAACAGTGGAAACCCCACACAAGTGACCCCATTTTGGAAGCTAGACCCCCTAAGGAACTTATCTAGATCTTTGGTGAGCACTTTGAACCCCCAAGTGCTTCACACAAGTTTATAATGCCCGGGCATGAAAATAAAAAATCCTATTTTTTTCCCACAAAAATTATCTCTTAGTCACTAATTTTTTATTTTCCCATAGGTAACAGGAGAAATTGGACCTCAAAAGTTGTTGTTCAATTTGTCCTGAGTACGCTGATACCCCATATGTGGGGGGGAACCACTGTTTGGGCGCACGGCAGATCTCAGAAGGGAAGGAGCACCATTTGACTTTTTCCAACCAAAATTGGCTGGAATTGAGATTAGACGCCATGTTGCATTTGGAGAGTCCCTGATGTGCCTAAACAGTGGAAACCCCCCACAAGTGACCACATTTGGGAAACTAGACCCCCTAAGGAACTTATCTAGATCTTTGGTGAGCAATTTGAACCCCCAAGTGCTTCACACAAGTTTATAACGTAGAGCCGTTAAATTAAAAAATCATATTTTTTCCACAAAATTGATCTTTTCACCCCAATTTTTATTTTCCCAAGGTAACAAGACTCTAAAAGTTATTGTGCAATTTGTCCTGAGTACGCTGATACCCCATATGTGGGATAAACCACTGTTTGGGTGCATGGCAGAGTTTGGAAGGGAAGGAGCGCCGTTTGACTTTTTCAACGCAGAATTGGCTGGATGCCATGTCGTGTTTGGAGAGCTCCTGATCTGCCTAAACAGTGGAAACCCACCACAAATGACACCATTTTGGAAACTAGACCCCTCAAGGAACTTATCTAGATGTGTGGTGAGCACTTTGAACCCCCAAGTGCTTCACAGAAGTTTATAACGTACAGCCGTAAAATAAAAAATCTTTTTTTTTTTTTTTACAAAAATGACTTTTTTGCCCCCAATATTTTATTTTCACAAGGGTAACAGGATAAATTGGACCCAAAAGTTGTTGTCCAATTTGTCCTGAGTACGCTGATACCTAATATGTGGGAGTAAACTACTGTATGGGCGCACGTCGGGGCTCGGAAGGAAGTAGTGACGTTTTGGATTGCAGACTTTGATGGATTGGTCTGGGGGCGTCATGTTGCATTTGGAGAGCCCCTGATGTGCCTAAACAGTGGAAACCCCCCACAAGTGACCCCATTTTGGAAAATAGACCCCACAAGGAACTTATCTAGATGTGTGGTGAGCACTTTGAACCCGAAAGTGCTTCACAGAAGTTTATAACGTACAGCCGTAAAATAAAAAATCTTTTTTTTTTTTTACAAAAATGATTTGTTTGCCCCCAATATTTTATTTTCACAAGGATAACAGGAGAAATTGGACCCCAAAAGTTGTTGTCCAATTTGTCCTGAGTACGCTGATACCCAATATGTGGGAGTAAACTACTGTATGGGCGCACGTCGGGGCTCGGAAGGGAAGTAGTGACGTTTTGGATTGCAGACTTTGATGGATTGGTCTGGGGGCGTCATGTTGCATTTGGAGAGCCCCTGATGTGCCTAAACAGTGGAAACCCCCCACAAGTGACCCCATTTTGGAAAATAGACCCCACAAGGAACTTATCTAGATGTGTGGTGAGCACTATGAACCCGAAAGTGCTTCACAGAAGTTTATAACGTACAGCCATAAAATAAAAAATCTTTTTTTTTTTTACAAAAATGATTTTTTTGCCCCCAATATTTTATTTTCACAAGGATAACAGGAGAAATTGGACCCAAAAAGTTGTTTTCCAATCTGTCCTGAGTACGCTGATACCCAATATGTGGGAGTAAACTACTGTATGGGCGCACGTCGGGGCTCGGAAGGGAAGTAGTGACGTTTTGGATTGCAGACTTTGATGGATTGGTCTGGGGGCGTCATGTCGCATTTGGAGAGCCCCTGATGCGCCTAAACAGTGGAAACCCCCCACAAGTGACCCCATTTTGGAAAATAGACCCCACAAGGAACTTATCTAGATGTGTGGTGAGCACTTTGAAGCCCGAAGTGCTTCACAGAAGTTTATAGCGTACAGCCGTAAAATAAAAAATCCTTTTTTTTTTTTTACAAAAATGATTTTTTGCCCCAAATATTTTATTTTCAAAGGGTAACAGGAGAAATTGGACCCAAAAGTTGTTGTCCAATTTGTCCTGAGTACGCTGATACCCAATATGTGGGAGAAAACTACTGTATGGGCGCACGTCAGGGCTCGGAAGGGAAGTAGTGGCGTTTTGGATTACAGACTTTGATGGAATGGTCTGGGGGCGTCATGTCGCATTTGGAGAGCCCCTGATGCGCCTAAACAGTGGAAACCCCCCACAAGTGACCCCATTTTGGAAAATAGACCCCACAAGGAACTTATCTAGATGTGTGGTGAGCGCTATGAAGCCCCAAGTGCTTCACAGAAGTTTATAACATACAGCCGTAAAAACAAAAAAAATCATTTTTTTTTTTACAAAAATGATATTTTCGCCCCCAGTTTTTTATTTTCCCAAGGGTAACAGAAGAAATAGGACAAATTGCACAATATCTCTTGGGGTACAGAGTACGCTGATACCCCATATGTGGGGGTAAACTACTGTTTGGGCGCATGGCAGAGCTCAGAAGTGAAGGAGCACCGTTTGACATTTTCAACGCAGAATTGACTGGAATTGAGATCAGACGCCATGTCACATTTGGAGAGCCCCTGATGTGCCTAAACAGCGAAACCCCCCAATTCTAACTCCAACCCTAACCCCAACACACCCCTAACCCTAGTCCCAACCCTAACCACAAACCTAACCCTAACACACCCCTAACCCTAATCCCAACCCTAATCCTAGCGTTAGCGCCAACCCTAACCCTAACTTTAGCCGCAACCCTAACCCTAATGGAAAAATGGAAATAAATAAATTTTTTTAATTTTATTATTTTTCCCTAACTAAGGGGGTGATAAAGGGGGTTTGATTTACTATTTATAGCGGGTTTTTATGATTGGCAGCTGTCACGCTAAAAGACGCTTTTTATTGCAAAAAGTAGTTTTTTGCATCACCACATTTTGAGAGCTATAATTTTTGCGTATTTTGGCCCACAGAGTCATGTGAGGTCTTTTTTTTTGCGGGACGAGGTGACGTTTTTATTGGTACCGTTTTTGAGCATGTGACGTTTTTTGATCGCTTTTTATTTAGATTTTTGGGAGGTTAGAATGAACAAAAATCAGCAATTCATGAATTTCTTTTGGGGGAGGCATTTATACCGTTTCGCGTGTGGTAAAATTGATAAAGCCGTTTTATTCTTCGGGTCAGTACGATTACGGTGATACCTCATTTGTATCATTTTTTTATGTTTTGGGGCTTTTATAGAATAAAAGCAATTTTATCTAAAAAATTATTATTTTTGCATCGCTTTATTCTGCGAGCTATAACTTTTTTATTTTTTCGCTGATGATGCTGTATGACAGCTCGTTTTTTGCGGGACAAGATGACGTTTTCAGCGGTACCAAGTTTATTTATATCGGTCTTTTTGATCGCGTGTTATTCCACTTTTTGTTCGGCGGTATGATGATAAAGCATTGATTTTTTGCTTAGTTTTTTTTTTTTTTTAAGGGGTTCACTAAAGGGGTTAACTAGTGGGATAGTTTTATAGGGGGGGTCGTTAGGACGCGGCGATACCAAATATGTGTACTTTATTGTTTTGTTTTTTTTATTTACAGGAAGAAATGAATTTATTGGGGAATATTTTTTTTTTTTATGATTTTTTTTACCACTTTTTATTTTCATTTTTTTAACTTTTTTACTTTGTCCCAGGGTGGGACATCATAGTATTTTAGCAGATCGCTGGTGTGACAGTGTGCACAGCACTCTGTCACACCAGCGATCGCTCTGGCAGTGCTGCATGCTTCTCAGTGCCTGCTCTCAGCAGGCACTGAGGAAGCCGCCTCCCTGCAGGACCCCGGCGCCATCTTGGATCCGGGGACCTGGAGGGAGGACGGACCCTCAGAACAGCGCGACACATAGCGCTGCTCTGAGGGTCTCAGGGGAGCGCGCAGGGAGCCCCCTGCCTGCGCGATCCTACCCTGTGCCCCGGGTACACCGCGATCATGTTTGATCGCGGTGTGCCAGGGGTTAATGTGCCGGGAGCGGTCCATGACCGCTCCTGACACATAGTGCTGGGTGTCAGCTGTGATAATCAGCTGACATCCTGCCGCGATCGGCTGCGCTCCCCTGGGAGCGCGTCCGATCGCACGGGACGTACTATCCCGTCCCCGGTCATACGGGCCCAGGTACCATGGACGGGATAGTACGTCCGATGGCAGTAAGGGGTTAAATGAGAAGGTGTATCCAAACTTTTGGTCTGTATTGTACCTCCCTGACACAATAGCTGTATGTTGGACAAATTATAAAGCTGTCTAATTCAGCGATCCAGAAACCTAAGAGACACCTTCACAGAATGCAGCCTTAGTGCTACTGAAGGTGGCTCTTTTACTTAAAAAGGACCTGGAGGAGGTGACAAGTTTCCTTTAAGTCTTTTGTGGTAGTTGTGGATGAGGTTCTTTATTTTCTCAGACGGTAAAGCTGCCCACTCTTCTTGAAAAAAAGCCTCCAGTTCCTGTGAATTCCTTGGCTGCCCCGCAATAACTGCACGCTTGAGATCTCTCCAGAGTGGCTCAATGATATTGAGGTCAGGAGACTGAGATGGCTACTCCAGAACCTTCACTTTGTTCTGCTGTAGCCAATGACAGGTCAACTTGGCCTTGTGTTTTGGATCATTGTTATGTTGGAATCTCCAAGTACATCCCATGCGATGCTTCCGGGCTGATGATTGCAAATTTGCCTCCAGTATTTGATGATAACATGCTGCATTCATCTTTCCTTAAACTATGACCAAGTTTCCTGTGCCTTTGTAGATCACACATCCCCAAAATATCAGTGATCCACCTCCATGCTTTACAGTAGGAATGGTGTTCCTTTCATCATAGGCCTTGTTGACATCTCTTCAAATGTAACGTTTATGGTTGTGAACAAAAGTTCAATTTTGGTCTCATCACTCCAAATTGCCTTGTTCAAGAAGTTTTGAGTCTTGTCTCTGTGCTGTTTTGCATATTGTAGGTGAGAAACTTTGCAGCATTTGTAAAGTAATGGCTTTATTCTGGTGACTTGACCATGCAGCCCATTTTTTCAAGTGCCTCCATATTGTGCATCTTGAAACAGCCACACTGCTAGTTTTCAGAGAGTTCAGTATTTCAGCTGATGTTATTTATGGGTTTTTCTTTGCATCCCACACAATTTTCCTGGCAGTTGTGGACAAAATTTTTGTTGGTCTATCTGACCATAGTTTTTGTTTTTACAGAGCCCCTGATTTTCCATTTACTAATCACAGTTTGAACACTGCTGACCGGCATTACTAATTCCTTGGATATCTTTTTGTATCCCTTTTTTCTACAGTTCAACTACCTTTACCAGTGGATCCCTTCACAATTCTTTTGCTTTTCCCATGACTCACAATTCAGAAAAGTCAGTGGCTGGATGACAAATGCAAGAGTCGGTCTGGATCCCAGAAACTCACTCAGATTTTATGCACACACATGATTACAAGCAAACATGTCACAGGTGAGGATGTTACCTTTAGTAGCCATTCAAACCCATTTGTGTCAACTTCTGTGCAAGTTTTCAGGCCAAAATTACCAGGGTATGTGAACTTTTGATCAGGGTCATTTGGAAGTTTTGGGCTGTCATTATGATTTAAAAAGAGAAAACACAGTAGTTTGACAATAACCACTAAACATGAGTGGAGAAAAAGTTTTGGTGTTATCATTCATATTCTCTGAAAAAAGGCTAAGAAAGCAAAAATGCTGCAGGGGTATGTAAACTTTTGAGCACTATATATATTGTGAGGCAGTGACCCTGTTACAGCTAGGGGGTGCTGTATGTTCTCCCCAGGATACGCATAGAGGCATATTGAGGTTATGGGAATGCATTGCAATCACAGGCATAGTTGGAATTACAATGGTGAAGCAGTGACCAATGTTACAGGTAGGGATCGCTGTGTAGTCTCCCCAGGATATGCACGGAGTTGTATGAAGGTCATAGCTGTGCATGGCAGTCACGGGCGTAACTGTTACTGCAATGCAGGTTAACTATAATAGTAAATAAGGTTAGTCTTGGACATGCTAGTGTCCAAGGCATACGTAGAGAAAACCTGCTTGTGTGGTGAAACAGACTGCAGAATTGTAGTTGTGCAGTCCGTTTAATTCCGGGCCGGGTTTTCCATGTGGTTGAGGGCCACAGGTTCCATTGCTAAAAGCCCTGTAGGAAGGAGTCTCAGGTGTGTCAGGGCCAGTGTGAGTTAGTGCTTGCTACTGTGCAGAGCACGTCCTGTGTGAGGTAACACAGGACAGAGTGGAGCCAATAGGCCTGGCGCCCACAGCATACACAGCGGTGCTGCCATCCATGGGGACACGGAGGTGGACTGTCTTGTGCGTGGAGGTGAACCGGAGGTACACTGTCCTGTACCCAAAATAAGGGCCAGTGTGTTTAACGGCTGTAAACAGGTGGATATGGTTCCCGGCTGTAATCCGGAGATATCAAGGACTGTGTACATCTGTGTGAATAAGAGACATTGACAGGGTGTGCAGTCGCTCACGGTTACTGGACAAAAGGAGGTCCAGCGTGTCTAGTGACGGTGATCTACATGATGCAATGTGTTATGTAGTATTATAAACTGGTGTGAACTGAACACTAACGTTATATGCACTGGTGTAAAGTGGACACTAATTGCATGCACTTGTGTGAATTGGATATTTAATGTATGGAGTAACACATTAAAGAGACTTTGTGTTTGAACTTTGTGGGTCACTGCCTCTTCACTGCATAAATGTGCTACTGGTGCCCAACAATATATATATATATATATATATATATATATATATATATATATGCGCAGTGAATTATTATGCTGATCCCGGCAGCAGATGCGCGACTTGTCTACAGGCAGAGGAAGCCGGTCACATTAAAGGGGTTTTCCCATGAACAAAAGTTCATTTTAAAAATTGACTTTGTCTGACCGTGTACGGAGCGTACCACATGTCCTGGGCAGGTGAGAAAGCAAAAGACAATATGGATATTACAGCAGGGGATCACAGTGGATTCATTTTGTGAGGTAAAATATTTCACTGACTGTTTTTATACAATATTTTACCTCACAAAAGGTATAGCACATGGAGTAGACAGGTCAAAGAAGAGAGCACAGAAGGGAGAACTCAGCACATGGGGAAAGAGAGAGTGGATAAGTGGGTGAGCACATGAGGGGGAGAGATTCTCAACGTTGCAAAGCCTGCCCCCATCGTGACATTACCACTATTGGGCCTCCATCTAGTAGTCTTTATTTGTCAGCCAAGATTTGATGTAAATTCCATCCTATTTGACATTGATACGCATTAGTGTGTCATATAGACTACACTCATTTGCTGACTCTTCATATTGATAAGCATTGCCTGAGTTATTTAATGTAGTTTATAAAATTGGGGAAAAAAGGTTTGCTCTTCTTGTTGATGATTAGGATGGACATTGAAAACTTCTGGAACAAATTAATATTATTATTTATTTATATAGCACCATTAATTCCATGGTGCTGTACATGAGAAGGGGTGACATACAAAGTTATAGATATCGTTTACATTAAACAAATTTATAATGACAGACTGGTACAGAGGGGAGAGGACCCTGTCCTTGCGGACTTAAATCTGCTGTACCCCAAGAAAAACCAAATAGGGCTATGTCTATGTCTTAATAATAAATTTTCATGACAAAGGAGCATTAAACTGACTTGTATATCCAGTGTCAGAAAACTTCAAATACAAAGATTTATATTAGGTCTCTTGTACCTGCTAAGATGACATGCTCTAAGTCAGTGTCATGTTATATTAGTCCCTTTCACAGCAGTGGATTACATAGAGCACAGCTATACGTAGCTAACCTGATACTGAATTTATTGTAAGGTTATCTGTTATTCGGGTCCCAAGATCCTTAAATAATACTTCATAATTCTAAATAATACTTTTGTTATTATATTTATGCAGTTGTCTATAATGAACAAGCTTTTTCATTTTAGGATTCTTTTAATGTCTGATGCAAATCACGTTACCAAATTTTACTCTGCTGCATCCATTCCAGCTTCCTATAAAGAATCAGTCTTGTCCAAGGTGCTGATATCGTATAAGGCTAAGTTCACACGTTGCGGAATTGCCGCGGAAATTTCCGCGGCAATCCCGCACTTCTCCCGCAGGAAATACGCACGTTTTTTGTATGCTGATTCCCGCCAGAATAATAGCGTTTTGCAAGCGTAATTAGCTTGCAGAATGCTAGCGTTTTCCTAGCGATCTATAGCATCGCTTGGAAAACTGATTGACAGGTTGGTCACACGAGTCAAACATAGTGTTTGACACGTGTGACCAACTTTTTACTATTGATGCCGCCTATGTCGCATCAATAGTAAAAAGATCTAATGTAAAAATAATAAAAAAAAATAATAAATAATGATATTCTCACCTTCCGGCGGCCCCGCAGCCTTCCCGCCTTCAGCGACGCTCCCGGCAACTCTGGTCCCAGGAGTGCTTTGCGACAAATCACACCGATGACGTAGCATCTCGCGAGACCGCTATGCCATCTGGGTGATTCTCGCAAAGGACTCTTGGGACCGGAAGTTGCCGGGAGCGTCGCTGAAGGCGGGAAGGCTGCGGGGGCCGCCGGAAGGTGAGAATATCATTATTTTTAATTTTAATTATTGTTTTACCAGGGATATGGTACCCAGGGCCTGGAGGAGAGTCTCCTCTCCTCCAGACCCTGGGTACCATCGCACATGAACCGCTTACATTGCGCATGGTGGGCATAGCCACATGCGGAAAGTAAGCGGTTCAATGCATTCCTATGGCGGCGGAATCACCGCGATTACGCTAAATTAATGAACATGTTGCTATTTTTTCCGCGAAGCGTTTTTTTCGCGGAAAAAAACGCAACATGTGGCCAAAACATGCGGAATCAATTAACATGTATAGGATGCTTAATGCTTGCGTTTTTATCGCGTTTTTACCGCGGAAAACCGCGGAAAAACCGCGAAAAAAACGCAATTATTCCTGATCGTGTGCACTTAGCCTAAGAACAACATTGCTAAGTAAGAAAAAGTCTACTCCAAGTAGGATTACAAACTTCTTCTGAAGTTAACTGTGGAGAATAGTATTTCTACATCAATACAAATTAATATTGACATCCATATTAAGTAGGATACTGGTATGAACTAATATTTTCAAGAGCAAATAAAAAATGTCATGAGCAACTTATGTTTAGAATTTCCTTCCCAGGTTTACCGAATTTTTGCAACTAATGCACACATGTAATTTTGTGGCACTCCAGGAGTTTGGTTGCCACAATGGCCTTGCCTCCCTCCAAAAGGGGGGTGATGTCATGTTTGGAAGCAAGAAGGGGTCCCCTTACCAGGTAGAACCAGGATACAATGCCTTTCCCAACTCCAGGCCAGAAGGGGAAGCTCTATCACCTGGTTTCAGGAGAGCTGCCCTATAAGATCCGGCCTGGGGGTGGAGTCACGGAGTTGGAGTCTGAAAGAGGGTGAGAGAGGATGTGTGGAGAGAACCTGGGAGTGGAGCTGCAGCTAAGCACACCCAGGCCTGAGCGCTAGTGACCAGGCACTGGAGCCCGAGGCTGTGCAGGTATTAAAGTCCCGGAAGCTGAATCCGGAGGGTAGGAGACTGCATGTCCCCTGCCCCCCACTGACACTTGGCGGCACAGCAGCACAAGTGAGCCCAGGTCCGCCACCAAGAGCAACCCCTGAAACAGGCTCAAGCTGCCTGTCATGCGAGTGGGGTTCAACATCAGATAATAAAAGGGGCTTGAACAGAGCTTATAGCTGCAAGTACCTCAGAGGACTGCGCCAAAAGGGAGGCCTCACAACTAGTGTTGAGCATTCCGATACCGCAAGTATCGGGTATCGGCCGATATTCGCGTTATCGGAATTCCGATACTTAATTCCGATACTTTTTCAATATCGTATACCGGAATCGGAAGTTCCCATAATTCTTTGAGAGGCAATGTGATTTTAGTCAGCCAATGAGGAATCCTACGAAGTGTGGGCACATCCTGTAATGATGCGGTCATCTTAACTAATGGCATGGCTGTGATTGGCTGCTGAAATGATGTCAGAATGCACTATAAAAGGCGCCGCAGCCATTTTAGCGTCACTGTGCTGTGAACTCAGTTAGGGACAGAACGCTGCTGTGCTGACTCTGAGGGACAGTTAGATATTGCGATTTTGTGTACTACTGTGCTTGAGGCAGGCTAGTTTACCAACCGCTGTGTAAAGCTTCATTTTGCCAGTGTTGTTTTAACAGCTCTGTGCAAGGTGTGTGTGTGACAGTGCAGGTGACGCTGCAGTTTGCTCTGCATCCACCGCTGTTTGTAGGCATCTGCACGTGTCACTTTTTTTTTTTTTTTTTTAATTTTATTTAGTGGAATTGGTGCAGCTCCATTATATTAGAAAAAAATCAAATCTATTAGTGTGACGTGCTTCCATCCGTATACAATACATTGGTTGCAAACACTATAGAAGTACAGAAAGGAGCTTTTCACAGATTGTGGACAGTTGTGTTTCAGTGTTCACTTCAGTCTGTGTTTTTTACTTTTTTGAGTGCAGATCACGCTCCAGTTACTTGTTCAAGCACTGCTGCTTGTACTCTGCTGAGCGTGTCTCAGTGGCTCATCCTTTTCATTTATCTCCAATTGGTTCTGCTACATTCCATTTAAAATAAATCTAATCTATTAGTGTGACGCGCTTCCATCCGTATACAATACATTGGTTGCAAACACTATAGAAGTACAGAAAGGAGCTTTTCACAGATTGTGGACAGTTGTGTTTCAGTGTTCACTTCAGTCTGTGTTTTTTTAATTTTTTGAGTGCAGATCACGCTCCAGTTACTTGTTCAAGCACTGCTGCTTTTACTCTGCTGAGCGTGTCTCAGTGGCTCATCCTTTTCATTTATCTCCAATTGGTTCTGCTACATTCCATTTAAAATAAATCTAATCTATTAGTGTGACGCGCTTCCATCCGTATACAATACATTGGTTGCAAACACTATAGAAGTACAGAAAGGAGCTTTTCACAGATTGTGGACAGTTGTGTTTCAGTGTTCACTTCAGTCTGTGTTTTTTACTTTTTTGAGTGCAGATCACGCTCCAGTTACTTGTTCAAGCACTGCTGCTTGTACTCTGCTGAGCGTGTCTCAGTGGCTCATCCTTTTCATTTATCTCCAATTGGTTCTGCTACATTCCATTTAAAATAAATCTAATCTATTAGTGTGACGCGCTTCCATCCGTATACAATACATTGGTTGCAAACACTATAGAAGTACAAAAAGGAGCTTTTCACAGATTGTGGACAGTTGTGTTTCAGTGTTCACTTCAGTCTGTGTTTTTTACTTTTTTGAGTGCAGATCACGCTCCAGTTACTTGTTCAAGCACTGCTGCTTGTACTCTGCTGAGCGTGTCTCAGTGGCTCATCCTTTTCATTTATCTCCAATTGGTTCTGCTACATTCCATTTAAAATAAATCTAATCTATTAGTGTGACGCGCTTCCATCCGTATACAATACATTGGTTGCAAACACTATAGAAGTACAGAAAGGAGCTTTTCACAGATTGTGGACAGTTGTGTTTCAGTGTTCACTTCAGTCTGTGTTTTTTACTTTTTTGAGTGCAGATCACGCTCCAGTTACTTGTTCAAGCACTGCTGCTTGTACTCTGCTGAGCATGTCTCAGTGGCTCATCCTTTTCATTTATCTCCAATTGGTTCTGCTACATTCCATTTAAAATAAATCTAATCTATTAGTGTGACGCGCTTCCATCCGTATACAATACATTGGTTGCAAACACTATAGAAGTACACAAACGGGCCTTTCACAGCTACTGAACATGGGTTTTTAATTTTTAACTAAAATATGTATTTTTTCAAATGACACAAATATAAGTAATGTTGAAGAGGAATAGTCCTACATCCATTGTTTGCACAATATTACAGGTGTACATCATGTCCCTTAATCAACAATGTATTATTATATTTACTTGTATGCTTTTATTTAAAAGCCAAGAACACAGAAGGATAACCTTCGCACTGCAGCTGTTGTCAAAGTTCAACCCACATTATGCACTTCCAACATTGCAGCATTTGAGGCATGATGTGAGTTGGATTGGTCAAAGTTATGGAGTGAGAAGGTTCACCATCAGTACCCTATAGCATAAGTATGCTTTTGTGTTAGCATTTGTTGTTAGACATGTGGATATCTGCCATAATATGTCACAATTATTTAGTTACAGATTTGTTACCAACACTAATCATTGAATGGTTTTAAATTTGACGTTTCACTTGTTTACAGCTTAGAAATAAGGGTGTAGCATGATATCTATGTGTAGCACTAGCCACTTTAACATGTCATGTTTTTTTAAACATGTGTAGCTAGGTAGCAGTAATTTTTGCCGGACACACAGCAGGGGAACAGCAGGCGTTACTGAACCCCACTATCACTATAGCTTGTGTATTGGTCTGTGGACACGACACTTCTGAGCAGCAACTGGCAGTGTTGTAGCCCAGGGAGTATAGCTCAGGTGGTAGAAAGATGAACATAACAGGAGACATGGAAAACGTTGCCAACCAGTTAGTTAATCTGAAACCGGACAGGCAAATTCAGGCGAGATCCATGCCTAGTTCATTTTCAGAAAAGTAAGCCGTTCTACATTATCGTAGGATAGTCGCATGCAACGGTCTGTTAGTACACCACCTGCAGCAGTAAAGACGCGCTCCGATAATACACTGGCAGCAGATCAAGCCAGCACCTCCAATGCATACTGGCTAAGCTCTGGCCATGTATCCAGCTTAGAGACACAAAACTTGAATGGGGAAGAGCCATCTGAGAGTACACTGAGAGGGCAAGACATGTAGTCTGTAACCATCTTACGGAAATGTTGCCTCCTGCTGACTGGAGCCGTCTCGGATGGTGTAGACATTGGTGGCGCTGCCACAAAACTTCGACACATTTGGAACATACTGTTCTTGCCCTGTGCAGAGGCGCTGCTTGTGCTCCCTCTTGTTGCAGAGCTGTCTCCACTGCCTCGACGCACAGAGCTGCTTTGTAAATCAGTAGCAGCAGCAGTGCTCTCGGCTGGAATGGAGAACATTATGGATTGCACCAGTGTGTCTTGGTACTTCCGCATTTTACGCTCCCGGTTCAACGGTGTGATGAGGCTTTGTAAGTTGTCCCGGTAGCGAGGGTCTAGGAGGGTGTACACCCAATAATCAGACGTGGTGTGAATGTGTTCGATGCGGCGGTCGTTTCTCAGCCACTGCAGCATGAAATCAACCATGTGCTGCAGACTCCCAACTGGCCAAGAAACGTTGTCCCCTGCAAGAGGCGTCATCTCCGCCTGCTGTGCATCACCCCACCCTTGGTCTACATACTGACTAGAGCATTGTCTACCTCCCTCTGGAGCGATGTCTTCCTCCTCCATTGACTCCTCCTCATCCTCCTCACAAAGTCCTTCAAATACATATAAATTTACAAAATTTAAAACTCAAAATTTAAAAACTTTGTATCATAATTCTGTAACATCAGTTTATGGAAACACAATAGCATTACAAAAGGATAGACAAAAAATGTACATTATGTGCTTTGTAAATACATTAAAAGTTTGTAATGGTTATGAAAATATAGACAGCGACTCTGGAGGTTCAATTGTTGATACAGCATGGTACTTTGAAAGTCCTCCAGCCCTTTGTGAGGAACCACGTTGCGCTGACTGTCCAGAAGGTGATGGAATTTGTGACTCCTCATCCTCCACCTCTTCCAAAACCTCATGCCTTAGTGCTTGCAGTGTTTTTTGAAGCAGGCAGATAAGGGGGACAGTCAGGCTGACTAGTGCATCATCTGCACTCGCCATCCGCGTTGACTCATCAAACGCACGCAAAACGTGGCAGATATCCTTCATAGAGTTATTCGCCACTCATTACACTGGCAGTGGCTGCCCATTCATTATAGGATCCAATTCTAATTACTGGTTCTCACCAACAAAGCTCTCCACAGCGCAGCACCCCCCTACATCTCCTCCCTTATTTATATTTATCGGCCTAACCGACTGCTGCACTCTGCAAACGACCTTCGACTAACCTCTGCACTAATCCGTACCTCCCACTCCCAACTCCAAGACTTCACCCGCGCTGCGCCAATCCTCTGGAATGCTCTACCCCAAGAAATTAGGACTATCCGCAATTTGGATGGTTTCAGGCGCTCCCTCAAAACACATTTGTTCACAGTGGCCTATCACATTCACTAATCAAAGTCATTCTATGTGTAATTCTGTGTGTGTAGCCCATTCACTATCTCCATGCATCCCTCACTTCCTTAAAATGGCTGGACCATCATTGTAAAAACACCATTGTATATAAACACCTGTACTTTGTATCTCCCACACCTCATTGTAGATTGTAAGCTTTCACCAGCAGGGGCGGCTGATTTTGCTTTAATTATTGTATTGTTAACGTTGTTACTTATGACTCGTGTTTTGAAACTGTTAAACTGTAAAGCACTGCGGAATATTATGGCGCTATATAAATAAATAATATTATTTATTATTATAGAGGCCCACTCAGTAGTGGTGAAGTGTGAACGGCGCAAATTGCGAGTTGACTGCGCCTGATGCAGCTGATACTCCATTACTGTTGGCTGCTGCTCACACAACCGCTCCAACATATGTAACGAGGAATTCCACCTGGTGGGTACGTCACATATGATGCGATGTTCATGAAGGTGAAATCTGCGTTGCAGAGCTGCAATCAGCGATCTTGCCATGCTGGAACGTCGCAAGTGAGCGCACTCTAGGCGGACCTTGTGCAGCAGTGCATCAAGATCCGGATAGTCCCTCAAAAAACTCTGCACGACCAAGTTGAGCACATATGACAGACATGGTATGTGAGTGAGGTTGCCAAGGCCCAGAGCTGACACCAGATTTCGGCCATTGTCACACACTACCAAGCCTGCCTGTAGATTCTCTTCCAAAAACCACACGTCGCTCTCCTGCTTTATGGCATTACAGAGCTCCTGCGCTGTGTGGCTAAGATTCCCCATGGAAATTAATTTCAGGATGGCCTGTTGACATTTGGACACGGCTGTGCTCATATCGGTCGCAACAGGTAAACGTTCACGGGTCCATGTGGAGGTAGACCGTGACGGCTCCTGCAGCGATGATTCTGAGGAACTGGAATAGGAGGAGGAATCAATGTGTACAGACTTGATTCCTGCAATCCTTGGAGTTGGCAGAACACGTACAGCGCCACTCGCAAGATCAGTACCCGGCTGCACAACATTGACCCAATGGGCAGTGAGGGAAAGGTATTGTCCCTGGCCATGGGTGTTAGAACCCTCTTGTTAGGTTTTGTTTCAGTTTGCTGGTCACATGACCTTTTTTCCCTATTTAGTCTGGCTCCGCCCTTCTGGCTTTGCTTGACTTCATTGTATTATCTACTGTTAAGCTAGCCGGGTGCTTAGGTGCCTTAATCAGTCAGTTTTGCTTGATGTTAGGATCACAAAGTATTTATTTTTCTGTTTAATTATCCATGCTACAATTTATGTTAGGAGGTGTCCACCTTTTCTCACAGTCCCTAGATCTTGTAGGGATTACTCCCTCGCAACTATAGGTCTTCGTTCACACTAGATGAGGACTTTAGCGGGTCTGGTCGCAGGATCAGGTTCCCCGTTACATCGTAGGGATTCAGCTTAGTTGTATTGTAGGGACAGAATTCCCTTCTTTCCTTACTGGTTGTAGCAGATCATAACAATGGGTACTGGTCCACGCATCGGTGGTCAGGTGGACCTTGCTACTGAGGGCTTTTAGTAGCGCATGTTTAATTTTTCCCTCAACATGCTTTTGCAGACCAGGGACGGCTTGCCTGCTGAAATGAAATCGGCTTGGCACATTGTATTGTGGGATTGACAATGATATTCAGTTACGGAAACTGTCTGTCTCCACCAGCCTGAATCACAGCATTTCAAGGGACAGGAGTTTTGCAATGCCAGCATTCAGAGCCTGTGCTCGTGCATGGTTTGCGGAGTATGGCCGTCTTTTATCCCATGCCTGTGCTACCGATGGCTGTTTTGTGGCCTGGGAGTGTGAGGATGACAGGGAACTTGCTGCTGTGTGTGGAATAACAGTTTGTCTCTGGACAACAGTGGCCGAGGTTCTTCCATGGCGATCCTGTGAGGAAGCAGAACCAGCTGTGTGTGAGCTCGATGAAGAGGCTTCAACACAACCTGAAGATGTAGGTGCTGCTGTAGGTTGGCCTACATCTCTAGTGTGTCTTTGTAACTCAACTACGTGCTTTGTCCGCACATGTTTCCACATATTTGTGGTATTGAGGTGACTGACACTTTTAGCTATTTTTAATTTTTAATTACACAGCTTGCATTTCACATAGCAAATATCATGTGCAAGTGTGTGAAAAAAGGACCACGCAGTGCAAGTCCTGGGAGCGCACGTTTTGACTTTTGGAAGACAACTGCTCCGAACAGGTGCCAAACTGGAGGCTACAGGCAACCGAGTCTGCAGCCTAACTCTCCCTCCTGTTTGTACCGTTGGGGCAATGTCTTCCTCTATCTTCCTTCTATCACTAACCATTTCTCTAGGCCTCTCCCAGCTTTCAACCAAAGTACTGGTTCTCACCCACAAAGCTCTCCACAGTGCAGCACCCCTCCTACATCTCCTCCCTCATTTCTATCTATCGGCCTAACCGACTGCTGCGCTCTGCAAACGACTTTCGACTAACCTCTGCACTAATACGTACCTCTCACTCCCGACTCCAAGACTTCTCCTGCTCTACGCCAATCCTCTGGAATGCTGTACCCCAAGAAATTAGGACTATCCACAATTTGCATGGTTTCAGGCGCTCCCTCAAAACACATTTGTTCAGAGCGGCCTATCACATTCACTAATCAAAGTCATTCTATGTATTCTGTGTAAGTGTGTGTGTGTCTCTAGCCCATTCACTATCTCCATCCCTCAGTCCCTTAAGATGGCTGGAACATCATTGTAAATGCACCATTGTATATAAACACCTATACTTTGTATCTCCCCCATCTCATTGTACATTGTAAGCTGTCACGAGCAGGGGCGACTTATTTAGCTTAAATTATTGTTTTGTTAACGTTGTTACTTATGACTTGTGTTCTGAAACGGCTAAACTGTAAAGCGCTGCGGAATATGATGGCGCTATATAAATAAATATTATTATTATTCCTCTGAGCTGCTCCCACCACCTTCCTGTTCCTCATGCCATGTTGGGTCTTGGACCTCATCATCTCCACTACCCTCTTCCAACACCTGCTGTTGGGTGGTCTGGCCAGCACCATGCTCAACAGAAACTGGCACCTGGGTCTCATCATCATCAGATGCGTTCTGCGGTGTGCTGACCATCGGCACTGTCTCACCCGCCTCTTCAGATTCAGAGAGACACAGCTGTTGCGCATCACTGCATACTCCCTCTTCACATTACAGAATGCTGCTTGGCTGGGCCCCTGTTTGCAAGCCAATAGATTCTGAGAACAGAAGCAGACACTCAGCTGGCTCCTGTACAGAACTCTCTGACTGCCTGGGCAATTTGCCAGGCGGTGAAGAGACAGATGGTTGCCCAACAGTGCTGTGGTCCTGAGAGGAGGTGGAAGCAATTGAAGTCGATGCATTGGCTGACATCCAAACAACAACGGCTTCAATTTGTTCTTCCCGCAGCAGGGGGGTACTCCGAGCTCCTACAAAAGTGCGCATAAAGGAACGCTCACGGGGAAAACTGGTGGATGCTGTGTCACTGGGGGCCGCAGCAGCGACAGAATCCCCACGTCCTCTCCCTGAAGAAACTCCACGACCACGTGCCTTACTCCCTGCCTTCTTCATCTTGGTAGATTCATAAAGAAACTCTGAAAAGTTATAAGGTCTAAGTGTGGTTATTCCGCAGAGACTGCAGTGAACACTGCACACAACTGTTCACTACCCAATGCGTCTCAGCAGGAAGGCAGTCTGTGCGTCAAAACAAAGGCACAAGCATACATCCATGTACCCTGTTTATAAAGCTATATAAAAAAATTATGTAGTAGTGACGCACACTTTATTGAGGTACAGTATTACATCGCCATTCACCATCTGTGGCTATGCAGTCTCATCTATATATACCTTATCTATCTGTTGTCATGCTTCCAAGTCGACAGTCACAGTCAGCCATAAATAGCAATTTTCACTATGCACTATGCACTTTTGAAAGGTTATGTTTGTTAATAAAAATGATTATTGCCACATATTATGAGTATTACATGATGGAAATTGTATAATTTTGTATAAAATATTTAGTGACATTATTCAGCAAATGGAACATTTTAGTAATATCACAGATAACTTGTAATGCTGATGATGTTTTGAAGTCAGACATTCATTGTCTATACAATAAAAATGGTGTACATACTGTTACTTATCCATCATTAATGGATTCAGATATGTACTTGTATGCTTTTATGTACAACCGTATAGCAGATTCCTTAACTAATTTATTTTGTGGTTTGCATTGCTGTTCAACATGTTAATGTATGTGTTTATGTTAGTCAATTCTTTATTTATCTAGATATTAGTTTAAATGAAATCATCATCTTATGGTAGTAAAGGTTATCTTTCTCTTGTTTGAAGTATAGACATTTAAAATTGACAGGTAACAAGGAAATTACTTGATCTAGTATTTAAACATCCTCCTTGACCCTGGGCTCCAACACCGCCAGTTGTTGCTCGGAAGTGCTGTTAGCACAGTCAACACTTGCTCCTGTGTTACTGGGGTTCAGTAACGTCAGCTGGTCCTCGGTTGTGCCATTGGCTCTTTTCCTTCTGCTGCCCCTCCGGGTTCCAGCACAGTCAGCTGGTCCTCGTTACTTGCATTGGCTCTTGTACCTTCTGCTACCCGTCCGGGTTCCAGTACCGTCAACTGGTTCTCCGCAGTGCCTTTGGCCTAGGTGCCTCCATCTCGGTATCCGAGTTCCAGCAACGTCTGCTGGTCCTTGGTAGTGCTTTGGAGCACAGGTACCTCCTGCTTAGTAACCGTGTCCCAGTAACGTCAGCTGGTCCTCGGTTGTGCCATTAGTTCTTTTCCTTCTGCTGCCCTCCGGGTTCCAGTACCGTCAACTGGTTCTCCGCAGTGCCTTTGGCCTAGGTGCCTCCATCTCAGTATCCGAGTTCCAGCAACGTCTGCTGGTCCTTGGTAGTGCTTTGGAGCACAGGTACCTCCTGCTTAGTAACCGTGTCCCAGTAACATCAGCTGGTACAAGATTGTGCTACAAATACAAGATACGGAACAAGAGACACAAGAACAATAAGCAGAAGATCTAAAAGCAGAAGAACATGAAGTATAAGACCAAAATGAAGAGCAAAATATATGCTCTAAATTCTAAGCAGAAGAAGACTAAGCAGTGTATGGGGTGAGTCCGTTCCTCCTCGTGGTGCCCTGGAAAATGCCTGCTGCTGCAGGCTAAACTGAACACGGACAAATACTGTTGTAATTTAAATCTTTTGTGACAGCAAGAACGGAAGGATGAAAAATTCATACTTTGACAGATTACAAGTACAGGATTCTCTGTCACAAATAAGAATATGATGAAGAAGATGAAGCAGAATATGAATAAGAATAATAGTTTAATAAGAAGAATATGAGTAATGTTAACAAAGATGAATAGCAAGAAGTTTAAGAAGAAGATAAAGAAGGTGAAGATGAAGAATAATTTGATGAAAAAGATGATGCTGCAGAAGATTATGAAGGAGAAAGTGTGTGAAAAGTTAAAAAGGTGAAGATGAAGAGCATGGAAGTTGTGTAATATACATATTTGCCTAAATATAAAAAACGTTAACATTGTCAATTTCTTCGTCAATCCGAACATCTTTAAAAAAAAAAATATTTATGCTATTCCATTTGATTGGGTTAAACATCTATGCCTTTAATGTCTCCTCAACCTTCCCAATACATTCTACATTACTCTTTCTTGTTTTCCTTCATGTACAATTAACCAACAAGGCAAGAATGGTTTTTTTTAATTTCGATATTTTGTTCCCATAGACTTACATGGGACTTCCGGTATCGGTATCGGGTATCGCCGATATTTTAGTGATATCGGCGATACCATTCCGATTCCGATACTTTAGGATATCGGAAAGTATCGCTCAACTCTACTCACAACCCATCTGGCTGGGGAGATTCCCAAATTGCTTCCAGGCTGACCGGCTCTATTACCATCTGTAACCTGAATCTTGGACTGTACCTGCACTACACAGTAAAAGGTAAAGGAAACAAAAGCCTTTGTATCCATCAGTCATTCTTCAAATCCGCAGTCCTGCACCCCAACGTGTCTGTTTCCTCACAGTCTGTCATATCTGCCCTGGGGCCCCGCTCTACCGTGGGGAGCGATATCATCTTGGCTGCACTACCATCAGCCCAAGAGGATCTGAACAGCAGCGTCAGCTATTCCTTGCCGAATACCGCGGGTGGCGCCATGAAACTCTCTTTTAGACTACCCCTCAACATTTTTATTGCACGCCCAGAGCCATGGATCAGGTCACAGCTGCTGAGAAAAACGCTTTTGAGAACTGTCGGACCCGGCCTGAGTACCCCACGGCCCTATGGGGCAGAGCAATTTGACACTTAGCTGGAAGCCTAGGTTTCTATCTCTCTACGGTATATGTAACAACGGGACACATGCCTCCAGTAAGTATATTCACTGTTCAATGGTCCCAACTAGTGATGATGAAATCTTTTGAAATTAAAGTTTGCCAAATTCAAAATATTTTCAAAAACATTTGATTTGCAAGGAATCTATTTACGGTGAATTGCAATACTGCAAAGCCTCCAGATGCCTTGAATAGACATGTGTAACACAGGTCTCCTAGGACTGTATTCAATCCAATTTCAAGCTGTTTAACACAAACACAGCATTACTAATGTCAGAGGGATGTCACTGGGATGACAACCCAGTAGTAAGCAACAGCCTATTTAATCAAACGGTGCATTGACACACTTTTCATGTTTTTGAAAATTAAACGGGGTTCAAAAATTATCCTTCTTAGTCATATATGATCAGGCAAACCATCGCTAGCACAATGATGACTCACACTGATGGTGTTGCTGTCAGAGGTAACATTATTCTGCTGCGACTGTGATGAGTAATGTGTCATATATTCCATAATGTCCTTCACTTCCACACAACTAATACACTTGACAATTGTGGCCTGCATTTGGCAGCTCCTCTCTTTGGATGGCTTTTGTACAACACTATAATTGAACTTTGACAATCTTTTCAACCCTAGTTGTTCAACCTTTGCCAAAAAGAAATGGATGGGAAATGCTAGGTAAACGTGCATGTACAGAAAGCAAAATGTGGCAGCAGGATATAGTATACGCTTGGTGTGTAAAACAGTTTTGAAAATACAGACATGCACTGCTTTTAAATTTCTTATTTCTATTTTTGTAAACAAAATTCATCTCACTTCCCAGAAATTACATGATAAGAAATGCTAAGTACCATATATACTCGAATATAAGCCGAGATTTTCAGCCCATTTTTTAGGGCTGAAAGTCCCCCTCTTGGCTTATACTAGAGTCATGTACCAGGGTGTCGGCAGGGGAAGGGGAGCGCGGCTGTCACATATACTCACCCCCTCCTGGCACAGTCTCTGCAGCCCCCCTGCTTCTCCCATGGTCTCTGGTGCCTGTGTTCAGCAGTCACGTTGTACCGCTCATTAAAGTAATGAATATGCGCATATTCATGACTTCAATGAGTGGTACCACGTAACCGCTGAAACCTTGAAGAGCTGCGGCGCCGGAGACAATGGGAGAAGCAGGGGTTGCAGAGACACGTCAGGAGGGGGTGAGTATGACGGGGAGGATAGGGGAGCCATGCTATATTCGCCTGTCCCCGTTCCACCACTGTGCACCGCTCTGTCCTCGCATCCTCTGGCTGTGACGTTCAGGTCAGAGAGTGCGATGACATGGTTAGTGCGTGCCCTCTGCCTGAACATTCACAGTCAGAGGACCCGGAAGACACAGCGGTGCACGGCGGTGGAATGGGGACAGGTGAATATCGCAGGTGCCGGGGTCTGAGCCAGCGGTGACACAGGCACCTGTCCCCATAGAGCGCCGGTGTCCCCGCCTGCTCAGGACACCGGCACCTGGCCCCAGTGATGAGAGGTGAGTATGTCTTTTTTTTTATTCGCAACAGCATATGGGGCCTATTCTATGGTGCATCTTATAGGGCCGTAATCTTTATGGAGCAGCATATGGGGCCCATTCTATGGATGATCTTATGGGGCCATAACCTTTATGGAGTAGCATATGGGGCCTATTCTATGTAGCATCTTATGGAGCCATAACCTTTATGGAGCAGCATATGGGGCATAATCTATGGAGCATCTTATGGGGCCATTATTACCCTTTGTGCAGCATTATATGGGGCGTATTTTGTATTGAGCATCTTATGGGGCCATCATGAACCATATGAAGCATTATATGGGGCTCCTGATTCAATATGGATATTCAAAAACATTTAACCTACTGATGTCTCAATTAATTTTGCTTTTATTGGCATCTATTTTTATTTTTTAAATTTACCAGTAGCTGCTGCAGTTCCCAACCTAGGCTTATACTCGAGTCAATAAGTTATCCCAATTTTTTGTGGCAAAATTAGGGGGTCGGCTTATACTCGGGTCGGCTTATACTCGAGTATATACGGTAAATACACATCTAAAAATCCAGTACCTGCAACAGATGTTCCAAAATATTGCTTGCAACACATGCACTTTGTGAGGAAGGCAGTATTTTGGGGATTTTTATTTGTATTTTTAAAAAGCAATTATGCCTCCCTTCACAGAAAGGATTGCCAAGACATGCAAAAACTCATCACAGTCACTTGTGACAACGAAGAATGCCATCTCTGGCTGAGACTGATTTTACATATTTTTTCCATGTCTTGTTGCTGCTTTCTAGTTCATAATGAATGAAGAGAACATGTTTAATTGTAATTTAAATGTAAAAGGTCAAATGTCAGCTACACCACATCACTGATTAATCACATGGAGTGTGGTACAGCTGTTGGCATCATGCCCATGTCTATCTTCCCCTATCAATTGAATCTCTGTTTTATTCACATACTACCACACTCACCTTTTTCAATGCTGCAGTTGTACTACACATTACTGACTGAAGTATTGGTGAAGGGCTCTTGGGCTTTCTCTTCTTATCTCTACTGATATGCTGTTAGTTCTGACATCCTTTAACTATTCTATGTCACCCAAAGTGACTACTGCATTTCCTGACTATGCTTGTAAACAGGCTATACTTTTTCCTGATTGGCTATGATATACCATGTCATTTGATAGCTGCAGGGTAAAATGGGAAAAAGTCAGCCGGCCTTTCTTTGATGATTCACGCAAATTGAATGGCAATTTGTTTAAATTCAGTAGGACCTGAAAATTTCACAAAATGTTACTCAAAT
Organism: Oophaga sylvatica; assembly: GCA_033576555.1. Taxonomy (NCBI): domain Eukaryota; kingdom Metazoa; phylum Chordata; class Amphibia; order Anura; family Dendrobatidae; genus Oophaga; species Oophaga sylvatica. The sequence goes on from JARQOD010000001.1 coordinate 259,763,791, forward strand.
TTGATTCACGTTGAATAAATTTCCTCCTCTCTTATTCACAGTGTATCTACATGAATAATTCCCTATGCATAATTCTTGTGACTTATGCAGCCTCAGCAGTGACATTTGCATGTATGGCAAAGGAGCCATTTTTTAACACTGTGATGCCAGACTGCATGATGCTCATACTACTATGAACAGTCTGCATGCCCTAAACAAGCTATCATAGCCTGCAGCATCTCTGAACTTGTCTCCCATTGCACACAACTGGGGCATTATTGGTTGGCAATTACAAAGCAGCTGCCAGCAGCAGATCTTGATGAATTGTGTGCTCAATTGCATTTATTGTACCAGAACATTCCTCATAAAACCATTAATAACCTCATTGTTAGCAAGCAAAGATTTTTGTATGTTTTTCTGCACATTTTTGAAAATGTAGTTTCCATTTCTTTCATAATTAGAATATAACCAACCATGTCCATCAATCTTGTGATTTCCATAATTTCACCACTTTTCCCTTCATGGTGTTTGCAATTTCAGTGTTCTGCAATTTTATTGTGGAAGAGTGTAAATATTAATTACTGATATCAGCTAACACACTGTTTCCACTGATCTGCCAACGAAAAAACAAATTTCTTGCTTAATTCTTTTGGTTTTCATGCACATCCAAAAACAATTTTGTCTATTATTTGGGAATTGAACTCAATATGTAGATATCTTTTCTTTTGAAATTTGCTTATAATATTTGCAGTTTGTTTCTTTTGTTATGTCTAAGCTTACTGCTTATGTCAGACCACCATAAGAGTTCAGAAATAGTATCCATGACCATATTGGTCGGCTACAGGCTTAACTGTAAAATTATTTTACTGCAATAACTAGAAGAAGCACACTTTATTATCTTGTTACACTTTGCGGAAACATGACTAATGGACATTCATAATATCAGCGTGCAAGTGTTAAATGGTTTTTCAACACTAGAGCCCTGGCCAGAAGGGTATTGGGAGGGAATGCTTTTTTCTATTAACAGCTCATTTCCAACAAAGATTTTAAATATTCAATTTATGGTGGTTTAACATGTTGCACCTTTTGCATTTTGTGTAGCATTTTTTTCTAGCACTTTGCGGCATGTTTCTTTACAGTCAAAAGTAAGGCTATAAGTCAATAGTAAAATATGAAATGCCCTGCAAACAGCTAATTTTTTGGTCACTGTCATTTTTTACAAACACAGCATGGCATGTTCTTGGCGTTTTTCATGGGTTTTTTCCTATGCTTCATATAGGAAAATTGCATAAAAAATACGTCTGTTTATATTTGAATAAGTCATAAGAATGATAAAAAATACTTGAAAATTATGGGTTTTTACAAGCGAGAAACAAACACCACAAAAAAACTACTAAAATGTTAGAAATTTCACTTGTACTACCGTATTTTTTGGACTATAAGACGCACCGGACTATAAGACGCACCCCAAATTTTCAGAAGGAAAATTGGGAAAAAATAATAATGTGTCAAATGGGGGTCTGTCTTACAGTCCGAATTTAGCTTACCAGCGAACGGATCAGCAGAGGAGTGGTCACTGGGGTCGTTTGGTGTGGTAGTGGTGCTCTGTGGGGTCGCTGTGTTATGTGGGGTGGCTGTGTTCTTTGGGGTGGTTGGGCACTGTGGGGTGGCCAGGGTGGCCATATACTCACAAATCCGGTGGCGGCGGCGCTCCCAGTGCAGCTTCCTTGCGGTGCCGGTGGTGGTGTCGGGGCAGCAGCGGGGCTCTGTGCAGCGTGGGGGGCTCCGCCGGCATTTTGTCCTAGCCGGAAAGCCCCCCGCAGCTGCGACTCGGTGGCCCCTCCGGTGGCGTCGCAGCTGCGGGGGCTTTCCGGCAGGGACTAAACGCCGGCGGAGCCCCCACGCTGCACAGAGGCCCACTGCTTCCCTGACACCACCACCGCACAGGGAGGCTGAGCGGGACTGCCACCGGAGGGGCCACCGCGTCGCAGCTGCGGGGGGCTTTCTGGCTGGGACGAAACGCCGGCGGAGCCACCCACGCTACACAGAGGCCCACTGCTGCCCTGACACCACCACAGCACAGGGAGGCTGAGCGGGACCGCCACCGGAGGGGCCACCGCGTTGCAGCTGCGGGGGGCTTTCCGGCTGGGACGAAACGCCGGCGGAGTCCCCCATGCTGCACAGAGGCCCGCTGCTGCCCCGACACCACCACCACACAGGGAGGATGAATTGGGACCGCCGCCGCCACCAGATTTTTAGGTATGTTGCTACTATAAGATGCACCCCCATTTTCCCCCAAAATTTTGGGTGAAAAAAGTGCGTCTTATAGTCCGCAAAATACGGTAATTTAATCACATATGATTTTACATCGTGCTATTTTATTATTCTATATAAAGTTCATTAATGTGTTGTAAGAAATCTTAGCATGAAAAACCAGGAATCTGCTTTGTAGGTCTACAGTCCCTGACAGAAGTTATGTCGCTTATCCATGTTATGTGAACCAAAGCTTATAACCTGACGTTTAATTCATCCATTGGTTTTATAAATTACTCTTTTGAAAGCTGAAACTCTCCCAAATTTGGTTTAGGTTAAGAAAATAAATTGGCATCAATGCTGAAATATTGATCATTTAATGGACACAGAATGGTCAGATTTTGGTAAGACAAAAGTTTTGTCGCCCACAGAAAGTAATATGATATTCAAACAAATAATTATCTTAAAATACAAATATATGTTGCATAACAATGGTGAATGAAGTTGTGGTGCTATTAGAGTCATATTTAATATTTTGTGTGACTTCCATGAGCTTGAAGGACTGCATCCATGCGGTTCAGCAATGATTCATACAATTTATTAATGAAGTCATCAGGAATAACAAAGAATGCAGTCTTACATGCCTCCAAGAGTTCATCTAGATTCCTTGGTTTTGTCTTCCAAGCTTCCTCTTTCATCCTACCCCAAACATGCTCAATGATGTTCATGTCTGGTGACTGGGCTGGCCAGTCATTGAGCACCTTGATCTTTTTTGCCTGGAGGAACTTTGTTCTAGAGATGGATGTATGTGATGGAGCACCATCCTGCTGCAAAGTTTGACCCTTTTTATGATTTGGAATGTAAGAGGTAGCTAATACTTCTTGATATTTTAGGCTATTGATATTGCCTTCCACCTTGCAAATGTTTCGCACACCCCATACTGAATTTAACCCAAGACCATGATCTTTACACCACCAAATCTAACTGTTTTCTAGGTGTATTTTGGACCCATATGGGCTCCAGTAGGTCTCCTGCAGTATTTGCGGCGGCTGTGGTGTAATTCTACTGAAGATTCATCAGAGAAATCCAACTTCTGCCACTTTTCCAGCGTCCATTGTTTAGCAGGCTGTGGGACTTTGCAAATGCCACTTTTTTATTTGCCTTTTGTTTAGTGCTGGCTTCTGGGCACTGATTCGACCATGGAGGCCATTTCAAGACAGAATCCTACAAACTGTTCTAGTTGACACAGGGACTTGAGGTGACCTGGCCTGTTGGAGCTCTGCTGCAGTGAAAGAGGGGCTTTGTTGTGAATAGGCTGGAAATTAGTTCTGAGCTGAAGCTCCCTCTGGTGGTTACAAACGGTACTGGACTGTCCAGTGAAGATTGTGAGGATTGGGAATCAGGTGTTACTGACTGGTCTTATATAAGGGAGTCACCTTCCCATCCGGGTTGCCGGTGATCAATTGTTCTGGTCTCAATCCTTGATTCCTGTTTCCTTGGAAGCCTGCTGTGTCGTGTCTGAATCTCCTTCTAACAGATAAGACATTTTCTTCTTTTTGTTTTTTGTGCTTGATTTTTGCATTTTGTCCTGCACTTCTGTGGGGGCCTTCAGGGTCCCCTCTGGGGGCTATTGCCTCTCTGTTCAGTTCAGCCACTGATGTTTGTACTTTTGCTTTTTCCAGTTTTTTCAGTGGCTGCTGTTCTGTTTTTGGTTACCCCAGAGAACTAATTTAGGTGGTAGAGGTCGTGTGATCTCAGGTGTTTTTGAAATTAGTAGAGTTGGTGCTTTTCAGGGTTTTTTGGGATTGCAGTAAGTGCCCTTCCTATCCTTTTCTATTTAGTAAGTTTGGGCCCCAACGTTTGCTCATACTATTTTCTGTCTGTGTCAGTATTTCTTCTTGTCTAACCGCCATTACATGTTTGGGGGCTTTCTATGTTCTTTGGGGATCTGCTCCGGGGCAGATAGCTTTCCTCTTTCTATCTCTAGGTGTAGTTAGTTTCTCAGGCTGTGATGAGGCATCTAGGACCAACGTAGGAACGCTCCACGGCTGCCTCTAGTTGTGGTGGTTAGTCAGGGTACTGCAATCTCATAGTTTCCAACTGCTCTGGTGTATTTCCTTTTTTGCCTGCTCTCCTCAGCTACCAAATCATAACAGTATCACCGGCCTAAACTGAAAATTATATGGTACTCACAAAAGGGAAAAATATTGTGGAAAGAAAAAAAAAGTTGTCAAAGTTGTCAGAGATTTTTTTTTTTTTCTGTTTGTTGCATTTTTTTCCCCTCTGTATCTCTGGGTGCTGAGGAGGATTTTTTTTTCTCTCTCAATGGAGTTTGCACAGTTGTCTGGCCGTGTGGATCAGCTTGCCACTGAAGTTCGGAGTATTGCTACCTATCTTGCTAGGTTGCCTGTTGTGGAACCTAGGATTCCCATGCCAGATTTGTTTTTAGGGGATCGAGCTAAGTTTCTTAATTTCAAAAATAACTGTAAATTGTTTTTTGCCTTAAAATCTAAGTCCTCAGGGAACGCAGCGCAGCAGGTTCAAATTGTCATCCCTCTCCTGTGCGGCGACCCTCAGGATTGGGCTTTTTCCCTGACACCTGGGGATCCTGTTTTGAGTGATGTTGATGCGTTTTTTCAGGCTTTGGGGTTATTGTACGATGAGCCTAATGTCACTGATCAAGCTGAAAAAACTTTGTTGGCATTAAATCAGGGGCTTGAGGACGCTGAGTTATACTGTCAGAGATTCCGTAGGTGGGCAGTCCTGAAAAAATGGAATGACGACGCTTTGGCAGCTCTTTTTCGGAAGGGACTGTCAGATAATGTAAAGGATGTTATGGTGGGATTCCCTGTTCCCTCTGGTCTCAATGATTCTATGTCATTAGCGATTCAAATTGACAGACGTTTGCGTGAGCGGAAAGGTATGCGTGGAATAATGTTGCCTTGTGAACCTGCTTCTGAATCCATGCAGTGTGATAGAGTGGTTTCTGGGGCACAGCGTCATGAATTTCGAAAGCTCAATGGGTTGTGTTTCTACTGTGGTGATGCCTCTCATGCTATTTCTGTCTGCCCTAAGCGGGGAAGATGTTTTGCTCGCTCAGTTGTCTTGGGTAGTGTTCAGACTAAGTTTTTATTAACTGTTACCCTGATGTGCTCTCTGTCCTCATTTTCTGCTCAGGCTTTTGTTGATTCTGGAGCAGCTATTAACCTGATGGATTTTGATTTTGCTAAACGTTGTGGGTTTCCCTTGATACCCCTACGGAAGTCTATTCCCCTACTGGGGATCAATTCTACCCCTTTGGCTGAAAATAAACCTCAGTTCTCTACTCAGGTGATAATGAGGGTAGAACCTGATCATCAGGAGTGCTGCAAATTTTTGGTTCTGTATAATCTGCATGACATTATCGTACTGGGTTTCCCTTGGTTACAGTCTCATAATCCTGTTTTGGATTGGAAATCTGTGTCTGTTGCCAGTTGGGGCTGCCAATGTGTTAATGCCAACACTCCTGTTTTTTCTGCCTCCCCCCAGGCTCAGGATGTTCCTGACTTTTTGATTGATTTTTCTGATGTGTTTAGCGAAAGTAAATCTGCATCCTTACCTCCCCATAGGAGCTATAACTGCGCTATTGAATTAGTGCGTGGTAGTAAATTCCCTAAAGGTCGCCTTTTTAACTTGTCTGTACCTGAACATGACGCTGTGCGGTCTTATATCAAGGAGTCATTGGAGAAGGGTCATATCAGACCATCCTCTTCACCCTTAGGTGCCGGTTTTTTTCTTTGTGGCAAAAAAGGATGGTTCATTAAGGCCGTGTATTGATTATCGTCTCTTGAACAATATTACTGTGAAATATCAATATCCATTACCCTTGATTTCTGATCTGTTTTCCAGGGTGAAAAACGCTACTTGGTTTACCAAGCTTGACCTCAGGGGGGCATATAACCTTATTCACATTAAGCACGGGGATGAATGGAAGACGGCATTTAATACCCCTGAAGGGCATTTTGAGTACCTTGTGATGCCCTTTGGGCTCACTAATGCTCCCTCTGTCTTCCAGTCCTTCATGAATGACATTTTCAGGGATTTTGTGGATAAATTTCTGATTGTTTATTTGGATGATATCTTGATTTTTTCCAATGACTGGGACTCTCATGTAAAACATGTTCGGACTGTGTTCCAGATTTTGAGAGAGAATGCTCTGTATGTGTAGGGATCAAAGTGTCTTTTTGGCGTTCAGAGGATCTCATTTCTGGGATTCATTTTGTCCCCATCTGTTATTGAAATGGACCCGGTCAAAGTTCAGGCTATCTGTGATTGGGTCCAACCTACTTCATTAAAGGCTCTTCAAAGATTCTTGGGTTTTGCCAATTTTTATCGTAAATTTATTGGTAATTTCTCTTTTATCGTTAAACCATTAACTGATTTGACCAAGAAGGGTTCTGATGTGGTGAATTGGCCTCCTGAGGCAATCTCTGCATTTCAGGAACTTAAGCAGAGATTCACTTCTGCTCCTGTTCTACGGCAGCCTGATGTTTCTCTACCATTTCAGGTGGAGGTTGATGCCTCTGATACTGGGGCAGGTGCCGTTTTGTCCCAAAGAGATCTAGAGACCTCTAAAAGTAACCCTTGTGCCTTTTTCTCTCGAAAATTTTCTCCCACTGAACGTAATTATGACGTGGGTAATCGGGAGTTATTAGCCATGAAGTGGGCTTTTGAAAAGTGGAGACATTGGCTGGAGGGAGCCAAACATCAGGTGGTGGTCCTTACGGACCATAAGAATCTAGTTTATCTGGAATCTGCCAAGCGACTTAATCCGAGACAGGCCAGGTGGGCCTTGTTTTTCACACGTTTTAATTTTGTGGTTTCATTTCTTCCTGGCACTAAAAATGTTAAGGCGGATGCCCTCTCGAGGAGTTTCCTGGTGGACTCTCCTGAGTTATCTGATCCTTCTGTTAGTTTGAAAGAGGGTGTAGTTCTTTCCGCCATCTCGCCCAATTTGAGACTGGCTCTCGAGGGGTGTCAGGAGGATAAGCCCGAGCGCTGCCCTGTTGGGAAATTGTTTGTCCCGGACCAGTTGAAAAAGAGTGTAATGTCTGAGATTCCTTGTTCCGCGTTGGCCGGTCATCCCGGAATTTTTGGTACCAGAGACTTGGTTAGTCGGTCCTTTTGGTGGCCTACCTTGTCTCGTGATGTCAGGGAGTTTGTGCAGTCCTGCGGGACTTGCTCTCGCTCCAAGCCTTGCTCTCGTTCTAGTGGTTTGTTGATGCCATTACCTGTGCCCAAGAGACCATGGACCCATATCTCTATGGATTTCATTTCCGACCTCCCTGTTTCTCAGAGAATGACCGTCATCTAGGTGATTTGCGATAGGTTTTCCAAGATGATACATCTTGTGCCATTACCTAAGTTGCCTTCCTCCTCTGAATTGGTGCCTTTGTTCCTTCAGCACGTGGTTCGTTTACACGGCATTCCTGAGAACATTGTGTCTGACAGAGGAGTCCAGTTTGTTTCCAGATTTTGGAGGACCTTTTGTTATAAAATTGGTGTTCAATTGTCTTTCTCCTCGGCGTTTCATCCTCAGACCAATGGTCAAACTGAGAGAACAAACCAGACATTGGAGACTTATCTAAGATGCTTTGTGTCTGCTGATCAGGATGACTGGGTCTCTTTTTTGCCTTTGGCTGAGTTTGCTCTTAATAATAGGGCTAGCTCTGCCACTTTGATGTCTCCATTTTTCTGTAATTCTGGGTTTCACCCTCGATTTTCTTCAGGACAGACGGAGGCTTCTGTCTGTCCAGGTGTTGACTCTGTTGTGGAGCATATGCAACAGATTTGGGACCAGGTAGTGGAGAGGTTGTCCCTCTCTCAGGAGAGGGCCCAGCGGTTTGCTAACCGGCATAGGACTGATGGTCCTCGGTTTAAAGTGGGGGACTTGGTCTGGTTGTCCTCAAGAAATATTCCTATGAGAGTGGCATCTCCTAAATTTAAGCCTAGGTTCATTGGACCTTATAAGATCATGGAGATTCTTAATCCTGTTTCTTTTCGTTTGCTTCTTCCTGGGACATTTAAGATCCATAACGTGTTCCACAAGTCCTTGTTGAAGAGGTTTGTTGAGCCAGTGGTTCCTACTACTGTGCCTCCTGACCCTGTTTTGGTTGAGGGCAATCTGGAGTATGTGGTTGAGAAAATATTGAATTCTCGTTTTTCTAGACGGAAACTCCAGTATTTGGTTAAATGGAGAGGTTATGGTCAGGAAGACAATTCTTGGGTGTATGCTTCGGACATCCATGCTAGGAGACTCATCCGTGCGTATCATAGAACTCATCCTGACCGACCTGGTTGCTCAAATGAGGGTTCGGTGACCCTCCTCAAGGGGGGTACTGTTGTGAATAGGCTGGAAATGAGTTCTGAGCTGAAGCTCCCTCTGGTGGTTACAAACGGTACTGGACTGTCCAGTGAAGATTGTGAGGATTGGGAATCAGGTGTTACTGACTGGTCTTATATAAGGGAGTCGCCTTCCCATCAGGGTTGCCGGTGATCAATTGTTCTGGTCTCAATCCTTGATTCCTGTTTCCTTGGAAGCCTGCTGTGTCGTGTCTGAATCTCTTTCTAACAGATAAGACATTTTCTTCTTTTTTTTTTTGTGCTTGATTTTTGCATTTTGTCCTGCACTTCTGTGGGGGCCTTCAGGGTCCCCTCTGGGGGCTTTTGCCTCTCTGTTCAGTTCAGCCACTGATGTTTGTACTTTTGCTTTTTCCAGTTTTTTCAGTGGCTGCTGTTTTGTTTTTGGTTACACCAGAGAACTAATTTAGGTGGTAGAGGTCGTGTGATCTCAGGTGTTTTTGAAATTAGTAGAGTTGGTGCTTTTCAGGGTTTTTTGGGATTGCAGTAAGTGCCCTTCCTATCCTTTTCTATTTAGTAAGTTTGGGCCCCAACGTTTGCTCATACTATTTTCTGTCTGTGTCAGTATTTCTTCTTGTCTAACCGCCATTACATGTTTGGGGGCTTTCTATGTTCTTTGGAGATCTGCTCCGGGGCAGATAGCTTTCCTCTTTCTATCTCTAGGTGTAGTTAGTTTCTCAAGCTGTGACGAGGCGTCTAGGACCAACGTAGGAACGCTCCACGGCTGCCTCTAGTTGTGGTGGTTAGTCAGGGTACTGCAATCTCATAGTTTCCAACTGCTCTGGTGTATTTCCTTTTTTGCCTGCTCTCCTCAGCTACCGAATCATAACAGGGCTTGCTTTGGATTTTCTAACAAACAAACGTTCCTCCTGAGCAGTTGTCTTGCGGGGTCTGCCGGACCTGGGCTTGTCAAACCCATCTCCAGTCTCTTCAAATATTTTTTTAATTCTTTGTACTTGACGCTGGGACACACCAAAGGTGCCAGCCACTTCTGCAGTGGATCTGGTCTTCAGCCTCTTGATAATCAAGTATTTGGTCGCAGGGTGGATTTTTGGCATGTTGTCAGAGCTCAAGTTTCAGTTCAAGTGAAGGTCTGGGGTGCTGGGTTTCTTTTTATACACACCCACTAATTAACCGATCATTTACTGAGCACTGGTGAGGATGTAAACTAGGATTGGGTGCATTATATGACCAGGTGACAAAACTTTTGTCTTGCCAAAACCTGACCATTCTGTGTTCATTAAATTATCAATATTTCTGCATTGATGCCAATTTATATTCTTAACCTAAACCAAATTTGGGAGGATTTCAGCTTTCAAAAGAATAATTTATAAAACCAATGGATGAATTTAACATCAGGTTATAAGCTTTGATTTACATAACATGGATAAGCGACATAACTTCTGTCAGGGACTGTACACTTGGGAATACCAATACCTTTTGTATCAAAATTAAAAAAATGCTGGAAGAAAAGAAAGCGCAATAGGTATATACATTTGTGGTATCCTGATGAAGAAGCCTTAGTGCTTCGAAACACGTAGAATAAAACCACATATTCATTTGAAACAACCATCTGGACTTTATCCTTCAAGCAGCGGAGAGTGAATCCACTTTTTTTTCCCATCTTAATACATTTTGTAAGTATTTCCTCATAGCTTGAGTCTTAGGCTAGGGTCACATAAGCATATATTCTCTCATCCAAGAGAATCGGGACGATTATACAAATCACACTCTGATCAGACTCTGATCTGAGTTTGATCAGAGTGTGATCAGATTCTCTCGAATAAGGAGAAAATGGAAATAAAATGCTATCCTCTCCATTCTGTCAGTCCTTGAAAATCAAGCTGCACTCAGATGTCATCCAAGTGCAAACTGTTGTTTTCAACAGACTCGTTGACTTGCATTGCCAAGTGTGAACTGAATATTGGATCAAACTAGGGCATGCTGCAATTTTTTCCAAAAAAATATGACTTGCACAACCCCATAGATAAACATTGGTACAAGTGTGATCCGATTTTGTTGGATCATATTCGGACCCAAAGTACGGTCATGTGCACAAGCCCTTACACTGAGCCTACAGCAACTTGGATAACACAATAGAAATAAATTCAAATGGACTTACAATATTTTGCTGCCCCAATATTGAAACACATTTTACAAATTTACTAAAAATAAAGCTGATAATGGAAGAATTCTTTTGAGAACTATTTTTAGATAGATAGCATCATAGAATTGCTGCTGCTAACAGATCATTTTTGTGATGTTCGCCTACCATTAATAGCTTTTAAGTCTGCTTGGAACTGTGTCATTCGCTACTGTTTTGACATGTTAATGCATTAATGTCATGTGTAAGCTGACATAACTCCACCAAAGTACTATAACAGTAATTATAGGGACTTTATCATGAGACACTTAAAGTTAAATGGTGACAAAGAACATGTAAATACTAAAATATTTCTTACATTCCAATTCAAGCGACAGTGCATAATTAACAAGCAGAGAAAGCATCAAAATGATGACTGTCTACCATAAATCAAGACAGATCTCAGAACAATGACTAGAGAATAATCACTTATAATGATGACGGAGTTGTCAAAGCAATCACTGTGTATCTGTTACAAGAATGAAAAGGTATAGTCTCTATTAGCCAGATTAGACTAATTTTCCCGTACAAGATACAGAATAATCTTGATGATCATATCTTTGTAGCACATAAGATCTGAGGTCTATTTTCTCATGTTAGAAGCATGTCTGGTCCAGTAGGATCTACAGGTGATTCCTAAAGATTTTCAAATCTTGGTAATATCAATATGGAGGCACAATCTGCAACAATATGATGACTATATTTTTGCAGTGAACTGTGGCCCTAATAATGAAATAGTTTAATTACTATGCACATTAATATCTGACTTGTTTTCTACTTTTTATAGTGTATATAGAGCCCATTTATAGAAATAGATCATATACAGTAATATGTAAACTCATGATGGTTAGGTTTAGGTGCAATAAAAAAATAAATGACTTGCGGTCCCCTCTATTTTTGACAACCAGTGCAGGCAAAACCAACATCCAGCCAAGCTAAAGCAGACAGCTGGGGGCTTGTATTCTCAGACTAGGAAGGGGCATTGGATATTTGCCCCCATAGCCTTATAATACCTCAATGACATCACCATCAGTTACAGCAGGCAGCACCCATTTACGCACTACCTCACTTACCACCGCACCAGGGCAAATGGGAAAAGCGAGACTAAGCGCCAGAAATGGTGCATCTAATGGATGGGGAAGCTAAGAGCTGATGTTTTTAGTCTGGAAGGGGGGCAAAATCCATGGTCCTTTCCTAGGCTATTAATATCAGCTGTCTATTTAATGTGCCTTGGAGATCACAGTTATACAGCTCAAGAGTTTTGGACAGCTATCCAGACCAAGTTTGAGCAATGGGTGTCTCTATTGAAACTGGAGCGAGGGAAGGCAGTGTGAGATAACGGTGCAAACTTGGTGGCAGCCCTATGCTGGGGCAACCTCACACATGTGCATTGCATGTCTCCCATCCTCAATCTGGTGGTACAGCAATTTCTCCAACTGTAAGGTTCTTTGTACATGTTTCTTGAAACTCAGTTTTTCCGTCGGCCATTTTGCTTTCTGTCTTGCTGCAGCTATCTTGCCCTCAGTCAATATGGAGTTTCCAGCTTTCATGTTCCCACCCTGATTCTCTCCCTCTTGCTTCTTAAGCAGCCTCAGCTGAGCAATCAGTGCTTCAGAATCAAGCCTGCAGTGAGCCTGTGACCTGACTCCGGGAAAACCTTGGACTTTGTACTCCAGCTATTTCCTACTGAGGAACTTTGGAACACTTGTGGACTCTGGAAACCTGCTATTTGATAAATCCACGTTTGCATGGAATTACGGTAACAGAGAAGAGATCCTGAACCTGTTGTGGAGAGTTATTGCTGAGCTTAAGTTACTCTGGCCTGCTGTGTCTCCTGCTTCTGTACCTGCAAACTGTGTGACCCTTTTTGCCACTTGTATGAAGTAATACAAGTCCTTCTATATCAAACCTGTGTCTCATGTGTTTTCATCGCACCCAAGCACAAGACGATATATGAACTGTACACCATACATTACAAAATTCTGAAGCCAAACGTTAGTGTCTGCTGGGTCTGGGAAGGCTGTGTCTGCTGTGACTGTGGATATCAGATGTCCGGTTATACTTTCTGTGATGACTTCTCACAACCATTCCAGGTGAGCACATTCCCTTAATTTTACTCTGCAGTGTTACCACAGGTAAACACTATTGTTTTTTTTTTTTTTTCTTCTCCTTCCAGTACTCCTGTCTTAAAAGATCTGGAAGATGGAGGCTCGCATAAAGGAGCTTTGCGGAGTGACTGATACAATCCTTGCAGATATACAGACTATAAAGACCCGTTTTGCAAACCTACAGGACCTCACTAATCACAATTTGCAAGTGTTTGGACAAACTACCCAGGATTTACGAGCCAGGATTGAGGTTCTAGAGGAACGAGTCCAGGCTCCTGCCATAACCCCGAGTTCTGGGATTCCCAAGTTACCCCCTTTTCATTTTGGCGGTGAACGTGAGAAATTCAGGGGATTTATTAACCAATGCAATCTTTTTTTTTCTGCACATGCTTCACAATTTCCCACTGAACGATCTAAAGTGCTTACTATAATCATGTTGCTTACCAACAAGGCTTTGATGTGGGCAAACCCTCTGATTGAGACTGAGGATGAATGTTTGGATCATCTTGATGCTTTCATTTCAGCCATGGGGCAGGTGTTTGATGACCCCAATCGAGGTGCAACAGCTGAAGCAGCCATGTTAACTTTGCGCCAAGGTAAGCGCTCAGTAGCCGAATATGCCTTGGATTTCAGGAGATGGGCTCTTGATACTACTTGGGACAGTTCCGCCAAAAAATCTATTTTTCGAAAAGGGTTGTCTCCACTGATTAAGGATGAACTTGCTCGTGTCGACCCTCCCACTGCGTTAGGTGACTTTATTAACTACTGCATCCGTTGATGCTCGTCTGACTGAACGCAGGCAAGAGAGATGGTTCGAAAGTAATCGCACTAACCTTTTCCTACCTTCCTCCCCAGCTAAGGAACCTTTGAGTAGGATCACACGGGAACCTGAACCTGAACCCATGCAGGTGGACTCTTTACAAAGACGGGTTAGTGATGCACGCAAAGAACATCGTTTAAAGGAAAATCTATGTTTCTAGTGTGGTAAGTCAGGGCACTTCATTATAAACTGCCCCAGCCGTTCTCGTAAGACTACTGCAGCAGTCATTCACTGTGAGTGTTGCGAGAGGAGATCTGTCAGGTCCAAGCCTCAGGCTCCAGAGAGATCTGCAGCAACAGATATTGATTTCTCGGACTTAAACTCCGTCACTTCTGAGGACGATGACTGTGTAAACGCTGCAATTTTTCAACTTTCCTCAGCGGTGTCCCAGCTGAGTTGTAAGAAAAACAATTCTCATTGCTTCCTTTCCATCAAACTCTGGGTTGACTCAGTCTGGGTATCTAGCTCTGCTATGATCGACTCAGGGGCAAGTGGAAATTTTATGGATATCTCCTTTGCTCTGAAACGGGGATACGTTCAGTGAAGAAGGCTACTCCAGTACAGATGGAGACTGTGGATGGCTCCCTGCTGACCTCTGGACCAGTGGATCAGGAAACGGAGCCTTTGAGGGTCCTTATGGGTAAAGATCATCAAGAGAAACTGTCCTTTATGCTTATCTCTTCTCCCCACTTTCCCATTATTCTAGGGCTACCATGGCTGCAGGCTCAGAACCCTACCATTAACTGGGAGACCAAGGAATTACACTTTCCAGAGAAACAGATGAGTCCAGAAGTTTCAGCTTGCTCTGTTCTTAAAGGAACCATGTCAGTCCCTGAACTACCAGCTGTATACCAGGACTATGTGGATTTATGTGACAAGAAGAACGCTGACAAGCTTCCCCCTCACCGTCCATATGATTGTCCAATTGAATTATTGCCTGGAGCAGAGATACCTTTTGGTAAGATCTACCCCTGGCGGGGCCCGAGCTAAAGGCTTTAAAGGATTACATAGACGAAAATCTAGCCAAGGGCTTCATACGCCCCTCTTCATCTCCTGCAGGTGCACCCATCTTCTTTGTGAAGAAGAAAGATGGATCTCTGAGACCCTGCGTAGACTATAGGGAACTCAATAAGGTTACTATTAGAAACCGTTATCCATTGCCTTTAATCCCTGAGTTATTGGAGAGAGTGCGGCATGCCAAAATTTTCTCTAAACTGGATCTCCGTGGGGCCTATAACTTGGTCCGTATTAGACCTGGGGATGAATGGAAGACTGCATTCAGGTCACGCTATGGACACTTTGAATATCTAGTTATGCCTTTTGGTCTGAGTACCGCCCCAGCCACTTTCCAACACTTGATGAATGACATCTTCAGGGATCTCCTAGATACATTCGTGGTGATTTATCTGGATGATATTCTAATTTTTTCTAACTCCACAGAGGAACATCATGGACATGTGAGAATGGTCTTAGAACTCTAAGACAAAACCATCTTTACATCAAACTTGAAAAGTGTGAATTCCATAGGACCGAAATTCAATTTCTGGGGTATGTACTGTCTACACAAGGGATTAGTATGGATGGAAGCAAGACCCAAGCCATCAAGGATTGGCCAAGTCCTAGAAATGTGAAGGAGGTGCAGCGCTTCATCGGGTTTGCAAACTTCTATAGACGTTTCATTAGGAATTTCTCTGAGGTAGTGTCACCTATCACCCAACTTACCCGGAAAGAGTCTAGGTTCTCCTGGACCCCCCAAGCCCAGGAAGCATTTTCCCGTCTAAAGGATAAATTTACCACCGCACCTATCTTAGTACATCCCAACCCCGAACTTGCCTTCATAATAGAGGTGGATGCTTCAGACTGTGCCGTTGGAGCTATACTCTCTCAGAGAACAGGTGAGAAGAATGTCTTGCATCCCTGTGCCTTCTTTTCCCAGCAGTTGTCTTCGGCTGAGAGGAACTACGATGTTGGCAATAGAGAGTTGTTGGCCATTATTGCCACCTTCAAAGAATGGAGACACCTTCTTCAGGGTGCTGCACAGCAAATAGTCGTCCTGACAGACCATCGTAACCTTGAATTTATCAGGTCGGCTAAGTGCCTGACTCCTTGCCAGGCTCGCTGGAATCTTTTCCTAAACCAATTTAATTTTGTAATTTCTTATAGGCCAGGATCGCGCAATGGAAAGGCTGATGCACTCTCTAGGATTCATTCAGCAGAGACCCGTCCACTTACTCCTCCTAAGACTATTCTTCCTGACTCTAGATTCCTGGGAGTGATTCATAATCAAGACCTACTTAAGGACATCAAGGAAGCATACCATGCGGATTCCTTGTTGGCACAACCCCCAAGGGACGTAAGTCTTGTCTTTAAGAATGGTGTGTGGATTCAGGGACAACGTCTGTATATACCTGAAACAGTCAGATTGAGAGTATTGCAACTCATCCACGATTCCAAGATAGCTGGGCATAGAGGAATTCTAAAGACACAGGAATTTCTTTCTCGTTTCTTTTGGTGGCCCACTTACAGGAAAGATGTTTTAAACTATGTCACTTCATGTGAAGTCTGTGCAAGATGCAAAACACCTCGCTCCTCACCAACTGGTCTGTTGCAACCCCTTCCCACCCCGTCCCGCCCGTGGGGATCCATTTCTATGGACTTCATTGTGGAGTTACCAACCTCTCAAGGGAAGAACACCATTCTAGTGGTGGTTGATCGTTTAACAAAGGCAGATCATTTTATCCCTTGTGTCGGCTTACCCACTGCAAAACAGACATCAGATTTGATGATTAAGAATGTGTTTCGTTTACATGGAGTACCGGATGAGGTCATTTCGGATCGAGGGGTGCAATTCACTTCAAGGTTTTGGCAAAATTTCTGTGCCGCATTGGACATTAAAGTAAACCTTTCTTCTGCTTTTCATCCCCAGACTAATGGACAGACAGAACGAACCAATCAGACCCTGGAGCAGTATCTCCGCTGCTTTATCTGCCACCTACAGGATGATTGGGTGGATCTACTTCCACTGGCTGAGTTCTCTTATAACAACTCTCAGAGCGCCTCCACTAAGCAGTCTCCTTTTTACTCCAATTTAGGTTATCATCCTAACATTCTTCCTCGATTTCCCATAGAAACGCCCTTGCCAGCAGTGGCTGAAAGAATCACGTCTTTACAAAAGAATATGGATCTTCTAAAGGAAAATCTGGAATTGGCTCAGGAAAGGTACAAGAAAGCAGCAGATAAATTTCGTAAACCTGCACCAGCTTTCAAGGTAGGAGACTTGGTCTGGCTGTCAACCAGAAATCTTAAGTTAAGGATTCCATCGTCTAAGTTGGGACATAAGTACATTGGACCCTATAAAATCAGTAAAATTATAAGTGCCGTTGCTTGTCGTCTTCAACTGCCCAGAACTATGAGAATCCACCCTGTCTTTCATGTATCCCTACTAAAGGCTGCAACACCCAATACGTTTCCTGGACGTTCTTCTCCTTGCCCTGACCCAGTGCTAGTCGATGGTCAGGAAGAATTGTGGTGGAAAGGATTCTAGATTCCAGGTTGTACAGAAATCAGTTACAATATTTGATTAAATGGCAGGGCTACCCAGTGGAGGACAACTCATGGGAACCAGTCAATAACGTTAATGCTCCTCGCTTGCTCCGCCAGTTTCATCAGAGGTACCCAGACAAGCCTGGTCTGAGGTCATCCGGAGGTTGTCCCTAAGGGGGGAGTAATGTAAGGTTCTTTGTACATGTTTCTTGAAACTCAGTTTTTTCCGTCGGCCATTTTGCTTTCTGTCTTGCTGCAGCTATCTTGCCCTCAGTCAATATGGAGTTTCCAGCTTTCATGTTCCCGCCCTGATTCTCTCCCTCTTGCTTCTTAAGCAGCCTCAGCTGAGCAATCAGTGCTTCAGAATCAAGCCTGCAGTGAGCCTGTGACCTGACTCCTGGAAAACCTTGGACTTTGTACTCCAGCTATTTCCTACTGAGGAACTTTGGAACACTTGTGGACTCTGGAAACCTGCTATTTGATAAATCCACGTTTGCATGGAATTACGGTAACAGAGAAGAGATCCTGAACCTGTTGTGGAGAGTTATTGCTGAGCTTAAGTTACTCTGGCCTGCTGTGTCTCCTGCTTCTGTACCTGCAAACTGTGTGACCCTTCTTGCCACTTGTATGAGGTAATACAAGTCCTTCTATATCAAACCTGTGTCTCATGTGTTTTCATCGCACCCAAGCACAAGACGCTATATGAACTGTACACCATACATTACACCACCACTATCCCGCCCTGGATGCACTGCTGCAGAAAGCACAGTTGCTGTATGTTCACTTCGGCCATTCGCACCCCTCAGGTCATTGACTTGCATAGCTACAGAGGTCTTATGGAATACCAGTTAACCATTTGATATGCAATATGCCAACACAGTGGAATTCCACTCTGCACATGTTGCAGCGACTGTGGCAGCAGCGACGAGCCCTCGTGTAGTATGTGCTTTTGCATATCTTGGGCCAATGCAGTACTGGCTTGGTGCAAATCCTGCTTGCGGAATCAGCATAGATGAAGGACCTCTGCACCCTTCTGTACAGTTTCGAAATGGCTACTAAGATGGTTAGTGCTGACAATGCCATCATCAATATCACTATCCTGGTCATCTACATGCTGGAGCACACATGGAATAGTCTGCGTGAGGAGGTGATGATCCCAAAAGAAGAGGTGGAGGCAGAGGAGGATGCAAAGTAGATAACAATATCTCTAAGTTCCAGACTGTCGTCGGACAGGCGGGTGCCATGAGAGAGTGATTACAGCGATAGAGAGGGGTTCATGGCAACAGACAAACATGCACATGCGGAAGTATTGAAATACGCTTGTAGAGAATCTTAAGAGTGGTTTTCTTCAAAACAGCAGTGAGGCACACAGTGTGCATTGAAATTATAGACTTCCAAGCCTAGGAATGTCGAGTCAACAACGCAAAAACATTAGCAGCAGCAGCAGCAGTGTAAGTGGCATAAGCAATTTCTGTGAGTCGTTTCACACTTTTTTTTGACCAGCCCGTGCCCCAGCAAAACAGAGCACAATTCTGGCCAAATTGTGTGCAAATCGTCTATTTTTTCCTAATATTTAGAAGCTGTAATGCTGTTCATATTTCATATATTTCACATTGACATGCTTTAGCACAATAGAGTGCAACCTTTTTTGTACATTGTATATGGATGTAGCTGCTCCTGGTATGCACCAATTCAGACTAGCTTAGAGTGCTAGTCAGTCTTTTGTTGTTTGTATGTTAGTTTACTGACCGAGCACTCCGCCCTTCAACATGTGGTGATTTTAATTACAGTAGGTTCCTAACTACCCATAAATGCAGGCTTTGCTGAGAGAGGGTTCCACATTCACCAAGGAATACAGACATGAGCTTAAGAGAGGTATTCACATGGTTAGGGACCCATCAGCTTTTGGGACCACCTTGACATTGGTTGATGGGCATGCATGATTTGTCCAACTTGTGTGCAATACATCTCATTTTTTCCTAATATTCAAAAGCAGTATTGCTATTCATATTTCATATATTTCACATTGATATGCGTTAGCATGATAGAGTGCAACATTTTTTGTATATTGCACTTATTTTCTGTCAACTACCAGTGTTACTATCCTTAAATGTTTCTAACAATAGTAGTGTACAAAGCTGATATTTGTGCCACCCGAGTGTGGCTGAGTAGAAAAACAGTTTGAGCTGTTGCATGAGGTATCAGGGCTCCCAGCAGAGCAGGCTTACACTGCTCCCTCACCCAGCTCATTTTAATTTAGACTTAAATTCAAAGCTATAAATGACTGACTCAGACCCTGATACGTCATGCATGGTTCATGGCTGACTGCTGCTATGCTATTATGACATTTTTACTGTGGGTCAATTAACCCCTCTCTGACATCAGACATACTATCCCGTCCATGAAACCCATACCAATCTGACCATGGACGGGATAGTACGTCATAGGCGATCAGCTGCGCTCCCGGGGGGAGCGCAGCTAATCGCCGCCGGGTGTCAGCTGATTATCACAGCTGACACCCGGGACTGTGTGTCAGGAGCAGTCACGGACCGCTCCCGGCACATTAACCCCTGGCACACCGTGATCAAACATGATCGCGGTGTACCAGGGGCACAGGGGAGCATCGCGCAGGGAGGGGGCTCCCTGCGCGCTCCCCTGAGACCCTCAGAACAGCGTGATGTGTCGCGCTGTTCCGAGGGACTCTCCTCACTGCAGGACCCTGGATCCAAGATGGCCGCGGGTCCTGCAGGGAGGCGGCTTCCTCTGTGCCTGCTGAGAGCAGGCACTGAGAAGCCTGCAGCACTGCCAGAGCGATCGCTGGTGTGACAGAGTGCTGTGCACACTGTCACACCAGCGATCTGACATTAAACAGTGATGTCCCACCCTGGGACAAAGTAATAAAGTGAAAAAAATAAAAATAAACATGTTTTAAAAAAAAATCCAAAATAAATAAAAAAAAAATATTCCCCAAAAAATTCATTTTTTCCTGTAAATAAAAAAAACAAAACAATAAAAGTACACATATTTGGTATCGCCGCGCCTAACGCCACCCTATAAACTTTCCCCCATTAACCCCCCTTTTTGAAACCCCCTTAAAAAAAAAAAAAAAACAAAGCAAAAAATCAATGCTTTACATTCCGCCGAAAAAAAGTGGAAAAACACCATCAAAAGACCCTAAAATAAGCATGGTAAAGCTGAAAATGTCATCTTGCCCCAAAAAAAATGACCTAAACACATCATCAGTGAAAAAAAAAAAAATTATAGCTGCAGAATAAAGCGATGCAAAAAAATTTATTTTTTTATAAAAAATTTTTTTTTTATTTAAAAAAGCCCCAAACAAAAAAAAAGATATAAATGGGGTACGTGTAATCGTACTGACCCAAAGAAAAAAACTCTTTGATAAATTTTTTTACCACACAGGGAACGGTAAAAAACGCCTCCCCCAAAAAAATTCATGAATTGCTGATTTTTTTTTCATTCTAACCCCCCAAAAATCGAAATAAAGCGATCAAAAAATGTCACGGTCAAAAATAGAACCAAAAAAATGTCAAAATCTACCGCAAAAAATAAGACCTCATATGACTCTGTGGGCAAAAATCAAAAAATTATAGTCTCAAATTGGGGATGCAAAAACTATTTTTGCAATAAAAACCCCTCTTTTTGCGTGACGCTGCCATCAAAAAACCCCCTAAAAAGTAAATCAAAACCTCCCCTTTTAACCCCCTTAGATAGGAAAAAAATAAAATTAAAAAAAAAATTTTTTTCCATTTCCCCCCTTGGGTTGGGTTGGGGTAAAGTTAGGGGTTTGGGGTTTTCGCTAAAGTAAGGATTAGGGGTTTGGGTTGGGGGTTAGGGTTAGGGGGGTTTAGGGTTTTGGTTTGTGGTTTGGGTTGGGGCTAGGGTTAGGGGTGTGTTGGGGTTTGGGTTGGAGTTAGAAAAAGTGGTTTCCATGTTTTTGGCACATCAGGGGGGTCCCAAATGGCTGGCTCTGACTCATTTCCAGCCAATTCTGCGTTAAAAAGTCAAATGCTCCTTCACTTTACTCTGCCCGCGCCCAAACGTAGTTTCCCCCACTATTGTATCAGCTCCTGGACCCCAAAATTTTGTGCAATTTTTCCCCCTTTTTCCTGTTACCCTTTGAAAATAAAAAATTTGGGGCGAAAAAAAATTTTTTTAAAAAAAAGGATTTTTATTTTTAAAAGGCTGTCGTTAAAACTTTTGTGAAACACTTCGGGGGTTTAAAGTGCTCACCAACATCTAGTAAATTCCTTGTGGGGTTATTTCCAAAAAAGGGGC
>JARQOD010000001.1:259785431-259836481 GCA_033576555.1 Oophaga sylvatica
GGGGCCCTTTGGGGGTCCCCTCGGGGGGCTTTTCCCCTCTCTTTTCAGTTCAGCCACTGATTTGTACTTTTGTTTTTCCAGTTTTTTTCAGGGCTGTGTTTTTGTTTTTTTTTTACCCCAGAGAAAAAAATTTGGTGGTGGGTCTGTGATCTCGGTTTTTTAAAATTTGTAGAGTTGGTTTTTAGGTTTTTTGGGTTTGCAAAAATGCCCTTCCCCTACCTTTTTCATTTGAAGTTTGGGCCCCAACGTTTGCTCTTATTTTCTGTCTGGTCAGTTTTTTCTTTAAAAAGATTACATTTTGGGGGGCTTTCTATTTTTTGGGGGATCTGCCCCGGGGGGCAATAGCTTTCCTCTTTCTTCTCAGGTGTTTTTTAGTTTCTCGGCTTGGGGCATCTAGACCAACGGGGGAAACCCTCCACCTGCCTCTAGTTGGGGGGTTTGTCGGGTACTGCAATCTCTATTTCCAACTGCCTGGTTTTTTTTTTTTTCCCTGCTCTCCTCACACCAAATCAAACAGTTCACCCCAAACTAAAAAATTTATGGTATCCAAAAGGGAAAAATTTTGGGGAAAAAGAAAAAAAAAGTTGTCAAAGTTGTCAGAGATTTTTTTTTTTTCTGTTGTTGTTTTTTTCCCCTCTGATCTCGGGGTGTGGGAGGTTTTTTTTTTCTTCTCAAGGGAGTTTGCACAGTTGTCGGGCCGTGGGCGCTTGCCCAAAATTTGGAGTTTGCCCCCTACTTGTGGGTTTCCTGTTGTGGAACTAGGATTCCCATCCGTTTTTTTTTTAGGGATCGACAAATTTTTCTAATTTTCAAAAAAAACGAAAATTTTTTTTTCCTTAAAATCAAATCCTGGGGAAGCACGCACGGGTTAAAATTTCATCCCTCCCGGGGGCGCCCCGGTTGGGTTTTTTTCCCCGACACCTGGGGCCTGTTTTGGGTTTGATGCTTTTTTCGGGGTTTGGGGGGTTTTACGATACTAAGCATGATCAGCTGAAAAAACTTTTTTGGGCATTAACGGGGGGTTTGGGGACGCATTTATATGAAGTTTGAGGTGGGACCCCCAAAAAAATAAAAATAACGCTTTGGCAGCTTTTTTTTGGAAGGGGGTGTCGATAATGAAAAGGGGGTTTGGGGGACCCCCCGTTCCCTTGGTCAAAAATTTTATGTCTTAGCGATTCAAAAGACAGAGTTTGGTGACAAAGGTAGCGTGGAAAAATGTTGCCTTGTGAACCTGCTTTGAACCCATGCAGTGTGATAAGGGTTTCTGGGGCCGCTATGAATTTTGAAAGTCAATGGTTGTTTTCACGTGGTGAGCCTTCATGCTTTTTCTGTCTCCAAGCGGGGGAAAATGTTTTGCTCGCTCGTTGTTTGGGGAGTTTCAGCTAGTTTTTATTTAAGTTCCTGATGTCTCTCGTCCTCATTTTTGCCGGGGTTTTTTTGATTTAGTATTTAACTGATGGATTTTGATTTTGCAAACTTGGGGTTTTCCCCTTTTACCCCTACGGGAAATCTATTCCCCACTGGGGCAATTCTACCCCCTTTGGGGAAAAAAAACCCCATTCTCTACTCAGGGATAAGAGGGTAAATATCTAGGGGCGCAAATTTTTTGGTTTGTATAATCTGCATGACATTTTGTACTGGGGTTTCCCTTTTGGTTACAGTCTCATAATTGTTTTGGTTGGAAACTGTGTCTGTTTCCGTTGGGGCGCAAAGTGTTTTTTTCCAAAACTCCGTTTTTTCTGCCTCCCCCCAGGTCAGGATGTTCCTGACTTTTTGATTGATTTTTTGTGTGTTTAGGGGGAAATAAAAAATTTAAACCTTACCCCCATAGGGTATAACTGGTATTGAATTTTTGGGTAGTAAATTCCCAAAAGGGGCGCCTTTTTAACTTTTTGTCCCCGAACATAGCTGTGCGGTCTTTATAAGGAGTCTTGGAGAAGGGTAATTTTAGACCACTCTTTACCTTTGGGCCCGGTTTTTTTTTTGTGGGAAAAAGGTGGTTCATTAAGGCCGTGTATTGATTAGTCTCTTAACAATATTATGTGAAATATCAAACCATTACCCTTGATTTTGATTTTTTCCGGGGTAAAAAAGCAAAATTGGGTTTTTCCAAAGTTTGCCCTCAGGGGGGCTTAAAACCTTATTACATTAACCCGGGGAGAAAGGAAACGGAAAATTTAATACCCTGAGGGCATTTTGAGTCCCGGGGGGCCCTTTTTGGGGGCTCACTAAGCTCCTCTGTCTTCCAGTCCTTTAATGCATTTTCAGGGTTTTGTGGATAAATTTCGTTTTTATTTGGATGCTGATTTTTTTCCAAGCGGGGTCTTGTAAAACGTTCGGTTTTTCCCAGATTTTGAGAGAAAGCTTTATGTAGGGTCAAAGTGTTTTTTGGGTTCAAGGATCTCATTTGGGGAAAATTTTGTCCCATTGTTATTGAAAGGCCCCCGGGGAAAAGTTAGGCTATCGGTTTGGGGCCCCCAACCTACTTCATTAAAGGCCTTAAAGATTTTTGGGTTTTTCCCAATTTTTTCGAAATTTTGGGGAATTTTCTTTTTTTTTAAAACCCCTTAATTTTTACCAAAAGGGTTTTTTGGGGTGAATTCCCCCTCCGAGAATCTCTGCATTTCGGGAATTAAGCAAGTTTCACTTTCCCCGTTCACGGGCCTGATGTTTCTCACCTTTTGGGGGGGAGGTTTCCTCTGTACTGGGGGGGTGCCGTTTTTCCCAAAGGATCTAGAGACCTCTAAAAGTAACCCTTGGTTTTTCTCTCGAAAAATTTTTCCCACTGAACAAATTTATGACGTGGGAATCGGGAGTTATTAGCCATGAAGTGGGCTTTTGAAAATGGAGAAGGCTGGGGGGAGCCAAAAATCGGGTGGTGGTCCTTCGGACCATAAGAATCTAGTTTTCTGGAATCTGCCAAGCGACTTAATCCGAGACAGGCCAGGTGGCCTTGTTTTCAAACGTTTAATTTTGTGGTTTATTTTTCCTGGCACTAAAAATGTTAAGGCGGTGCCCCTCGAGGGTTTCTGGGGAACCCTGAGTTATATGATCCTTCTGTATTTTGAAAGAGGGTTGTAGTTCTTTCCGCCATCTCGCCCAATTTGAGACTGGCTCCGAGGGTGTCAGGAGGATAAGCCCGAGCGCTGCCCTGTGGGAAATTGTTTTTCCGGACCAGTTGAAAAAGAGTGAAAATGTTGAGATTTTGTTCCGCGTTGGCCGGTCATCCCGGAATTTTTGGTACCAGGACTTGGTTAGTCGTCCTTTTGGTGGCCTCCTTGTCCGTGATGTCAGGGGTTTGTGCAGTCCTGCGGGACTTGCTCTCGCTCAGCCTTGCTCTCGTTTAAGGGTTTGTTGAGCCTTCCTGTGCCCAAAGACCATGGACCCATATCTCTATGGATTTCTTTTTCCGACCTCCTGTTTCCAAGAATGACCGTCATCTAGGGATTTGCGATGGTTTCCAAGATGATACTCTTGTGCCATTTACCTAAGTTGCCTTTCCCTTAATTTGGGTGCCTTTGTTCCTTCAGCACGTGGTTCTTTTACACGGCATTCCTGAGAACATTGTGTCTGACAGAGGAGTCCAGTTTGTTTCCAGATTTTGGGGACCTTTTGTTATAAAATTGGTGTTAAAATTTGTCTTTCTCCTCGGCGTTTCATCCTCGACCAATGGTCAAACTGAGAGAACAAACCGAAATTGGGGACATCTAAGTGCTTTGTGTCTGCTGATCAGGGACTGGGTCTTTTTTTTCCCTTTGGCTGAGTTTGCTCTTAAAATAGGGCTAGCTCTGCCCTTTGTGCTCCATTTTCTGTAATTCTGGGTTTCACCCTCGATTTTCTTCAGGCAGAAGGGGCTTCGGCTGTCCAGGTGTTGACTCTGTTGTGGAGCATATGCAACAGATTTGGGACCAGGTAGTGGAGAGGTTTCCCCTCTCAGGGGAGGGCCCAGCGGTTTTTCTAACCGGCATAGGACTGAGGGCCTCGGTTTAAAGTGGGGGACTGGTTGTTGTCCCAAGAAATATCTATGAGAGTGGGATCTCCTAAATTTAAGCCTAGGTTTATTGGCCTTATAAGATATGGAATTCTTAATCCGTTTCTTTTCGTTTGCTTCTTCTGGGGCATTTTTAAAACCAAACGTTTCCACAAGTCCTTGTTGAAGAGGTTTGTTTGAGCCATGGTTCCTTACTGTGCCTCCTGACCCTGTTTTGGTTGAGGGCAATCTGGAGTATGGTTGAGAAAATATTGAATTCTCTTTTTCTAGACGGAAACTCCAGTATTTGGTTAAATGGAGGTTATGGTCAAGGGACAATTTTTGGGGATGCTTCGGACATAAGCTAGGAGACTCTCCGTGCGTATCATAGAAATCATCCTGACCGACCCCGGTTGCTCAAATGAGGGGTTTTGGTGACCCCTCCTCAAGGGGGGTACGTTGTGAATAGGCTGGAAAATGGTTCTGAGCTGAAGCTCCCTTGGTGGTTACAAAGGTAAGGACTGTCCAGTGAAGATTTGTGAGGTTTGGAATCGGGGTTTTTTCTATGGTTTTATTAAGGGGGTCGCCTTCCCATCAGGGTTGCCGGTGATCATTTTTTCTGGTCTCAAAACCTTGATTCCCGTTTCCTTGGAAGCCTGCTGTGTGTGTCTGAATCTCTTTCTAACAGATAAACATTTTTTTCTTTTTGTTTTTTGTGCTTGATTTTTGCATTTTGTCCTGCACTTCTGTGGGGGCCTTTAGGGTCCCCTCTGGGGCTTTGCCTCTCTGTTCAGTTCAGCCACTGATGTTTGTACTTTTGCTTTTTCCAGTTTTTTCAGTGGCTGCTGTTTTTTTTTGGTTACACCAGAGAACAATTTAGGTGGTAGAGGTCGTGTGATCTCAGGTGTTTTTGAAATTAGTAGAGTTGGTGCTTTTCAGGGTTTTTTGGGATTGCAGTAAGTGCCTTCCTATCCTTTTCTATTTAGTAAGTTTGGGCCCCAACGTTTGCTCATACTATTTTCTGTCTGTGTCAGTATTTCTTCTTGTCTAACCGCCATTACATGTTTGGGGGCTTTCTATGTTCTTTGGAGATCTGCTCCGGGGCAGATAGCTTTCCTCTTTCTATCTCTAGGTGTAGTTAGTTTCTCAAGGCTGTGACGAGGCGTCTAGGACCAACGTAGGAACGCTCCACGGCTGCCTCTAGTTGTGGTGGTTAGTCAGGGTACTGCAATCTCATAGTTTCCAACTGCTCTGGTGTATTTCCTTTTTTGCCTGCTCTCCTCAGCTACCGAATCATAACAGGGCTTGCTTTGGATTTTCTAACAAACAAACGTTCCTCCTGAGCAGTTGTCTTGCGGGGTCTGCCGGACCTGGGCTTGTCAAACCATCTCCAGTCTCTTCAAATATTTTTTTAATTCTTTGTACTTGACGCTGGGACACACCAAAGGTGCCAGCCACTTCTGCAGTGGATCTGGTCTTCAGCCTCTTGATAATCAAGTATTTGGTCGCAGGGTGGATTTTTGGCATGTTGTCAGAGCTCAAGTTTCAGTTTCAAGTGAAGGTCTGGGGTGCTGGGTTTCTTTTTATACACACCCACTAATTAACCGATCATTTACTGAGCACTGGTGAGGATGTAAAACTAGGATTGGGTGCATTATATGACCAGGTGACAAAACTTTTGTCTTGCCAAAACCTGACCATTCTGTGTTCATTAAATTATCAATATTTCTGCATTGATGCCAATTTATATTCTTAACCTAAACCAAATTTGGGAGGATTTCAGCTTTCAAAAGAATAATTTATAAAACCAATGGATGAATTTAACATCAGGTTATAAGCTTTGATTTACATAACATGGATAAGCGACATAACTTCTGTCAGGGACTGTACACTTGGGAATACCAATACCTTTTGTATCAAAATTAAAAAAATGCTGGAAGAAAAGAAAGCGCAATAGGTATATACATTTGTGGTATCCTGATGAAGAAGCCTTAGTGCTTCGAAACACGTAGAATAAAACCACATATTCATTTGAAACAACCATCTGGACTTTATCCTTCAAGCAGCGGAGAGTGAATCCACTTTTTTTTCCCATCTTAATACATTTTGTAAGTATTTCCTCATAGCTTGAGTCTTAGGCTAGGGTCACATAAGCATATATTCTCTCATCCAAGAGAATCGGGAGATTATACAAATCACACTCTGATCAGACTCTGATCTGAGTTTGATCAGAGTGTGATCAGATTCTCTCGAATAAGGAGAAAATGGAAAAAATGCTATCCTCTCCATTCTGTCAGTCCTTGAAAATCAAGCTGCACTCAGATGTCATCCAAGTGCAAACTGTTGTTTTCAACAGACTCGTTGACTTGCATTGCCAAGTGTGAACTGAATATTGGATCAAACTAGGGCATGCTGCAATTTTTTCCAAAAAATATGACTTGCACAACCCCATAGATAAACATTGGTACAAGTGTGATCCGATTTTGTTGGATCATATTCGGACCCAAAGTACGGTCATGTGCACAAGCCCTTACACTGAGCCTACAGCAACTTGGATAACACAATAGAAATAAATTCAAATGGACTTACAATATTTTGCTGCCCCAATATTGAAACACATTTTACAAATTTACTAAAATAAAGCTGATAATGGAAGAATTCTTTTGAGAACTATTTTTAGATAGATAGCATCATAGAATTGCTGCTGCTAACAGATCATTTTTGTGATGTTCGCCTACCATTAATAGCTTTTAAGTCTGCTTGGAACTGTGTCATTCGCTACTGTTTTGACATGTTAATGCATTAATGTCATGTGTAAGCTGACATAACTCCACCAAAGTACTATAACAGTAATTATAGGGACTTTATCATGAGACACTTAAAGTTAAATGGTGACAAAGAACATGTAAATACTAAATATTTCTTACATTCCAATTCAAGCGACAGTGCATAATTAACAAGCAGAGAAAGCATCAAAATGATGACTGTCTACCATAAATCAAGACAGATCTCAGAACAATGACTAGAGAATAATCACTTATAATGATGACGGAGTTGTCAAAGCAATCACTGTGTATCTGTTACAAAATGAAAAGGTATAGTCTCTATTAGCCAGATTAGACTAATTTTCCCGTACAAGATACAGAATAATCTTGATGATCATTATCTTTGTAGCACATAAGATCTGAGGTCTATTTTCTCATGTTAGAAGCATGTCTGGTCCAGTAGGATCTACAGGTGATTCCTAAACATTTTCAAATCTTGGTAATATCAATATGGAGGCACAATCTGCAACAATATGATGACTATATTTTTGCAGTGAACTGTGGCCCTAATAATGAAATGTTTAATTACTATGCACATTAATATCTGACTTGTTTTCTACTTTTTATAGTGTATATGAGCCCATTTATAGAAATAGATCATATACAGTAATATGTAAACTCATGATGGTTAGGTTTAGGTGCAATAAAAAAATAAATGACTTGCGGTCCCCTCTATTTTTGACAACCAGTGCAGGCAAAACCAACATCCAGCCAAGCTAAAGCAGACAGCTGGGGGCTTGTATTCTCAGACTAGGAAGGGGCATTGGATATTTGCCCCCATAGCCTTATAATACCTCAATGACATCACCATCAGTTACAGCAGGCAGCACCCATTTACGCACTACCTCACTTACCACCGCACCAGGGCAAATGGGAAAAGCGAGACTAAGCGCCAGAAATGGTGCATCTAATGGATGGGGAAGCTAAGAGCTGATGTTTTTAGTCTGGAAGGGGGGCAAAATCCATGGTCCTTTCCTAGGCTATTAATATCAGCTGTCTATTTAATGTGCCTTGGAGATCACAGTTATACAGCTCAAAAGTTTTGGACAGCTATCCAGACCAAGTTTGAGCAATGGGTGTCTCTATTGAAACTGGAGCGAGGGAAGGCAGTGTGAGATAACGGTGCAAACTTGGTGGCAGCCCTATGCTGGGGCAACCTCACACATGTGCATTGCATGTCTCCCATCCTCAATCTGGTGGGACAGCAATTTCTCCAACTGTAAGGTTCTTTGTACATGTTTCTTGAAACTCAGTTTTTCCGTCGGCCATTTTGCTTTCTGTCTTGCTGCAGCTATCTTGCCCTCAGTCAATATGGAGTTTCCAGCTTTCATGTTCCCACCCTGATTCTCTCCCTCTTGCTTCTTAAGCAGCCTCAGCTGAGCAATCAGTGCTTCAGAATCAAGCCTGCAGTGAGCCTGTGACCTGACTCCTGGAAAAACCTTGGACTTTGTACTCCAGCTATTTCCTACTGAGGAACTTTGGAACACTTGTGGACTCTGGAAACCTGCTATTTGATAAATCCACGTTTGCATGGAATTACGGTAACAGAGAAGAGATCCTGAACCTGTTGTGGAGAGTTATTGCTGAGCTTAAGTTACTCTGGCCTGCTGTGTCTCCTGCTTCTGTACCTGCAAACTGTGTGACCCTTTTTGCCACTTGTATGAAGTAATACAAGTCCTTCTATATCAAACCTGTGTCTCATGTGTTTTCATCGCACCCAAGCACAAGACGCTATATGAACTGTACACCATACATTACAAAATTCTGAAGCCAAACGTTAGTGTCTGCTGGGTCTGGGAAGGCTGTGTCTGCTGTGACTGTGGATATCAGATGTCCGGTTATACTTTCTGTGATGACTTCTCACAACCATTCCAGGTGAGCACATTCCCTTAATTTTACTCTGCAGTGTTACCACAGGTAAACACTATTGTTTTTTTTTTTTTTCTCTTCTCCTTCCAGTACTCCTGTCTTAAAAGATCTGGAAGATGGAGGCTCGCATAAAGGAGCTTTGCGGAGTGACTGATACAATCCTTGCAGATATACAGACTATAAAGACCCGTTTTGCAAACCTACAGGACCTCACTAATCACAATTTGCAAGTGTTTGGACAAACTACCCAGGATTTACGAGCCAGGATTGAGGTTCTAGAGGAACGAGTCCAGGCTCCTGCCATAACCCCGAGTTCTGGGATTCCCAAGTTACCCCCTTTTCATTTTGGCGGTGAACGTGAGAAATTCAGGGGATTTATTAACCAATGCAATCTTTTTTTTTCTGCACATGCTTCACAATTTCCCACTGAACGATCTAAAGTGCTTACTATAATCATGTTGCTTACCAACAAGGCTTTGATGTGGGCAAACCCTCTGATTGAGACTGAGGATGAATGTTTGGATCATCTTGATGCTTTCATTTCAGCCATGGGGCAGGTGTTTGATGACCCCAATCGAGGTGCAACAGCTGAAGCAGCCATGTTAACTTTGCGCCAAGGTAAGCGCTCAGTAGCCGAATATGCCTTGGATTTCAGGAGATGGGCTCTTGATACTACTTGGGACAGTTCCGCCAAAAAATCTATTTTTCGAAAAGGGTTGTCTCCACTGATTAAGGATGAACTTGCTCGTGTCGACCCTCCCACTGCGTTAGGTGACTTTATTAACTACTGCATCCGTTGATGCTCGTCTGACTGAACGCAGGCAAGAGAGATGGTTCGAAAGTAATCGCACTAACCTTTTCCTACCTTCCTCCCCAGCTAAGGAACCTTTGAGTAGGATCACACGGGAACCTGAACCTGAACCCATGCAGGTGGACTCTTTACAAAGACGGGTTAGTGATGCACGCAAAGAACATCGTTTAAAGGAAAATCTATGTTTCTAGTGTGGTAAGTCAGGGCACTTCATTATAAACTGCCCCAGCCGTTCTCGTAAGACTACTGCAGCAGTCATTCACTGTGAGTGTTGCGAGAGGAGATCTGTCAGGTCCAAGCCTCAGGCTCCAGAGAGATCTGCAGCAACAGATATTGATTTCTGGACTTAAACTCCGTCACTTCTGAGGACGATGACTGTGTAAACGCTGCAATTTTTCAACTTTCCTCAGCGGTGTCCCAGCTGAGTTGTAAGAAAAACAATTCTCATTGCTTCCTTTCCATCAAACTCTGGGTTGACTCAGTCTGGGTATCTAGCTCTGCTATGATCGACTCAGGG
This sequence comes from Oophaga sylvatica, assembly GCA_033576555.1. Taxonomy (NCBI): domain Eukaryota; kingdom Metazoa; phylum Chordata; class Amphibia; order Anura; family Dendrobatidae; genus Oophaga; species Oophaga sylvatica. The sequence continues at coordinate 259,795,424 of JARQOD010000001.1, forward strand.
GCAAGTGGAAATTTTATGGATATCTCCTTTGCTCTGAAACGGGGGATACGTTCAGTGAAGAAGGCTACTCCAGTACAGATGGAGACTGTGGATGGCTCCCTGCTGACCTCTGGACCAGTGGATCAGGAAACGGAGCCTTTGAGGGTCCTTATGGGTAAAGATCATCAAGAGAAACTGTCCTTTATGCTTATCTCTTCTCCCCACTTTCCCATTATTCTAGGGCTACCATGGCTGCAGGCTCAGAACCCTACCATTAACTGGGAGACCAAGGAATTACACTTTCCAGAGAAACAGATGAGTCCAGAAGTTTCAGCTTGCTCTGTTCTTAAAGGAACCATGTCAGTCCCTGAACTACCAGCTGTATACCAGGACTATGTGGATTTATGTGACAAGAAGAACGCTGACAAGCTTCCCCTCACCGTCCATATGATTGTCCAATTGAATTATTGCCTGGAGCAGAGATACCTTTTGGTAAGATCTACCCCCTGGCGGGGCCCGAGCTAAAGGCTTTAAAGGATTACATAGACGAAAATCTAGCCAAGGGCTTCATACGCCCCTCTTCATCTCCTGCAGGTGCACCCATCTTCTTTGTGAAGAAGAAAGATGGATCTCTGAGACCCTGCGTAGACTATAGGGAACTCAATAAGGTTACTATTAGAAACCGTTATCCATTGCCTTTAATCCCTGAGTTATTGGAGAGAGTGCGGCATGCCAAAATTTTCTCTAAACTGATCTCCGTGGGGCCTATAACTTGGTCCGTATTAGACCTGGGGATGAATGGAAGACTGCATTCAGGTCACGCTATGGACACTTTGAATATCTAGTTATGCCTTTTGGTCTGAGTACCGCCCCAGCCACTTTCCAACACTTGATGAATGACATCTTCAGGGATCTCCTAGATACATTCGTGGTGATTTATCTGGATGATATTCTAATTTTTTCTAACTCCACAGAGGAACATCATGGACATGTGAGAATGGTCTTAGAACTCTAAGACAAAACCATCTTTACATCAAACTTGAAAAGTGTGAATTCCATAGGACCGAAATTCAATTTCTGGGGTATGTACTGTCTACACAAGGGATTAGTATGGATGGAAGCAAGACCCAAGCCATCAAGGATTGGCCAAGTCCTAGAAATGTGAAGGAGGTGCAGCGCTTCATCGGGTTTGCAAACTTCTATAGACGTTTCATTAGGAATTTCTCTGAGGTAGTGTCACCTATCACCCAACTTACCCGGAAAGAGTCTAGGTTCTCCTGGACCCCCCAAGCCCAGGAAGCATTTTCCCGTCTAAAGGATAAATTTACCACCGCACCTATCTTAGTACATCCCAACCCCGAACTTGCCTTCATAATAGAGGTGGATGCTTCAGACTGTGCCGTTGGAGCTATACTCTCTCAGAGAACAGGTGAGAAGAATGTCTTGCATCCCTGTGCCTTCTTTTCCCAGCAGTTGTCTTCGGCTGAGAGGAACTACGATGTTGGCAATAGAGAGTTGTTGGCCATTATTGCCCCTTCAAAGAATGGAGACACCTTCTTCAGGGTGCTGCACAGCAAATAGTCGTCCTGACAGACCATCGTAACCTTGAATTTATCAGGTCGGCTAAGTGCCTGACTCCTTGCCAGGCTCGCTGGAATCTTTTCCTAAACCAATTTAATTTTGTAATTTCTTATAGGCCAGGATCGCGCAATGGAAAGGCTGATGCACTCTCTAGGATTCATTCAGCAGAGACCCGTCCACTTACTCCTCCTAAGACTATTCTTCCTGACTCTAGATTCCTGGGAGTGATTCATAATCAAGACCTACTTAAGGACATCAAGGAAGCATACCATGCGGATTCCTTGTTGGCACAACCCCAAGGGACGTAAGTCTTGTCTTTAAGAATGGTGTGTGGATTCAGGGACAACGTCTGTATATACCTGAAACAGTCAGATTGAGAGTATTGCAACTCATCCACGATTCCAAGATAGCTGGGCATAGAGGAATTCTAAAGACACAGGAATTTCTTTCTCGTTTCTTTTGGTGGCCCACTTACAGGAAAGATGTTTTAAACTATGTCACTTCATGTGAAGTCTGTGCAAGATGCAAAACACCTCGCTCCTCACCAACTGGTCTGTTGCAACCCCTTCCCACCCCGTCCGCCCGTGGGGATCCATTTCTATGGACTTCATTGTGGAGTTACCAACCTCTCAAGGGAAGAACACCATTCTAGTGGTGGTTGATCGTTTAACAAAGGCAGCTCATTTTATCCCTTGTGTGGCTTACCCACTGCAAAACAGACATCAGATTTGATGATTAAGAATGTGTTTCGTTTACATGGAGTACCGGATGAGGTCATTTCGGATCGAGGGGTGCAATTCACTTCAAGGTTTTGGCAAAATTTCTGTGCCGCATTGGACATTAAAGTAAACCTTTCTTCTGCTTTTCATCCCCAGACTAATGGACAGACAGAACGAACCAATCAGACCCTGGAGCAGTATCTCCGCTGCTTTATCTGCCACCTACAGGATGATTGGGTGGATCTACTTCCACTGGCTGAGTTCTCTTATAACAACTCTCAGAGCGCCTCCACTAAGCAGTCTCCTTTTTACTCCAATTTAGGTTATCATCCTAACATTCTTCCTCGATTTCCCATAGAAACGCCCTTGCCAGCAGTGGCTGAAAGAATCACGTCTTTACAAAAGAATATGGATCTTCTAAAGGAAAATCTGGAATTGGCTCAGGAAAGGTACAAGAAAGCAGCAGATAAATTTCGTAAACCTGCACCAGCTTTCAAGGTAGGAGACTTGGTCTGGCTGTCAACCAGAAATCTTAAGTTAAGGATTCCATCGTCTAAGTTGGGACATAAGTACATTGGACCCTATAAAATCAGTAAAATTATAAGTGCCGTTGCTTGTCGTCTTCAACTGCCCAGAACTATGAGAATCCACCCTGTCTTTCATGTATCCATACTAAAGGCTGCAACACCCAATACGTTTCCTGGACGTTCTTCTCCTTGCCCTGACCCAGTGCTAGTCGATGGTCAGGAAGAATTGTGGTGGAAAGGATTCTAGATTCCAGGTTGTACAGAAATCAGTTACAATATTTGATTAAATGGCAGGGCTACCCAGTGGAGGACAACTCATGGGAACCAGTCAATAACGTTAATGCTCCTCGCTTGCTCCGCCAGTTTCATCAGAGGTACCCAGACAAGCCTGGTCTGAGGTCATCCGGAGGTTGTCCCTAAGGGGGGAGTAATGTAAGGTTCTTTGTACATGTTTCTTGAAACTCAGTTTTTCCGTCGGCCATTTTGCTTTCTGTCTTGCTGCAGCTATCTTGCCCTCAGTCAATATGGAGTTTCCAGCTTTCATGTTCCCGCCCTGATTCTCTCCCTCTTGCTTCTTAAGCAGCCTCAGCTGAGCAATCAGTGCTTCAGAATCAAGCCTGCAGTGAGCCTGTGACCTGACTCCTGGAAAACCTTGGACTTTGTACTCCAGCTATTTCCTACTGAGGAACTTTGGAACACTTGTGGACTCTGGAAACCTGCTATTTGATAAATCCACGTTTGCATGGAATTACGGTAACAGAGAAGAGATCCTGAACCTGTTGTGGAGAGTTATTGCTGAGCTTAAGTTACTCTGGCCTGCTGTGTCTCCTGCTTCTGTACCTGCAAACTGTGTGACCCTTCTTGCCACTTGTATGAGGTAATACAAGTCCTTCTATATCAAACCTGTGTCTCATGTGTTTTCATCGCACCCAAGCACAAGACGCTATATGAACTGTACACCATACATTACACCACCACTATCCCGCCCTGGATGCACTGCTGCAGAAAGCACAGTTGCTGTATGTTCACTTCGGCCATTCGCACCCCTCAGGTCATTGACTTGCATAGCTACAGAGGTCTTATGGAATACCAGTTAACCATTTGATATGCAATATGCCAACACAGTGGAATTCCACTCTGCACATGTTGCAGCGACTGTGGCAGCAGCGACGAGCCCTCGTGTAGTATGTGCTTTTGCATATCTTGGGCCAATGCAGTACTGGCTTGGTGCAAATCCTGCTTGCGGAATCAGCATAGATGAAGGACCTCTGCACCCTTCTGTACAGTTTCGAAATGGCTACTAAGATGGTTAGTGCTGACAATGCCATCATCAATATCACTATCCTGGTCATCTACATGCTGGAGCACACATGGAATAGTCTGCGTGAGGAGGTGATGATCCCAAAAGAAGAGGTGGAGGCAGAGGAGGATGCAAAGTAGATAACAATATCTCTAAGTTCCAGACTGTCGTCGGACAGGCGGGTGCCATGAGAGAGTGGATTACAGCGATAGAGAGGGGTTCATGGCAACAGACAAACATGCACATGCGGAAGTATTGAAATACGCTTGTAGAGAATCTTAAGAGTGGTTTTCTTCAAAACAGCAGTGAGGCACACAGTGTGCATTGAAATTATAGACTTCCAAGCCTAGGAATGTCGAGTCAACAACGCAAAAACATTAGCAGCAGCAGCAGCAGTGTAAGTGGCATAAGCAATTTCTGTGAGTCGTTTCACACTTTTTTTTGACCAGCCCGTGCCCCAGCAAAACAGAGCACAATTCTGGCCAAATTGTGTGCAAATCGTCTATTTTTTCCTAATATTTAGAAGCTGTAATGCTGTTCATATTTCATATATTTCACATTGACATGCTTTAGCACAATAGAGTGCAACCTTTTTTGTACATTGTATATGGATGTAGCTGCTCCTGGTATGCACCAATTCAGACTAGCTTAGAGTGCTAGTCAGTCTTTTGTTGTTTGTATGTTAGTTTACTGACCGAGCACTCCGCCCTTCAACATGTGGTGATTTTAATTACAGTAGGTTCCTAACTACCCATAAATGCAGGCTTTGCTGAGAGAGGGTTCCACATTCACCAAGGAATACAGACATGAGCTTAAGAGAGGTATTCACATGGTTAGGGACCCATCAGCTTTTGGGACCACCTTGACATTGGTTGATGGGCATGCATGATTTGTCCAACTTGTGTGCAATACATCTCATTTTTTCCTAATATTCAAAAGCAGTATTGCTATTCATATTTCATATATTTCACATTGATATGCGTTAGCATGATAGAGTGCAACATTTTTTGTATATTGCACTTATTTTCTGTCAACTACCAGTGTTACTATCCTTAAATGTTTCTAACAATAGTAGTGTACAAAGCTGATATTTGTGCCACCCGAGTGTGGCTGAGTAGAAAAACAGTTTGAGCTGTTGCATGAGGTATCAGGGCTCCCAGCAGAGCAGGCTTACACTGCTCCCTCACCCAGCTCATTTTAATTTAGACTTAAATTCAAAGCTATAAATGACTGACTCAGACCCTGATACGTCATGCATGGTTCATGGCTGACTGCTGCTATGCTATTATGACATTTTTACTGTGGGTCAATTAACCCCTCTCTGACATCAGACATACTATCCCGTCCATGAAACCCATACCAATCTGACCATGGACGGGATAGTACGTCATAGGCGATCAGCTGCGCTCCCGGGGGGAGCGCAGCTAATCGCCGCCGGGTGTCAGCTGATTATCACAGCTGACACCCGGGACTGTGTGTCAGGAGCAGTCACGGACCGCTCCCGGCACATTAACCCCTGGCACACCGTGATCAAACATGATCGCGGTGTACCAGGGGCACAGGGGAGCATCGCGCAGGGAGGGGGCTCCCTGCGCGCTCCCCTGAGACCCTCAGAACAGCGTGATGTGTCGCGCTGTTCCGAGGGACTCTCCTCACTGCAGGACCCTGGATCCAAGATGGCCGCCGGGTCCTGCAGGGAGGCGGCTTCCTCTGTGCCTGCTGAGAGCAGGCACTGAGAAGCCTGCAGCACTGCCAGAGCGATCGCTGGTGTGACAGAGTGCTGTGCACACTGTCACACCAGCGATCTGACATTAAACAGTGATGTCCCACCCTGGGACAAAGTAATAAAGTGAAAAAAATAAAAATAAACATGTTTTAAAAAAAAATCCAAAATAAATAAAAAAAAAATATTCCCCAAAAAATTCATTTTTTCCTGTAAATAAAAAAAACAAAACAATAAAAGTACACATATTTGGTATCGCCGCGTCCTAACGACCACCCCTATAAAACTGTCCCACTAGTTAACCCCTTTAATGAACCCCTTAAAAATAAAAAAAAAAAACAAAGCAAAAAATCAATGCTTTATCATCATGCCGCCGAACAAAAAGTGGAATAACACGCGATCAAAAAGACCGATATAAATAAGCATGGTACCGCTGAAAATGTCATCTTGTCCCGCAAAAAATGAGCCATGAAACAGCATCATCAGTGAAAAAATAAAAAAGTTATAGCTCGCAGAATAAAGCGATGCAAAAATAATTATTTTTTATATAAAATTGTTTTTATTCTATAAAAGCACCAAAACATAAAAAAATGATATAAATGAGGTATCGTCGTAATCGTACTGACCCGAAGAATAAAACTGCTTGATCAATTTTACCACACACGGAACGGTATAAACGCCTCCCCCAAAAGAAATTCATGAATTGCTGATTTTTGTTCATTCTAACCTCCCAAAAATCGAACTAAAAAGCGATCAAAAAATGTCACGTGCTCAAAAATAGAACCAATAAAAATGTCAACTCGTACCGCAAAAAATAAGACCTCATATGACTCTGTGGGGCAAAATATGCAAAAATTATAGCTCTCAAAATGTGGTGATGCAAAAACTATTTTTTGCAATAAAAACCGTCTTTTAGCGTGACAGCTGCCAATCATAAAAACCCGCTATAAATAGTAAATCAAAACCTCCCTTTATAACCCACTTAGATAGGGAAAATAATAAAATTAAAAAAATGTATTTATTTCCATTTTCCCGTTAGGGTTAGGGTTGCGGCTAAAGTTAGGGTTAGGGTTGTCGCTAAAGTAAGGATTAGGGTTAGGGTTGGGATTAGGGTTAGGGGTGTGTTAGGGTTAGGTTTGTGGTTAGGGTTGGGACTAGGGTTAGGGGTGTGTTGGGGTTAGGGTTGGAGTTAGAATTAGGTGGTTTCCACTGTTTAGGCACATCAGGGGCTCTCCAAATGTGACATGGCGTCTGATCTCAATTCCAGCCAATTCTGCGTTGAAAAAGTCAAACAGTGCTCCTTCACTTCTGAGCTCTGCCATGCGCCCAAACAGTAGTTTACCCCCACATATGGTGTATCAGCGTACTCTGGACCCCAAGAGTTATTGTGCAATTTGTCCAATTTCTCCTGTTACCCTTTTGAAAATAAAAATTGGGGGCGAAAAAATCATTTTTGTAAAAAAAAAGGATTTTTTATTTTTACGGCTGTACGTTATAAACTTCTGTGAAGCACTTCGGGGTTCAAAGTGCTCACCACACATCTAGATAAGTTCCTTGTGGGGTCTATTTTCCAAAATAGGGTCACTTGTGGGGGGTTTCCACTGTTTAAGCGCATCAGGTGCTCTCCAAATGCGACATGACGCCCCCAGACCATTCCATCAAAGTCTGCAATCCAAAACGTCACTACTTCCCTTCCGAGCCCCAAAGTGTGCCCATACAGTAGTTTTCTCTCACATATTGGGTATCAGCGTACTCAGGACAAATTGGACAATAACTTTTGGGGTCCAATTTCTCCTGTTACCCTTGTGAAAATAAAATATTGGGGGCGGAAAAATCATTTTTGAAAAAAAAAAACGATTTTTTACTTTTACGGCTGTACGTTATAAACTTCTGTGAAGCACTTTGGGGTTCAAAGTGCTCATCACATATCTTAGGCAAATCAGGAGCTCTCCAAACACGACATGGCATCCAGCCAATTCTGCTTTGAAAAAGTCAAACGGCGCTCCTTCCCTTCCAAACTCTACCATGCACCCAAACAGTGGTTTACCCCCACATATGGGGTAACAGCGTACTCAGGACAAATTGCACAATACCTTTTGGAGTCTTGTTACCCTTGGGAACATAAAAATTGGGGTGAAAAGTTCATTTTTGTGGAAAAAATATGATTTTTTTAATTTTACGGCTCTACGATTATAAACTTGTGTGGAGCACTTGGGGGTTCAAATTGCTCACCAAAGATCTAGATAAGTTCCTTAGGGGGTCTAGTTTCCCAAATGGGGTCACTTGTGGGGGTTTCCACTGTTTAGGCACATCAGGGGCTCTCCAAATGCAACATGGCGTCCAATCTCAATTCCAGCCAATTTTGGTTGGAAAAAGTCAAATGGCGCTCCTTCCATTCCGAGCTCTGCCGTGCGCCCAAACAGTGGTTCCCCCCACATATGGGGTATCAGCGTACTCAGGACAAATTGGACAACAACTTTTGTGATCCAATTTCTCCTGTTACCCATGGGAAAATAAAAATTTGTGACTAAAAGATAATTTTTGTGGGAAAAAAATAGGATTTTTTATTTTCATGCCGGGCATTATAAACTTGTGTGAAGCACTTGGGGGTTCAAAGTGCTCACAACAGATCTAGATAAGTTCCTTAGGGGATCTAGTTTCCAAAATGGTGTCACTTGTGGGGAGTTTCCACTATTTAGGCGCATCAGGGGCACTCCAAACGCGACATGGCGTCCAATCTCAATTCCAGCCAATTTTAGTTTGAAAAAGTCAAACGGCGCTCCTTCCCTTACGAGCTCTGCCGTGTGCCCAAACAGTGGTTTTCCCCCACATATGGGGTATTGTCGCACTCAGGAGAAATTGTACAACAACATTATCTGTCCATTTTCTCCTTTTACCCTTGTGAAAATAAAAAAAAAGTTTGTAAAAGATCATTTTTGTGGCTAAAAAGTTAAATATTCATTTTTTCCTTCCACGTTGCTTCAGCTCCTGTGAAGCAACTGAAGGGTTAATAAAATTCTTGAATGTGATTTTGAGTACCTTGAGGGGTGCAGTTTTTAGAATGGTGTCACTTTTTGGTATTTTCTGCTATATAGACCCCTCAAAGTGACTTCAAATGTGAGGTGGTCCCTAAAAAAAATGACTTTGTAAATTTTGTTGTAAAAATGAGAAATCGCTGGTCAAATTTTATCCCTTATAATTTCCTCACAAAAAAAAATTTTGGTTCCAAAATTGTGCTGATATAAAGTAGACATGTGGGAAATGTTATTTCTTAACTATTTTGTGTGACATATTTCTCTGTTTTAAGGGAATAAAAATTCAAAGTTTGAAAATTGCAAAATTTTCAAAATTTTCGCCATATTTGTATTTTTTTCAAAAATAAACGCAAGTTATATCGAAGAAATTTTACAACTAACGTGAAGTACAATATGTCTCGAGAAAACAATCTCAGAATCGCGAAGATCCGTTGAAGTGTTCCAGAGTTATAACCTCATAAAGAGACAGTGGTCAGAATTGTAAAAATTGGCCATTAACGTGCAAACCACCCTTGGGAGTGAAGGGGTAAATGCCACTTTTCCTGTTGTTTACCCCTGATTTTTGGAAATGTTAGAACTCCATGTCTGGTCTCCTTCATGTGTGTTCTTGAATTTTGCAGGGCTTTCAGAGCACCACTCCTACACATGTCACTCATCCACCTGTTACTGATCACTGTTAAAGTTAGAAATGATGGTCCAAGCCCTGTCCCGGGCCCTGTCCCAAGCATCCGTACTGCACATTTATACTATTTGTACTCTGGGTCAATTGATGATACTTTTCCTGGTGTCTGCCCCTTATTTGAGCAGTTTAGGCATCTTTTTGACCCCCCTGAAGGCGTTGTCTTTGTGTTTGGCTTTGCCTCCCATGAAATTCTATGGGGTTTGGATACGTTTGATGAATGACATCAGGATATTTGCTAATCCGAACGAACCTTGAAAGGTCCGCTCATCTCCAGTTAGGAGAGCCGCCGACTAGTCTGAGCATTGCAATCCGATGCTCATCCATGATATACAGCTGCCTGACTGCGCCCTAATAGTCAGCAAATTGTGAACATCCCATCTGTGGACTAGCAATGACAGAAGACTCATGAGCGTTAAGCTTCAGACATACATTTCAATGGATATGATCAGATCTGAATCATTCCAACTGCAAACCAGTGACTAAATTTGAAGTAAATATCAAGCTGACACAAAGCAATGAGATTAACATGCACTTTTTATCATCAGAACAATGGTAGAATTTATATAAATCATCACATTTTGTAATAATTTGGAAGTACAGTGTCCACTATGCACACATCTCCAGCATATTGACTGAAATATACATTACAATCACATTATTTTCAATATTTTCAGTTTAGACAATCTTTTCAACACAATAGGAGCTAAAAACATGCCTGCTATACTGAAGCTGATGAATTATTGTAGATCATTGTATCCAATCTAAGGTTAAACTCTGCAATAAGACAGAATTAGATAACGTGTCCAAGAAAGCTGCCTGAGGTACCTTCGTGTAAATGTGTAATTGGCTTATTGATTGCACTAATGAGATAATTGCTTCATTGGAGACATTCCCTTCTAGAAGATTCACTTTTTTATTGTTCATTCTAAAATGCTGTATTATTAATGTAATTAAAGTTCTACATCCCATACTTCCTATGCCAGAAAATAAAATATATTAATAAGTATTATTAAATCCTACTAATACATGTTTTTATGCTTTTACATTTACACTTGAAATTTGATGTGTATCTATATTGTACCTTATATTTAATTTCCACATTAAGTGTAACATTTATAATTTATTATTTTTGTATTCAACAATAATAATTTGATCATTGTGCATGGAGCTGCATGAAATATATCTAAATCCTAATTGCATTTAGATCCTTATAGCTGTTGGTAGTGTTATCTATAATTTTATAAATATGTTGGGTACATATTTTTGTGGCACTTACAAATATAAAGGTATTCTCCTCTATGAAGTTCTGTCCACTTGTTGATTTAGTTTTTTCCCACAGAATGCACAGCTGCTGATTGAGAAGCATATGACTAGACCTCTCCATCAAGCTCCACCAATTGAAATACACTTAACATGGGGAAACTTTTTGCAATTGGAGTAGGATGAAGACAGGTTTGGTCACATGTTCTTATATTAACAGTTGTTTTGACAATAATCCCGATCTATGACGTCTGTTATAAGACTGTACTAAAAAGTGCCACAAATTCATGTCCTCAATTTATTTGTCATAAATCTTGGTTAAGTTGCCTTGAGGACACTGTCTGTGAAATGGTTCCATGACCAAATTAATGTAATGCCAAGCTGTTAGTGTACTTGGACTGAAGATTAGTGGTGTCCATTTATTGTACACTATGCCACCCACAGAAAGATCCCATTGTGATATTTCCTCATAAAGGTCTATATGTGGCTATCACTATGCTGAACAGAAAAGTGACAATCATTGCTGAACAAGATAGCCTCCATTCCAGCGTCTATTGATGTGTTGCTGTACACCCTGGTAGCCTTTTTAGAGTGGAAACATGAGCTCAATGAAGAGACCTTCAGAATGGAGCGCCACACCAGTCTTACTCACAGTGCTGTTTGAAGAAACTCCAAGAAATGGAAAACATTGAGGACTGTAGGCAGACAGGTTAAGCAAGGAGCATTTGTGCAGCTGATGAGACATACATCATGATTACTTCCCTTCAAAATCAGAAAATGTCCAGCAGTGCCATCAGCTCAAAGCAAACAAACCAATGGGGCCAGCTACATCCATCTACTGTTTGAAGAAGTTTGGAGAGACGTGGTCTTAATGGATGAATTGTAAACAAATAGACGTACCTTAAGGCATGGAAATAAAGCCAAGTAACTTGTATAAAAACATGGGAACTGTAGTATGGAATGTCAGCAAGTGATCTGGATTGATGACTAGAACACAAGGTAATCTGTTCACCATTGGGCTGGAGAATGGTACAGTAATGAATTTCTGTAGGTAACAGTGAAGGAAATGGAGTTGAGGATTTGGTTAGATTAATGTCCTTGATGCTGATGAATAATGGCTGATATCTATACATCATGCAAAACCATCAGAGAGGAGTCTGATTCTTTTCAAATTTATTATTCAGTTGAACTAGGACCCCAAACATACAGCCCATGTCACTATGAACTATGTTCAATTTAGAGAATAAAGTTTTGAAAGTGTTAATATGGCCCGCATATAGCTTTGATCTCAACCTAATCAAGTCTGTCTAGGATTACATGAAGAGATAGAAAGATTTGTGCAAACCAATTTCAACACAAGATCTGTCATTAATTCTCAAAGATAGTTTTTAAAAACTTCCTTCAAAAATTGTAGCTAGAATAATTGATGCTATTTTGACCAGAGCTGACCGCAACGTCACGTTGCGCAAAAGTCTTGTGACTTTTCAAATTGTTTTACTCTAGTTTCTGCCTTAAACTCTGTTGAATTTAATGCATTGATTTGCAATCAACTGATTCACTATGAATCGCAGTACTGCAAAGCCTCTAATTGCCCAGAAAAGACATGTATAACATTCTAAGGACTCCTAGGACACTATCAAAACAAAAAATGGATAGTAATTAAAGATGAGCGAACATGATACTCAGATATCACTCGAGTATCTGGGTGCTTGGATGTGCTCAGTACTCACTGCTGCTCGGATTTAATGCTCAAATTCACCCTGCGTTTTTGGCACCTGTTACACAGCTAATAAACATGTGGGGATTGCCTTCTAGTCACTGTAATGTCCTAGCCATCTTGGTAGTGGCATTACTGTTATTGGCTGGCCGCATTACCTCATCAGAAGTTATAAAAGGACCAAAGCTGCCATGCTCAGCACACTGACACCATTGCACAGTTCAGGGACAGTTCTGATTGGAGAGAGAGAGCACAGGCCTGTGCACACAGGTTTAGGAATCAGAGCTGCGATGCTTTGCTGAGAAATCACACTGAAAGTCCTTCTAAGGGCTAACCTTGCACTTTGCTATTTCTGTGCAATACATTTTGCATTTAGTCTAGGGACAGCTGCTGGAGCAGGCAGAGTGGCTGAATACAGCCACTAGGCAGGACTTAGGGCTTTGCAGTTTGATGATAAATATATAGCTGCTTCAAGTTACCACATTTTTTGGGAGGGGTGAAAAACTTGACTACATTGTAATAAATACAGTTTAACGTGCTTCGTGTTACATTACAGTGGTGTTAACCCCTTAATGACCACTGAAACACATTAAAACGCTAAGGGTACTTATTCCCTTATTGCCACTTTAAAGCAGCGATCGGGAATAAGGCTTTAGCGCCCCCAGAGTCTGAAAATCAACAGGGTCTCGGATACCGGGGTAGCCAAGACCCAGGAGAACATAATCCGGGATGGATTTTTTGTGTCTGATCACAAAAAAAGTGTGCCCACTGTTTCAACGATTTCTCTCTCCTCTGACATGACATACATGTCAGAGGAGAGAGAAATTTTGCCCCCGAGATACTCCAGTACCTCCGCCATCCCCGGGCCCTCCTCATCCGTCAACCAGCCCAGCGTCAACTTCCTGGAAAAAAAATGGCAGGCACATGCGCAGTGCACCCACCGATATCTGCCGCCAGTACCCTGCAACAATAGGAAAATTTTCCTATTGGTTTCTTTTGGTCACTGTGATAGACCCTGTCACAATGATTAAAATTAAAAATATAGTAAGTCAAATCCCCATTTGTCACTTCCTTAGTTAGATAAAAATTATATTTTTTTTATTTTTTCCATTCTTTGCAGTTGGGAATAGGGTTGGCGTTAGGGTTAGGGTTGGTGTTAAGGTTTGATTAGGGTTGTGTTAGGGTTAGGATTTGGGTTAGGGTTGGGGTTAGAACTGGATTTTCTTCAAAATAAAATAAGAAATGACAATATGACAGCTAGTATTGAGTGCAAGTGGTGCTCGGGTATGCACAGAATATCACGGATCATGACATTTTTCTTTGAGTATCTAACAGCTGCGAAATATGCACCTGCACTCAAAACTAACGACAACATATTCAATATGATGACTTAATGTTATCAAATTCTGTGTCATACATTTAAGTTCAAAATGCTCACTATACCCATTGATTAAATCCTTGAGGGGTGCAGCTTCCAAAATGGGAACACTTGTGGGGGGTTCCCATTGTTTAGGCACTTCAGGGGTTCTCCAAGTTCAACATGGCGTCTGCTAATTATTCCATAAAATCTTACATTCAAAAGGTTTGATTAGGGTTGTGTTAGGGTTAGGATTTGGGCTAGGGTTGGGGTTAGAACTGGGTTTTCTTCAAAATAAAAAAGAAATGACAATATGACAGCTAGTATTGAGTGAAGGTGGTGCTCAGGTATGCACAGAATATCACGGATCATGGCATTTTTCTTTGAGTATCTAACAGCTGCGAAATATGCACCTGCGCTCAACACTAATGTCAACATATTCAATATGATGACTTAATTTTATCAAATTCTGTGTCATACATGTGGGTTCAAAATGCTCACTTTCCCATTGATTAAATCCTTGAGGGGTGTAGTTTCCAAAATGGGAACACTTGTGGGGTTTCCTTTGTTTAGGCACATCAGGGGTTCTCCAAAAGCAACATGGCGTCTGCTAATTATTCCATAAAATTTTACATTCAAAAAGTTAAATGGCTATTCTTACCTTCTGAGCCCTGCCATGCTCCCAAAGAGTAGATTTCACCCACAAATAAACTTTTGGCGTATTCAGGAGAAATTGCACAACACATTTTTGGGTACATTTCCTCCTGGTACCCTTGTGAAAATAAAAAACTTTGGGTCTAAAGTAAATTTTTTGTGAAAAAAATGAAATGCTAATTTTTTCCTTCCTCGTTGCTTCAGTTCCTCTGAAGTACTTGAAGGATTAACAAACTTCTTGAACATGGTTTTGAGCACCTTGAGGGTGCAGTTTTTAGAATGGTGTCATTTTTGGTACTTTCTGTCTTATAGACCCCTCAAAGTCACTTCAAATGTGATGTGGTCCCTAAAAAATGTTTTTGTAAATTTTGCTGGAAAAATTAGAAATCGCTGGTCAACTTTTAACCCCTCTCTGCCATCAGACGTACTATTCCGTCCATGTGACCCTGGACCTAATTCCCATGGACGGAATAGTACGTCATGGGCGATCAGCTGCGCTCCCGGGGGAGCGCAGCTGATCGCCGCCGGGTGTCAGCTGATTATCACAGCTGACACCCGTGACTGTGTGTCAGGAGCGGTCACGGACCGCTCTCGGAACATTAACCCTTGGCACACCGCGATCAAACATGATCGCGGTGTACCCGGGGCACAGGGGAGGATCGCGCAGGCAGGGGGCTCCCTGCGCGCTCCCCTGAGACCCTCAGAGCAGCGCGATGTGTCGAGCTGTTCCAAGGGTCTGTCCTCCCTCCAGGTCCCCGGATCCAAGATGGCGCCGGGGTCCTGCAGGGAGGCGGCTTCCTCAGTGCCTGCTGAGAGCAGGCGCTGGGGAAGCCTGCAGCAGTGCCAGAGCGATCTGCTAAAATACAGTGATGTCCCACCCTGGGACAAAGTAAAAAAGTAAAAAAAGTAAAAATAAAAAGTGTAAAAAAAAATCATAAAAAAAAAAAAAATATTCCCCAATAAATTCATTTTTTCCTGTAAATAAAAAAAACAAAACAATAAAAGTACACATATTTGGTATTGTCGCGTCCGTAACGACCCCCCCCTATAAAACTGTCCCACTAGTTAACCCCTTTAGTGAACCCCTTAAAAAAAAAAAAAAACAAAGCAAAAAATCAATGCTTTATCATCATACCGCCGAACAAAAAGTGAAATAACACGCGATCAAAAAGACCGATATAAATAAACATGGTACCACTGAAAACGTCATCTTGTCCCGCAAAAAACGAGCCATCACACAGCATCATGAGCGAAAAAATAAAAAAGTTATAGCTCGCAGAATAAAGCGATGCAAAAATAATGATTTTTTATATAAAATTGTTTTCATTCTATAAAAGCGCCAAAACCTAAAAAAATGATATAAATGAGGTATCGCCGTAATCGTACTGACCCGAAGAATAAAACTGCTTTATCAATTTTACCACACGCGGAACGGTATAAACGCCTCCCCCAAAAGAAATTCATGAATTGCTGATTTTTGTTCATTCTAACCACACAAAAATCGAAATAAAAAGCGATCAAAAAACGTCACGTTCTCAAAAATGGTACAAATAAAAACGTCAACTCGTCCCGCAAAAAATAAGACCTCACATGACTCTGTGGGCCAAAATATGCAAAAATTATAGCTCTCAAAATGTGGTGATGCAAAAAACTATTTTTTGCAATAAAAAGCGTCTTTTAGCGTGACAGCTGCCAATCACAAAAACCCGCTATAAATAGTAAATCAAACCCCCTTTATCACCCCCTTAGTTAGGGAAAAATAATAAAATTAAAAAAATGTATTTATTTCCATTTTCCCGTTAGGGTTAGGGTTGCGGCTAAAGTTAGGGTTAGGGTTGGCGCTAACGTTAGTATTAGGGTTAGGGTTGGCGCTAACATTAGGATTAGGGTTGGGATTAGGGTTATGGGTGTGTTAGGGTTAGGTTTGTGGTTAGGGTTGGGATGGGGTTATTGGTGTTTGGGGTTAGGGTTGGAGTTAGAATTGGGGGGTTTCTGCTGTTTAGGCACATCAGGAGCTCTCGAAATGTGACATGGTGTCTGATCTCAATTCCAGCCAATTCTGCGTTGAAAAAGTCAAATGGTGCTCCTTAACTTCTGAGCTCTGCCATGCGCCCAAACAGTAGTTTACCCCACATATGGGGTATCAGCATACTCTGGACCCCAAGAGTTATTGTGCAATTTGACCTATTTCTCCTGTTACCCTTGGGAAAATAAAAAACTGGGGGCGACAAAATCGTTTTTGTAAAAAAAAAATGATTTTTTTGTTTTTACGGCTGTATGTTATAAAACTTCTGTGAAGTACTTGGGGCTTCATAGCGCTCACCACACTTCTAGATAAGTTCCTTGTGGGGTCTATTTTCCAAAACGGGGTCACTTGTGGGGGTTTCCACTGTTTAGGCGCATCAGGGGCTCTCCAAATGCGACATGACGCCCCCAGACCATTCCATCAAAGTCTGCAATCCAAAACGTCACTACTTCCCTTCCGAGCCCCGACGTGTGCCCATACAGTAGTTTTCTCCCACATATTGGGTATCAGCGTACTCAGGACAATTTGGACAACAACTTTTGGGGTCCAATTTCTCCTGTTACCCTTGTGAAAATAAAATATTGTGGGCGAAAAAATCATTTTTGTAAAAAAAAAAGGATTTTTTATTTTTACGGCTGTACGTTATAAACTTCTGTGAAGCACTTCGGGGTTCAAAGTGCTCACCACACATCTAGATAAGTTCCTTGTGGGGTCTATTTTCCAAAATGGGGTCACTTGTGGGGGGTTTCCACTGTTTAGGCGCATCAGGGGTTCTCCAAATGCGACATGACGCCCACAGACCATTCCATCAAAGTCTGCAATCCAAAACGTCACTACTTCCCTTCCGAGCCCCGACGTGTGCCCATACAGTAGTTTTCTCCCACATATTGGGTATCAGCGTACTCAGGACAAATTGGACAACAACTTTTGGGGTCCAATTTCTCCTGTTACCCTTGTGAAAATAAAATATTGGGGGCGAAAAAATCATTTTTGTAAAAAAAAAAAGGATTTTTTATTTTTACGGCTGTACGTTATAAACTTCTGTGAAGCACTTCGGGGTTCAAAGTGCTCACCACACATCTAGATAAGTTCCTTGTGGGTCTATTTTCCAAAATGGGGTCACTTGTGGGGGGTTTCCACTGTTTAGGCGCATCAGGGGCTCTCCAAATGCGACATGACTCCCCCAGACAATTCCATCAAAGTCTGCAATCCAAAACGTCACTACTTCCCTTCCGAGCCCCGACGTGCGCCCATACAGTAGTTTACTCCCACATATTGGGTATCAGCATACTCAGGACAAATTGGACAACAACTTTTGGGGTCCAATTTCTCCTGTTACCCTTGTGAAAATAAAATATTGGGGGCTAAAAAATCATTTTTGTAAAAAAAAAAAAAGAAATTTTTTATTTTACGGCTGTACGTTATAAACTTCTGTGAAGCACTTTGGGGTTCAAAGTGCTCACCACACATCTAGATAAGTTCCTTGAGGGGTCTAGTTTCCAAAATGGTGTCATTTGTGGGGGGTTTCCACTGTTTAGGCAGATCAGGAGCTCTCCAAACACGACATGGCATCCAGCCAATTCTGCGTTGAAAAAGTCAAACGGCGCTCCTTCCCTTCCAAACTCTGCCATGCACCCAAACAGTGGTTTACCCCCACATATGGGGTATCAGCGCACTCAGGACAAATTGCACAATAACTTTTGGAGTCTTGTTTCCCTTGGGAAAATAAAAATTGGGGTGAAAAGATCAATTTTGTGGAAAAAATATAAGTTTTTAATTTTACGGCTCTACGTAATAAACTTGTGTGAAGCACTTGGGGGTTCAAATTGCTCACCAAAGATCTAGATAAGTTCCTTAGGGGGTCTAGTTTCCCAAATGGGGTCACTTGTGGGGGGTTTCCACTGTTTAGGCACATCAGGGGCTCTCCAAATGCAACATGGCGTCCAATCTCAATTCCAGCCAATTTTGGTTGGAAAAAGTCAAATAGTGCTCCTTCCATTCCGAGCTCTGCCATGCGCCCAAACAGTGGTTCCCCCCCACATATGGGGTATCAGCGTACTCAGGACAAATTGCACAACAAATTTTGTGGTCCAATTTCTCCTGTTACCTATGGGAAAATAAAAAATTAGTGACTAAGAGATAATTTTTGGGGGAAAAAAATAGGATTTTTTATTTTCATGCCCGGGCATTATAAACTTGTGTGAAGCACTTGGGGGTTCAAAGTGCTCACCAAAGATCTAGATAAGTTCCTTAGGGGGTCTAGCTTCCAAAATGGGGTCACTGTGGGGGGTTTCCACTGTTTAGGCTCATCTGGGGCACTACAAACGGAACATGACCCCCATCAATGTTTGCATTCCAAAACGTTACTGCTTCTTTTCCAAGCCCTGCCGTGCGCCCAAACAGTTTCCCCCCCCACATATGGGGTATCAGCGTACTCAGGACAAATTGGACATCAAGTTTTGGGGTCCAATTTCCTTGGGAAAAATCAAAAATTTGGGACTAAAAAATCATTTTTGTGGAAAATTGTTTTTTTTTTTTTCACACCCAGGCATTATAAACTTTTGTGAAACACTTTGGGGTTCAAAGTGCTCACAACAGATCTAGATAAGTTCCTTAGGGGGTCTAGTTTCCAAAATGGTGTCACTTGTGGGGGTTTCCACTGTTTAGGCGTATCAGGGGCTCTCCAAACACGACATGGCATCCAATCTCAATTCCAGCCAATTTTAGTTTGAAAAAGTCAAACGGCGCTCCTTCCCTTACGAGCTCTGCCGTGTGCCCAAACAGTGGTTTTCCCCACATATGGGGTATTGGCGTACTCAGGAGAAATTGAAGATCCGTTGAAGCGTTCCAGAGTTATAACCTCATAAAGAGACAGTGGTCAGAATTGTAAAAATTGGCCCGGTCATTAACGTGCAAACCACCCTTGGGGGTGAAGGGGTTAAAAACCCTTCTATTTTCCTAACCAAAAAATATATATTTCAAACATTGTGCTGATGTAAAGTAGACATGTGAAAAATGTTATTTATTAACTATTTTGTGTGACATCTTTCTGATTTAAAGGCATAAGAATTAAAAGTTTGAAAATTGTGAAATTTTCTAAATGTTTGCCAAATTTCTGTTTTTCCACAAATAAGCACAAGTCATGTTGAAGAAATTTTACCACTATCATGAAGGACATTATGTCACAAAAAAACTTTTTTAGATTCAGTGGGATACGTTGAAGCATTCCAGAGTTGTAACCTCATAAATTGACAGTGGTCAGAAATGTAAAATTTGGCTTGATCATTAAGGTCAAAATTGCCTTGGTCATTAAGGGTTAAACTCCAAAAAATCGTTCCAAAAAATTTAGTGGATTAACTTTGTCATCTATATCGTTTAACAAGCTTTGTGTTACATTACAGTGTTATTAAACTCCAAAACAACATTCAAAAATATTTAATGGATTGAATTTGTCATCCATACAGTTTAAGGTGCTTTGTGTTATTTTACAGTGGTATTAAGCTAAAGAAAAGTTTGTTAAAAGAAAACTTGTTTCCATAAACCTATCAATTAGAAAATATGTAAGGTGTGCAGTAAGAGACAGGGAAGTGGAAGTGCTGATGATGGTGCATGCAAACACCAAGAACTTGGGTCTGGTTCGATTGTGCCTATTGCTGGAGAACACGGGACACCACTTCTGAAGTCACATTAGTGCAAACAGGTGGTTGGTTTGATAGGAGATAATTCTTCCACCATACTTGCCTTGGATCACTTAATCCTCACCATGATCCTACTTCATCCCACCATGTCAAGTCCCAGGAGACCAGTGATCACACAATAAAACACTCTGAGGAGCTCTTTACATCATTATTGATTGTGGCCTCTCACCCTGCATGTTTCAAGAGGGACAGGGGGACATGCTGTTTAATGATGCACAAAACTTTGAACAGTCATGGTCACAAGAAAATGACAGCGAGGAATGACAAATTTTGCCTAAGGAGGCAGATGATGAGAAGACACAGTGGCCGATAAGTCAGGTTGTTCAGTCACCAAATCAGGAGGGCCAGGGTACAGTGGTGGAAGATGAGGTAACGGAGTCACTGACCCAACAAGGGAATCTGGCATGTAGAGCGAGGCCAGCAGCGCTAAGGGGGAGGGATCAGCAGCACAGAAACAGGGAGGAAGGGGCAGTAGTGTGAACAGTGGGAGAAAGCATGCAATTGTTCCTCAGATCAATGACACTCTTGAATTTCTCTGTCAGAGTGTTAGGTGTCCCAGTCTGGAACTTTTTAAGGAGAGTTCTGAGACAAACAAAATGGTCATTTGCAACCTGTGAAATGCCAAGAACATCAGGGGCCTGACCACTAAGAGTCTAACCACCACCAGCGTGATCAGGCACATGTCATCTAAGCACCCGATTCGGTGGGCCAAATACCTGGGTCAACAATTGATGCCAGCGAGTGACATGACTGCCTGTTCCCCTGTGCTAGGTGCTTACTAATCCCCAGTCCATGACACTGGTGCAGATGCCTCCCCCCTGCACATTCTGAGGCACCATCATCAGGCACTTTCAAATCCTTGTCCCAGCACAGCGTTCAACTGTCCCTACCCCATGCCTTGGAACAAAAAAGAAAGTTCCCAGCCAACTAGGCCCAAAAGCTAAATGGGAACATTTACAGGCTGCTTGCCGTTGATATGTTGCCGTTTAGGCATGTATAGAGAGGAGTTCTGCAGACTCATGGCAGCAGTCGTCCCTCTATACTTGGCCCTAGCTGCCACTATTTCTCCCAGTTTGGTGTCCCCACCTTGTACCAGCACATGTCCAGGAACGTCACCTGTGTCCTTATTAATGCAGTTACTGGGATTGCCCACTTAACGACCAACATGTGGACAAGCCCTTGTGGTCAAGGACTCTACATTTCCCTGATGGCATACTGGGTGAACATTTTGGAGTCCGGGGCAGAATCCCACCTTGAAACGGCACATGTGCTACAGACACCAAGGATTGCTGGCCCTACTTAAATCAGGGTTTCCTCCACTTACTTCAGCAGTTCCTTTACTCACTCCTGCTTCTCCTCATACTTTATCTTCGAATTAGTATCTCAGAGCACATCGTCCACATCAGCTTGAAGCTGGAAGCTCTCCAGCACTGCCTCAGCAAAGCGGCAACAGGCTCTGCTGAAATTAATTTGTCTAGGAGACAAACCGCGCACCATGGAAGAGTTATGGAAGGGAATAACAGACCAGACAGATCTGTTGCACTCAACACTGAACCTCCAACCAGGCATGGTTGTGTTTGATAATGGCTGTAACCTAATGGCAGCTGTGAAGCTTGGCAAGCTCACACATCTACCATGTTTGGCCCACATGCTCAATTTGATGGTTCAGCAATTTCTGAAAACCTCCCCAGATTTGCCAGAGCTTCTAGCCAAGGTACACAGCGTCAGCACCCATTTCCGCAAGTTGGCTACAGCTACCTTCACTCTGGCAGGGCTACAGGATTTCATGCAAGTGCCAGCTCACCAACTGGTGTGCAATGTGACCACACGCTGTAACTCCACTCTGCACATGCTGGCAGGGCTTTTTGAGCAGCAGAGGCCAGATGTTGATTACCAGCTCCAATGTGCTAGTAACTGAAGAAAGGGTATGGATGTCTGACATTTGTGGGGTTTCCAAGACTTTGAGGAGGCAAAAATATGGTAAGCAGTGATGATGCCATAATCAGCACAACGATACTGCTTCTGTGCCTACTTAAACAGCCGTTACTTACAATTAGACATGAAGCTTTGCATGTGGACTAGGTGGACATGGAGGAAGACATGAGACAGGTAGATACTGCCCAGCCTCATCTCATCTGCTCAGCGTGGATTTGGTAACAATGAGGAGGAACAGGAGCTGGTTACTAGTACAAACACAAGCTTCATCCTGTCTCTCCTACTGTATGTGGATGTGCTGAGGAGTGGAATGAGGAGGAAAAGAGGGAGAATGGTTTAAGATGGAGAGTCATCATCATGAAGGAGACAGGGAAGTTGGCTGTAAGGAGCTTGGCACATATGTGCTGCTGCCTTTCTTGTGACTTTCAAATTATATTCACCTTGGCCAAAAAAGTATTGATTTTTCACCCTGCTAGACCCACGCTACAAGGAGAACCTTGCATTTTTCCTTCCTGAGGCGAAGAGGTCTAGTAAAATGGTGCTATACCACAAGACCATTGTGGAAAATACGTTGAAAAAATTCCTAGAGGCAGAGGGCAAATACTTAGGAAGAGGACTTGAGCTCCTTAGCCCTTAGATTCCAGTCTTAGCCTCTCACCTAGACAAATCAAATCTCATACTTTGCGAGAGTCAAGACCCCGGAATATCGCATCTGCAAATTGAGATGCTAATTTGACTTTTATCCTAAGTCATATTGTAATGCTCCCTAAAGAATTGACATTGACTTGTAAGATGGCTATGTCCAACAGGTAGCACTAGAGTTCAAGTCCTCTTCCTCTCTGAAGAGACAATTTGTATATTTAATTTCCCAGAGGAGCATGGAAGTCTTATACTGGTGTGCCAGACCTGGCATGTCACTGTCCACAAGGAGAACAAGGAGAAACCTTATCCCTCAGATCACTTTCTTAGCCTGGTACCTAGCCAAATAAGATTTCTTAATTTTCACTGATGAGGGGCAATACCCCAAAACACGGTGTCTGTAAATTGAGATTCTGATTTAGCTTTTACCTGTGATATTGTAAGGCTCATTAAAGGGTCAATATTGACTTGTAGGATTGTTACTTCCAAAAGGTGGTCCTCTTCCTCTTTGAAAAGACAATTTGCATATTTAAATTTCCCAGAGGCGCATGCAAGGTGTTTAAGTCTTATACTGGTTTGCCAGATCTGGCATGTCACTGTCCACAAGGAGAAATCTTACCTCTTAGATCCCAGTCTTAGCCTCTTACCTAGCCAAATCAGATCTCATAATTTGCACTGCCATGGAGCAATACCCTGAAATATAGTGGCTGCAAATTGAGATTCTGATTTGACTTTTATCCTAAGTCATATTCTAAAGCACTTTAAAGGTTCGATATTGTCTTGTAGCATTTCTGCTTCCAATAGGTGGCACTAAATTTCAAGTCCTCTTCCTTTCTGAAGAGACAATTTGCATATTTAATTTCCTAGAGGAGCATGTAAGGTATTTATGTCTCCTCATACTGGTGTGTCTGATCTGGCAAGTCACACTACACAAGGAGATACTTTACCCCTAAGATCCCAATTTTTCAATAAAAAATTCAATTTTGGCTTATTTAAATTATTATTTTTTAAAAGCCTTTTAAAATTTGCCTTATATAAAAGTCATTATACAGGAAAGAATATTTATTTACTTTTTTTTCCTGTAAACTCCAATTTCTTTTTGATTTTGGAAAATGTTATTGTCACTCCTTAAAGTGGAGACACCATTGTTCTCAGCAACAATCTGTGAGCCACAGATGCTTCAAGGTGTCTTCCCCATGCTGTTCTCATTCCATTCAGCACTTTTTCCATCCATTTCAAAATTTTCACTGCTCCCCAGCTCTCTGTGTAGGGTCGGCAGGAAAAATGCTCTGATTTCCCATTGTCTTCCAATATTCATCGTTACTCGAAACAAGCATCCGGACATTAGGAATTGCTAGGTTTGAATAATGAGCATCCGAGCATTTTACTTTTCCATTATCACTAATAATAGTTTATCACTAGCAGATGTTTCATGGTTTTAAAATTAAAAAAGCAGTCCAAAATGTATCACTTTTAGTGATTTGTGATTAGACAAATCATCCTTTGCAGAACAGTGACTCAAACTGACAGTTTTGCTGCAAAAGGTAACATAATTCTGCTGTGACTGAGAGTGATGTGTAATATTTTCAAACCTGTACGGCTTCCTCGTCACTAACACACTTTCCAAAGACAAAGGAGGCAAATTGTGTCTTGTATTGTGCAGTGCTACAGCCCAGATGATTGGAGCCAGAGGTGGTGCTTCTGCTAAAGCTAATGGTTCCCACATACTTAGCCGTACATTTATTTTTTTCTTCTACACTACTTTGTCTATTGCCATCATCCCTTGAATGCTAGGTAAGTAGACACAAATAAAGAAAGCAGAATGTTGCAGTAGATCCCAGTACAGGTGTGGTATGATTGTCCAGTTGGACTAGTAAAACAGATACAACACCCTTCCCAAAAATGTCAAGATATGAAATGCTAGGTAGTTACAAAGGCCAAAAGCCAGCATCTGCTACAGGGTGCTGTATTGGTGTGACGTGTATAAATGTAAATTTTAACCCTGTTGAGACCTTGCCCTTTTTCGTTTTTGCGTTTCTGTTTTTCGCATCCATTGTTTTCAGAGCCATAACTTTTTTTATTCTAATGTCAATTTGGCCATGTGAGGGCTTGTTTTTTGCGGGATGAGTTGTATTTTTGAAAGACACCATTGGTTTTAGCATATTATGTACTCAAAAATGTGAAAAAATTCCAAGTGCGGTAAAATTGCAAAAAAAATGCAATTCCACAATGGTTTTTTGGATTTTTTTTTACCATGTTCACCAAATGATATAACTGACCTGCCATTATGATTATCCACGTCATTACTAGTTCTTAGACATCAAACATATATAGGTTCTTTTTATTTCAGTGGTGATGGTGAACAAAAAAGTCCAAAGTTTGTTGAAAAAAAAAAATTTGCCATTTTCCAAGACTTGTAGCATCTCCATTTTTTGTGATCTCGGATTGTGTGAGGGCTTATTTTTTGCATGCCGAGCTGATGTTTTAATTGATACCATTTTGGTGCAGACAAGATCTTTTGATTGCCCGGTATTACATTTTAATGCAATGTCGTGGCGACCAAAGAACCGCAATTCTGGGGTTTTGACTTTTTTTTCTTGCTACACAGTTTAGCAATCAAATTAATCCTTTTTTTATTGATAGATCAGGCGATTCTGAATGCAGCGATACTAAATATGTGTATGTTTGATTTTTCTTATTGCTTTATTTTGAATGGGGCGAAAAAGGGGGTGATTTGAACTTTTATATTTTTTTATTTAATCAAAGGGAGGGAAGCGACCTGCACAGTACTAGTATGGTGGAGGTCGCAAAGGGGTTAAAATTAAAACACGTGCAAAAAAAAATATTTCTTGCTACATGCACACTTTGTGATATAGACAGTCACAGTTAAATGACCGTTTCGGCGAATTTTGTTTTGTATTTTTAAAAACAGTAGGGATGAGCGGACTCAAACTTAAAATTTTGGCGTTTGTACCGGGCAGATAGTGTCCAGTACTAAACACCAAACACAGACTTTTCCCGGAAGTCTGTTCCAATGCTCAGAGTTTCCAGAAAAGAGAGAGAGAAAGAAAATGTTCCAGTTCAGAAGTCCAGATCCCCATTGCTTTCTGTGGGGTTTGGGTTCTGGGTGGGGTTCAGGCAGTGTCGGACTGGGGTGCCAAGGGCCCACCAGTATCAGTGACTTTGGGGGCCCACTATTCACCTGCATACAAATATTACAGTCCCCTCATTCACAAATTTACCTACAGTATATATCTGTATAATAATAGTAAACTAGGTAGCTTGGTTACTGAATGATGAAATATTGCTTTTTCTGTACAGAGTAAATCATGTGAATTATGTCAAGTACTGCTCATACAGTGGGATTGGGTGCCCATGTCTGAACAGGGGTCCACCGGGGGATTCCCCTGTTCCCCTATGGGCCAGTCCTAGCCTGGGTTCAGGTACAGTTCTGATACCCAAACTGAACTTTGGAATAAAGTTCGGGTCAGGTACCAGAACCCGAACTTCCATGGGTCCGCTTATCCCCAAAAAAAATTATTATCCCTTCATCAAAAGACTGTATAAGGCAATGTTCACATGCAGGCATTTTTGCATTGCTTTTTGCTGCTTTTTTTTCTACAGAAATTATGCTGCTTTTAATAGAACAAGCAAAAACTGAAAAATCAAGCACTGCAAATTTTTGAATTCTGTTGCATGTCAATTCTTTCAGTGTTTTTGCAGCATTTTTACACCCATAGAAAACAATGTGAAAAGGCACAAAATGCTGCAAAAAATGAAGCAAACAGGTTTTGCTGTGTATTTGCAGAGTCACTAAACATGTACTGTAGACAAATAACAAATATCATCAGCATAAAAATGCAGAAAAATGCACAAAAAAAACACCTAAATGCAGGAAGACCTGCATATTAATAGCAGCATTATTACTGCGAAGACAACAGGTTTTGGCTGCAGAAAAAATGATGCAAAAATGCTGTGCTTAATTCCTTAAGGACCGCAGATATGCATTAAAATGGCGGTCCTTAAGAGTACCTATTCCCTCATTGCAGTTTTAAAACAGCGATGGGGAATAAGGGAATAGCGCCGCTGAGCAGTGAAGGTTCCCACAGGTGGAACATATTTTCACTATTCTAAGGCCGGCGTCACTCTCACCGTAGAAAAATACGTACCGTAATGTACGAGCGTAATACGCCAAAATGTTGCCGGCACAATAATCCGTATTTCATCCGTTGTCAGGGTGCGGCTGCGTATTTTGCGCATGTAAGCATCTGTATGCAATCCGTATGGCATCCGTGCAGCGTATTTTTCTCGCTGCCTTGCAAAATGGACATTTAACTGTTTTTAGGCCTGAAACTCATTCAAATCATCATCAGCAAGCCTATTTATTGGCTCTGCATCAGGTGGCAGCCCCCAATCTTGCCATTTTGGTGGTGTGCTTGTGTTGGAATACTGCTGCTTGCTTGCCAACATGTCTGACAGTCTTCAGTTCACCCCAACTGATTTAGTGTTGTACAACTGGGTTTTGTCCATCCGCTTTGGGCAACCTTACCCAGTGATCGTTGATTCGCGGAGGAGGCGAATGTGGGTGCATCCGCATTTGAGGCAACGCCTCACTAAAGGCCATTTTCATCGCCTGTATGCTTCTCTGCGGACTCATCCAGACAAGTTTTTTTCTGTTTTGTCGGATGACCATTCCTACATTTGATGCATTGCTGGAGATTGTGCGCTCTGGGATCACCTACTAGGATACCAGTATGCGCAAAGCTGTCTCTGCAAAGGAGCGACTTCTCCTTACACTACGATATGTATTCCGCACCTACATACTGTCTGTTGATGATGTGTTTTCCCACAAGTTTCCCTTTACCCTTATGGCTGCTGCTGAAA
Organism: Oophaga sylvatica; assembly: GCA_033576555.1. Classification (NCBI taxonomy): domain Eukaryota; kingdom Metazoa; phylum Chordata; class Amphibia; order Anura; family Dendrobatidae; genus Oophaga; species Oophaga sylvatica. The sequence goes on from JARQOD010000001.1 coordinate 259,823,140, forward strand.
TATCCTCATAATATATCCCATATATCACCTCGAAGTACCTGCACAATGATGTGTATGTCAAAATGACAGAAAACTTTGACTTGTGGGAAATTGAACTTATGATTGTTTGGACATTAAATCATGTAACGGTTATGTATAGTGCGTTTGTTAAACCTTTGTGCATGTGTAATGATTGTTCTCTCTACATTTGGTTACTTGTAGGTTCCTAACTACTGGCATATCCTATGCCGCACTCCATCTGGAGTTTTTGATTGGGAGGTCCACCATCACTGGCATTGTGCATGATACCTGCTCACAACTCTGGGACAGACTGCATCAACTGGTGATGCCTGACCCAAAGATGGAAGACTGGAAGAGGATTGCCAGGGGATTTGAGGAGCAATGTCAGTTCCCAAATTATATAGGAGCCCTGGATGGGAAGCACATCCGTGTGCGTAAGCTGCCAAAGTCAGGGTCCCAATTCTATAATTATAAACAATATTTTTCTGTAGTGCTGTTGGCTCTGGTTGACATAACTACAGGTTTATAATTGTAGACATTGGGGCCTATGGAAGAACTGGAGACTCTAGAGTCTTCAATTGTTCCATTATTGGTCGGCGGCTGCGCAATAACCAGTTGCACCTACCACCAGTACGCCAACTTCCTGGCTCCAATCTCGAACCTGTCCCATTTGTTGTAGTTGGGGATGAGGCCTTCCAGCTATCAAGGAATGTGATAAGGCCATATCCACAACGACATCTTGACCACCGTCATCAGATCTTCAACTTGCGCCTTTCACGGGCCTGGTGCCTGGTGGAGTGTGCCTTTGGTATTTTGTGTGCAAAATTGCTGATCCTCCAGTCTGCTATACAGCTGAGTGAAGCCAACATCAATGAGGTCATCAAAGCATGTGTTGTTCTACATAATTTCACCAGAATGCATTATTGTGGCCCATCTGATGTTGGTGACAGTGTGGTGACCAATGTGGATATGCCTACACCTCATGTCATCCCTTTACGTTGCCCACTCTCAGTACTGAAAACCAGTGATATATTCACCCAATATTTTGTGTCACCTGAAGGTACAACTACATGGCAAGATGATGCATTATCTATGCTGTAATGTATTTCTGTGTGTATACATAAATATTATTTTTCTATGACATAGTCTGTGTCTGCTGTTACAGTTCATACCAGATATGTAGGTGATGTAGTACAGCAACAAGACACCAAATTTTTTAAAAATATATATTTTTATATGTGCTAACTTGCACTTGAGGTAGTGACAACAATATTTTACGCATATGGTATGCGTCTTCATAGCATTATACTGTAAGTGCGCATTATTACACAAGTGCAAAAAAATCTGAAGAAAATAACAAACATTTCCATAAATAATAATACATAAGCAAAATAACAAACATTCACTATCACTAGTGAGCACCATATCTGCCCCATATGGTTGGGTTCTAAGACTAGACTAATGTAATTATGCATTAGCCAACAATGTTTAAAATGGAATATAGAAAAACAAGAAACTTTTGTATAAATAATAAGTGATAATGAAAATAACAAACGTTGAGTATGCCTACTGAAGAGCTATTGGTACCATATGTTTTTTTACAGGCATCTAGATTAGTGCAAATTTCTTTGGCACAACATGAGTGTAAACTAAATAGAAAAAAATAACAAACTGCTTTTGAAATCATAATATATAAGTAAAATAAAAAATCACAGCTGGTGGTATGTGGGTGGTAGGGTTGGTGGGTTCCCAGTATCTCTGTGAGGTTGGCTTGGATGACCACCTTGACCATCACCCTGTTGGAGTGGATTTTCTTGGCCCTGATCTAACATCTGCCCACGGTCAGGTGGGTATGTAGGCACATTTCCATAAAGATAAGGGAGATTATATTACTATGTAAGATGGTACCCACAAGAATCATACCCCCCAATATGACCATGTTGAGCACATCCAGGTTGGGACCAGCCTCCAACACTGGATCTGTACAAGTTGCCATATTGGGAAGTCGGATTATAGCCAGCCATTTGACCCTGTTGTTGCCAAGGTTGGTTCGGTGGGGGAATAGGTTGACGTGTAGGCACCCGTGTAGGAAGATCATCAGATCCTAATTGAGCATACACATTTTGGTGGGGGGCAAGGCGCAGAAGGTTACGGGGTGAGAGCTGCCACCTCTCAAGGAATTCAAACACCTCATATGGTGTATTGGGGGTGTGCATGCATCAATTAGGATGTGCATTGATCCTCGCACGCGGAGCCTCAGCTCAGGGGGTAGGGGACGAAGGTAGCGGGCAAGGCTACGGGCATAGGCCTCCTCACCCTCATCCACAGCTGCCCTTGAAAGGTAATTGAGTACCCCAGTGTCCACATGCCTACGTGTGTCTGACCCAGTGATGTCTCGCCGTCTGCTCCCACAGTGGGATATTGCAGCAGGCTGGGGGGAGCCCCCCCAGAGGTACAGTGGGGCTGCTGCTGTTTCCTGCTTCATCCCCAATGGCGGATGCTACTGCAGCTGGTGCCTCTGGTACAGGTAGAGGAGGAGGGGGTTGCTGAGGTCCTTGGGATTGTGAACCATGGAGGATGCTGATGGGAGGTTCAGACGCTGGGCCAGCCTCCTCTTAACCTCCCCAAACAGGGTCAATAATGGGCTCTGAGTCGGAGCCTATCTCCCTCTCAGTGAGGTTGGATTGAGTTCTGTTGGGAAATTAAAGGGATTAGAACATGTAGGAGAGGTGAGCCTAAACTGCATATGTGTTATGTCGTGTGATGTATGTACTTACGGTCTGAGATCCAGAATAGGAGCCAGAAAAGCCAGCCGGTCAAAATAAATGTATTTTCGTTTCGTGGGTGCTGCTGATCCCCTCTTGGCCCTCTGCTGCCGTTCCTGCGGGTATTGGTCGCGGATGCTTCTCCATCTTCTCATAACATCATTCACTGCAATGTGACATATAATTTTATCAATTAGCTAGCTGCACAAAGCCAAATTATTCCAAATACACATAATGTAGTCATGAGGGCCTAGTCGGATGTGACTATCCTAACATTTTGGCGCAAAAAACCCCCCACAAATTTGCATTTTTTTGGGAAAATCTGCGCTAGAACTACGTTCTGACCGTGAAGAAGTTTGCTAATAAATCAAGTAACTTACTGATTCGCTGCTGCTTCTCACGTGGGCTGTCCACAAAGTGGGGAAACATCTGCCCACAGGTGCGCCTCCATGCCGCCTCTTTACTTGCGCGGTCTGCATAATGTGCATCTCTTTGGTCCCAAATTTCAGGCCTCTCCTGCACCAACACAATGAGCATCTCTACATTGATGAGGGTGGACATCATTGCCGACTCAGAGGAGGCGTTCTTCCGGGATGTCTGGCGCTCTTTTTGAGCTAATTTGCATGTGGCAGCTTCGTGCTGCATGTGTTGCACCATTTCCTGTGAGCTGCAGAAGTCTTGCATATTTCTCGCAAGTCACATGTCTGGTCTGTTGTTTTCTCGCACCCATAGACTTTCAATGGCGTACAATGGCCGTAATACGCATACAATCTCAGCATGCTGCGGGTTTCTCGCACCGTAAGATACGCCAGAGAAAAATGCGCATGATCAGAGCTGCCCCATACAGAAATAAGGGTCCGTGTGTAATGCATGGTTTTCACGCCTCTCACTTGTCTGTATTACTCCTTAGTGTGACGCCGGCCTAAATCATCAAAAATTGCTGCTGTATTCCCTGGGTAGAATTTTAGATGGGCTATAACAGTTCCCATTCATTTGTTGAGATGTGATAGCCATGTGATGTGTTAGCTGTACAACTTTATGAGGGAGCCTGAACTCATGTCAGCTTTCTATGGCTGATGCAATCTTCTGAAATTTATAAAAATTCGGAACGCTGTTATATTTCAGTAGCTGAGGAGGACAGGAACAACAGCAGGGAAGCCGAACACCTGAGATGTTGGTAACTGATGGGTTGCAGATTCCTAAACTAACGACACAACTATAGGTAGCCGTGGAGCGTTCCTACGTTGATCCTAGACGCCTCGTCACAGCCTGAGAGATAACTACACCTAAAGGCAGAAAGATGAAAGCTATCTGCCCCGGAGCAGATCCCCAAAGAAAATAGGAAGCCCCCAAACATATAATGGCGGTTAGACAAGATGAAAATACAAACATAGGCAGAAAATAGACTGAGCAAACGCTAGGGCCACAAGCTGACTAAATAGGTTAGGACAGGAGAGATTACTTTCTGCAAACCAGAAAACCCTACAAAAATCCAACAATTCTGATTACAAAAATACTGAGATCACATGATCTCGCCACCCGCTAAATCAGATCTCAGTGTGAACAAAAACCAAGCCTCAGCCGCTGAAAAAACAGGAAAAAGCAAATGAGCAAATAACAGTGGCTGCAGATAAACTGTGAGGAGCTCAGGCCCCAGGAGGGGACCTGGCTGACCTCCACAAAAGTGCAGAAAACAATACAAAAAGCAAGCACAAAAAGAAAAGCAAAAAATATCTTATCTGAAAGCAGGAGATGCAGACAAGACTCCAGCAAACTTCCAAATGAACCAGGAACCACAATTGAGACAAGAACAATTGATCACCGGCAACCATCATGGGAGGGAACCTCCCTTATATCAGACCAGTCAGTGAACCCAGATTGCCACTCCTCGTTGAAAGGTTCAGTACTGTCTGTAACCACCAGAGGGAGCCTCTGCTCAGAAACCATCTCTAGCACATTCATAACAGAACGCATTTTTTGAACGATTTGCACAAACTGAATTGCAAATTGTTCGAATTCAAAGGAACCTGCACATTTCATGCACTCATATTAAATTCACATTAAATCAATATTCTCATCTTTAAATACACACTTCTATTTTTTTAAAACATTCTTACTTCACAGCATATCCTCCTCACCTGCGTAAAAACTTAATAATGTACTATAGTATATATGTATATACTGCAGTGCAGCGGTGTTCACACTGTGCGGCAATGAGGCAGTGACCCAGTAACATTCAAAGCCAAATGTCTTTAATGTCCAAAAAATATGAATATGGTCCTTTTTCTTGTCTATTTGTATTAAGCTTTTTGGACATGTGCACTCTCACTCCCAATAGCCACAGGTGATTTTAAGCAGATTAGCTTGTCCATTCTTGCCCCATAAATTGTAGGCTTTTTGCCAAAGATAGGTGACATAACAAGATAGGGACCCAATTTACGAAGGACACGTTGACGTGGTAATTTGGCATACATATATATATTGGCAAAACTATGCGCTAAGAGCCTTAATTTTTTCATAGCAATTTTTGCAGATTCATATTTCATATATACATTATATAGCACTTTTTTCAATTTTTTTTCTATGGCAGCAATGCAATTCCTATGCTCTAGAGTAATCATTCTTGGTAAGCTGTGGTGCAAACCTTAATCTTTTTGATTCGCTAGCCAGCTATCCACAGTCAATGACACAGTGGTGTAATTCCAGCCCTTTAGATTTCTTCTGGCACCTTCCTCTCCTCGTCCTCATGTCTCTGTTATCCCTGCTGGAGCTTCTGAAGTCCCTCTTGCCCCTCTCACATTCCTCTCCAGAGTCTGCCTGGTGCCTCTGGCATAACTGGTCTGGTGCCATGTTTTTCATTGGTGTTGCAGGGGACCCCACGGTCTCTCCCCACTCTCTTTGCTGCTGCCATGCCTCCCCCTCCTCTCTCTCGCTCTCTTCACCTGCTTTCCTGCCATCTCTGCTGGCTATCTCCTCCCCCATCTGCAATTCCGAGGCTGCTCTCTCCTTTGCGGTGAGATCTCCATCATCCATCTGCAGCCGCGCTGGTCTCCCATGCTCTCCAAACTCCTGTCTCCTTTCTGCAGGTTCACCGGCTTCTCCTGTCATGAGGTGGGATGTTCTCCCCACCGGCGCTATGGGCCCACAGCTCTTCAGCGCGCTCGCCAGGGCCATCTCCTGAACCTGCGCTCCTTAACAGGTACCACTCTATAGCTCGCTGATTCCGATGATCGCCCGCTATATTCCTGGGTACACGGTGAGTTCAGGGGGGTTGATTTTGACAATTTTGCAGGAGGGGTGCAGGAGCACTCTCCTCACATGTCCTCCGCGACCAGAGCCGGAACCGGAAGTTTGTCATTATTATTTTAAAAGCGAAACCACAGTAATTTGACAATAAATGGCTTTACCCCACCACTAATCATGAGTGGAGAAAAAGTTTTGGTGTTATCATTTATATTCACTGAAAAAAGGCCAAGAAAGCAAAAATTCTGCCAGGGTATGTAAACATTTGAGCACAACTGTAGATGCCTTATACTGTATATATATATATATATATATATATATATATGTATACACCTGTCCTCTGCTTTTGACACAGTTGACCACTGCCTTCTACTACAGATTCTCTCTTTCTTTGGCATCAAAGACCTCGCCCTATCCTTGATCTCCTCATACCTCTCCAACCGCACATTCAGAGTCTCCCAGTCACACACTACCTCCTCATCCCACCCTTTGTCTGTTGGAGTCCCCCAAGGCTCGGTTCTAGGACCCCTACTCTTCTCAATGTATACACTTGGCCTGGGGCAACTCATAAAGTCCCACGGATTCCAGTACCACCTTTATGCCAATGATACTCAGATCTACCTCTCTGGCCCAGATGTCACCTCTCTGCTCTCCAAAATCCCGGAGTGTCTATCAGCCATATCCTCCTTCTTCTCCTCCTGCTTCCTCAAACTGAATATGGACAAATCTGAACTGATCATCTTTCCCCCATCTCACAGATCTTCCTTACCTGACCTATCTATAACAATTGACAACATCACTCTTTCCCCTGTACTGGAGGTCCGTTGCCTTGGAGTAACCCTTGACTCTGCCCTGTCCTTTAAACCGCACATCCAAACTCTCTCCACCTCCTGTCGCCTCCAGCTCAAAAATATTTCCAGAATCCGTCCCTTCCTCAACCCTCACTCTACTAAAATGCTTGTGCACACCCTCATCATCTCCCGTCTCGACTACTGCAACATCCTTTTCTGTGGCCTCCCTGCTAACACCCTCGCACCTCTCCAGTCCATCCGTAACTCTGCTGCCCGACTAATTCATCTCTCTCCTCGCTACTCCTCCGCTTCTCCCCTATGCAAATCTCTCCACTGGCTCCCACTCCCTCAGCGTATCCAATTCAAATTTCTAATACTGACCTACAAGGCCATCTATAACCTGTCGCCTCCATATATCTCTGAACTAATCTCCCGATATCTTCCCTCACGGAATCTCCGATCCTCCCAAGACCTCATTCTCTCCTGCACACTTATTCACTCCTCACCTAACCACCTCCAAGACTTCTCCCGAATATCCCCATCCTCTGAAATTCTTTGCCCCAACACGTCCGACTATCAACCACACTCGAATCCTTCAGACGGAACCTGAAAACCCACCTCTTCACGAAAGCTTGCACCCTGCAAAGATCCCCGCTGCCTCCTCACCACTACTGGAGCTACCAACTCACATTCACTGGAGCTGCTGCAACCCGCCAACCTACTTTCTCCTTCCCCACCATCCTGCAGAATGTAAGCCCGAGGGGTCCTCTCTCCCCTCTATATCAGTCTGTGATTGTTAGTTTACTTTAAGTGATATCTGTAATCTGTATGTATCCCCTTCACATGTACAGCACCATGGAATCAATGGCACTATAGAAATAAATATTAATAATAATATATGTATATATAAAATCTTAGTAAGCTTGAATATATTTGTATAAAATGTGATTCAGTGAGGAAGGGGTGCTTATTCTATTCCTGCTGCAATGTAAGAGGTACACATTAACCTACCAAGACCTAAAACTGACAAACCTTATTATAATCATTCTTATGTGTACCTTTATAATCTGGGCACCTTGTGCTGCTAGTGAAATTGTTCTGACCTCTAATCTGCAAGCAGTGTTTATATTAAGATCCTCACAGCACTATATTAGCTGTACTATCTAGTTTATGCTATGATCCTTTATATTCCTGACAGCTATAGACCACTTACTTCATTGCTTTATTGAGCTGACTCTTTTCCATGTCAGTCATAAATAATTAGCTTTTTTCCCTACAGTAAATTAGTCTGCATTATAATACTAGCATATTGGTACTTCCTTCTGCCTACACACGTTATGCTGTGCTATAACGTACATTCATTTTCAAGCTAGTTTCTATGTTTTGACAACACATTTTCTTCATAAACTTTGGCTTGTTTCATATCAATACTGGTTCTAGATCGATAGCACTTGTGTTAGGTTTCTGTACAGCCTTGTACTTACAATAGTGAAGTACAGTTCTGAGGATAGGTAATAAATGTATGAATGCTGGGCCACCTATTGCCGGAATCTCCTAGATCACCAGAATTTGAAGCTGCAGCCCTCCATTCCAGAGGGCTTTGAAAGATGTGGAGGTCACATGTACACCCTTTGGCAGAGGTCGGAGCTCAGCATTAGGGCTGGCTGTCAGTCAGTGCTGGGGGTGTGGTTACATCTTTCACTTGCTATACACTGAGCGATGACTGAACCCGTTGCCACCGCTATGACTTAATGACAAATAATGCAGAGAAGAATAAATTTCATTTCATTCTGGTAGCATGTCTCAAAGTGCTGGCTCTGGGCAAGTTGAGAACTCTATATATAAGCAAATTAACACCATATCTGCAGGTTAATAGCATTTTTTCACGTGACAGCTTCCACTTAAGGGGCTGTTGATGATAGCTGAGTACATCTCTGTGAGGGATCTCACAGGGGGAGGGGGTGTCGACTTCGCTCACCTCGGGGGAAGGGAGAGAAGGACCCATCAAGGATCGGCTCTCTGGCACCACCACTTGCCTCTGGTCAGTCAGGGAACTGCACCGAGGGCAAATAGTCACTGGAAAGGCTTCCCTTATAGGTACGAGCTAGTGAGGCGCTCCCAGTGAGGGGGGATATATATCACCAGTCCAGGCTGGGGATATATATATAAACCTCCCGGCCATCACTGCCAGAGTTCTTCCCTAAAACAATACGGTATTCTGCCACCAGTTCCTCATTTGAAATAAGCCCTGTCTGACAGCAGGCTTATATCGGGTCAGAAATCAACCCGGTAGTGTATCATATAACCAACCAAGGTGGACGTGGAGATTCGTGGATCAAGATAAAAGAGCAGCCCAAGATTAATTTTATATTGAATCGCCTAAAAGGCGCACTAGAAATATATAATCATATATTTACAGAACAATATACAAGTATGCAGTCAGGAGTGTAGTACACAGGATAGGGTATAGATAGGTTGCAATTACCGTGTTATGCAGCATGTGACCACAGAGAGACGCTGATGGATCACAGGTCCAAATCTTAGTTACATGGTTCCCTTGGCAGCATCTGATAACGGGTCCTCCTGCCAGTAGAAAACTGAGCTCCAAATGAGGAGCTGCCACTTATCTCCTAGGCTGCTCCACCCACACTCTGCACCCACCCCTGGGTTTGTGCAGCCTCTCTCTTCCCATCCTGAAAATATGATTTTCAGTCCAGAACTGTGGATGGCCCATAACTTTCCGCCTGAAGCTCTGAATGGGTCGGTGGTGCCGCCACATGGTTCCGCTGGATTTTATCTGCACAGAGAGACTAAATATGCCTACTGTATGTAATTCCTGTTAGCTATGCTTTATAACTCCATAATGCAGGGTTCTGGAGGTGGCTAAATAATATGGGCCTGTGGGGAAAGGAATGCTGATTCTGATAATGTGGTCGGCTAGACTCAGAGATATTGCAGGGTCATTTTCCAGATTCAATACCTCAGAGTCTGCTGTGACTTGTTGTACTGCTGTATCTCCATGTGCTTGCTCAGACAAAGGGAGCCAGCTGGCTGCAGCTGCAGATGATTTTGCATCCTTGTGTTAAGAGCTTCAAAGAGTTTGTTCCTGGCTCTTTTAATTAAAGATAAACATTGGATTTTTATGGCCTTGGGGAATGCATGCCAAAGGAGGAGGAAAACTGGGGTCTGAAGCAAGTATTTTTGGTTCAAAATTATCTTGATGGGAAATTCCATCAGAAATCAAAATGATACAATTTTCCTATATCTCACAAGCTCTCTATAATCTCTGTAAGCCCTAAGGCTCAGGACCCCAGTTCTATTAATTTGTATTTGTATTTCAATATTATCAACTATTCCGTGGACAGATAACTGTTTGGTGCCCCATGATCCCTTGAATGATACATATTGTAAGTATTAAATTTAGACACAGTTCCTTTAAAATACTAAATGTGGCTAACTCCTCCCAAAAATGTCTCAAATAATGGTAATGGTGCTTTAATATTGAGTTTTGTCACATGCTAGGTGGTGCTGTTGTGGCTTATGTCCAAGCACCACGCAAAATGGGAATCTGTCATATGTTCCAATGGGGCCATAGAGTATAATGATGCCAACAAAGCGATTGTGTGCTCTGTCATGCATCATTTTTGGGCGCATATGTAATAGACTGTCTGGGTGTCCTTCTCCAGTAAGCGTGCATGCCCCAAAATGATGCATGGCAGAGCACAAATTCGCTTTGTCGACATCATTATAGTCTATGGCCCCATAGGCGCCTATGCACGAATCTCGTTTTGTGGGGGGTTCGAACATAAGCCCCAATGGAATCACGGATTGTGTGACAAAACAGTGTGAAAGCACCCTAAACTGCCAATAATATATATTATATAAGAGCATATAAGTGGTATAAAATACAGTGAAAAGGTTAGAACATGTTTCTTATTACTAAAAAATGAATTAGGTACATATATCTCTAATTTTGTCTTTGGCTTTTCTTCTGACTTTAAATCACAGGTAATAGACTATACTCATTGAATAAAGTAAAATGTCACTTCTTTACAATACAGATAACAATGAGATAAATGTATCTATATGAAAGACATTTCTGAGTTACGATGAGCGTCTTTAGAAAGTGTGTATGAATATATATTAGTGCTGAGATCACTCTGCTTTAAAATAAATGAAAAAAGCCAATATGGGAAACAGAAATCTAAAGCATATAACAAATAAAAATTGATAGTTTCAGGCTACCAGTAAAATGAAATGCCTTCCCAGAATGCGTTCACCATTAAAATAGAGCAGACTCGGAAAATAGGCTGCCAAAATAGCACTTTCATAAGAAATGTTTACAAAGTTCCTTTAAGGCACATATTAATCTGATAAAATATATAAAAAATATATGATAAGTCAAAATAATTATTGTTGTTATCATACAGTTTTGAATCTAATATGCCATCTTTCTTTTTGAACATTTTTCTTAACTTTATATCTAATCTCCTGGAGGAGAGTTGAACCAAATTTTGTGACTTTTGAAAAAAGTCACATATTGTTAATTTGTTTATAACATCTGGAAAAGCCATACTAATTTAGAAATCAGAAAACTAAATGTAAAAAGAAAACATGAAAAAAAGGATATATCGGTAGATGTATTTTGCAAATCAAAGAGTCAGCTATTCACTCTAAAAAAAACTGTCGATTATGCAATAATGAACTGGGCGCATAAAGTTGTCATCAGATTCTGTTCAGTTTAACAACATTTGCAGACAATTATGAAAAGTTTGTACACAGCAAAAGATGGCCATGTATCATATGACAATGCAGAGGAGCAGGGCCGGCTCCAGGTTTTTATGGGCCCCGGGCGAAAGAGCCTCAGTGGGCCCCTTTAACACAGACCACGATTCATGATGCACAGATACAGCAGAGAAATATAGGTACAGTACAATGCCAAATACTTCACTTCTTCCATTACATGAGTGATATCTATTGTAAATTGTACAATAGCTCAAAAACCGCCAAATCCTCACAGCGCACAGAACAGACTGGACAGTACAGTCCTCCATACAATATTATGGGCACCACAGTCTCCCCTTCATCACCCATATAATACCCCATGCAGGATGTCACCCCCCATATAATGCTCCATACAGAATACTGGACCCAAAATAATGCTCCATACAGAATACTGGACCCAATATAATGCTCCATACAGGATACTGGTCCCCATATAATGCTCCATACAAAATATGGAGCTCTCCTCTGCGCTGTACTGCGTTCTGCACTGTTACGGCTCAGGAAAGGGCGCTGTGGAAAGACTCCCCATTATCATCATGATCGTCTCCCCATCATCATCATTTCCTCCTTATCATCATCATTGCCTCCCCATTATCATCAATGCCTGCCCATCATCATCTTCTCCCCATCATCAATGCCTGCCCATTATCATCAATGCCTGACCATTATCATCATCTTCTCCCCATCATCATCATCAATGCCTCCCCATTATCAGCAATGCCTGCCCATCATCATCTTCTCCCCATCATCAATGCCTGCCCATTATCATCAATGCCTGACCATTATCATCATCTTCTCCCCATCATCATCATCAATGCCTCCCCATTATCAGCAATGCCTGCCCATCATCACACACAGACAGCACACAAGCACTCTCTCACATACATACACACATACATACACACACAAAGCACCGCACTACATACACACAGAGACACACACACACGTCTTACCTGTCCGGCGTCCCCGCGCTCTGTGCCACAGCCGGCCGCTGAATGATGACGTCATTCAGCGGCGCTGCTGTGAGAGGAAGCGCCGGCGCCCCCTGGAGCCCGGAGCTGCGGCAGCGGAGGCACGGAGAGGTAAGTATTGTGCCAGCTGATGCCGGGGCCCTGAGCAAGCGGGGGGGGCCAGTGGCGGCGCTGACACCGCTCTCCTCTGGGCACGGGGGTGCCAGACTGCGAGTGGGCCCCCCCGCCTGCTCAGGGTCCCGGCACTTGCCCGGGTGTGCCGGGTGCTGACGCCGGCCCTGCAGAGGAGACCTTATTAATATTTCTTCCTAAGAACTTCTGCCATCTTTGATTCAGCCTTGTCTGTGAACAATTCTTCAGATAATTTTTAGACATAATGAAGCTCTAAGTATTTTTTATTTACAGTCATGGGCAAAAGTGTTGGCACCCTTGAAATTGATCCAGAAAATGAATTTTTTCTCCCAGAAAATTATTGCAAAAACACGTTTTGTTATACACATATTTATTTCCTTTGTGTGTATTGCAACAACACAAAAAAGAGAAATAATGGCAAATTGGACAGAGCTTTACACAAAACCTCAAAAATGAGCTGGAAAAAATTGTTAGCACCCTCAACTAAATATTTTGTTGCACACCCTTTGAAATAAATAATTGCAATCAATTGCTTCCTATAACTATTAAAAAGCTTCTTACACCACTCTACTGTAATTTTTGACCACTCTTATTCAGCAAAGTGCTCCAGGGCTCTGTTATTTGTAGGGTGACTTCTCCCAACTGAAATCTTAAG
>JARQOD010000001.1:259836581-259924077 GCA_033576555.1 Oophaga sylvatica
CTTTATTGCGCTGTTACCACGATCCATCAAATTTCATATTCTGTTCATATGGCATTTCATTAAAATAAAACAGAAAGAAAAATCTTTAGCATCCATTATGTTGACAACTACTGACATTTTGGTTAAATACATTTAATCTCCTTAGAGAAAAATTATAGAAACCAAAGTCGACCTTATGAACTTTGAGCCTATGAGCAGTTTGAGAACAGAGAAAAATAATACACTAAAAAGTGAAAATTAAGAAACAAGTATGTTTTTTAGGGTTTATGTATATGGCCATGTTAATATTTTGGACCAACTCAGACTTGATTAAGTCTATAATATGGCATAAAAAGGCATCTATATACTTCCAATTAGCAAAACAAAATATCACATGCTGTATCAGATTCCATATTATGGAGGTTTTATGATGCTCTGTAAAACAGTTACAGTACCTGGCGAAAGTATTCGGCCCCCTGGAACTTTTCAAAATTTTCCCACATATCATGCTTCAAACATAAACATACCAAAAGTAAATTTTTGGTGAAGAATCAACAACAACTGGGACACAAATGTGAAGTTGAACGAAATTTATTGGTTATTTTAAATTTTTGTGGAAATACAAAAACTGAAAAGTGGGGCATGTAATATTATTCGGCCCCTTTAACTTAATACTTTGCTGCGCCACCTTTTGCTGCGATTACAGCTGCAGTCGCTTGGGGTATGTCTCTATCAGTTTTGTACATCGAGAGACTGAAATTCTTGCCCATTCTTCTTGGCAAACAGCTCGAGCTCAGTGAGGTTGGATGGAGATCATTTGTGAACAGCAGTTTTCAGCTCTTTCCACAGATTCTCGATTCTTCCCATCAATTTTAACAATCTTCCCTGTCCCTGCTGAAGAAAAGTTCCAGGAGGCCGAATACGTTCACAAGGCACTGTATGTAGAGAGGTGCTGCATGGTGGTACATCTAGTGCCTATGACTCCACAGTAAGAATACATTGAAACTTTGTGTCACAGCTCTCGCATGCCCATTATATATAGTCAAATTATTCAAATTATTATGACATTGTCAGAAAATAATAACTGTTGTTCACTACTTCTGCCAGTGGTTTTATGAATTTATCAAGGCTTTTTATCTACTTCTTGGCAACAAAGAGCTATTATTCCAATACAGTTTTGTGTGAAAATTGGTGACTTTTCACAATTTTGCTAACGTTGGGTGGAAAAGTGTAAGTGGTATGCAAATAAGAACTAACACAGATTTATAAATTTTGACTATTTAAAAATATGCTAAATAGTAACAATTCTTACTGCAGGAGGAGGTGGCATAAAAAGTTGAAAAACAGCTCTAGACAGAAAGATAATAAATACCAACAAAATAAAAAAATAGGTGCTAATAAGTCTCATAAAATATAAATGTTATTGAAAATATGAAAAATAATAATTCATCAAATGCTGAGTGCCCAAAATTGGACCACAACTATACATGGATATATATATGTAAAAAATGCTGAGGATGCACAATAAACGGATCCAAGTGAATCCATAATTATTACAATGAAAATAGTATTCAAAATTAATAAAAAGCAAAGTACTTACATTAAGTGATGCACCAAAATAGGAATGTGCATAGTGTGGTTACTAAGCCCCTACGTGCGTTTCACCCAAGCTTCGTCAGGGGAGGTGGTATAAAAAGTTGAAAAATTGCTCTAGACAGAAAGATGTCTGAATTTATAAACTGATAAATGTACTGTGAAAAACAGCAAAACTAATTAAAAAATTCCCCTTGTGATAAATTCTGATGGTCAGTTGCAAATGTTATGCATTCCTTGAATGTAAAAATATTAAACATTTACTGGTGCTAACCTTACTCAGCTACAGATACGGTGATGAAATATTGCATTAATATCTCCTTTGTAAACTGTACTATAGGCACGGACTGTGTGAGGCTATTTCATACAGTAAAGTCATTCTGTAAATAACGTCACCTTTTTCTCACATCTGTTTTCTCTTAAGGAACTGTCAAAGTGTAAGCTAAAGTGCTTGGATAATTACGCTGGAAGAAGTTCACATTTTGACAGTTAATGCTTCGGCTGCTTTGAAACTTTTCTCGAGTGCCATGGAATTTGATAACTTGTTCCTTAGTTTGTACACCCACGAGTAAAGATTCACGTCTACTGTGTTTCCTGTCATGGTAAAAGTCTAGTACAAGGACGTTACCTTTCTCGTGTAGTATCATACTGAACATGCAATTCAAGAGGATAATTATTTGCGAAGTTCACATTCTGCCACCTGGCCTGATCTACAGTGCTGAGAGCCATTCTTCTAATAAAGCACAAAAGAATAAGGATGACTGAGGACAAAGCTAAACTAAAACTCATGTCACATTTACACTGCACATTATATGGATGAGTTTATTACAGTTAAACTTATGAACAAGGCAGACCATTGAAAATTCTACGTAGCTCTTCGGATCCATGCATTATTCACATGGCTTTAGCAACATATTGTTTGTTTAGTAAAATAATTAGATAATATTTCAAGTCAGTGATTCTCAACTTTACCATTCAAGGGGACATTCTATTCTTAACCATACCTCAAAGGAATGTAGCATTGGGCTATGTGAAGAATTCTATAATTTTATATTCTGGTCAAGGTTTGCTAATTCTTTTGCCTAGATAAAGTAGAAACCATTGAAACGGTTCAGAGCATAGATAAAATAAAAAGCATTGGACCGATACACATGGTCTTTGAGTCTTTCCTCGGTTCAGGGGTCAGCAAGACTGAATTCCAGGGCAATCAGTATCCACAAATAAAGGGGTTCTGAACACCTGAATAAGTATCAATGCTTTTTATTTTATTCAAGGATATTACTAAATTTTTGTTCTATTTTTCTAACCCTCCATACCCTATGATCAAGCATTGATTGCTCTTGAATACCACTTGGACAAGTAGAAACACTGTATTCCAAATTGAGCACAATACATACTAGAAGTTATTTCATTTTTGTCCTTTTTTACCAGATTTACTGCCTACAGATATAAAGCTGCTCCATGGGCACATTTCTTCTCCCCACTTTGGACATGTTATATATGGTGTGTTGGGAAGAGTTATATGTATATGCTTATTCTCAAAAAAAATCCATTCTTCACAAATGGGTGGTATATATACTAAATTGAAGATGTGCTCCTTGTGTAGAGAGGCAGTATGGCGACTGTGCCATACTTTACAGCTTAGCTAAACAAAATTACTTCTAACTAGTGTTGAGCGATACTGCCCGATATCCATAAGTATCGGATCGGATTGGATCGGACCGATACCCAAAAAGTATCAGGTATCGCCGATTCAGATACCGGAAACCCAATGCAAGTCAATGGGACAGAAATATCGTAATTAAAAAAAACCTATCTTTCCTTGTAAACACTAGATATCCTCACATATAATACATATTTCACACATGTAGGGGTTAATTAAAGGTGTAAATTCGTTGTAAAAAACACATTTTTTTCTACGAAAACCCCTACATGTGTGAAATTTTGCACACATACACTCATGTAATTGTTAGTGAAAACCATATATCAAACTACATGAAATGACATGGTTAACTGTATGTAAACCATGTGTCATTTCATGTCAGGTCTGTAATTTCACAAAATCCGGCAATTGAATTAGCGGCTATTATACTATCTAGAAGTGTATGTACTATAAATATATATATGTGTCACAAATTCAATGACATGTATATATATATATGAGGTGTAAAATTGTTGAAAAAAAATACGTGGGCTCCCGCCCTATTTTCTCGACCAGACAGACAAAGCCAGCGAATGGGGGCAGATAATAATAGCCCAGAGAGGGACCATTATTTTTAGCCCCCCCTAACTACTAACATCTGCCCCAGACACCCCAGAAAAGGCAAATCTATAATTAGATTTGCCCTTTCTGGCACTTTGCCCGTCTATTCCCATTGCCCTGTAGCGGTGGCGAACGGGTTAATAATGGGTTAAAGCCACCTTGCTATTGAAAGGTGACTTTAAGCCAGGTTAATAATTGAGAGCTGTCAATTAGACAACTATCAATTATTAATCCTATTGTATGAAATAAAAATAAAACACACACACTTTATTTAAAAATCATTTTAATTAAATAAACACACAGTTTTTGACCATATTTTATTTTACTGCCATTCCTTGCAAAGCCCTTGTTCACCTGTAATAAAAATAAAATAATAAAGCAACATTATTCTTACCTATCCGATGTTCAGTCAGGTCCCCCGATGTAATCCTTCTGAAAGGGTTAATGTTTACTGCAGGGACCGCAGCTAATGCTGACAGCCTTGCAGTAAACCCCCGACTGAATCATCTCCTCTCCTGGCTGACAGGAGAGGAAGTGGTTAGCATAATTGATTGCTTCCCACTTTCACTTCAGGTCAGCCAGGGACACCGCACATCATGAGTGACGTCAGAGGGAATCCCAGGTGACCTGAAGTGAACTAATTAACAAAAATAGGGGATCCCCTCGAAAAAAAAATGGCGTGGGGTCCCCCCTTTTTTTGTTAACCAGCCTGATGAAGCAGACTACTGAAGCCTGATATTTTAGGCTGTTAAGGATCCAAGATCCATGAACCTTGCACGCCTGATAATACCAGGTCACAGCAGTCTGCTTAGCTTGGCTGGTTAACAAAAATAGGGGATCCCCTCGAAAAAAAAATGGCGTGGGGTCCCCCTATTTTTGTTAACCAGTCTGATGAAGCAGACTACTGAAGCCTGATATTTTAGACTGTTAAGGATCCAAGATCCATGAACCTTGCAAGCCTGATAATACCAGGTCACAGCAGTCTGTTTAGCTTGGCTGGTTAACAAAAATAGGGGATCCCCTCAAAAAAAAAATGGCGTGGGGGTCCCCCTATTTTTGTTAACCAGCCAAGTAAAAATCAGACTGCTGCAGCCTGGTATTAAAAGACTGTTAAGGCCCATGGATTTTGGCTCTCAACAGCTTAAAAATACCAGGCTGCAGCAGCCCCACAATTGGCGCATCCAAAGATGCGCCAATTGTGGCATTTTACCTGGCTCTTCCTACTTGCCCTGTAGCGGTGGCAAGCGGGGTAATAAGGGGTTAATGTCACCTTTGATTGAACGGTGACAATAAGCCCGGTTAATAATGGAGAGGCGTCAATAAGACACCGATCCATTATTAATCAAAGTTTGTAAATTTTTAAAAAAATACACAGCCAGAATAAAGTCTTTTAATGAAATAAAACACAACACAGTTTTCATTATTTTTATTTCACGCTCATCCTGCGACGCCATCGATCTCCTGTAAAAAAAGAAAAATAACAAACCAACACAAATAGTCCCTGTCCGACGCAGTCCAAAATCACGAGTGTCCCACGACGAGTCCAGCTCTGCTACATATGCATGCCAGGCTGAGCCTGACATCCAGATACAGCAGAGCTGCTTACCATAGGTGTTTCCCCGGCGGTGACGCTGTGGAGCCCAGCTGCGACTGGATCCATATCTTTCAGAAGGGTGCACTGAAGGAATACACCACTAGAGGTCCAATATATACATTCACACACCTTCACCCATTCCAAAGACCACCAGAGGGAGCTGTTTAGACATATAAAAGGAGAGTGAACACAGGAAAGAGGGCTCAGTCAGTTTGCAGTAAGGTGAAGTGCAGAGCTGAGATTAGAGAAAGGCTGCAGAGCAATTCAGTTCAAGAGAGTGGAGGCTAGTAAAAGTGGAACAGAAACCACTCAAGCCTAGTCAGAGCTGAAGCAAGTAAGTGCAGCTCAGTGAGAAAGCGTGCCGACTCTTAGAGAGCGGTGAAGAGGCAGCCCACCAACTGCCAGTGTGTGATCGTGTGAGGGCCCGGGTAGGCCGAAGGTGAGTGGAAAGTTAATGAGACAGAGGAGCCTTCATAGCTCATCTCAGCAAGTATTGACTGGACACCGGGGTCCGAGCCTATAGGGATCTCCACGACCCATTAGGAGAACACCGGAGTTCCTGGAGGACTACAAGTCACAGGAGTACCACAGAGCTGATACGTAGCAGAATCAGGAGGACGGAGTCTGGCAGGATCCGCCATAAAAGACCCTGTCCTTTCAGAGAAAAGGTCCAACCACAAGGTCAACCAGGTACAGGACGGAGACCAAGCTAGGCCCAGCTACACGCAGGCCAAGACTTCATTACAAAAAGGCAGAGAACAGGAGGCCACACACCTATCCAGTGGGAGAATCTGGATGTGCACCCTTCACCCTACAGTGCTCCGGGGAGTGCCTGCAACATCTTCTGTAAAGGTACCAAAGTGACTTATGTGTGTGTCTACCTTATTACCCCTAACTGCCGGGTCCCCGTCTGTCCTGCATCCCTACACATCTATCTGCCCTGAAGGACTCAGCCTTACCTGTGGAAGGCTTAACATCTAGCTGCACAATATTAACCCTTCAGTGGATCTGCACAGCAGCGCTGGTCACTCTGACCAGGTACCATAGGTGGCGTCAAGAATCCCCATACCAATATTCAATTCACCTGTAAATATACCACATTAAATGATGAGCACCAGAGCCACGGACTGAGCTGTGTCGCCGTGACATCCCCCCATTGTAGTCTATAGGCTCAGATCCGAGTTCCCATTGCTCTGGAGGGCGACTCATCTCTTCTGGCATCACGAACAGGATTGCGTGCCCTGCAGCAACGGAGTAACTTGTGCCCGTTGCCACCGGGTACTGTGTGCCTCACTAAAAGACTGTTGCATGTAGTGGTGAAGGTTTCCCGCCATTTGCCCGCCATTGCCCGCCATTTACAGCGCCACGGCGCGAAAAACTAGTGGGCGTACCTGCAAAAGCGTGCTGAGTCCTGGACACGCCCCCAACACTGACGCGGCGGCAGGTCCTGTGGAGAGCTGCAATGAACGCTCTGACGTCAGAGCGCCGGCGACGCAGGTCCTTCTCACAACTGTGCCCTGAGGAAGCTGCGGCCTACAGGAGAAGGTAGGCCACGCTTAACTAGGGGGGTGCAGACATGTCGCAGCAGCAAGCCGACAGCGCGGCCCAGGCTGACCGCCCCAATGACTTACCCACCGGCGCTGCCGCACAGGCTGGAAATGCTGGCCCTCACCTGGTCCTGTGGCCCCGATAGTATTGCTGACGCTGCCATACATGCCTGGAGTGAAGTGGCTCGCTCAGTACAGCGGTAAGCCAGACACCCTGTCAGGGTTCAAGCGAAAAATATGCAGTATAATGGACATGTACGCTATATCAGAAAAGCAGAGAGCTGCAGTGGTAGTGGGACAACTGACTGGTGCTGCAGAGAGAGAAGTAGAGACATGGTCAGCTGCAGACCAGGAATCAGTGCTTGCAATTTTCTTAAAGCTACAGACTATATTTGAGGACCGCACTGAAACAGATCTCCGGATTAGGTTTTACCAATGCTCCCAGAAACCAGATGGTAGCATTAGGGACTACGCCTGCCGACTACAGGGGGCCCTGTGAGCTCTCAGACAGGTTAACCCCATAAGTGTCACCAATGAAAATAAAATGTTGAAAGAACAATTTGCACGGGGACTGAGGTCCCAAGCTGAAAGCAGAACTGTGCATTGGTGGTCCTTGGATCATCCTGACGCTACCTTTGATGCCCTTAACCCCTCTCTGCCATCAGACGTACTATTCCGTCCATGTGACCCTGGACCTAATTCCCATGGACGGAATAGTACGTCATGGGCGATCAGCTGCGCTCCCGGGGTGAGCGCAGCTGATCGCCGCCGGGTGTCACGGACCGCTCCCGGCACATTAACCCCTGGCACACCGCGATCAAACATGATCGCGGTGTACCCGGGGCACAGGGGAGGATCGCGCAGGGTGGGGGCTCCCTGCGCGCTCCCCTGAGACCCACAGAGCAGCGCGATGTGTCGCGCTGTTCCGAGGGTCCGTCCTCCCTCCAGGTCCCCGGATCCAAGATGGCGCCGGGGTCCTGCAGGGAGGCGGCTTCCTCAGTGCTTGCTGAGAGCAGGCGCTGGGGAAGCCTGCAGCAGTGCCAGAGAATCGCTGGTGTGACAGAGTGCTGTGCACACTGTCACACCAGCGATCTGCTAAAATACAGTGGTGTCCCACCCTGGGACAAAGTATAAAAGTAAAAAAAATAAAAATAAAAAGTGGTAAAAAAATCATAAAAAAAAAAAAATATTCCCCAATAAATTCATTCTTTCCTGTAAATAAAAAAAAACAAAACAATAAAAGTACACATATTTGGTATCGCCGCGTCCGTAACGACCCCCCTATAAAACTGTCCCACTAGTTAACCCTTTAGTGAACCCCTTAAAAAAAAAAAAGAAGAAAACGAAGCAAAAAATCAATGCTTTATCATCATACCGCCGAACAAAAAGTGGAATAACACGCGATCAAAAAGACCGAGATAAATAAACATGGTACCGCTGAAAACGTCATCTTGTTCCGCAAAAAACGAGCCATGATACAGCATCATCAGCGAAAAAATAAAAAAGTTATAGCTCGCAGAATAAAGCGATGCAAAAATAATAATTTTTTATATAAAATTGTTTTCATTCTATAAAAGCGCCAAAACATAAAAAAATTATATAAATGAGGTATCGCCATAATCGTACTGACCTGAAGAATAAAACTGCTTTATCAATTTTACCACACGCGGAACGGTACAAACGCCTCCCCCAAAAGAAATTCATGAATTGCTGATTTTTGTTCATTCTAACCTCCCAAAAATCGAAATAAAAAGCGATCAAAAAATGTCACGTGCTCAAAAATGGTACCAATAAAAACGACACCTCGTCCCGCAAAAAATAAGACCTCACATGACTCTGTGGGCCAAAATATGCAAAAATTATAGCTCTCAAAATGTGGTGATACAAAAAACTATTTTTTGCAATAAAAAGCGTCTTTTAGCGTGACAGCTGCCAATCATAAAAACCCGCTATAAATAGTAAATCAAACACCCTTTATCACCCCCTTAGTTAGGGAAAAATAATAAAATTAAAAAAATGTATTTATTTCCATTTTCCCGTTAGGGTTAGGGTTGCGGCTAAAGTTAGGGTTAGGGTTGGCGCTAACGTTAGGATTAGGATTAGGGTTGGGATTACGGTTAAGGGTGTGTTAGGGTTAGGTTTGTGGTTAGGGTTGGGACTAGGGTTAGGGGTGTGTTGGGGTTAGGGTTGGAGTTAGAATTGGAGGGTTTCTGCTGTTTAGGCACATCAGGGGCTCTCCAAATGTGACATGGCGTCTGATCTCAATTCCAGCCAATTCTGCGTTGAAAAAGTCAAACGGTGCTCCTTCACTTCTGAGCTCTGCCATGCGCCCAAACAGTAGTTTACTCCCGCATATGGGGTATCAGCGTACTCTGGACCACAAGAGTTATTGTGCAATTTGTCCTATTTCTCCTGTTGGGAAAATAAAAAACTGGGGGCGACAAAATCATTTTTGTAAAAAAAAAAATGATTTTTTTGTTTTTACGGCTGTATGTTATAAAACTTCTGTGAAGCACTTGGAGCTTCATAGCGCTCACCACACTTCTAGATAAGTTCCATGTGGGGTCTATTTTCCAAAATGGGGTCAATTGTGGGGGGTTTCCACTGTTTAGGCGCATCAGGGGTTCTCCAAATGCGACATGACGCCCCCAGACCATTCCATCAAAGTCTGCAATCCAAAACGTCACTACTTCCCTTCCGAGCCCCGACGTGCGCCCATACAGTAGTTTACTCCCACATATTGGGTATCAGCATACTCAAGACAAATTGGACAACAACTTTTGGGGTCCAATTTCTCCTGTTACCCTTGTGAAAATAAAATATTGGGGGCGAAAAAATCATTTTTGTAAAAAAAAAAAGGATTTTTTATTTTTACGGCTGTACGTTATAAACTTCTGTGAAGCACTTCGGGGTTCAAAGTGCTCACCACACATCTAGATAAGTTCCTTGTGGGGTCTATTTTCCAAAATGGGGTCATTTGTGGGGGGTTTCCACTGTTTAGACGCATCAGGGGCTCTCCAAATGCGACATGACTCCCCCAGACCATTCCATCAAAGTCTGCAATCCAAAACGTCACTACTTCCCTTCCGAGCCCCGACGTGCGCCCATACAGTAGTTTACTCCCACATATTGGGTATCAGCGTACTCAGGACAAATTGGACAACAACTTTTGGGGTCCAATTTCTCCTGTTACCCTTGTGAAAATAAAATATTGGGGGCGAAAAAATCATTTTTGTAAAAAAAAAAAAGATTTTTTATTTTTACGGCTGTACGTTATAAACTTCTGTGAAGCACTTCGGGGTTCAAAGTGCTCGCCACACATCTAGATAAGTTCCTTGTGGGGTCTATTTTCCAAAATGGGTCATTTGTGGGGGGTTTCCACTGTTTAGACGCATCAGGGGCTCTCCAAATGCGACATGACTCCCCCAGACCATTCCATCAAAGTCTGCAATCCAAAACGTCACTACTTCCCTTCCGAGCCCCGACGTGCGCCCATACAGTAGTTTACTCCCACATATTGGGTATCAGCGTACTCAGGACAAATTGGACAACAACTTTTGGGGTCCAATTTCTCCTGTTACCCTTGTGAAAATAAAATATTGGGGGCGAAAAAATCATTTTTGTAAAAAAAAAAAAAGATTTTTTATTTTTACGGCTGTACGTTATAAACTTCTGTGAAGCACTTCGGGGTTCAAAGTGCTCACCACACATCTAGATAAGTTCCTTGTGGGGTCTATTTTCCAAAATGGGGTCATTTGTGGGGGGTTTCCACTGTTTAGACGCATCAGGGGCTCTCCAAATGCGACATGACTCCCCCAGACCATTCCATCAAAGTCTGCAATCCAAAACGTCACTACTTCCCTTCCGAGCCCCGACGTGCGCCCATACAGTAGTTTACTCCCACATATTGGGTATCAGCGTACTCAGGACAAATTGGACAACAACTTTTGGGGTCCAATTTCTCCTGTTACCCTTGTGAAAATAAAATATTGGGGGCGAAAAAATCATTTTTGTTGAAAAAAAAGGATTTTTTATTTTTACGGCTGTACGTTATAAACTTCTGTGAAGCACTTCGGGGTTCAAAGTGCTCACCACACATCTAGATAAGTTCCTTGTGGGGTCTATTTTCCAAAATGGGGTCACTTTTGGGGGGTTTCCACTGTTTAGGCGCATCAGGGGCTCTCCAAATGCGACATGACTCCCCCAGACCATTCCATCAAAGTCTGCAATCCAAAACGTCACTACTTCCCTTCCGAGACTCGACGTGCGCCCATACAGTAGTTTACTCCCACATATTGGGTATCAGCATACTCAGGACAAATTGGACAACACGTTTTGAGGTCCAATTTCTCCTGTTACCCTTGTTAAAATAAAAATATTGGGGTGAAAAAATCATTTTTGTAAGAAAAAAAAGAGATTTTTTATTTTACGGCTGTACGTTATAAACTTCTGTGAAGCACTTTGGGGTTCAAAGTGCTCACCACACATCTAGATAAGTTCATTGAGGGGTATAGTTTCCAAAATGGTGTCATTTGTGGGGGGTTTCCACTGTTTAGGCATATCAGGAGCTCTCCAAACACGACATGGCATCCAGCCAATTCTGCGTTGAAAAAGTCAAACGGCGCTCCTTCCCTTCCAAACTCTGCCATGCACCCAAACAGTGGTTTACTCCCACATATAGAGTATCAGCGCACTCAGGACAAATTGCACAATAACTTTTGGAGTCTTGTTACCCTTGGGAAAATAAAAATTGGGGTGAAAAAATCAATTTTGTGGAAAAAATATGATTTTTTAATTTAACGGCTCTACGTTATAAACTTGTGTGAAGCACTTGGGGGTTCAAATTGCTCACCAAAGATCTAGATAAGTTCCTTAGGGGTCTAGTTTTCCAAATGGGTCACTTGTGGGGGTTTCCACTGTTTAGGCACAGCAGGGGCTCTCCAAATGCAACATGGCGTCCAATCTCAATTCCAGCCAATTTTGGTCGGAAAAAGTCAAATGGTGCTCCTTCCATTCGAGCTCTGCCATGCGCCCAAACAGTGGTCCCCCCCCACATATGGGGTATCAGCGTACTCAGGACAAATTGGACAACAAATTTTGTGGTCCAATTTCTCCTGTTACCCTTGGGAAAATAAAAAATTAGTGACTAAGAGATAATTTTTGTGGGAAAAAAATAGGATTTTTTATTTTCATGCTCGGGCATTATAAACTTGTGTGAAGCACTTGGGGGTTCAAAGTGCTCACCAAAGATCTAGATAAGTTCCTTAGGGGGTCTAGCTTCCAAAATGGGGTCACTTATGGGGGGTTTCCACTGTTTAGGCTCATCTGGGGCACTACAAATGGAACATGACCCCCATCAATGTTTGCATTACAAAACGTTACTGCTTCCTTTCCAAGCCCTGCCGTGTGTCCAAACAGTTCCCCCCCCACATATGGGGTATCAGCGTACTCAGGACAAATTGGACAACAACTTTTGGGGTCCAATTTCCTTGGGAAAATTCAAAAATTTGGGACCAAAAAAATCATTTTTGTGGAAAATAGTTTTTTTTTTTTTTCACACCCAGGCATTATAAACTTTTGTGAAACACTTTGGGGTTCAAAGTGCTCACAACAGATCTAGATAAGTTCCTTAGGGGGTCTAGTTTCCAAAATGATGTCACTTGTGGGGGCTGCTTTCCACTGTTTAGGCATATCAGGGGCTCTCCAAACATGACATGGCGTCCAATCTCAATTCCAGCCAATTTTAGTTTGAAAAAGTCAAACGGCGCTCCTTCCCTTACGAGCTCTGCCGTGTGCCCAAAGCGTTCCAGAGTTATAACCTCATAAAGAGACAGTGGTCAGAATTGTAAAAAATTGGCCCGGTCATTAACGTGCAAACCACCCTTGGGGGTGAAGGGGTTAAGGATATGGCTATAAAAGGACTGCGACCCCTGGAAACGCCCGAGATGGCAACCCAGTGTCACCCGGGTGAAGCCACTCTAAAGCCAGCAGCATCCACCTTTTCCCCGCTGGTTGCGGAAGCCAAAACGCAGGTGGCGCCCCCTACTGAGCTGGACTGTTTGCGCTCAGAAGTGCGCCAGTTGACCAAAAACCTGGCCACTGTAATGAGTGCCCTGCAAATGCCGACGGAGGAAGAAGGAAAGATCCTGCTAGCTGACTGCCCAGAGGATGTCCCCTGGATGAACCGGAGGAGAAGGAGGATGTCACCCCACAGGAGGAGGACAACGCCACCCCCTGGAAGGACCCGCGACCAGCATCATCCTCGCCGAGAGATCATTTGCTACCGCTGCCACAGAGAAGGTCACCCAGCACGTCGGTGTCCTTTAAACGAGCAAATCCTGGGTCCAAGGCCCAACACCCAGGAATAGACTCATCAGGCCCCTCAGACTGGAACCGCAGGTTTGTGGGAGGAAGACCATACCTGTCCATCATACTGGACGGGATTGCAATCCCTGCCCTGCTGGACACCGGATCTCAGGTAACCATCATACATGATGTTCTTTACAATAGATACTGGTCCTTGGACGGTCTCCAACCCCCAAACCCCGACGTTGCAGTTTACGACTCTAATGGCCTCCCTCTTGACTTATTGGGGGCTAAAAACGTAGACGTAAAAGTGGGGAGACTGGAGCTAAAGGATCAGGGACTTCTTGCAGTGAAGACTGATAATGAGGAAAATGGGTTAAATGTGGTTTTAGGCACTAACATTATTAGTAACTGTTTGGAGGAGGTTGTGTTTTTACTCCAACAGCTCGCCGATGTTGCCAGACCAAGGCAAAAGGGAGTGATCCGAAAGGAGATCTGGACCCTGATGTGCCAGCAGCAAGTGAAACTGACCGGTGGTGAGATTGGTAATGTACGGGTAACAGACCCGAACCCCATTGTGATACCCAAATGAGTGAAATGCTTATTTGGTGTAGAGCACCAATAGGTCTGAGAGGACAGAACTACCAAGCAGTAGTAGAACCCCATTGTTCGAAGCACAGACCTACACTCTTGACTGCCAGAGGGGTAGTGGAGGTACATCATGGGAGGGTGCCAGTGCGTTTTCTCAACTGGGGAGAGGATGAAGTCAAATTACCACGTTATGCCCCTGTTGCTAAGTTACATGCTGTGGAAAATAACTCCATTCACCCGACGGAGCCCTTAACCTCCCCACAACCAGTGGAGGATAACGGTCCGACCACCAAGGTGGAGGATTGGTGTCAACAGCTCCATGTCGGGACGGACACCACTCCAGCCCACCAGAAACAAGGAGTACATCGAGTAGTTCAGGAGTATGCACAGGTATTCAGCAAACACCAACTCGACTTTGGAAAAATTAAAGGGGTCCAACATCACATCCCCACAGGCAATCATCCTCCCATTAAAGAACGATACAGGCCTATACCACCAGCACACTACCAGAAAGCCAAGGAGATGTTGCGTGACATGAAGGAAGCAGGGGTGATAAGGGAGAGTTGTAGTCCCTGGGCAGCACCTCTAGTCCTAGTCAGGAAAAAGGATGGAAGCATGAGAATGTGTGTAGATTACAGACAAGTAAATCGCATTACACATAAAGATGCATACCCTTTACCACGCATTGAGGAATCTTTAGCTGCTTTAAAGACTGCTAATTACTTTTCCACCCTTGACCTCACTAGTGGGTACTGGCAAGTAGCTGTGGCTGAGGAGGATCGGGAGAAGACGGCTTTCACCACCCCGATGGGACTCTGTGAGTTCGACAGGATGCCGTTTGGACTCAGCAGTGCCCCTGGAACGTTCCAGAGAGTGATGGAGAGCTGCCTGGGACATCTCAACTTCGAGACTGTGTTACTGTACCTGGACGACGTAATTGTGTACTCCAAGACATATGAAGATCACTTGAAGCACCTGGCTGAGGTATTCGAGTCACTGTCCAAGTATGGGATGAAACTGAAGCCTTCAAAGTGCCATCTGCTCAAACAAAAGGTACAGTACCTGGGACATATTGTCAGCTCAGAAGGAGTAGCGCCAGACCCCGAGAAGGTCACTGCCATCCAGAAATGGCCAGAGCCGAAGAACCTCAAAGAGGTGCGACAGTTCCTGGGACTGACAAGATACTACCGGAGGTTTGTAAAGGACTACACCAAGAAAGCAGCGCCTTTGCAAGACCTCCTGGTGGGACAGTCCCTCAAGAGCAGGAATTCTCCATTCCACTGGGTTAAAGAACAGGCTGAGGCATTCAAGGAAATGAAAGAGATCCTGACAGGTGACGAGATCATAGCCTACCCTGACTACAGCCAACCGTTCCTGCTGTATACTGATGCCAGCAATGAAGGATTGGGAGCTGTCCTCAGTCAAAAGCAAAATGGCCTGGAGAAAGTCATAGCTTATGCAAGCAGGAAGCTCCCCCGACCGAGAGGAACCCAGAGAACTACAGCAGCTTCAAGCTGGAGTTCCTAGCACTGGTCTGGGCCATCACGGAGAGGTTTAAGCATTACCTAGCCTCCAGCAAGTTCACTGCCTACACTGATAATAACCCCTTGACCCATCTTGAACCAGCTAAGCTGGGATCCATGGAACAACGCTGGATGGCTCGGCTGTCAAACTACCAATTCACCATCAAGTACCGAGCGGGCCGCAATAAATGCCAACGTTGATGCCCTATCCAGGATGCCTCATGAATCGGACACAGAGGAAGAAGTGGATGATCTGGAAGAGATTGAACTACCTGCCTTTCACAGGAATAGGATGATCCACGAGCAACAAGCCTGCAGGAGGCAGCGTGGTAAGACGTTAAATCCTTTACCTCACCACAGCTGGAAGGAGACTCAGGACAGCGGTCCAGTTGTCAGCCGTATCAAGGAGCTGATAACTCAGGAAGGTTCCTCCTTGGAGAAGGATGCGTCTCTACAGGCAAGGCAGCTGTGGAATGAGAGAAGCCGGCTGTTTATCTACCGTGAGAAGCTGTGCTGGAGGTACGTCAATCCAAGAACTCATGAGATGGTATGGCAGATAGTAGTCCCCAGAGGAGACATCCAGATGGTGTTGGAAGCCTACCACAATCAAGCGGGACACTTTGGCTGGAAGAAGCTGGAGACCCTGTTGAAGTGTCGTTTCTACTGGATGGGAATGCGCAGCTCCATTGAGAGGTGGTGCCAGAACTGTGGACCCTGTGGCCTCAGAAGAAAAGACTACAGCAGTCAGAAGGCACCCCTGCAACGCATCAAGACGACTCGTCCCTTGGAGATCGTGGCCCTGGACCATGTCAAGTTGTCATCCAGCCGGTCAGGATACTCCTATGCCCTGACCATGGTGGATCACTACTCCAGGTTCCTGGTGGTCGCCCCTGTCAAAGATCTGAGGGCAGAGACAGCAGCAAAGACGTTCCAAGCGTATTTCTGCAGACCACACGGATATCCTGAGCAGGTGCTAACTGACCAAGGCCCAGCCTTCGAGGCCGAATTGTTCAAAGAGTTCTGTCACTTGTACGGATGTAAGAAGAAAAGAACCACACCGTACCACCCCCAAACTGATGGTCTCTGTGAAAAGATGAATCACATCGTCATTGACCTGTTGAAGACTGTACCATTCGAAGAGAGAAACCGGTGGCCAGACTTACTACCTGACCTGGTAGATCTGTACAATCACATACCTGTGAGTTCCACCAATTGCATCCCAGCCTATCTCATGCGGGCAAGACCAGGAAAGCTGCCCATGGATCTGGAGCTTGGTGTTGTAGAACCAGAAGCAGATGTGACTACTGAAGACTGGGACACAAACAGACAGGAACAGTAAAGAAAAGTACAGGCCTGCGTTGAAGATAGTCTCAATCGAGTAAGGGACAAGAAAGAGGATCGCTACACCAAAAGTCAGCCAGCTGAACCTTTCGCACCTGGTGAAGTCGTGCTGAAAAGAAAGAGGAGGATACACAAACTCGATGCTTAATGGGACAGAGAGCCCTATGTTGTACAGAATTCAAGGTTTGACAGCAAGAAAACATGTATAATTAGCAAAGATGGAGGAAGAACAACTACCACTGTATCCAGAGATCACCTAAAGTTGTGTTCGGATCCGTTAAAGCTTCAGGAAGAAGAACCTGTTGTCAATCAGAAAGAGCGTGATGAAGCAGTCATACATACAGACTTAGGATATTTCCCCGCGGATTGGCCTCGCATTGGAGAAGCTGTAATTATTCCCGTACTTCAATTCTATCAACAACAAGGAGAACCTTTACATCCAGTTGCACCGGTTGTTGCAGTAGAGTCAGTTCCAGAGGATCGTGCTCCAGCGGAATCCCACGAAGCAGAATCCCAAGAAGCTGAATCTCAGGAAGAAGGATCCCCTGCAGAAGTCGAGCCAGTTCACCCAGCTCACAGTGTACTTGCCAGTCCTGTAGAGAGGTTAAGGCAATTCTATTATTCACTTTCACGCAGAACAAACAGGGAAACTGCTACCTCACAGGTCACTGCACCACGCAGGTCAGAACGTAGCACAAAAGGACACATCCCTGCTAGGTTTAGAGATTAGTTGACCCTTGGCAAATGTAAATAATTGTCTAGAATCACTGTACATAAATGTATATATTGTTGCTTTTATTATGCCTTAGTATACCGTTATTTATCAATCTGTTTTCTTTTTGATACTGAAACAAGTGGAATGGACATTATTTTTACTTGTTCCCTCTACCCTTTGAGCATCCTTTTTCCAAAAGAGACTGGGACTTTTATGATTGTTCATTTCCTCATTGTTTTACTTGTGTATATAGTTTTTCATCCACCTGTTATGCAACAGTTTAAGATTCTCACCTCCCGTAAGGGAAGAGTTAATTTGTACAACGTTTTTATTGTTCTCTGTTTTTGTATTTCAGCCCCGGAGTGCTGAGCTCTACTAGGGGGGAATGTGGAGCCCAGCTGAGACTGGATCCATATCTTCCAGAAGGGTGCACTGAAGGAATACACCACTAGAGGTCCAATATATACCTTCACACACCTTCACCCATTCCAAAGACCACCAGAGGGAGCTGTTTAGACATATAAAAGGAGAGTGAACACAGGAAAGAGGGCTCAGTCAATCTGCAGTAAGGTGAAGTGCAGAGCTGAGATTAGAGAAAGGCTGCAGAGCAATTCAGTTCAAGAGAGTGGAGGCTAGTAAAAGTGGAACAGAAACCACTCCAGCCTAGTCAGAGCTGAAGCAAGTAAGTGCAGCTCAGTGAGAAAGCGTGCTGACTAGTGTTGAGCGATACGATACCGCAAGTATCGGGTATCGGCCGATATTAGCTCTATCGGCCTTTCGATACTTAGTTTCGATATTTTCCATATATCGTATACCGGAATCGGAAGTTCCCATAATTCTTTGAGAGGCAATGTGATTTTAGTCAGCCAATGAGGAATCCTAAGAAGTGTGGGCACATCCTGTACTGCTGCGGTCATGTTAACTAATGGCATGGCTGTGATTGGATGCTGAAATGATGTCAGAATGCACTATAAAAGGCGCCCCCGCCATTTTAGCGTCACTGTGCTGTGAATTCAGTAAGGGACAGAACGCTGCTGTGCTGACTCTGAGGGACAGTTAGAGATTGCGATTTAGTGTACTGTGCTGTAGGCAGGCTAGCACCAACCGCTGTGTAAAGCTTCCTTTTGCCTGCAGTGTTGTTTTAACAGCTCTGCAAGGTGTGTGTGAGTGCAGGTGACGCTGCAGTTTGCTCTGCATGCAACGCTGTCTGTAGGCATCTGCACGTGTCACTCACAGACTCTTTTTTTTTCTTCAGTGTAATTCTTGCAGCTCCATGCAATTTAACTATTAGTGTGACGCGCTTCCATCCGTATCCAATACATTGGTTGCAAACACTATAGAAGTAGACAAAGGAGTAGCCTTTCACAGATTGTGAACAGTTGTGTTTCAGTGTTCACTTCAGTCTGTGTTTTTTATTTTTGAGTGCACATCACGCTCCAGTTACTTGTTCAAGCAAATGCTGTCTGTACTTGCTGACGTGTACTCAGTGCTCTTTTTTTTTTCTCATTTGGGTTTCTTCCATCCATGAAATTTAACTATTAGTGTGACGCGCTTCCATCCGTATCCAATACATTGGTTGCAAACACTATAGAAGTAGACAAAGGAGTAGCCTTTCACAGATTGTGAACAGTTGTGTTTCAGTGTTCACTTCAGTCTGTGTTTTTTATTTTTGAGTGCACATCACGCTCCAGTTACTTGTTCAAGCACTGCTGCTTGTACTCTGCTGAGGTGTCTCAGTGCCTCATTCTTTTCATTTATCTCCAATTGGTTCTGCTCCATTCCATTTAAAATATAATCTATTAGTGTGACGCGCTTCCATCCGTATCCAATACATTGGTTGCAAACACTATAGAAGTAGACAAAGGAGTAGCCTTTCACAGATTGTGAACAGTTGTGTTTCAGTGTTCACTTCAGTCTGTGTTTTTTATTTTTTGAGTGCACATCACGCTCCAGTTACTTGTTCAAGCACTGCTGCTTGTACTCTGCTGAGTGTGTCTCAGTGCCTCATCCTTTTCATTTATCTCCAATTGGTTCTGCTCCATTCCATTTAAAATATAATCTATTAGTGTGACGCGCTTCCATCCGTATCAATACATTGGTTGCAAAACTATAGAATAGACAAAGGAGTAGCCTTTCACAGATTGTGAACAGTTGTGTTTCAGTGTTCACTTCAGTCTGTGTTTTTTATTTTTTGAGTGCACATCACGCTCCAGTTACTTGTTCAAGCACTGCTGCTTGTACTCTGCTGAGCGTGTCTCAGTGCCTCATCCTTTTCATTTATCTCCAATTGGTTCTGCTCCATTCCATTTAAAATATAATCTATTAGTGTGACGCGCTTCCATCCGTATCCAATACATTGGTTGCAAACACTATAGAAGTAGACAAAGGAGTAGCCTTTCACAGATTGTGAACAGTTGTGTTTCAGTGTTCACTTCAGTCTGTGTTTTTTATTTTTTGAGTGCACATCACGCTCCAGTTACTTGTTCAAGCACTGCTGCTTGTACTCTGCTGAGCGTGTCTCAGTGCCTCATCCTTTTCATTTATCTCCAATTGGTTCTGCTCCATTCCATTTAAAATATAATCTATTAGTGTGACGCGCTTCCATCCGTATACAATACATTGGTTGCAAACACTATAGAACTAGACAAAGGAGTAGCCTTTCACAGATTGTGAACAGTTGTGTTTCAGTGTTCACTTCAGTCTCTGCGTAATAACCACACTTAGGCCTTATAA
This sequence comes from Oophaga sylvatica, assembly GCA_033576555.1. Classification (NCBI taxonomy): domain Eukaryota; kingdom Metazoa; phylum Chordata; class Amphibia; order Anura; family Dendrobatidae; genus Oophaga; species Oophaga sylvatica. Next base: position 259,856,767 of record JARQOD010000001.1, read on the forward strand.
CTTTTCTGACTTTCTTTATCAATCTACCAAGATGAAGAAGTCAGTGAGTAAGGCACGTGGTCGTGGCCGTGGAGTTTCAGCAGGGAGAGGACGTGGGGATTCTGTGGCTGCTGCCGCCCTCAGTGACACAGCATCCACCAGTTTTACCCATGAGCGTTCCTTTATGCGCACTTTGGTAGGAGCTCGGCGTGCCCCCCTGCTGCGGGAAGAACAAATTGAAGCCGTTGTTGGTTGGATGGCAGCCAATGCATCGACTTCAATTCCTTCCACCTCCTCTCAGGAACACAACACTGTTGAGCAACCATCTGTCTGTTCACCGCCTGTCAAATCGCCCAGGCAGTCAGAGAGTTCTGTACAGGAGCCAGCTGAGTCTCTGCTTCTGTTCTCAGAATCTGTTGGCTCGCAAACACGGGCACAGGCAAGCAGCATTCTGCAATTTGAAGAAGAGGGAGTATGCAGTGATGCGCAACAGCTGTGTCTCTCTCAATCTGAAGAGGCGGGTGAGCCAGTGCCGATGGACAGCACACCGCAGAACGCATCTTATGATGATGATGAGACTCAGGTGCCAGGTTTTGTGGAGCATGGTGCTGCCCAGACCATCCAACAGCAGCAGGTGTTGGAAGAGGGTAGTGGAGATGATGAAGTCCGAGACCCAACATGGCGTGAGCAACAGGAAGGTGGTGGGAGCAGCTCTGAGGAAGAGATTGTCCCAACGGTACAAAGAGGAGGGAGAGGTAGGCTGCAGACTCGCTTGCCTGTAGCCTCCAGTTTGGCACCTGTTGGGAGCAGTTCTCTTAGAAATGTCAAAATTGGCGCTCCCATGACTTGCACTGCGTGGTCCTTTTTTGACAGACTTGTAGATGATATTTGCTATGTTCAATGCAAGCTGTGTAAGCAAAAAGTTAAAAAAGGTAAAAATATCAGTAACCTGAATACCACAAATATGTGGAAACATGTACGGACAAAGCACGTAGCTGAGTTACAAAGACACACTGGAGATGTAGGCCAACCTACAGCAGCACCTACATCTTCAGGTCGTGTTCGAGCCTCTACCTCCAGCTCACACACACCAGGTTCGGCTTCCTCACTGGATCTCCATGGAAGAACCTTGGTCACTGTTGTCCATAGACAAACTGTTATTCCACCCACAGCAGCAAGTTCACAGTCATCGTCACACTCCCAGAACAAAAAACAGCCATCGGTACCACAGGCATGGGATAAAAGACGGCCATACTCGGCAAACCATCCACGAGCACAGGCTCTGAATGCTGGCATTGCAAAACTCCTGTTCCTTGAAATGCTGTCATTCAGGCTGGTGGAGACTGACAGTTTCAGGAACTTTATGGCATTGGCAGTCCCACAATATAATGTGCCAAGCCGATTTTATTTCAGCAGGCAAGCTGTCCCTGCTCTGCAAAAACATGTCGAGGGAAACATTAAACATGCGCTACTAAACGCCGTCAGTAGCAGGGTCCACCTGACCACCGATGCATGGACCAGTACCCATGGCCAGGGACGATACCTTTCCCTCACTGCCCATTGGGTCAATGTTGTGGAGCCGGGTACAGATCTTGCCAGTGGCGCTGTACGTGTTCTGCCAACTCCAAGGATTGCAGGAATCCAGTCTGTACACATTGATTCCTCCTCCTACTCCAGTTCCTCAGAATCATCGCTGCACGAGCCGTCACGGTATACCTCCACATGGACCCGTGAACGCTTACCTGTTGCGCCCAGATATGAGCACAGCCGTGGCCAAACGTCAACAGGCCGTCCTGAAATTAATTTCCATGGGGAATCGAAGCCACACAGCGCAGGAGCTCTGGGATGCCATCAAGCAGGAGAGCGACGTGTGGTTTTTGTCAGCTAATCTCCAGCCAGGCTTGGTAGTGTGTGACAATGGCCGAAATCTGGTGGCAGCTCTGGGCCTTGGCAACCTCACTCACATACCATGTCTGGCACATGTGCTCAACTTGGTCGTGCAGAGTTTTTTGAGGGACTATCCGGATCTTGATGCACTGCTGCACAAGGTCCGCCTAGAGTGCGCTCACTTGCGACGTTCCAGCATGGCCAGATCGCGCATTGCAGCTCTGCAAGTCAGATTTCGCCTTCCTGAACATCGCATCATATGTGACGTACCCACCAGGTGGAATTCAACGTTACATATGTTGGAGCGGTTGTGTGAGCAGCAGCCAGCAGTAATGGAGTATCAGCTGCAACAGGCGCAATCAACTCGCAATTTGCGCCGTTCACACTTCACCACTACTGAGTGGGCCTCTATGAAGGACATCTGCGACGTTTGCATGCGTTTGATGTCTCAACGCGGATGGTGAGTGCAGATGATGCACTAGTCAGCATGACTGTCCCCCTTATCTGCCTGCTTCAGAAATCACTGAAAGCACTAAAGGAAGAGGTTTTGGAAGAGGTGGAGGATGAGGAGTCACAAATTCAATTACCTTCAGGACAGTCAGCGCAACGTGGTTCCTCACAAAGGGCTGGGCAGGGCTCACTTTGTGAGGAGGATGAGGAGGAGGAGGAGTCAATGGAGGAGGAAGAAATCCCTACAGAGGGAGGTACACAACGCTCTAGTCAGTATGTAGAGCGAGGGTGGGGTGATGCAGAGGAGGCAGAAATGACGCCTCTTCCAGAGGACAGCCTTTGTTGGCCAGTTGGGAGTCTGCAGCACATGGTTGATTTCATGCTTCAGTGCCTGAGAAACGACCGCCGCATCGCCCACATTCTCAGCACGTCAGATTATTGGGTGTACACCCTCCTAGACCCTCGCTACCGGGACAACTTACAAACCCTCATCACACCGGTGAACCGGGACCGTAAAATGCAGGAGTACCAAGACACACTGGTGCAATCCATACTGTTGTACATTCCAGCCGAGAAACTGCTGCTGCTGCTACTGCTTTACAAAGCAGCTCTGTGCGTCGAGCCCGTGTAGACACCTCTACAAAAAGAGGGAGCAGAAGCAGCGCCTCTGCACAGGGCAAGAACTGTATGTTAAAATGTGGCAAAGTTTTGTGACAGCGCCAGCAAGGTCTACACCATCCGAGACGGCTCCAGTCACCAGGAAGAAACGTTTCCGTAAGATGGTGACAGACTACTTGGCTTTCCCTCTAAGTGTACTCCCAGATGCCTCTTCCCCTTTCAAATTTTGGGTCTCTAAGTTGGATACATGGCCAGAGCTTAGCCAGTATGCATTGGAGGTGCTGGCTTGCCCTGCTGCCAGTGTATTATCTGAGCGTGTCTTTAGTGCTGCAGGTGGTGTAGTAACAGACCGTCGCATGCGACTATCCTCAGAGAATGTAGACCGGCTTACTTTTCTGAAAATGAACAAGGCATGGATCTCACCTGAATTTGCCTGTCCGTTTTCAGATTAAATAACTGTTTGGCAACGTTTTCCATGTCTCCTGTTATGTTCATCTTTCTACCACCTGAACTCTACTCCCTGGGCTACAACACCGCCATTTGTTGCTCGTAAGTAATTGGCAGGGGTACTGACTCCTGGCCAGCCTGGTTACAGCACGACAGCTGTTTCCTGGCAGTGTGAACGTCAATTATCCTCCAATAAGTTGTGCTGTCGTGTTGCATTCGGGTTAGCCGACTCTATGGTGCCTGCAGTTTAGGTGATTCCTATGTGTGCTGTGGGATATGTAAATAAAGGCGGTTTCCATTGTGACAATAGGACAAGCACCCACTGTAGGACTGTGTGATTCGGTAACTGCGGACGGCTTGCGTCCTGTCAACTTACATTTTCATGGGTGCGTTCTTCTACCCGTCCGGGGTCCAGTACCCGTCAACTGGCTCTCCCCAGTGCCTTTGGCCTAGGTGCCTCCATCTCCGTATCCGAGTTCCACCAACGTCTGCTGGTCCTTGGTAGTGCTTTGGAGCACAGGTACCTCCTGCTTAGTAACCGTGTCACAGTAACGTCAGCTGGTACTCGGTTGTGACATTGCCTCTTTTCCTTCTGCTACCCGTCCGGGGTCCAGCACAGTCAGCTGGTCCTTGTTACTTCCATTGTCTCTTGCTCCATCTGATACCCGTCAGGGTTCCAGTAACGTCAGCTGTTTCTCGGAAATTAGACGACCTTAAAGACCACCCAGAAGAAGATGACGACAACAAGGACTACGAGCATGAAGCCAACCAGCCTGAACACCATCACAAAGAAAAAATAAAAGATTACCCAGAAGAAGATCACCAACAGGACAAAGAAGGTTAAGACAAACTACAAGATACAGAACAAGAGACAGAAGAACAATAAGCAGAAGATCAAAAAGCAGAAGAACATGAAGTATAAGACCAAAATGAAGAGCAAAATATATGCTCTAAATTCTAAGCAGAAGAAGACTAAGCAGTGTATGGGGGTGAGTCCGTTCCTCCTCGTGGTGCCCCTGGAAAATGCCTGCTGATGCAGGCTAAACTGAACACGGACAAATACTGTTGTAATTTAAATCTTTTGTGACAGCAAGAACGGAAGGATGAACAATTCATACTTTTACAGATTACAAGTACAGGAATCTCTGTCACAAATAAGAATATGATGAAGAAGATGAAGAGGAAGAAGATGAAGAATTTGAATATGAAGAAGATTAATTAGTTTAATAATAACAATATGAGTAATGTAAACAAAAACATGAATAGCAAGAAGTTTAAGAAGAAGATTAAGAAGGTGAAGATGAAGAATAATTTGATGAGAAAGATGATGTTGCTGCTGAAGATTATGAAGGAGAAAGTGTGGCACTGGCAAAAGTTAAAAAGGTGAAGACATGGAAGTTGTGAAACATACATATTTGCCAAAATAGAAAAAAGGTTAACAACATTGTCAGTTTGTTATTGTTAGTCAATCCAAACGTATTTCCAAAAAAATATATATTAATGCTATTCCAATGCATTGGGTTAAACATGTATGCCTTTATTGTCTCCTCAACCTCCCCCAATACATTCTACATTAGTCTTTGTTGTTTTCCTTCATGTACAATTAACCAACAAGGCAAGAATGTTTTTTTTTAATGTCGATATTTGGTTCCCATAGACTTACATTGGACTTCCGGTATCGGAATCGGATATCGACGATATTCAGTGATATCGGCGATACCATTCCGATCCGATATTTTTAGATATCGAGCAGTATCGCTCAACACTAGTGCCGACGCTTAGAGAGCGGTGAAGAGGCAGCCCACCAACTGCCAGTGTGTGATCGTGTGAGGGCCCGGGTAGGCCGAAGGCGAGTGGAAAGTTAATGAGACAGAGGAGCCTTCACAGCTCATCTCAGCAAGTATTGACCGGACACCGGGGTCCGAGCCTATAGGGATCTCCATGACCCATTAGGAGAACACCGGAGTTCCTGGAGGACTACAAGTCCCAGGAGTACCACAGAGCTGATACGTAGCAGAATCAGGAGGACGGAGTCTGGCAGGATCCGCCATAAAAGACCCTGTCCTTTCAGAGAGAAGGTCCAACCACAAGGTCAGCCAGGTACAAGACGGAGACCAAACTAGACCCAGTTACATGCAGACCAAGACTTCATTACAAAAAGGCAGAGAACAGGAGGCCACACACCTACCCAGTGGGAGAATCTGGATGTGCACCCTTCACCCTACAGTGCTCTGGGGAGTGCCTGCAACATCTTCAGTAAAGGTACCAAAGTGACTTATGTGTGTGTCTACCTTATTACCCCTAACTGCCGGGTCCCCGTCTGTCCTGCATCCCTACACATCAATCTGCCCTGAAGGACTCAGCCTTACCTGTGGAAGGCTTAACATCTAGCTGCACAATATTAACTCTTCAGTGGATCTGCACAGCAGCGCTGGTCACTCTGACCAGGTACCACAGGTGGCGTCACGAATCCCCATACCAATATTCAATTCACCTGTAAATATCCCACATTAAATGATGAGCACCAGAGCCACAGACTGAGCTGTGTCGCCGTGACATCCCCCCATTGTAGTCTATAGGCTCAGATCCGAGTTCCCATTGCTCTGGAGGGCGACTCAACGCCATCCGGACTGGTTTACGGCCAGCCAGCTGTCGCAAGAGTACAGCTGGCCGAGATTACCCAGTACCCGGCAGTCACGTGCAGTTATCGCGAGAAGCTGCACATGACCGCCAGGGAGAGGGTAATGGTGGCCATCCAGGAGGACATGACCACCGGGGAGGGGATCTTCTGCCAGGTATGTGCTGACTCTGCTGAGTCCTGACTCCTAACAGACCCGACCGACACTGACAGTGACACTTTTGGGAAGTTCCTGTGTCACGTACTTCGTTCTGTGACACAGGAACTCCCCATAGACTTTACAGGAAAATTCCGATTCCGGTATCCGATATGCAAAAAATATCGGATCTCAGAATCGGAATTCCGATACAGCGAATATCGGCCGATACCCGATATTTGCAGTATCGGAATGCTCAACACTACTTCTAACCTAAAATTATCCTGTAATGTATGTAGTACAGTTCATATAGCGTCTTGTGCTTGGGTGCGATGAAAACACAGGAGTCACAGGTTTGATATAGAAAAGTCCTGTATTACTTCATACAAGTTGGCAGAAATAGTCACACAGTTTGCAGACACAGAAACAGGAGACACAGCAGGCCAGAGTAATCCAAGCTCAGCAATCACTCTCAAATACAGATTCAGGATCTTCTTCTCTGTTACCGTAAGTCCATGCAAACGTGGGTCTTTCAAAGAGCAGGGTTCAGAGTCCACAAGTGCTTCAGAGTTCCTCAGTAGGAATAGCTGGAGTACAAGGTCCAAGGCTTACAGGAGTCAAGTCACAGGTTCACTGCAGGCTAGATTCTGAAGCACTGATTGCTCAGCTGTTGCTGCTTAAGAAGCAAAGGAGAGAATCAGGGCGGGAACATGCAAGCTGGAAACTACATTTTGACTGAGGGCAAGATAGCTGCAGCAAGACAGAAAGTAAAATGGCTGACGAACAAACTGAGTTTCAGGAATATATACATAGAACCTTACATATCCTTTCATAACAATGAAAATTAGGCTTCATTTTTAATTTTTCACTTTCTAAACCTACAGCAATAAATAAAATCTTACACGCTTTGATCTTCCATCGTGAGCATACATTTTGCAGTAAACCAGTCAGTGAGTTTGCAAGTGCTCAAAGGGATTTTCCAATTCTTTAAAATTGATGACCTAGCTGCAGTACGGTCATTAATATAAGTTTTAATATTTCAAAAATCGATTATGCACATCAAAATTAGCATATATTATCAGCAAAATCTGCATATTTCTCCTCCTGGACTGGCCATTTATTTTCACAATTCTCAATTTAGGTGTAAAATCTGTATTTATTGAAGCCATAGGAGAAGGTGGTTGCTGCTAATTAAGTTCTATGTAAAAGGGACGGGGGAGGAGCTCTGCCTCCAGTTCCACAGCCACGCCTCACCTCTTCCCGTCTACATAGAATGGGCAGCAACTTATGAGCAGCAACTGTTATATCCCATCTTAGTAATGTAAAAAAAGTCTTCACTGAATACAGATTTTACTTGGATATTGAGAATTTTGAAAATGAAATATCAGTCCTGTGAGAGAAAGAAGCAGATCTCTCTGATAAGATACATTACAAAGTTGTTTATTTTCATGTGTACCACTGATTTATGAGATAAATTAAAATGACAATTAGGCTATGTGCACACGTTGCGGAATTGCCATGGAAATATCTGCGGCAATCCCGCACCTCCCTGCAGCGGGAAATCCGCATATTATAGGTATGCGTATTCCCGCTAAACACTAGCGTTTTGCAAGCGGAATTAGCTTGCAGAATGCTAGCGTTTTACAAGCGATCTGACAGGTTGGTCACACAAGTCAAACAAGTGTTTGACACGTGTGACCAACTTTTTACTATTGATGCCGCCTATGTCGCATCAATAGTAAAAAGATCTAATGTTAAAAATAATTTAAAAAATAATAAATAATGATATTCTCACCTTCCGGCGCCCCCTGCAGCTTTCCCGCCTCTCAGCGACGCTCCCGGCAAGTTCCGTTCCCAGGAGTCTTTGCGACAATCATCCCGATGACGTAGCATCACGCGAGACCGCTACATCATCTGGGTGATCTCGCAAAGGACTCCTGGGAACGCGATTGGCGGGAGCGTCGCTGAGAGGCGGGAAAGCTGCGTGGGACGCCGGAAGGTGAGAATATCATTATTTTTTTTGAGTCTCCTCACCTCCAGACCCCGGGTACTATCCGCACATGAACCGCTTACTTTCCGAATGGTGGGCACAGCCACATGCGGAAAGTAATTGGTTCAATGCATTTCTATGGCGGCGAAATTGCCGCGGTTCCGCAAAAAAGAATGAGCATGCTGCGGATTCTCCCGCGATACGATTCCGCCGTGGAAAAACCCGCAGCATGTGCACAGCATTGCGAAATCTCATAGGCCTTAATGAGTTGTATTGTGTAAGCGGTTTTGCCGCGGTTTTGCGGCGTTTGTGCCGCGAAAAACCACGGCAAAACCGCTAAGAAACCGCAACGTGTGCACATAGCCTTACTCTTAACACCATAGTTCCATACATTGTTTAGTGGCTACGTCTAAATACTGCAGATCAGCTTATATTCTTTTGTTCGACCCCCACCAATTTGATTTTGAGTATTCTGAACTATGCTAAGGACAGGCCACCATCAATATAAAAGTATTAGAAATCCCCTTTAACCCCTTAACCCCTGGAGGTATTTTCATTTTTGCATTTTTGTTTTTTGCTCCCATTCTTCCCAGAGCAATAACTTTTTTATTTTTTGGGCAATATGGTTATGTGAAGGCTTGTTTTTTGCGGGACGAGTTGCAATTTTGAATGACATGATTGGTTTTAACATATGTTTACTGGAAAACGGAAAAAAGATTCAAAGTGTGGTGAAATTGCAAAAAAATGCAATTCCATAATTGTTTTTGGTTTTGCTTTTTTACTTTGTTTACTAAATGCTAAAACTGACCTGATTTGCCATTATACTTCTCCAGGTCATTACGAGTTCATAGACGCCAAACATGTCTAGGTTCATTTTTTTTATCTAAGTGGTGAAAAAAAATTCCAAAGTTTGTTAATAAAAAAATTGCTCCATTTTCCAATACCCGTGGCGTCTCCATTTTTCGTGATCTCGGGTTAGGTGAGGGTTTATTTTTTTCACGCTGAGCTGACGTTTCTAAAGATACCATTTTGGTGCAGATACAATCTTTTGATCACCCGTTATTGCATTTTAATTCAATGTTGCGGCGACCAAAAAAACGTAATTCTGGCATTTTGATTATTTTTCTTGTTACGCCATTTATCAATCAGGTTAATTCCTTTTTTATATTGATAGATCGGGTGATTATGAAAGCTGCGATACCAATTAAGTGTACATTTGATTTTTTTTTTGTTTTATTTTGAATGGGGCAAAAAGTGGGTAATTTGAACTTTTAGATTTTTTTTATTTTTTTTAATTTTTTTAATTTTTTTTTTTTTACTTTTGGCATGCTTCAATAGTCATGGGAGACTAGAAGCTGCCATAACCCAATCGTCTCTGCTACATACAGGTGATGAATAAATCAGAAACACATGAGACCTGCACACAGTGAACAGGCCTGTTGTGAACACGTTGGAGGCGACTTCAGCTGGGTCCAAATGGTCTGATATAAGTGATCTGAACTCCCATCAGCCTTGCCGGTAGTCAATTGTTCTTCCAGGTCTTGGTTGGATCTCAGCTTGCATTCCTGCTTTCATTCAGATAAGTGACTTGCTGGCTTTTTTCCTCTGGTTGGATTTTCCTTGCTGGTTTGCTGCCTTGTAGTGGACTTCAGTCTGGTCCCCTTTTGGGGCCTGGCACTGCATTTGTGCTCAGTTTGTGTTTGCAATTTGCTCTGTTCCTGTGTCACTTTTTATTTGCTGAATTGCTGTGTTACACCAGAGATCTAATTTAGGTGGTAGAGATCGTGTGATCTCAGGTTTTTTGTTAATCAGAAGTGTTTGTATTTTGTCAGGGTTTTTTGGGTTGCAGTCAGAATTCTTTCCTATACTTTTCTATCAAGACAGAATTGGGCCCCAGCGTTTGCTCATTCTATTTTCTGTCTGTGTTCGTATTTTCTTCTTGTCTAACCGCCATTACATGTTTGGGGGCTCCCTATTTCTTTGGGGGCTCTGCTACGGGGCAGTTAGCTTTCATCTTTCTGCCTTTAGGTGTAGCTATCTCTCCGGCTGTGACGAGGCACCTAGGATCACCGTAGGTACGCTCCACGGTTACTTCTAGTGTTGCGGTTATTTTAGGGTTCTACAACCCAGTAGTTTCCAGCCTCTCTGGTGTATTGCTACTTTGGCTATTTTTGCTATTTCTCCTCAGCTACCAAAACATAACACAGGCCTGTAGAGACGCTGTTCACACCACCAGAAAACTGAAAACACAAAAAAAACACAGTAAAACCAAAAATGCTCTGTTGCAAAAGGAATAATAGTAAACAGCAAGTGCCAGTAAAAAAAGTGGAAAAACAAGGGTATTTGGTAAAAATGTTTTTTTGCAAAAAATGTATATTAAGCTGCTCCACCAAATCGTCAAAGAATACCCGTCTTAGAGCAGTCCCTAACTAATGTATGTAGTCCCTATCTGATGTATTTAAAAACCTGGTCATATGTATAGTACCTGTGTGAACAGGATTCTTTTTTTTTTTTTCTTCATACAGGTGATGTGAGCAGAATTGCTGACATGCTGTGAGCACCAACCACCGCAGGTGGCGCTCATAGCAATCCAGCAGTGACAACCAGGGAGGTCTCTAGGAGACCTCTGGTTGTCATGACAACCCATCAGTGTCCCACAGTCATGTGACACAGGCACCGATGGGTAGGATTTCCGGTGCACTTGCTGGAAGCGCATGATAAATGCCGCTGTCAGAGTTTGACAGCAGCATTTAACAAGTTAACAGCCGCGAAAGGATCGCGATTCCTCCCGCAGCTGTTAGAGGCACATGTCAGCTGTTCAAAACAGCTGACATGTGTCGGAAAAGATGTGGGCTCACCACCGGAGCCCACATCAAAGGGAGGGTGTCCGACATCGGCGTATTATTACGCCCGATGTTGGAAAGGGGTTAATTACCTGTTCACATGACCAGAATATCAGAAGAATATTGAATACAGTTTATTTAACAAAGGGTGCAAACCATGGATATCAAACATATGTATGAGAAAGTCAAGATCATTGTCTATAGAATAATGATAGTCTCACGTGCGAAGCAGTTGGATGGTGAGATATGGAGCCTGAAAATCAAAAGTTCAAAACATTGTTACCCTTTTGCTTGTCACTCTATATTATAAATATATATATACTTTTGTTTTGTTTTTCATGTTTTTTTCCATGTTTTCAGCATTTTTCCCCTCCTTTTCATTTGAGTTTAATGTTTTTTCGATTGTTTTTAGATGTCATGCTGGTTTGTCTTGCAATTCTTTAAAATATTTTTCTTGTTTTGTCTGGTATTTTGGTCTTGCTTTTCTTATCCACCATATAAATGCTGTTAATGTTATGATATTTTGCATCCTTGAATAGAACAAGATTTTTTTTACTCATCTTTTGCTTCTTACACTTCTTTTTCATTTCCAGTACATACAGGTGCTTTTCACAAAATTAGAATATCATCAAACAGTTAATTTATTTCAGTTCTTAAATGCAAAAAGTGAAACTCATATTATATAGAGTCATTACAAACAGAGTGATCTATTTTAAGTGTTTATTTCTGTTTATGTTGATGATTATGGCTTACAGCCAATTAAAACCCAAAATTCATTATCTCAGTAAAATAGAATAACTAACAAAAAACTTCCTAAGCATTTAAAAAGGTCCCTTAGTCTCTTTCAGTAGGCTCTACAATCATGGGGAAGACTGATGATTTGACAGATGTCCAGAAGGCAGTCATTGACATACTCCACAAGGAGGGTAAGCCACAAAAGGTCATTGCTAAAGAAGCTGGCTGCTCAGAGTGCTGTATCTAAACATATTAATGGAAAGTTGAGTAGACGAAAAAAGGGCACAAGCAACCAGGATAACAGCAGCCTTGAAAGGATTGTTAAGAAAAGGCCATTCAAAAATTTGGGGGAGTTCACAAGGAGAGGACTGCTGTTGGAGTCATTGCTTCAAGAGCCACCACACACAGACGTATCCAGGACATGGGCTACAAGTGTCGCATTCCTTGTATCAAGCCACTCATAACCAATAGACAACATCAGAAGCATCTTACCTTGTCCAAGGAGAAATAGAACTGGACTGTTGCTCAGTGATCCAAGGTGTTTTTTTCAGATGAAAGTAAAGTTTGCATTTCATTTGGAAATCAAGGTCCCAGAGTCTAGAGGAAAAATGGAGAGGCACACAATTCAAGCTGCTTGAGGTCTAGTGTGAAGTTTCCACAATCAGTGATGGTTTGGGGAGCCATGTCATCTGCTGGTGTAGGTCCACTCTGTTTTATCAAGACCAAAGTCAGCGCAGCCATTTACCAGGAAGTTTTAGAGCACTTCATGCTTCCTTCTGCTGTCAAGCTTTTAGGAGATGGAAATTTCATTCTCCAGCTGGTCTTGGCACCTGTCCACACTACCATAAGTACCAATACCTGGTTTAAAAACAACAGTATCACTGTGCCTGATTGGTCAGAAAACTCGCCTGACCTTAACCCCATAGAGAATCAATGGGGTTTTGTCAAGCGGAAGATGAGACACACTAGACCCAACAGTGCAGATGAGCTGAAAGCTGATATCAAAGTAACCTGGGCTTCCATAACACCTCAGCGGTACCACAGACTGATAGTCTCCATGCCACTCTGCATTGATGCAGTAATTGATGCAAAAGGAGCCCTGACCAAGTATTGAGTGTATTTTCTGAACATACATTTCAGTAGACCAACATTTTGGATTTTAAAATCATTTTTCAAGCTGGGGTTATAAACTATTCTAATTACTGAGATAATGACTTTTGGGTTTTCATTGGCTGTTAGCAATAATCATCAACATTAACAGAAATAGACACTTGAAATAGATCACTCTGTTTGTAATGACTATATGTAATATTTAAGTTTCACTTTCTGTATTGAAGAACTGAAATAAATAAATTTTTTGATGATAGTCGATTTTGTGAGAAGCACCTGCATATGCTGTGAATGTCATGATATTTTTCATCCTTGAATGGACAAGATTTATTCCTTTCACTATGCTGCTAATTGCTATGATTATAGCATTTTCCATGCCACATTGCAATTGGGAATATTGTCTTATTGAGAGCATTCTATCACGTCTTTTTTTTAAAAAAAGCCTAATAACAGCATGTCAAATTATTAAGAAGGCCAGTCCTACTGCTTCCGAATGTGTCTTCTTTGTCTATACACACACGTGGACAAAATTGTTGGTACCCCTCGTTTAATGACAGAAAAACCCTCAATGGTGACAGAAATAACTTGAATCTGACAAAAGTAATAATAAATCAAAAATCTTTGAAAATGATGAAATGAAAGTCAGACATTGCTTTTCAGCCATGCTTCCACAGTAATAAAACTCATGAAATAGGCCTGGACAGAAATGATGGTACCATTAACTTAAAGGGAATCTGTCACCCCAAAAATGCCATATCAAGTAAAGATATGGCTGAATAGAACGTCCCATAACTAAGCTAACGGTGGGTATCATATATCATGATACCCCCGTTTTCATAGCAAAATACCTTTGTAAAGTTGGTGATTGAACGTGTCAATCACTGCAGTCAGGTCAGGAGGATGGCGGTTTTCATGTCCTCCCCCGCCCCCGCTCCTCGTCATATGTTTCGTATCGTATCGTTAGTTTCCCGCAATTGCGCAATTCAAAATTCTGCCGGCGCATGCACAGTATGCTTTGCCCAGCAGTGGGCAAAGCATAAAATTACTACAGCGCATGCGCTAGTATTTCCTTGCCCCGGAAGTCGTCCAAGGCAAGCAGGATTTTCCGGGGCAAGGAAAGACTAGCGCATGCGCTGTAGTAATTTTATGCTTTGCCCACTGCTGGGCAAAGCATACTGCACATGCGCCGGCAGAATTTTGAATTGCGCAATTGGGGGAAACTAACGCCGTCTGTGGTATTCACAGACGGCGATACGAAACATATGACGAGGAGCGGGGGCGGGGGAGGACATGAAAACCGCCGCCCTCCTGACCTGACTGCAGTGATTGACACGTTCAATCACCAACTTTACAAAGGTATTTTGCTATGAAAACGGGGGTATCATGACATATGATACCCACCGTTAGCTTAGTTATGGGACGCTCTATTCAGCCATATCTTTACTTGATATGGCATTTTTGGGGTGACAGATTCCCTTTAATATTTTGTTGCACAACCTTTTGAGGCATTCACTGCAATCAAATGATTCATGTAACTGTCAATGAAACTTCTGCACCTCTCAACAGGTATTTTTGCCCACTCCTCAAAAGCAAACTGCTCCAGTTTTCTTGTGTTTGAAGGTTGCCTTTTCCAGATGGCATGTTTCAGCTCTTTCCAAAGAAGCTCAATAGGATTTAGGTCAGGGCTCATAAAACACTTCAGAATAGTCCAGTGTTTTCCTCTTAGAAATTCTTGGGTGATTTTAGCTGTGTGTTTTGAGTCATTATTCTGTTGCAATATTCATGACCTGCGACTGAGAACAAGCTTTCTAACATTGGACAGCACATTTCTCTCTAGAATCCCTTGATAGTCTTGAGATTTCATTTTACTCTGCACAGATTCTAGACACCCTGTGCCAGATGCAGAAAAGTAGCCCCAGAACATAACAGAGCTTCCTCCATGTTTGACAGTAGGGACAGTGTTCTTTTCTTGATATGCTTCATTTTTCTGTCTGTGAACAGAGAGCTGTCCCTTGAGCTTTAAGCTCACCTTTAATCCATTTAGAAGTTTTTTCTGGGCACTTTTGTTACCATTCATATTATCCGTCTCTTTGATTTGTCATTAATTTTCTCCTGCAGCCACGTCAAGGGAGGTTGGCTACAGTCCCATGGAGCTTAAATTTCTGATTAATATGTGCAACTGTAGTCACAGGAACAACAAGCTGCTTGGAAATGGTCTTATAACTTTTACCTTTAATATGTTTGTCTATAATTTTCTTTCTAATCTCCTGAGACAAGTCTTTCCTTTGCTTCCTCTGGTCCATGTTGAGTGAGATACAAACCATGTCACCAAACAGCACAGTGAGTATCTGTAGCTCTCTATACAGGCCCACTCACTGATTCCAAGATTGTAGACACCTGTGATGCTATTAAGTGGACACACCTTGATGTAACATGTCCGTTTTGTCACATTATTTTCAAGGGTACCATCATTTCTGTCCAGGCCTATTTCATGAGTTTTATTTTTTAAAAAAATTCTGTGGAAGCATGGTTGAAAAGCAATGTCTGACTTTCATTTGTGCATTTTTATAGATTTTTGATTTATTATTACTTTTGTCAGATTCAAGTTATTTCTGTGACCATTGAGGGTTTTTCTGTCATTAAAAGAGGGGTACCAACGATTTTGACCACATGTGTATATATCTTCTATGTTTAAAGTTTGTATGTGTGAATGAATTGTGATCTACTGACATACAATAATTTTCAAAAATATTTAGCAATATTTGTGATACAGCAGCTAATTTAGTTGAGTCCCTCAGCAATCTGTTGAAAAGGAAGTGGCATATTATTATTATTATTATATGTTTATATAGCGCCATTTATTCCATGGCGCTTTACATATGAAAAGGGGAAAAATATAGACAGATACAATAAACATGTGCTAGACAAGGGACGCATAAGTACAGAAGGAGAGAGGACCCTGCCCGCGAGGGCTCACAGTCTACAGGGATGGGTGAGAATACACTAGGAGAGGGTAGAGCTGGTTGTGCGATGGTTCAGTACACTGAGGATCATTGCAGGTTGTAGGCTTGTCGGAACAGGTGGGTCTTCAGGTTTTTCTTGAAGGTCTCCATTGTTGGTGAAAGTCTGATGTTTTGCGGCAGAGAGTTCCAGAGTATGGGGGAAGCCCGGGAGGAGTCTTGTATGCGGTTGTGGAAGAAGAGATGAGGGGGGAGTCGAGAAGGAGATCTTGAGAGGATCGAAGGTTGCGTGTGGGTAGGTAGCGGGAGACCATGTCACAGATGTATGGAGGAGAAAGGTTGTGGATGGCTTTGTATGTCATGGTTAAGGTTTTGAACTGGAGCCTCTGGGCAATAGGAAGCCAGTGAAGGGCCTGGCATAGTGGGGAGGCAGGGGAATAGCGGGAAGACAGGTGGATTAGTCGTGCAGCAGAGTGTAGGATGGACTGGAGTGGTGCCAGAGTGCTAGAGGGGAGGCCAGACAGTAGGAGGTTGCAGTAGTCGAGGCGGGAGATGATAAGGGCGTGCACTAGTGTTTTTGTGGTTTCATGGTTGAGGAATGAGCGGATCCGGGAAATATTTTTGAGTTTGAGGCGGCAGGAGTTGGCGAGGGCTTGGATATGTGGTTTGAAAGAGAGGGCAGAGTCGATGATCACCCCAAGGCACCGAGCATGTGGGACTGGGGAAAGCGAGCAGCCATTGACATTGATGGATAGGCCTGGTGGAGGGGTAGAATGAGGTGGGGGAAAGATGATGAATTCTGTTTTGTCCATGTTCAGTTTGAGAAAGCGAGCAGAAAAGAAGGCTGAGATAGCAGACAGACACTGTGGGATTTTGGTCAGTAGGGAGGTGAGGTCAGGTGCAGATAGGTAGATCTGCGTGTCATCGGCGTAGAGGTGATACTGCAAGCCGTGGGATTCTATGAGCTGTCCCAGGCCGAAGGTGTAGATGGAGAAGAGTAGGGGTCCTAGGACTGAGCCTTGGGGAACACCGACAGACAGGGGGCGAGGTGAGGAGGTGGTGTGTGAGAGGGAGACACTAAATGTTCGGTCTGTTAGGTATGATGAGATCCAGGATAGGGCCAAGTCTGTGATGCCAAGAGATGAGAGAATCTGTAGGAGGAGGGAATGGTCTACGGTGTCAAAGGCAGAAGACAGGTCCAGGAGAAGGAGGACAGAGTAGTGTCGCTTGCTCTTGGCGGTTAGCAGGTCGTTAGTGACTTTAGTTAGGGCAGTTTCAGTTGAGTGATGCGGTCGAAAGCCTGATTGCAACCGGTCAAAGAGGGAGCAGGAGGAAAGGTGGGAGGACAGTTCAAGATATACATGCTGTTCCAGTAGTTTTGAGGCGAAGGGGAGAAGAGATATCGGGCGATAGCTAGACGCTGAGGATGGGTCGAGGGAGGGCTTTTTGAGGATCGGGGTGATTGAAGCATGTTTGAAGGATGAAGGAAAGACACCATTTGTAAGTGAAAGGTTGAAGAGGTGTGTGAGAGTAGGGATGAAGACTGTGGCAAGGTTAGGGATGAGGTGGGACGGGAGTGGGTCAAGCGCGCAAGTGGTGAGGTGTGATCTTGACAGGAGAGTGGAGAGCTGATCTTCTGTCATGGTGGTGAAGCTGGTTTTGGAAGAACAGGGCTGAGTGGCTAAGAGGGGCATTGGGGGCTGCGGGCCTAAGCCTTCTCTGATAGTATCAATCTTTTGCTTAAAGAAGGAGGCAAAGTCTTCAACAGAAATGAGAGGAGAGGGAGGAGGTGCTGTGGGATGGAGTAGAGAATTGAAAGTGTTGAAGAGCTGTTTAGGGTTGTGAGACAGGGAGGATATGAGAGATGAGAAGTAAGTTTGTTTTGCGGCAGAGAACGTGGACTTGAAGCTGGCAAGGGACTGCTTATATGCGTTGAAGTGCTCGGTGGAGTGGGTTCTCTTCCATCTCCGCTCGGTAACCCTGGAAGCCCGTCTCAGTTCTTTGGTCAGGCCGGTCAGCCAGGGCTGCCTGTTGATTGTACGAGTTTTGCTCTGCATGAGGGGGGTGGCTGAATCAAGTGTGGTTTTTATTGTGGTGTTATAAAATGTGGCAGCAGCATCTGTGTCATGAAGTGAGGCTATGTCTGTAAGAGGGAGGAGGGACTCAGAGAGCGATTGTAAATTGAGGTGTTTGAGATTTCTGCGAGGGTGGGTGAGTTTGTGGAGTGGGGGATGCATACTAACAGAGGAGAGGGAAAAGAATGTCAGTAGGTTGTGGTCAGACAGGGGGAGTGGGGAGTTAGTGAGATTAGTGAGGGAACAGAGATGGGTGAAGATAAGGTCCAGCGTGTGACCGCCTTTGTGAGTGGCCGCAGAGGACCATTGAGTGAGGCCAAGGAAGCTGTGAGCGAAAGAAGTTTAGAGGCCGCCGGGGTGGAAGTGTCAATGGGGATGTTGAAATCGCCCATGATGATGGTGGGGATGTCAGCAGAGAGGAAATTGAGTAGCCAGGTGGTGAAGTGGTCGAGAAAGGTGGAGATGGCTAGTTCCGGGGGCGGTAGATGACAGCCAGTTGGAGGTTGGAGGGGGAATAGATGCTGACGGAGTGCACTTCGAACGAGGGAATAGCAGCGGAGGGTGGAATTTGAATAGGGGTAAAGGAGCAGGTATCAGACAGGAGTAAGCCAACTCCTCCACCACGTTTGTTGCTGGGGCGAGGGGTGTGAGAAGGATGAAATCCGCCATAGGAAAGCGCAGCTGGAGAGGCTGAGTCAGAGGGAGTGAGCCAGGTTTCAGTGATGGCAAGGAAGGAGAGTTTGTTGGTGATAAAGAGGTCGTGGACAAATGACAGTTTATTGCAGACGGAGCGTGCGTTCCATAGTGCTCCGGGTAGGGGGACCGGGGGAGGGGGGTGTGGATGGATAGGTATGAGGTTGACAGGGTTGCAAAAACGTGTGGAAGATCGTGGCAGGGTGTTAGAAATGAGTGTGGGGATGTGATGAGGAGGGCCAGGATTTGGGGATACATCGCCAGCGATGAGGAGTAGCAGACAGAGCGTTAGAAGGTGGGAGCAGGATAAACCATGGTGTGGCCGTGTGTGTCTTGGTAAAAAGGATTGTATGTGGAGGAACAGTCAATATCTCCAGGCTACATACTGCCATAATGAACATATTTGTACTAGAAACACAAAAAGCAAGTTTCATGTATCTTACAATGTGTTTGGAATAAATGAAGTGTTGAGTTTTGTTCATGTCATGTGAGCTTCTTTTTATGCTTACTGAAACCTTTGCCTGCCTCCATTCCAACCCTCTTTTGTGCAGGCTGAAAATATGTTACCATCCCTCCTGAACAGGTTTTGATGCTGTTATCCTTTAAAGAATCCCTGAAAAAAACTTGAAGAAACTCAAGGTTAACAGGAGTCAGTGCATTAAAGGGAATCTGTCAAAAGGTTGCTGCGCAATGCGAGATCAGTATGATGTAGATGCTGAGACCCTGATTCTATCAATGTGTCATTTACTGAGCTGCTAACCATAGAGCATGGTGTTATCTGCTGCTGATTTTTTAGTTCTTTGTTATATTGTTTCCTTTTTTTCTCAAACTCCATGCTGATATTACCATTTTAATTGCTTAGTTCATGCTCTTATAGTAGTTGTTTTCATCTGCAGGTGTCAGAAATATTCTTTTTCCGCTCCCCTCCCCATATTCAGAGATTATTAACAAACACTCTCCTTGTCTGACCATGTGGCAAAGAAGCAAAGAAGCTGATACAATACCCCATACCCAGCAACAATAGGAGATTTTTCCTATTTGTTAATTTTGATCACTGTTACAGACCCTATCACAGCGATCAAAATAAAAAAAAATTCTAAATCAAACCCCCCTTTGTCACTCCCTTAGTTAGATAAAAATTAATAAAATAAAAATACTGTAAGTTTTTCCATTCTTTGCAGTCAGTTAGGGCTGGGGCTAGGGTTAGGGTTGGGTTAGGGTTATGTTGGGGTTAAGGTTGTGTTGGAGTTAGGGCTTAGTGTTGGGTTACGATTGTGGTGTTGTGGTTAGGGTTGTGTTATGGTTAAGGTTGGAGTTAGAGCTGTATTAGGGTTGGAGTTAGCAATGGGGGGTTTCCACTGTTTAGGCACATCGGGACTCTCCAAACACGACTTGGTGCCCACCATCGATTCCAGCCAATTTTGAGTTCAAAAAGTCAAATGGCACTCCCTCCCTTCTGAGCGCTGCCATGCACCCAGCCGATTTCCCCCACATATGGGGTATCAGTTTACTCAGGAGAAATTGAACCACAAATGTTGTAGTCAATTTTCTCTTGCTACCTTTGTGAAAATAAATAAGTTTGGGTCTAAAGTAAATTTTTTGTGAAAAAAGTTAAATGTTATTTTTTTCCTTCCACATTGCTTTAGTTCTCGTGAAGCACTTGAAAGGTTAATAAACTTCTTAAATGTGGTTTTGTGCACCTTGCCAGGTGCAGTTTTTAGAATTGTGTCATTTTTGGGTAATTTTCTGACATACAGTGCATATGGAAAGTATTCAGACCCCATTCAATTTTTCACTCTTTGTTTCATTGCAGCCATTTGGTAAATTAAGAAAAGTTCATTTTTATTCTCTTTAATATACACTCTGCACCCCATCTTGTCTTAAAAAAAACAGAAATAGAGAAATATTTGCAAATTTATTAAAAAATAAAAACTGAAATATCACATGGTCATAAGTATTCAGACCTTTGCTCAGTAATGAGTAGAAGAACCCTTTTGAGCTAGTACAGCCATGAGTCTTCTTGGGAATGATGCAACAAGTTTTTCACAAATGGATTTGGGTTTCCTCTGCCATTCTTCCTTGCAGATCCTCTCCAGTTCCATCAGGTTGGATGGTGAACGTTGGTAGACAGCCATTTTCAGGTCTCTCCAGAGATACTCAATTGGGTTTAGGTCAGGGTTCTGGCTGGGCCAGTCAAGAATGGACAGAGTTGTTCTGAAGCCACTCCTTTGTTATTAGAGTCATTGTCTTGTTGGAAGGTGAACCTTCGGCCAAGTCTGAGGTCCAGTGCACTCTGGAAGAGGTTTTCATCCAGGATATCTCTTTACTTGGCCGCATTCATGTGTCTTTCAATTGCAACCAGTTTTCCTGAACCCGGAAGCTGAAAAACACCCCCATAGCATGATGCTGCCACCAACATGTTTCACTGTTGGGATTGTATTGGGCAGGTGATGAGCAGTGCCTGGTTTTCTCCTCACATACCACTTAGAATTATCACCTAAAAGTTCTATCTTTGTCTCATCAGACCAGAGAATCTTATTTCTCATAGTCTGGAAGTCCTTCATCTGTTTTTTAGCAAACACTATGCAGGCTTTCATATGTCTTGCACTGAGGAGAGCCTTCTGTTGGGCCACTCTGTCATAAAGGCAGTGTGGGGTGCACGCATCCCCTAAACAAAGCATCACAGAAGCTAAGCATCTAGAAAAAGCAGGTAATCCATGGCAAAGAATTAACATTCATCCTCTCTCTTCACACAGGTACATCTGCTTGCTGTCATCTGCTGTTTATCATCCTGCAACATTTCCTTTAATGGTACAACCTCTGTTTGCTGTCTATCATCCTGCAACATTTCCTTTAATGGTACAAACTCTGCTTGATGTCTCATCTGCTGACTATCACCCTTTAATATATTTTACGGAACTCTGCTTACTGAATATTTGCTATAATTGATCTGTAGCATTGTACTCAGTACTTACTGCTGTATATCCATGGTTAGGGATCACTGTATATACCATCTTGGGAAAGGTTTTATAGCAGAGACAGAGCCAGGACTTGTGTCTTTGATCATCTATCCACACTTGGGTGTGGAGAGCAGCTGGTGCTAATTTATTACAAACCAGCTCCCACAATCCCTATCTCCTGACCCTGTAATGTGGCCTATAAATTTAGAAGCATTCTAAGGGGTGCATACATTGTGGGGTGCACACATCCCCTAGGCAAAGCATCATTGAAGCTAAGAATCTAGAAAAAGCAGTTAATCCATGGCAGTTAGTCAGGGCACGAGACAGGTAACCCACACTTTGATCTTTTTTATCCATGTGCTTTATTTCTATCCTCATGTGTTCTCTTAACCTCCACATTCACAGCCCCATCCCTCTCCATCATCACTCATACACATCAGCCCCTCTATACTTCCCTCTCCCTTGTACAGCACCTATGTACTTCTCACCTTCCTGAAAAACCTCAGTCTACCTTGCCCAAACACATCGCACAAAAAAACTTCTTACAATTCCAAAAACTACTTGCTCTTTATTTTCCTACTCCTACTGATTTCAAAGACATCTCCCCCTACCCCGGTCCACCATTCCCCAACCTCAACCCCTACCCTACCTCACTTCAAAACCTTACTAACCTTTGTAAGCTTTTCAGGGGATATAGCTCTGAGATCGCCGTCCGGGTAGACGAAGTGGCACAGAAACAGTTCATTCAGACAGCAGTTCTGATGAAAACTGGCCACAACCAGCTTTATTAAAGTCCACAGCAAACAGATAAAAACAAATCATAAACATAAGACCTGGGCTTGTCCAGCCACTAATTACACTTAGATAGATTTCCCTATCTATCCGGGTCCCGACTCTAACAGCCAGGGCCAAAACAACACATATGTTCAGCATTTACCAGCATGGAGGTTCACAGAGTCTCCTCCTTGTGTCTGAAGGCACCTTCAACGTCCAGACTTGAGAGAGCTCCCCTCCTATTCAGCAGCTATCCGCATGGATTCTCACAGAGACTACTCCTGTGTCCGGGGTACATCGAGCACCCAGACTGGGATAGCTCATACTCCTGGAGACTGCTTCTTGTGCTGGGACTCCTTGTCCAGACTAAGCGAGCTCTCTGACTGTGTTCGCAGACACCTACTTCTGGTCTCCTAATTAACAGCTGAATGGTTTCAGGCCTGAGCTGCCAGTGTGTACTGAATGTAAGGTGTAGTGACCTTTCTCTACCACTAGGTTTACAAAGCCACACATTTCCCTTATACCATACAGCACAGTACCTAGGTGAAATGTACACCCCATTCGACACATATTCCTTCACTGTCTCACATATCCCCCCCCTCTTCTCCAGACCGGAGGGCTGGTCATCCAGACGGAGGGCTGGTCAACAATCCAAAAGAGACAGTGAACTCTGGACCAGTCATGGCCCTCATCAGCTTCATCTTCACTATTGTCATCTGTATCTTCACCTGAGCCATAGCCAACCTCAGCTTTCTCTTCATCTGAAGCATCCGCACTACCCTGTACCCTCCCAGGCCTATGCTCTCTGCGGGGCTCGGGTATCCTGCACGGTTTCATCTTGACCTTAGGGCCGGGCTCAGTTTCGATATAGTGCCTGGCCAGAGAAGTACGACCCGGCACATCAGAACACTTCTGCTGACTATTTCTCAGAAACTCACGTACCTCCTGTCCTTGGTGCACTGACCATGTGTCACCAACTATCACAGGAGGTATAGGGGGTTTTTCACTTTTCTCTAGTTCCCCTTGAACCTTCTTTAGCACATCTACTTTGTTAAATCTCAGTTGATTCATCAATTCTATTTCACAGAACTTAAGCTCCTCTGCCATGGTCTCTGACCATTTTAAGCTACACTGTTCAAATGCTTGGCATTGTAGAAGGAGCTGATCGTTTTTCTTTGGCAGTAAAACATAATTCATCCTCTTCTTGTACTTCATTGACCTTCTCAAGAAGCGGCTCATGGCTTTCATCACGCACCTTCATCACAGTTTGGAGATTTTTCTGAGAAGTAATCAATTCATGCTCAGAAGCCATACCGTCAGTCTTACATTCTACCTCTTCAGGCACATCATTATGATATCCAATATCTCCATTTATTACAACTTTCAAGTTCTCCTTGATAGCTGCATCTGTATACTCAGAACCCGCCGGCTCTTCTCTTCCACCACGCTCTGCTTTCCCATCCGGGCTCCCGTGTATCTTCAGTGGCAACGGACCGACACATCGCTTCTCCCATTCGTTGGGACGTGGTTCAGATGCAGACTCCATGAAAGTGCGCCTGAGCTCACCAATGCCAGCCCGAACTTTGCGAGTTGCCGCTACTGATCCGGACAGTACACCATCCACGCCACTGTCTCTGGCCGAAACAGATTCCTGGGCAGAGTCAGCCCCCACATCCTCAGTCTTGTTCCTCACAGCTGCACTTGAGACCTCAGCTTCTGATGAGGCATCTGGTTTGGTGTCTACCCCTTCTATGTGTAATGTATGTAGTACAGTTCATATAGCGTCTTGTGCTTGGGTGCGATGAAAACACAGGAGTCACAGGTTTGATATAGAAAAGTCCTGTATTACTTCATACAAGTTGGCAGAAATATTCACACAGTTTGCAGACACAGAAACAGGAGACACAGCAGGCTAGAGTAATCCAAGCTCAGCAATCACTCTCCAATACAGATTCAGGATCTTCTTCTCTGTTACCGTAAGTCCATGCAAACGTGGGTCTTTCAAAGAGCAGGGTTCAGAGTCCACAAGTTCTTCAGAGTTCCTCAGTAGGAATAGCTGGAGTACAAGGTCCAAGGCTTACAGGAGTCAAGTCACAGGTTCACTGCAGGCTAGATTCCGAAGCACTGACTGCTCAGCTGTGGCTGCCCAAGAAGCAAAGGAGAGAATCAGGGCGGGAACATGCAAGCTGGAAACTCCATTTTGACTGAGGGCAAGATAGCTGCAGCAAGACAGAAAGTAAAATGGCTGACGAACAAACTGAGTTTCAGGAATATATACATAGAACCTTACATTACTCCCCCCTTAAGGACAACCTCCGGATGACCTCAGACCAGGCTTGTGTGGGTACCTCTGATGAAACTGACGGAGCAAGCGAGGAGCATTAACGTTATTGACCGGTTCCCATGAGTTGTCCTCCACTGGGTAGCCCTGCCATTTAATCAGATATTGTAACTGATTTCTATACAACCTGGAATCTAAAATCCTTTCCACCACAATTCTTCCTGACCATCGACTAGCACTGGGTCAGGGCAAGGAAGGAACGTCCAGGAAACGTATTGGGTGTCGCAGCCTTTAGTAGGGATACATGAAAGACAGGGTGGATTCTCATAGTTTTGGGCAGTTGAAGACGACAAGCAATGGCACTTATAATTTTACTGATTTTATAGGGTCCAATGTACTTATGTACCAACTTAGACGATGGAATCCTTAACTTAAGATTTCTGGTTGACAGCCAGACCAAGTCTCCTACCTTGAAAGCTGGTGCAGGTTTACGAAATTTATCTGCTGCTTTCTTGTACCTTTCTTGAGCCGATTCCAGATTTTCCTTTAGAAGATCCATATTCTTCTGTAAAGACGTGATTCTTTCAGCCACTGCTGGTAAAGGCGTTTCTATGGGAAATCGTGGTAGAATGTTAGGATGATAACCTAGATTAGAGTAAAAAGGAGACTGTTTAGTGGAGGCACTCTGAGAGTTGTTATACGAGAACTCAGCTAATGGAAGTAGATCCACCCAATCATCCTGTAGGTGGCAGATAAAGCAGCGGAGATACTGCTCCAGAGTTTGATTGGTTCGTTCGGTCTGTCCATTAGTCTGGGGATGAAAAGCAGAAGAAAGGTTTACTTTAATGTCCAATGCTGCACAGAAATTTTGCCAAAACCTAGAAGTGAATTGCACCCCTCGATCCGAAATAACCTCATCCGGTACTCCATGTAAGCGAAACACATCTTTAATCATCAAATCTGATGTCTGTTTTGCAGTGGGTAAGCCGACACAAGGGATAAAATGAGCTGCCTTTGTTAGACGGTCAACCACCACTAGAATGGTGTTCTTCCCCTGAGAGGTTGGTAACTCCACAATGAAGTCCATAGAAATGGATCCCCACGGGCGGGACGGGGTGGGAAGAGGCTGTAACAGACCAGTTGGTGAGGAGCGAGGTGTTTTGCATCTTGCACAGACCTCACATGAAGTGACATAATTCAAAACATCCTTCCTGCAAGTGGGCCACCAAAAGAAACGAGAAAGAAATTCCTGTGTCTTTAGAATTCCTCTATGCCCAGCTATCTTGGAATCGTGAATGAGTTGCAATACTCTTAATCTGACTGTTTCAGGAATATACAGACGTTGTCCCTGAATCCACACACCATTCTTAAAGACAAGACTTACGTCCCTTGGGGGTTGTGCCAAAAAGGAATCCGCATGGTATGCTTCCTTGATGTCCTTAAGTAGGTCTTGATTATGAATTACTCCTAGGAATCTAGAGTCAGGAAGAATAGTCTTAGGAGGAGTAATTGGACGTGTCTCTGCTGAGTAAATCCTAGAGAGTGCATCAGCCTTTCCATTGCGCGATCCTGGTCTATAAGAGATGATAAAATTAAATTGGTTTAAGAAAAGATTCCAGCGAGCCTGGCGAGGAGTCAGGCACTTAGCCGACCTGATAAACTCAAGGTTACGATGGTCTGTCAGGACGACTATTTGCTGTGCAGCTCCCTGAAGAAGGTGTCTCCATTCTTTGAAGGCGGCAATAATGGCCAACAACTCTCTATTGCCCACATCGTAGTTCCTCTCAGCCGAAGACAACTGCTGGGAAAAGAAGGCACAGGGATGCAAGACATTCTTCTCACCTGTTCTCTGAGAGAGTATAGCTCCAACGGCACAGTCTGAAGCATCCACCTCTATTATGAAGGCAAGCTCGGGGTTGGGATGTACTAGGATAGGTGCAGTGGTAAATTTATCTTTTAGACGGAAAATGCTTCCTGGGCTTGGGGAGTCCAGGAAAACCTAGACTCTTTCCGGGTAAGTTGAGTGATAGGTGACACTACCTCAGAGAAATTTCTAATGAAACGTCTATAGAAGTTGGCAAACCCGATGAAGCGCTGTACCTCCTTCACATTTCTAGGACTTGGCCAATCCTTGATGGCTTGGGTTTTGCTTCCATCCATACTAATTCCTTGTGTAGACAGTACATACCCCAGAAATTGAATTTCGGTCCTATGGAATTCACACTTTTCAAGTTTGATGTAAAGATGATTTTGTCTTAGACGTTCCAAGACCATTCTCACATGTCCATGATGTTCCTCTGTGGAGTTAGAAAAAATTAGAATATCATCCAAATAAATTACCACGAATGTATCTAGGAGATCCCTGAAGATGTCATTCACCAAGTGTTGGAAAGTGGCTGGGGCGGTACTCAGACCAAAAGGCATAACTAGATATTCAAAGTGTCCATATTGTGACCTGAATGCAGTCTTCCATTCATCCCCAGGTCTAATACGGACTAAGTTATAGGCCCCACGAAGATCTAGTTTAGAAAAAATTTTGGCATGTCGCACTCTCTCCAATAACTCAGGGATTAAAGGCAATGGATAACGGTTTCTAATAGTAACCTTATTGAGTTCCCTATAGTCTACGCATGGTCTCAGAGATCCATCTTTCTTCTTTACAAAGAAGATGGGTGCACCTGCAGGAGATGAAGAGGGGCGTATGAAGCCCTTGGCTAGATTTTCATCTATGTAATCCTTTAAAGCCTTTAGCTCGGGCCCCGCCAGGGGGTAGATCTTACCAAAAGGTATCTCTGCTCCAGGCAATAATTCAATTGGACAATCATATGGACGGTGAGGAGGAAGCTGGTCAGCGTTCTTCTTGTCACATAAATCCACATAGTCCTGGTATACAGCTGGTAGTTCAGGGACTGACATGATTCCTTTAGGAACAGAGCAAGCTGAAACTTTTGGACTCATCTGTTTCTCTGGAAAGTGTAATTCCTTGGTCTCCCAGTTAATGGTAGGATTCTGAGCCTGCAGCCATGGTAGCCCTAGAATAATGGGAAAGTGGGGAGAAGAGATAAGCATAAAGGACAGTTTCTCTTGATGATCTTTACCCATAAGAACCCTCAAAGGCTCTGTTTCCTGATCCACTGGTCCAGAGGTCAGCAGGGAGCCATCCACAGTTTCCATCTGTACTGGAGTAGCCTTCTTCACTGAACGTATTCCCTGTTTCAGAGCAAAGGAGACATCCATAAAATTTCCACTTGCCCCTGAGTCGATCATAGCAGAGCTAGACACCCAAGCTGAGTCAACCCAGAGTTTGATGGAAAGAAAGCAATGAGAATTGTTTTTCTTACAACTCAGCTGGGACACCGCTGAGGAAACTTGAAAAATGGCAGCGTTTACACAGTCAACGTCCTCAGAGGTAACGGAGTTTAAGTCCGAGAAATCAAGATCTGTTGCTGCAGATCTCTCTGGAGCCTGAGGCTCGGACCTGACAGATCCCCTCTTGCAACACTCACAATGAATGAGTGCTGCAGTAGTCTTACGAGAACGGCTGGGGCAGTTTATAATGAAGTGCCCTGACTTACCACAATAGAAACATAGATTCTCCTTAAAACGATGTTCCTTGCGTGCATCACTAACCCGTCGTTGTAAAGAGTCTACCTGCATGGGTTCAGGTTCAGGTTCCATGTAATCCTACTCAAAGGTTCCTTAGCTGGAGAGGAAGGTAGGAAAAGGTTAGTACGATTGCTTTCGAACCATCTCTCTTGCCTGCGTTCAGTCAGACGAGTATCAATACGGATGCAGTAGTTAATAAAGTCACCTAACGCAGTGGGAGGGTCGGCACGAGCAAGTTCATCCTTAATCAGTGGAGATAACCCCTTTCGAAAAATAGATTTTTTGGCGGAACTGTCCCAGGTGGTATCAAGGGCCCATCTCCTGAAATCCAAGGCATATTCAGCTACCGAGTGCTTACCTTGGCGCAAAGCTAACATGGCTGCTTCAGCTGTTGCACCTCGATTGGGGTCATCAAACACCTGCCCCATGGCTGAAATAAAATCATCAAGGTGATTCAAACAATCATCCTCAGTCTCAATCAGAGGGTTTGCCCACATTAAAGCCTTGTTGGTAAGCAACATAATTATAGTAAGCACCTTAGATCGTTCAGTGGGAAATTGTGAAGCATGTGCAGAAAAAAAAAGATTGCATTGATTAATAAATCCCCTGAATTTCTCACGTTCACCGCCAAAACGAAAAGGGGGCAACTTGGGAATCCCATCACTCGGGGCTACGGCAGGAGCCTGGACTCGCCCCTCTAGAACCTCAATCCTGGCTCGCAAATCCTGGGTAGTCTGTCCAACCACTTGCAAATTGTGATTATTGAGGTCCTGTAGATTTGTAAAACGGGTCTTTATATTCTGCAAATCTGCAAGGATATTATCAGTCACTCCGCAAAGTTCCTTTATGCGGGCCTCCATTTTCCAGATCTTTTAAGACAGGATTACTGGAAGAAGAGGAGAGAAAAAAACAATAGTGTTTACCTGTGGCAACACTGCAGAGAGAAAAAAAAATTAAGGGAACTGCTCACCTGGAATGGTTGTGAGAAGTCACAACCACTATCATCACAGAAAGTTTCAACCAGACATCTGATATCCAGAGTTACAGCAGACAAAAAAGAGAAAAGAAAGGAAAAAAAAAAAAACAATAGTGTTTACCTGTGGTAACACTGCAAAAAGAAAAAACTTAAGGGAATTGCTCACCTGGAATGGTTGTGAGAAGTCACAACCACTGTCATCACAGAAAGTACAACCGGACGTCTGATATCCACAGTACAGCAGACACAGCCTTCCAGACCCAGCAGACACTAACGTTTTGGCTTCAGAATCTTGTAATGTATGTAGTACAGTTCATATAGCGTCTTGTGCTTGGGTGCGATGAAAACACAGGAGTCACAGGTTTGATATAGAAAAGTCCTGTATTACTTCATACAAGTTGGCAGAAATAGTCACACAGTTTGCAGACACAGAAACAGGAGACACAGCAGGCCAGAGTAATCCAAGCTCAGCAATCACTCTCCAATACAGATTCAGGATCTTCTTCTCTGTTACCGTAAGTCCATGCAAACGTGGGTCTTTCAAAGAGCAGGGTTCAGAGTCCACAAGTGCTTCAGAGTTCCTCAGTAGGAATAGCTGGAGTACAAGGTCCAAGGCTTACAGGAGTCAAGTCACAGGTTCACTGCAGGCTAGATTCCGAAGCACTGACTGCTCAGCTGTGGCTGCCCAAGAAGCAAAGGAGAGAATCAGGGCGAAACATGCAAGCTGGAAACTCCATTTTGACTGAGGGCAAGATAGCTGCAGCAAGACAGAAAGTAAAATGGCTGACGAACAAACTGAGTTTCAGGAATATATACATAGAACCTTACACTATGGCTTTTTCCACCTCTGCAGCATTACCTTCAGAGTCCTTGGCATGATGCAGATCCACACCATACATTGATAACTTCTCATTTCCAACAGCATCTACTTGGGCTGTGTTCAGTTTCAGAGTCCTGCCTTTAAAGCTCAGCTCTCCTCCTTTCACCTTAGTCTTCGCCAGGGAACCGGCCAACTGTAAAACATCTTCAGATGCCATCTTCTGTCTGGCTGCAAGGTCAGCATCAGCCTTCCTCTCAGGACTCTCAACCTCCTCTGCTACCATGCCTTCCTCATTTGCACTGGTTGCTTGATTGTCAACAGATGATTCACTATCACTACCACTATCCCTGTCTGACCCCTTTTTCTCAGCCACATCCGGCTCACTTTCAGGGTTATACAATTCATTCTCATTCACATCCTGCACACTTTCAGGGTTATACAATCCATCATCTTGATCTGGAACCTTAGTTAACATGTCATCCACAACATTAACTTCACCATCTGGTCCCTCAAGTATGTGACTATGTGACAACCCCAGCACTATACTTCTATATAGCTCAGGTACTAGGAGCTGACTCACGACCTCACCCTGGACTTTAGTGTCCCTATACAATAGGTTATTGTTTATGGCAACCTGAGGAAACCTCTCCTCAGAGCCAGGCTCTTGGGAAACCTCATTTAGAACTCTTATATTTTCCTGTGCCGTTTTAAGAGTGGGGTCTCGCCACTGCTCACTCTCAAAATTGTCACAGGACACAGGTAAGTCAGGGACACTCGGTTCCCGAGAACCACCATCCTCGTCTCCCAACATCACCTGCAAAGGAATTTCATCTCTATCACAGTCATCATCATTATCAATATCATTATCATGATTAGGATCAGTATCTGTCACGCTGTCTAGCAGATGTATAAATATATAATGTCAGTAATCTATCAAGTGGGACAACATTCTATATAACATATAAATAGGTAACATTAACATGTATATATAGCATAGTATTACCTGACATAATATCCTGTGGGTCAATACTGAATCCTTTTCACGCTGTCTCTGGCTAGAGGTGGACCGGGGTCTATGCTGACCCTAAACTGGGGTCCTGACTAGTCCCTCTACCTGGAGGTACTGTTAATGGTACAGAGGTCCAGGCCACCAGCGTAAACCCTGTCTCCTATAAATCCCTGACCACTGTAATCTTGTCCTTAGAAGGACCCTGATTACCACCATAGGGAATGGACAGGTAAAGGTTAACAAACAGTATAGACAAACGAGACAGACAGGGGATAAAGTAAATACTGTCTTGCATACAACATTAAAACACAGAGGGAACACCAAAGGTCTAGGAGATAAACTATAAGCAAGGTAAGGAGAAACAACAAAAGAGCTCTTAGCTAAAGTCTTCTCAGAACCGATCCTATCTGCAGTCTGTATGAATGCTTTCACCGGCATCTAACCAGCAGACTGGCAGCTATATAAAGGAAGCTAATTAGAACATAATCAAAAGCAGCCGGGCGAGGCTGGACCTAGTCTTAGCAAAGAGCTAGGTAAAATTAACTCCCTCATTACCAAACACAAAGAAACAGCAACTCAGCTGCGAGAAGTCAGAATGTGCAATCGCGACAAAACTTTGTGGCGATGCACCCATGACAGTACCCCCCCTTCTACGAGGGGCCTCCGGACCCTCAGGGCCAGGTCTGTCCGGGTAAGTCGTGTGGAAGGTCCGAACCAATCGATCTGCGTTAATCTCAGACGCAGAGACCCACGTCCTCTCCTCAGGACCATATCCCTTCCAATGAACCAAATACTGAAGGGACCGGCGATTCAGACGTGAGTCAATGATCTTCAACACTTGAAATTCTAAGTTACCATTGACCACCACTGGAGGAGGAGGTAGAAGTGACGGTATAACTGGCGCCACGTACCTCTTAAACAACGATTTGTGGAAAACATTATGGATTTTAAACGTAGGAGGGAGGTCCAGACGAAATGCCACAGGATTAATTATAGAACTGTATCCTGTATGGACCGATGAACCTGGGACCCAGTTTCCAGGAGGGAACTTTGCGTTTTATATTCTTGGTAGACAACCACACCAGATCGTTCACACCTAGGTCCGGACCAGACACTCTCCTCCTATCAGACCTCCGCTTGAAACAGTTCCCCATAGCACTCAGACCATTCAGCACTCCTCTCCAAACTGAAGCAAGTGACGACGAGAATCGTTCCTCCTCAGGAACCCCAGATGGACGGGTATGTGGGGTCTTAGAGCGAGCACAAACTCCACAGGACGCGACAAAAGTTATTACCTCTTTATTTAAGTTAGGCCACCAAAACCGGCGAGAAAGGAGATCCACAGTTGCTTTACTCCCTGGATGTCCTGCTAAAGCAGAACTATGATGTGCCTCGATAACTTTTTGTCTTAACTGATTAGGAACAAACAGTTTCCCTGGAGGTCCTACAGGGGCGTCTCCCTGAGCCTCCAACACCTCCTCCTCAAGCTCAGAGCACACAGCCGACACCACCACTCCTTCCTGAAGGATAGGAACCGGGTCATCCGTCTTTCCGCCCCTGGGAAACTATGAGATAAGGCATCAGGCGGCAATTTTATTGAGCAGTCATACGTGCGATGAGGAGGTAACTTTTGACACCCCTCCTCTGAGAACATCTCCCCAAAGTCCTCCAGAAAAGGAGGCAAAGTCCTAGGCATGACCGCACCGATGACCGTGTTCATGCAGTTATTCTTGCAAAATTCACCCCACTGGCTTATCTTTCTGGATTGCCAATCAATCACTGGGTTATGTTTAGCCAACCAGGGAAGTCCCAACACAATAGGAGTAGGAAGACCCTCCAACACATAACAAGACAACTGTTCTTTATGTATTGCCCCTACTCGAAGGTCTATGTTATGAACAGCTTGTACAAAGCTACCTTGACCGAGAGGTCTGGCGTCAATAGAAAGTATAGGGATCGGTTTGGCCAATACACTCAGTTGCATACCTTGCACCTGGGCAAACCGAGCATTCACCATATTAGCCCCAGACCCACTATCAAGAAGAACAGAAATCCTCTCAACTCTCGCACCAACCACCACCTCCGCAGGCACGAGAAATTGAGACGGACCTGGGGACGAAATACCTACTCCCAGGTTGTCGTCCACCACACAACCTGGGATTAACAGTTTTTCGGTGACTTTTTTGCTCAATGAGGCACGGGAGGGACACCCCCCAACAAAATGTCCCTCTCTCCCGCAGAAGAAACACCTTCTTGTCTTGCGGCGCACCGCCGATTCCCTCCTACAAGATGATGTCCCACCCAACTGCATAGGTTCCTCAGAACAGACCAGGGGAACCTCCATATAAGGGACTTTAGTAGAGGGTGGAGTAATAACAGGGGGCGGAGTTACCTCGCACCTCCCCCGAAGCCGTCTATCAATACGAATAGCAAGGGCCACTGGATCCATGGTAGCTGGGGAGAATCTTTAGTATGGCCGGTGAAAATGTCACGCTGTCTAGCAGATGTATAAATATATAATGTCAGTAATCTATCAAGTGGGACAACATTCTATATAACATATAAATAGGTAACATTAACATGTATATATAGCATAGTATTACCTGACATAATATCCTGTGGGTCAATACTGAATCCTTTTCACGCTGTCTCTGGCTAGAGGTGGACCGGGGTCTATGCTGACCCTAAACTGGGGTCCTGACTAGTCCCTCTACCTGGAGGTACTGTTAATGGTACAGAGGTCCAGGCCACCAGCGTAAACCCTGTCTCCTATAAATCCCTGACCACTGTAATCTAGTCCTTAGAAGGACCCTGATTACCACCATAGGGAATGGACAGTAAAGGTTAACAAACAGTATAGACAAACGAGACAGACAGGGGATAAAGTAAATACTGTCTTGCATACAACATTAAAACACAGAGGGAACACCAAAGGTCTAGGAGATAAACTATAAGCAAGGTGAGGAGAAACAACAAAAGAGCTCTTAGCTAAAGTCTTCTCAGAACCGATCCTATCTGCAGTCTGTATGAATGCTTTCACCGGCATCTAACCAGCAGACTGGCAGCTATATAAAGGAAGCTAATTAGAACATAATCAAAAGCAGCCGGGCGAGGCTGGACCTAGTCTTAGCAAAGAGCTAGGTAAAATTAACTCCCTCATTACCAAACACAAAGAAACAGCAACTCAGCTGCGAGAAGTCAGAATGTGCAATCGCGACAAACTTCGTGGCGATGCACCCATGACAGTATCATCATCACTATCATGATCATCATCATTATCAGTATCAGCATCATTATCATGATTATCATCATCATCATCATATAAGTTTAACGGCCCACTAGCATTGTGTTCCGCCCCTCGGGACTGCGCACCCTCAATAGGAGCTTCATCACACTGTCCATCAGAAACATTTTTCCCCCAGAGATCCTTAGATCGGGGAAAGTCATTACCCAATATAACGGGTTGCACCAGGTTCTTCACTACCCCCACTTCATATGAAACCTCCCCGAGTTTGGGGACCAAGTCCACGGCAGTCTCTGGGTAGACTTTGGTGTCTCTATGGATGCACACCATACTCAGGTGCTTATCAGGGATGAAGTCCCTATCAATCAGGCTGTCACATACGGAAGTCACTGGACTCTCTGAGTCCAAGAGGGCCTGTGCTGGGCAGTCATTTACAACCACCGGGGACACCTGTGGTCCAGTCTCTTCGGCTGAGGTGGACACACACACAGGTTCTGCGCAGGGAGAGAGGGATCCGCCAACATCACAACACATAGGCTCCCCCTCTATTGGACAGTTGGCTGCAATTTCACGACATCTCCAACACTGTCCATCACACTCTCCCACCCACAGACCCCAACAGCTGGAACGCTCTTACCGGGAGAGTTCGGCGTCCAGGAACTCTGAAGTGACGACCTCTCAGACGGCTGGTCACGGAGGCAGTCTTTGGTGGCGAAGGCCCTCTCCATCAGGCTGACCAGACGATTGGCGTCCTGGTGGTCTCCTTGTCCGACCTCTGGCTGTACCTCAGGAGGACGTGCTTGGGTGTAGCGGTCCACTATCACCTTTTCAACGCCATAATCAGGTTTGCTGACTGCAGACTCCCAACTGCATCTCCAGTCATGAACTCCCCTGGCACGGGCTGTCACCGTAACACCTAGCCGGGTAAGAATCTCCGCTTTCAGCTTGGCATAGTCTTGGCTGTCCTGCTCGCTCAGGTCAGCATAGGCCCTTTGGGGTTCTCCAATCAGATAGGGTGCGACCATCATGGCCCATTCAGATAGGGGCAGATTCTCCTTCTCTGCCAGTCCCTCAAACCTAGTGAGATATACCTCCACATCGTCACGAGGTGTCATCTTTTTCAGGGACCGTCTTACCGCCTTCTTTACAGCGGACAATGCAGGTGACTTTGCAACATTACTTTGGGACGATGCGCTGCAAGTCTTTTGTAGTGCTGCAACCTGCTCAAAAAACAACCGGTTATTCTCCTGATGCTGCTGCAGGAATTGCTGCTGGGCCTGCTGCATGCGCTGCTGGTGCTGCAGGCGCTGCCGCTCCATGCTCTGCTGCATGCTCCGCTGGGCCTGGACCAGGTACTCAACGAGCTCCTACATACTGCCGGACTTATCTGTCTCAACCACGGCAGTCTTATGTTGCACATTAACTTGCGCCATTTGTTCAAACAGCGCCTCCATGCTGTCATCCATGCTGTCAGACTTCTCTGTCTCAACAACGGCAGTCTTCACTCAAGACATACACACTCCACAGTCTTTTCCACAGAAAATTCAGCCTTGCTGTGCAGACACTTTTTTTTTTTTTTCTCTGCAAACTCTATTAGGGCCACTGTCTCTTTAAGACTGCTCCAACAGACGTTTCTCCTTTATTGACACATTTTTTTTTTTTTCTTTGCAAAGTCTATTAGGGCTACTGTCTCTTTAAGACTGCTCCAATCAGACGTTTTTGCTGCACACTTTTTTTTTCTCTGCTGCTGCTTCAACAGACTTCACCTTTATTGCTGTCTCTTCGCCACTGTGCTGCACGCACATTCCAGCACCAATTGTATCAGCCACTGTGCTGCCCCAGCATTCTCTGCCAATTGTAAGCTTTTCAGGGGATATAGCTCTGAGATCGCCGTCCGGGTAGACGAAGTGGCACAGAAACAGTTCATTCAGACAGCAGTTCTGATGAAAACTGGCCGCAACCAGCTTTATTAAAGTCCACAGAAAACAAATCATAAACATAAGACCTGGGCTTGTCCAGCCACTAATTACACTTAGATAGATTTCCCTATCTATCCGGGTCCCGACTCTAACAGCCAGGGCCAAAACAACACATATGTTCAGCATTTACCAGCATGGAGGTTCACAGAGTCTCCTCCTTGTGTCTGAAGGCACCTTCAACGTCCAGACTTGAGAGAGCTCCCCTCCTATTAAGCAGCTATCCGCATGGATTCTCACAGAGACTACTCCTGTGTCCGGGGTACATCGAGCACCCAGACTGAGATAGCTCATACTCCTGGAGACTGCTTCTTGTGCCGGGACTCCTTGTCCAGACTAAGTGAGCTCTCTGACTGTGTTCGCAGACACCCACTTCTGGTCTCCTAATTAACAGCTGAATGGTTTCAGGCCTGAGCTGCCAGTGTGTACTGAATGTAAGGTGTAGTGACCTTTCTCTACCACTAGGTTTACAAAGCCACACATTTCCCTTATACCATACAGCACAGTACCTAGGTGAAATGTACACCCCATTCGACACATATTCCTTCACTGTCTCACACCTTAAAAACATTTGTTGCACTCCTTCATCTCCATCTTTTAATTGTGCCCTCTGGAATCCACGGTCTGTATGTAACAAACTTCCTTTCCTGCACAACTACTCTATGACCTACTCTCTTAATCTGTTGGCCCTCACTGAAACCAGGATTCAGAATTCTGACACTGTCTACCCTGCTACCATTTCCCATGGTGCCTTACAATTCACCCATTCCCGGAGACCCACAAACAGACCTGGTGGTGTAGTCGGTATATTCCTGTCCCCACAATGCACATTCCAGGTCATCCCCCAGTTCCATCACTCTCATTCCCTTCTTTTGAGGTTCACACCATCAGGCTTTTCCATCCCCTCTCCCTCAGAGCAGCAGTCATAAATCGGTCCCCAGGCTCACCCACCCAATTCCTTGTCCATTTCTTGGCCTGGCTGCCGCACTTCATTTCCTCAGAACTACCAACCCTTATCCTGGGAGACTTCAACATCCCCATTAACAGCACCTCTTCCACATCTGCATCCCAGCTTCTATCTCTAAACAATTCTCTAGGCCTCTCACAGCTCTCAACCTCTCAAACACACAAAGTCGGTAACACCCTTGACCTGGTCTTTGCCCAGCTCTGTTCAATCTCCTACCTAAACAAATCATCGCTTCCCCTCTCTGACCACAACATTCTCTCCTTCATGCTCACAAATCCTCACCCACCCCAGCACATGCCTACCTAACACACATTCAGAAATCTACATGCCATTAGCTCTCATACACTTTCAGACTTCCTACACTCATCACTGTCCCCAATCTCCTCTTTTTCCTGTTCTGATCTGGCTGTACACCACTACAATGACACTCTCAGAAGCACCCTTGATCAAGCAGCACCCCTCACCCTCAGAACCTCCAAGCACAGAGTAAAACAGCCCTGGCTCACATCCCAAAATTGATTCCTCCAGCGATGCTCTAGGAGTGCTGAGCGCTTATTGAGGAAAACTCCACACCAGAAGACTTCACCCACTTCAAATTTATGTTAAGAACCTATAACTGTGCCTCCACCTCGCCAAACAGACCTACTTCATCACCCTGATCTCACTATCCAATAACCCCAAGAAACTTTTTGACACCTTTTACTCCCTTCTCAGGCCGAAAGCACAAGCCCCTATTACAGACAATTATGCTGATGACCTGGCCTCCAACTTTATAGAGAACATAGATAATATCCGTCAGGAAATCCGCTCCCAGTAACCAAGTGCAATGACTTCCATCCCTCCCTGCATTTCCCTTGGATCACTCTCCACATTTGATCCTATCACAGAAGTCTCCAGGCTCTCTCTTCTTCTCATTCGACTACATGCCCTACTGACCCCATTACCTCACATCTCCTTCAGTCTCTCTGTCCAGTCATTGCAGGTCACCTAACTATAATCTTTAATCTCTCCTTCTCCTCTGGCATTTTCCCATCCTCCTTCAAACACTCTATCATTACTCCATTAATAACGAAACCCGCCCTCAACCCATCCTGCTCAAAAACAGACCAGTCTCCAATCTCCCCTTCATGTCTAAACTTTTGGAATGCCTTGTCTCCTCCCGCCTTACCCGTTACCTCTCCACTTATTCCCTCCTAGACCCTTCACAGTCCGACTTCCACCCCCTACATTCAACAGAAACTGCACTCAAAGTGACCAATGACCTGATAGCAAAATGTATCGGTGACCACTCTCTGCTCATTCTTCTCGACATTTCTGCAGCTTTCGACACTGTTGATCTAGGCTCCAGTCACTAGCATTAAGGACACTGACCTCTCCTGGTTCTCTTCCTATCTTTCTGACCGCTCCTTCAGTGTTTTGTTCGCTTGGTCCACTTCATCTCCTCTTCATCTCACTGTTGGGGTACCTCAGGGCTCAGTCCTTGGCCCCCTTCTCTTTTTTCTCTACACAGCCCCAATTTGACAGACCATCAGCAGATTTGGCTTTCAATACCATCTTAATGCTGATGACACACAACTATACACGTCATCCCCTGACCTTAGCCCCGCTGTATTACAGAACGCCACTTTTCCCTCTCCAGTCCATCCTTAATGCAGCAGCCAGGGCCGTCCACCTGGCTAATCGGAACTCAGACGTGTCCGCTCTTCGCTAGTCATTACACTGGCTGCCCATTTACTACATGATTCAATTCAAAGTACTTGTTCTCACCCACCTAGCTCTCCACAGTGCGGCACCCCTATACATCTCCTCCCTCATTTCTGTCTATTGGCCTAGCCGATCGCTGCGCTCTGCAAATGACTTTCTACTAACCTCTGCACTAATCTGTACCTCCCACTCCGGACTCCAAGACATCTCTCGCGCTGTGCCAATCCTCTGGAATGCTCTACCCGAAGAAATTAGGACCATCCACAACTTGCACAGTTTTAGGCGCTCCCTCAAAACACGTTTGTTCAGTGCGGCCTATCACGTTCCCTAATCAAAGTCATTTTATGTGTAAGTGTGTGTAGCTCATTCACTATCTCTGTCCATCCTCCATTCCCTCAAGATAGCTGGACCACCATTGTAAATACACACCTGTACTTTGTCTCTCCCCCACCTCATTGTAGATTGTAAACTCTCACGAGCAGGGTCACCTTATTTTGCTTTAATTATTGTGTTGTTAACGTTGTTACTTATGACTGTTGTGTTTGAAACTGTTAAACTGTAAAGCGCTGCGGAATAAGTTGACGCTATATAGATAAATATTATTATTATTATTAAAGGCCCGACTGGTGGAGGGCTGCAGTGATAGTTGACTTTGTGGAACTTTCTCCCATCTCCCTATTGCATCTGTGGAGCTCAGCCGCAGTGATCTTGGGGTTCTACTTTACCTCTCTCACCAAGGCTCTTCTCCCATGACTGCTAAGTTTGGCTGGACAGCCAGGTCTAGGAAGACTTCTAGTGGTTCCAAACTTCTTCCATTTAAGGATTATGGAGGCCACTGTGCTCTTAGGAACCTTGAGTACTGCAGAAATTCTTTTGTAACCTTGGCAGATGTGTGCCTTGCCACAATTCTGTCTCTGAGCTCCTGGGACAGTTCTTTTGATTTCATGATTCTCATTTGGTCTGACATGCATTGTGAGCTGATAGGTCATATAGACAGGTGTGTGTCTTTACAAATCAAGTCCTATCAGTCTAATTAAACACAGCTGGACTCCAATGAAGGAGTAGAACCATCTCAAGCAGGATCACAAGGAAATGGATAGCATGTGACTTAAATATGAGTGTCTGAGCAAAAGGTCTGAATACTTATGACCACGTGATATTTCAGTTTTTCATTTTTAATAAATTTGCAAAAATTTCTACATATCTGTTTTTTTAGTCAAGATAATGTACAGAGTGTACATTAATGAGAAAAAAATAACTTTTTTGAATTTAATAAATGGCTGCAATGAAACAAAAAGTGAAAAACTTAAAAGGGTCTGAATGCTTTCCGTACCCACTCTATTGACCCATAAAGTCACTTCAAATGTAAGGTGGTCCCTAAAAAAATGGTTTTGTAAATTTTATTGGAAAAATTAGAAATTGCTGGTCAACTTTTAATACTTATGGAAATTTCCAATATGACTTCAAAATCAATTATGTGATTCTCAAAATCTGGTTGCAGCAATTCAGTAGGAACCATGATTTTTAACGCCTTCATGACCTTGCCATTTTTTTCAATTCTGACCAGTGTCCCTTTATGAGGTAATAACTGAGGAATGCTTCAACGGATCCCAGAGATTCTGAGACTGTTTTTTCATGACATATTGGGCTTCATGTTAGTGGTAAATTTAGGTCGATAATTATTGCGCTTATTTGTGAAAAAAATGGAAATTTAGAGAAAAATTTTGAAAATTTCGCAATTTTGAAATTTTTAAATTTTATTCTGTTAAACCAGA
The DNA here is from genome assembly GCA_033576555.1 of Oophaga sylvatica. NCBI lineage: Eukaryota > Metazoa > Chordata > Amphibia > Anura > Dendrobatidae > Oophaga > Oophaga sylvatica. The sequence goes on from JARQOD010000001.1 coordinate 259,897,420, forward strand.
GAGTAATGTGACACAAAATAGTTAATAAATAACATTTCCCACAGGTCTACATTGCATCAGCACAATTTTGGAAACAAATTTTTTTTTTTGTTAGGAAGTTATAAGGGTTAAAAGTTGACCAGCGATTTCTCATTTTTACAGCAAAATTTAAAAAACAATTTTTTAGGGACCACCTCACATTTGAAGTCACTTTGAGGGGTCTATATGGTAGAAAATACCCAAAAGTGACACCATTATAAAAACTGCACCCTCAAGCTACTCAACACTACATTCAAGAAGTTTATTAACCCTTCAGGTGCTTCACAGGAACTAAAGCAACGTGGAAGGAAAAAATGGACAATTTAATTTTTCCAACAAAAATTTTATTTTAACATCAATTTTTTCATTTTTGCATGGGCAACAGGATAAAATGGATCCTAAAATTTGTTGGGCAATTTCTCCTGAGTACACAGATACCTCATATGTGGTCGTAAACCACTGTTTGGGCGCACGCAGGGCTCAGAAGTGAAGGAGCGCCATTTGACTTTTTGAATGGAAAATGTGCTGGAATATTTAGCGGTTGCCATGTCGCATTTGGAAAGTCCCTGTGTGCCTAAACATTGGAGCTCCCCCACAAGTGACCCCATTTTGGAAGCTAGACCCCCCCAAGGAACTTATCTAGATGCATAGTGAGCACTTTGAACCCCAGGTGCTTCACAAATTGATCCGTAAAAAAAGAAAGTACTTTTTTTGACAAAAATTTTATTTTAGCCCCAGTTTTTTCATTTTCACATGGGCAACAGGATAAAATGGCTCCAAAAATTTGTTGGGCAATTTCTCCTGAGTACACAGATACCTCATATGTAGTCATAAACCACTGTTTGGGCGCACGGTAGGGCTCAGAAAGGAAGGAGCGCCATTTGACTTTTTGAATAGAAAATTAGCTCCAATCGTTAAGCGGACACCATGACGCGTTTGGAGAGCCCCTGTGTGCCTAAACAGTGAAAATTCTAACCCTAATTCTAACCTTAATGCTAACCCTAAGGCTAACCCAAACCCTAGTTCTAACCCTAACCCTAGTTCTAACCCTAACCCTAAGGCTGGGTTCATATTGCATTTTACCAGCCCGTTCAACACATAGCGTTGATGGGCGGGTAACGGTATAGCATTACGCGATCGCGTTATGCTATACCCGCTAGCGCAGATGAATCAGCAGATGATTCATCTGTGCTAGCGGTGACGGAACCCAGACGCTGCAGGCCGCATCCGAGGCTCCGTCACTGAATGACGGCATGTCGTGCATGCGTCGCGATGTGCCCGCAAATGGGGGTGAATAGCAGCGTTAAAGGACTGCGTTACACCCGCGTTATACCGCGGTGTAACGCAGTCTGTCTAACGGACTGCCATAATGCAATATGAACACAGCCTTATAATCGTAACCCTAACCCTAATAAAAAGATTAAAAAAAAAATATATAGATATTTTTTTATTTTATTTGTCCCTACCTATGGGAGTGATAAATGGGGCGTTTATAAACTTTTTTTAAATTTTGATCACTGTGAGAGTTTATCACATTGATCAAAATAAATTTCTGGAGTCTTGAGGGCACACTGCGCATGCGCCGGTCGGCGGGCGCACTGCGCATGCTCCCGCTGTTTTGCAAGATGGCGGCGCCCATGAAACATCCCGGACAGACGCCGGGACGGATCCAGGGACATCGGAGTACCGAGAGAGGTGAGTAGGGGGGATCTGAAGGTAAGGGGGGGATCGGAAGGTGGGGGCAGCGGAGGCAAGGAGGAGGGGAGCATTTAGTGACGGCGATGACCGATCGCCGCCATCTATCTGTGGTGGCGGCCGATCGCCGCCGTGGCTCGGTGTGGGGGGGTTGGATCTCAGTCTCCAGCCATGGCAGATGCTATTGCAGTATCGGCCATGGCTGGATTGTAATATTTCACCAAATTTCAATGGTGAAATATTACAGATTGTTCTGATTGGCTGTTTCACTTTTAACAGCCAATCAGAGCGATCGTAGCCACGTGGGGGTTAAGCCAACCCCCCTGTGGTGAAGCACAAAGGGTCTTGTGCCTGCGGGTTGGTTGACCTTTCAGTGACCCCAGTCACCCGACCCGCAGGAACGCGATCCTTTCATGACACATACGCTGTGTCACAGGTCGGGAAGGGGTTAAGTCCTATGTGATGGATACAATGTACAAAGAATTAAGCAGTGTGCTAAACTACCTCTTCATTCAGACTTTCTTGAGGTCTTGATGTAATGGACATAGAATTGAGCAGTGTGCTAAACTGCCTCTTCATTCAGAGTTTCCTGAGGTCTTAATAAATTTTTGGAAAATGATGAAAACATTAAAGTGGTTGTCTAGTACAAGACAATCCCTTCTTAGAGAGCAATTGCTTTTTATGTATAATTGTTGATAAGTCTTTGCAAAGTTATGGGTCTTTGTAATATGGTTAATATACATGGATGCTATATCCTTCACTATCTCTGGATGTGGCGGATTTTCGGCTCCCTATCGGCAAATTTGAAATCATACGGACCTTCGGACACGCTATGATACTATATGATATTAGTGTCACATCTATATACTTTGGTTTCATGTTTATTACAATTTTCGTTATTATTGTTCATATATGTGTATTATGCTTTATCATTTCATTATGTTTAATATTATTATGGACATTATTATGATCATCTTGTATATTCATTAATGTCTTTTTTGTAATTTCATTTTGTGATGTATGGTATTATTTGTTGTATCATTTATACAAATTTTTCATTCTTTATATATTCTTATTTGTTTCTTATTTTTATTGATGTGTGACCAGTGTTCTAAATTGTGTCCGATATATCACTGTGGCAAAGGCGCATTTTCAGCGTCTGTTAAATCTATTTGCTCCCAGTACCTACCATTTACGCATGCGCCGCACTCATGGGCTGTTGATGCGTCGCGTTTGCCATATATGGCTATGTCTGATCATGTGGGGCCCCACGTGCTCATGACTGATGCCGCTCTGGCAGCGTGCGCGTTGCTAGGTGCATGTGTGCGGTGTTCTGCACATGCGCCGTGTGTCCGGTTTCACTTCCGGGTTTATGTGTATATAAAATCACTCACATCACTCCGTTTGACCACGCCCCCTGAGGAAGGAGATTATTCTCCGAAACGTGCGTCGGGGTCAGCTGTGGATCGCCCTGCAGGTCTCCCTGTTCATCTACCGTGGTATGTTTACTCTGCGCTCTATGTATGGGCTCAGTTTATCTACTTAGGTGGTTTTTCCACCTTTTTGTATATGTGCGATTGTTTCTAGCGGTCTTTATGGTATATGTGCCTGTTGTGCACTAGTTATTCAGCTTTACTATTGCTGGCAATCCTTTTCTATACATAACAGGGTAACTGCAGGGCCTCCTAGCTAAATTGTGATTTTACTCCTGTATATTGTGGCAATGTGTTTCCCTGCCTTTACTTATCACTTGGCTAAATTCTATTTTATGTCTTATTTGTATTAATAAAGTATTTTTGTATCATTTATTTGATCATTTGACTGCTTTGTGGTGTGGTGGTAATTGTTGTATAATATGGTTAATAGCATAATACTGTATATAACATTTACTTGCGAACCGATAGTAACTTTTAAATAGTTGCGATTTACTTTAAAATATTGCAGAGATGTCATTCGCCACATGACGCTATTGCCATTTGTAATGAAAATCTATGAGTACAACAAAAAGTTGCTGTCTGATTTTCCCTAATGTCTATCTTAATTGAAAACTTGTAGAAAGTATTTACTACATAGTAAATTCCAGCACCAGGCATATAATTTGCAATGTTTAATTGGCCTAACGCATATCAAAAACAATTACTTTATTGCATTAGGATAATTTACATGAAATGCACTAGAGAAAATTAGCTCATTTAATTTTCTCAATCATTTAGTGGTATGTACAAAGATAAAGTTGGAAAGCAAGTATGTTGAAGTTTAAAGAGAAAAACGCTACTTCATTTAAAGCAATAGCCTAAATACATTGTTTACTCAGAGTAATTTCAGAATGATTGCTAGTTTCTGGTCTGATCGCAGCTTCTCTGGCATCTGTATAAAAGTGAAATGAGCAGATTAATATTACTTTTGCTGATTAAAAATGCAAATCTCTATATCTGTGATCCAGATACTGAGTCCTTCAGGACCACATGATTTATTTTTCCAGTTTATTAATGATTTCTAAAAATGTAAAATGATAGCTGCTTTGCATTTATGTATTTTTATGCATTTATTTTTTATAATAATTTTAATTGTTACATTTTACTAACTAATACATGTAATAAATACAGTCAAAGAGTTTTCTTAGCCTCAGGATATGAATGCACAATATTTTATTGTAGGGTGCATGCCATTCTCTACAGTTATGGTACAATTAAAGAGTACCTATTATTGGTCTGAGACTGCTCTTTTTATTTGTGAAAAAAGAGAGCATCTGTAGGCTGGGTCATTTTTCAAATAACATCTATGAACAAAAGAGGTTCCAAGTGTCCCCGTGGTTCCCTTAAAGGACGCAACTTTCTAGCAAAATTCAAGTTTGATACTTGTTGGATTCCATGAGCCTTCTGCATTGTGAAAGAGCAAGATATTGATCATTGCACAAATACAGTGCTAACATGTACTAAACTGTTATTGAACTGTTACATGATTTCTTATATAAAAAGATAAGAACCGGACTTGTGATAAGTACTCTGTGTTTTTGTGCAATAAATATAGCTATCTCACAAAAAGTGTGCAATATTAAAGCACCATTTTTTTATTTCTGCGCTGTAGTGGTGCTACTAATCTAAGTTCCTTGCCCCTAGTCTTGTACTTACCCACCGTCGTCTTCAGCTCTTCCTGAAGCAGCTCCTGTCCTGCACTGCCATCTTGTGATTGCAATTTCTGACAGTACCATAAGTCATAGGAAATAGTCACAAATTTTCAGTGGAAGCCTATGAGAGCCTCATTCTGATCCTCATAGTCTTATAATGATTTGTGACTTCAGAATCACTCCAGCAAATACTAGAGTGATCTTGCAGGTCACAGTCTGCTGGAGATCGAAAAAGTGTGGGAAATCTAGATTAGTGGCACCAATCCTGCTATGAAAAAAACATTGGTGTGGTGCTTTAAAATAATTGAATGTGTGACTAGGGATGAGCGAGTATATTCGTGACTATTCGGTTCTCGGCGAGTAATGAAGTACTTGCGGTACTCGGAACATAGCGAGTACTTCACTACTTGCCTTGCAATATTCGGATCTCCCTCCCAGCATTTGCCAATCACAGTAATGCCGCAGCCTTCTTGGTTGTGGCATTACTATGCTTGGCTGGCCGCCCAGCATCATTAATGAGTCATAGGCTATGACTCATAGCCTATGACTCATAGCTCTATATAAGCCCTGCCGCCGCCATTTTCAGCACATTGCATGCAGAACACAGCTAGTGTAGGGAGAGTGTGAGCAGCTGCTAAGGAGAGTTGTGTTGTGCAAATCATCCAGAAATTCTCTGTAAAACTCAAAAGATCTTTTCAGAGCTGAAAGTATAAGGTCAGGGACAGAGTAGTGACAGTTTTCCCAGCTATTTTTGGGGTCACATTTACCCCTGCGGGGCAATTTTTTGTGCTGTTGCCGTGCAGTGTTCACAGCGAATAGGACACACGGTACTGCACAACTGACACGCAGCCAGCACCACTGACTTGTGTGGTGACTGGGGTGCATAATCTCACCTTAAACCTCAGGGCAATTTTTTTGTGGCAGCACCGCTGTCTTGTGTGGTGACTGGTGTGCGTAATCTCACCTTAAACCTCAGGGCAATTATTTTGTGGCAGCACCGCTGTCTTGTGTGGTGACTGGGGGGTGTAATCTCGCCTTAAACTTCAGGGCAATTTTTTTGTGGCAGCACCGCTGTCTTGTGTGGTGACTGGTGTGCGTAATCTCACCTTAAACCTCAGGGCAATTTTTTTGTGGCAGCACCGCTGTCTTGTGTGGTGACGATGGTGCGTAATGTCGCCTTAAACCTCAGGGCAATTTTTTTGTGGCAGCACCGCTGTCTTGTGTGGTGAATGGGGTGCGTAATCTCGCCTTTAAACCTCAGGGCAATTTTTTTGTGGCAGCAATGCAATCTTGTGTGGTGACTGGGGTGCTTAAAATCGGCTTAAACCTCAGGGCAATTTTTTTGTGGCAGCACCGCTGTCTTGTGTGGTGACTGGGGTGCATAATCTCACCTTAAACCTGATGGCAATTTTTTGGTGGCAGCACCGCTGTCTTGTGTGGTGACTGGTGTGTGTAATCTCGCCTTAAACCTCAGGGCAATATTTTTGTGGTGGTACCGCTGTCTTGTGTGGTGACTGGAGTGCGTAATCTTACCTTCAGCCTCAGGGCAATTTTTTTGTGTCATTGCGGTGCTGTTTGTAAAACACAAAACACTACTAGGTGTCATGTAAATATATATGTATTCCACGTATTCAATGTATATTCATATATATGCATTTACAGTTAGATAGATCTCTCTTGCTAAAAAAACTGTGCTCAAACATATCTATGAAAAAGCTGATGCTAGCTGTACGACCCTGGCCTACATAAATCAGGCTATTGCAAAAGATAGTTCATAGGGTCTTTTATTTACACAAGGACACAGAAACTGGAAACAAGAACAGAAAGTCTTAATAGATATCTATTGTTTTCTTTACTAGTCATGCAAGAAAGCTAGGGCAAAGAACAAAAACAATAAATCTGCAACTTCAGCCCTTTTATCATAATTATCATACTTACACTAGAACAGCCAATAATCTAGCAGCTTTTAATTGTATGTTAATTGACTAACCAGCCCCTTTTTGTAAACGTATAAAACCCTGAATGAATAATAAACTGGGGTCTTGACGAACTGCTATACTGACACTTCCGTGTGGACAGTTTTCATTTCGTTCTGAGCGCTCAAAAAGACATTTAGGAGAAAATTGGGAACATCACCAGCAAACACCTGCAGGATCAATTTATCCTAATTAAATTTCCATAACACTAGGCTGTAGTGCTACCTTCCACAAAGCACTAACTGCTCCTTGTTCCCCAATATCTGCATCTGAACAACTGAAACTATGACAGAAAAATCCACAATTCCTAAAAAGGCTGTTGTGAAGGGACAGGGACATGGACGTGAACGTGGGGTTGTCATTGGTGCCCAACAAGACACAGAGTCTGGGAAACTGAAGAAAGTTGATGCATGTAGGTTCCCTGGCAAAATTTCCAGGTCTGGAAGGTAAATGGGTCTGGAAGCCAGAAGAACAAGAGCAAATACTATCTTGGATGGCTGATAAGACCTCAACGAAATTTTCTAGCAGCACCAAATCGTCCATGACAAGACAGTCTCCTGTCCATATAGAGAACGCTGGGTCATCCTATTCTCAATCTGTTCCTAGTTCATCACCCTGTCAGGTGTCAAAGGAAACATTTGACCCCAACCTTGGACACTCCAAGGATCTCTTTGGTCCATTTCCTTTTGTTGCCTCTGGCCTCTCACCACGCAACATTGAAGAAGAACATGAGGAGGTATCGTCTGTTGATGATGGCCAAATATTTGAAACCCCAAGGCCAGAAGAAAGCCACTTTCATCCACGTGATATACCGGGTGAAGAGTTGGAGGCTGATGGTGATGACACAAAGTTGCCATCTGGCAAGTCGACATTATCAACACGGAAGAAGGATGACATGGACGACGAGGTGGTCGATGATGAAACCACCGATCTGAACCGTTGGCACGCAAAGCAAGCACAGCAGCACAGAGGAAGAAGGTGGATATGTAGCACCAACAAAGGCACCAAGGGCTACTGGTTTGAGCAGAGTGCAAAGTGTGTCAACTGTTGCCAAGAGCAATCTCTCTGTGCCCCAAGTTAAGGCAAGGGTGCGTTCAGCCGCTGTCTGGAAATTTTTTTCAGATAGTCCTTCTGGACTGAATGTTGTCATCTGTCATACAAGCTGAGCAGAGGCCAGGGCAAAGCTAACTAAAGCACCACCAGTATGCGTAAACACATGGCAGCCAAGCACCCTAGGCGGTGGGCAGAACTACAGGGTACCAAATCGGTGTCTGCAGGTCAAACCACTGCCATGTTGCCTGTGACCCGTCCTTCCCAATCTGCTGGGAAGGAAGCATGTGATCATCATACCTCTTGCTCTCAAGCTGCGGTTGCACAGACACAGGACACAATAAGCTCATCCTCTTACTTGTCCCAGCCAAGCGTCCAGTTGTCCGTGCCCCAGATGTATGAAAGGAGGCGTAAATACAAAGCACGCACCCACAAGCACATATACTTAAAGTGCACATTGCCAAGTTGCTAGCCGTGGAGATGTTGCCGTATAGGCTTGTGGGGACACAGTCTTTCCGTTATCTGTGGCTGTGGCTACCCCACGATACTCGACTCCCAGCAGGCACTATTGTTCCCAGTGTGCCATCCTCGCATTATACCAGCACATCTTAAAAAATCTAAAGCGTGCTCTCACCAACGCCGTAACAGGGAAGGTCCACCTTACAACAGACGCGTGGACAAGTACTTTTGGCCAGGAACTATACATCTCTGTCACGGCACACTGGCTCAACCTGGTGGAGGGTGGGACAAAGTCTGAAACTGGACCATCACATATCCTACCCACGCCACCAATAGCGGCCCAACCTCAATCAGGGTTTCCACCTCATCATATACGTTCTGTCTCCCCTCTTTCTCCTCCTCCGCCTTGTCATACTATGCTGAATTACCCTCTACATCACTCCCAAGTTGGGAGCTGTGCAGCAGCGCATCGGCAAAGTGGCAACACGCTCCGATGAAGCTGAGCTGCTTTGATAAAACACCACACACTGCAGCAGAGCTGTGGCAAGGAATAAAACAACAGACCGATCAGTGGCTCTCCCCACTGCAACTCAACCCGGTCCGGTTGTCTGCGATAATGGGCGTAAACTGGTGGTGGCTTTAAAGTTCGGGAAGCTGGTACACGTGCCATGCATGGCTCAGTGCTGAACCTAGTGGTTCAGAAATGTATCAAAACATGCCCTGACTTGCCGTACCTACTTGAGAAGGTGCGCAGTATTTTCACCCATTTCCACCATTCCTCAACCGCTGTTGCCAGTCTTGCAGCACTTCAAAACAATTTAATTTGCCAAACCACCGACTCTTTTGCAACCTGCCAATACGGTGGAACTTAACAAATCATATGTTGGCAAGGATAAGTGAGCAGCAGAGGGCACTTTCTGAATACCAGCTTAAACATGCCAATCACACTGAGACTCAGCCAAGACACATAACCAACTGTCGAGTGGTGTGATCAGGCTATTATCAGATTAACCATCACTATGCTATGTCTGCTGAAAAAATCGCTGCATAATCTAAAAATGGAATCTTTGAGTGCCCAGCAGCTTGGTATGGAGCAAGATTTCACAATGGGTGATCCTACCAAGCCCAGCTAATATCATCAGGCAAGATTGGGGATGAAGATGATGACGAAGACGAGGAGGGAGAGGACTTCTTTTTCAGTGGTACCGAGGTGACACCTCATGCTACAGAGGGGACTCCAAACCCCAACTTCATGTCTGTCCAGCATGGGTGGGCTGGAGAGGATGAGGTGGAAGAGGAGAGTCAGTGTGAGGAGAGGATGGGTATTGTTCCTCCTTCTGGGGTCACAGAAGATTTGTCTCTTGGCAGCGTGGCACACATGGCACACTTCATATCTGACTGTCTGTGCCAAGACCCTCGCGTAATTCACATTTTCAATAGTAACCTATACTGGTTGGCCACCTTTCTAGAACAACGGTACAAGGACAAATTTCCTTCATTACTGTTGCAGTCACCAAGGGGTTTCACAATTGAATCCTTCAAGAGGGCTGTTGTCGATCATTTGATGGCAACAGCAGCCTCAGACACCGCTGATAGCTGAGGTACCAGCTCTGTGCAACAGCATCCATTAATGGGGAGAGACATGCCAAGCAGGTCCAAAAGAGGTGGTGGTAAAATGTCCACAAACTGGGCCATCTTCAATAAACCGGCTCATCAGCAAGGACTAGCTGGACCAGTAACAATGTCAAGGAGGGAGAAGTTGAACAAGATGGTCAACGACTATCTAAGTGACCATACCTGCATACTTCCTGACACTTCTGTTCCATTTAATTACTGGGTACCCAAGCTGCATAGTTGGCCAGACCTCTACTTATATGCCTTGGAGGTGCTGGCCTGCCCTGCTGCTAGTGTGATGTCAGAGCTTGTTATCAGTGCCTCTGGGGCAATCATCAAAGATGCACGCACACGGTTGACTACAGAGAATGCTGACAGGCTGACTCTGATAAAATTTAACAAGGACTGGATTTCGCAACAGTATTTAAGCCCTCCAGATGACAGTATCCCAACCTAAAGTCATCCAAAATGCTATTTGATAAAACTTGTGATCACATCCATCCCTTCCCATACAAACCCCTTTTCTTCTTCTTACAAATGTTTTCAACTCCTGCTTCTGCCACATGTACCTTATGGTCAATAAGCTAAAAACAATGTTCCGTTCATTAATATTTCCCATTGGAGGCACTTGTGATGAGACCCTTCTTCCTTCATCAACCATGGTATCATGCCCCTTGGGCTAATTTTTGGAGACACTATGGCTAGGCCTGGACACTGGGCACTGCAACTACTGTGCTAGTAGTCCTAGCTTCATAATTGTTTGGCCTCTCCGACCTGCCCTGCTTCCTTCATCAACCATGATACAGCCCCTTGGGTTAATTTTTGGAGACACTATGGCTATGCCTGGACACTGGGCATTGCAACTACTGTGCTAGTAGTCCTAGCTTCATAATTGTTTGGCCTCTCCGACCTGCCCTGCTTCCTTCATCAACAATGATACAGCCCCTTGGGTTAATTTTTGGAGACACTATGGCTATGCCTGGACACTGGGCATTGCAACTACTGTGCTAGTAGTCCTAGCTTCATAAATGTTTTGCCCCTCAGACCTGCCCTGCTTCCTTCATCAACCATGATACAGCCCCTTGGGCTAATTTTTGGAGACACTATGGCTATGTCTGGGCACGGCAACTACTGAGCTAGTAGTCTACTTTCATAATTGTCTGGCTTTTGAGGCCTCCTTCCTGCGTTAACCATGATACAGCCCCTAGGACTAATATTTTGAAGACACTATGTCTATGCCTGAACATTGGGCAGTGGCAGTGGAACAACAAGGACAGTAGTCCAAGCTTTATAATTGTGAATCCCTTGTGATGATGATGATGGCTGGCTTCTTCCGGCGTTAACAATCACACAGCCCCTAGGGCAGATCGCTCTCCTTACACCACTTACACACTTAGCTGTCAGAAGATCGCATTCATCATCACTCGCCCTTACGGCACTTCTGATATACCACTGGCACTGTGTAAGTGGCGTACGAGCCCTGCTTTGCTGGCAAAAAATGACAGGACTTCAAATAGTGTTTGTACATTCTATTGAAGCAGTGGTGTAAAACCACTCGTGCAGCCCCTGACGAGGAGCCCCCATGTTGTATACATTTGTTTACAGCATACATTTTTTAGTCTTTTCCTCAGCCCCAGACCGCTTTGTAGGGTCCAACAAGACAATTACTCGCATTTTCCTTTGACTAACATTGGACTCGCTACTTGTACCCAATACCCGAGTATTACGATATATTCGGTACGATATACTCGCTCATCCCTATGTGTGACATTTTTGTGAAATTGACCCATTTCAATAGAAAGTAAATGATTGGCTGCATTATTCAATGAATGTAGGCCTGCCTTGCTTTAATCATGGCACTGCAGTGCTTACAATGGTGCTTGCTACATTTGTATTTGATAATGGAGTCAATAAGAATGTAGGTCAATAAGAATAAATCCTGCAAGCTGAGATACAGCAGCAGTGGAATAAGATGCCTGCACGCATGTGTGACATTTCGGAGATAACCTCTCCATTATTTTCAAAGTGGCACACAGGTTTGGTGCATCTTATTTTTTCCTTGCAGTATTTCAGCATACAAGATTTATTCCTATTGCCCTACAGCTATGTCGGACTAAGGCATCCGTGTGCACGCACGTGAAATAACTTTTACATTATATATATCTTTATTGGATTGTATGCTCAAGCTAAGCTCAAACAATGATTGTGATTGAAGAAAAGAATTGTAGAGTGTCTAGATTTATACAGAATCAATATTACCGCATTACCTTTCCATCCAAAAAATGGATGCCATGACTACACTACAGAGGAGCTCTTTATAAGCATGTAGAGTTTATCAAGACCAACTTTTGTCCATCATCTGACAAAACTGAACTCTAATGAAAACCATGATGGCAGCATTAAAAGAGCCATGTACAGATCACTAATGACTATAATATTTACATTACGAGCAGGTTCATGTAGAGATGTCCACACTAGGTTTTATCTTATACAGCCCTGGCAAAAATTAAGAGACCTCCACATCAAAACCCTGGGCAGCCCATTCTCCAGACATGAACCCCACTGAAAACCTCTGGAATGTAATCAAGAAGATATGGATAGTCACAAGCCATCAAACAAAGAAGAACTGATTAAAATTTTTGTACCAGAGGCAGGATGAAAGACTGGTGGCAAGCATGCCAAGACGCATGAAAGCTGTTTTTAAAAATCATGGTTATTCCACAAAATATTGATTTCAGAACTCTTACGGAGTTAAAGCATAAGTATTGTTGTTTCTAAATGATTATGAACTTGTTTTCTTTGCATTATTTGAGGTCTGAAAGCACTGGAGTTTCTTTAACCCCTTCACCCCCAAGGGTGGTTTGCACGTTAATGATCGGGCCAATTTTTACAATTCTGACCACTGTCTCCTTATGAGGTTATAACTCTGGAACACTTCAACGGATATTCGCGATTCTGAGACTGTTTTCTCGTGACATATTGTACTTCACGTTAGAAGTAAAATTTCTCCGATATAACTTGCGTTTATTTTTGAAAAAAAAACGCAAATATGGCGAAAATTTTTAAAATTTTGCAATTTTCAAACTTTGAATTTTTATTCCCTTAAAACAGAGAAATATGTCACACAAAATAGTTAATAAATAACATTTCCCACATGTCTACTTTACATCAGCACAATTTTGGAACCAAAATTTTTTTTTGGTTAGGAAGTTATAAGGGTTAAAAGTTGACCAGCGATTTCTCATATTTACAACAAAATTTACAAAGCCATTTTTTTTAGGGACCACCTCACATTTGAAGTCACTTTGAGGGGTCTATATGGCAGAAAATACCCAAAAGTGACACCATTCTAAAAACTGCACCCCTCAAGCTACTCAAAACCACATTCAAGAAGTTTATTAACCCTTCAGGTGCTTCACAGGAGCTGAAGCAATGTGTAAGGAAAAAATGAATATTTAACTTTTTAGCCACAAAAATGATCTTTTACAAACTTTTTTTATTTTCACAAGGGTAAAAGGAGAAAATGGACAGATAAGGTTGTTATGCAATTTCTCCTGAGTACGCCAATACCCAATATGTGGGGGAAAACCACTGTTTGGGCACACGGCAGAGCTCGTAAGGGAAGGAGCGCCGTTTGACTTTTTCAAACTAAAATTGGCTGGAATTGAGATTGGACGCCATGTCGCGCTTGGAGAACCTCTGATGCGCCTAAACAGTGGAAACCACCACGAGTGACACCATTTTGGAAACTAGACCCCCTAAGGTACTTATCTAGATCTGTTGTGAGCACTTTATAATGCCTGGGTGTGAAAAAAAAAAAAAAAAAACAATTTTCCACAAAAATGATTTTTTTTAGTCCCAAATTTTTGAATTTTCCCAAGGAAATTGGACCCCAAATGTTGTTGTCCAATTTATCCTGAGTACGCTGATACCCCATATGTGGGGGGGAAACTGTTTGGGTGCACGGCAGGGCTTGGAAAGGAAGTAGTAACGTTTTGGAATGCAGACGTTGATGGGGGTCATGTTCCATTTGCAGTGCCCCAGATGAGCCTAAACAGTGGAAATCCCCCACAAGTGACCCCATTTTGGAAACTAGACCCCCTAAGGAACTTATCTAGATCTTTGGTGAGCACTTTGAACCCCCAAGTGCTTCACACAAGTTTATAATGCCCGGGCATGAAAATAAAAAATCCTATTTTTTTCCCACAAAAATTATTTTTAGTCACTAATTTTTTATTTTCCCAAGGGTAACAGGAGAAATTGGACCACATAAGTTGTTGTACAATTTGTCCTGAGTACGCTGATACCCCATATGTGGGGGGGAAACACTGTTTGGACGCACGGCAGAGCTTGGAAGGGAAGGAGCACCATTTGACTTTTTCCAACCAAAATTGGCTGGAATTGAGATTGGATGCCATGTTGCATTTGGAGAGCCCCTGATGTGCCTAAACAGTGGAAACCCCCCACAAATGACCCCATTTGGGAAACTAGACCCCCTAAGGAACTTATCTAGATCTTTGGTGAGCAATTTGAACCCTCAAGTGCTTCACACAAGTTTATAACGTAGAGCCGTAAAATTTAAAAATCATATTTTTTCCACAAAAATTATCTTTTCACCCCAATTTTTATTTTTCCAAGGGTAACAAGACTCCAAAAGTTATTGTGAAATTTGTCCTGAGTGCGCTGATACCCCATATGTGGGAGTAAACCACTGTTTGGGTGCATGGCAGAGTTTGGAAGGGAAGGAGCGCCGTCTGACTTTTTCAACGCAGAATTGGCTGGACGCCATGTCGTGTTTGGAGAGCTCCTGATCTGCCTAAACAGTGGAAACCCCCATAAATGACACCATTTTGGAAACTAGACCCCTCAAGGAACTTATCTAGATGTGTGGTGAGAACTTTGAACCCCCAGGTGTTTCACTAAAGTTTATAACGTACAGCCGTAAAATAAAAAATCCTTTTTTTTTACAAAAATGATTTTTTCGCCCCCAATATTTTATTTTCACAAGGGTAACAGAAGAAATTGGAACCCAAAAGTTGTTGTCCAATTTGTCCTGAGTACGCTGATACCCAATATGTGGGCGAAAACTACTGTATGGGTACACGTCGGGGCTCGGAAGGGAAGTAGTGACGTTTTGGATTGCAGACTTTGATGGAATGGTCTGGGGGCGTCATGTCGCATTTGGAGAGCCCCTGATGCACCTAAACAGTGGAAACCCCCCACAAGTGACCCCATTTTGGCAAATAGACCCCAAAAGGAACTTATCTAGATGTGTGGTGAGCACTTTTAACCCCGAAGTGCTTCACAGAAGTTTATAACGTACAGCCGTAAAAATAAACAATCTCTTTTTTTTTACAAAAATGATTTTTTCGCCCCCAATATTTTATTTTTACAAGGGTAACAGGAGAAATTGGACCCAAAAGTTGTTGTCCAATTTGTCCTGAGTACGCTAATACCCAATATGTGGGAGAAAACTACTGTATGGGCGCACGTCAGGGCTCGGAAGGGAAGTAGTGACGTTTTGGATTGCAGACTTTGATGGAATGGTCTGGGGGCGTCATGTCGCATTTGGAGAGCCCCTGATGCGCCTAAACAGTGGAAACCCCCCACAAGTGACCACATTTTGATAAATAGACCCCACAAGGAACTTATCTAGATCTTTGGTGAGCAATTTGAACCCTCAAGTGCTTCACACAAGTTTATAACGTAGAGCCGTAAAATTTAAAAATCATATTTTTTCCACAAAAATGATCTTTTCACCCCAATTTTTATTTTTCCAAGGGTAACAAGACTCCAAAAGTTATTGTGAAATTTGTCCTGAGTGCGCTGATACCCCATATGTGGGAGTAAACCACTGTTTGGGTGCATGGCAGAGTTTGGAAGGGAAGGAGCGCCGTCTGACTTTTTCAACGCAGAATTGGCTGGACGCCATGTCGTGTTTGGAGAGCTCCTGATCTGCCTAAACAGTGGAAACCCCCATAAATGACACCATTTTGGAAACTAGACCCCTCAAGGAACTTATCTAGATGTGTGGTGAGAACTTTGAACCCCCAGGTGTTTCACTAAAGTTTATAACGTACAGCCGTAAAATAAAAAATCTTTTTTTTTTTTTTACAAAAATGATTTTTATGCCCCCAATATTTTATTTTCACAAGGGTAACAGGAGAAATTGGACCCAAAAAGTTGTTGTCCAATTTGTCCTGAGTACGCTGATACCCAATATGTGGGAGAAAACTACTGTATGGGTACACGTTGGGGCTCGGAAGGGAAGTAGTGACGTTTTGGATTGCAGACTTTGATGGAATGGTCTGGGGGCGTCATGTCGCATTTGGAGAGCCCCTGATGCGCCTAAACAGTGGAAATCCCCAACAAGTGACCCCATTTTGGAAAATAGACCCCACAAGGAACTTATCTAGATGTGTGGTGAGCGCTATGAAACCCCAAGTGCTTCACAGAAGTTTATAATGTAAGCGGTAAAAAAAAAAAATCATTTTTTTTTTACAAAAATGATATTTTCGCCCTAGTTTTTTATTTTCCCAAGGTTAACAGAAGAAATAGGACAAATTGCACAATAACTCTTGGGGTCCAGAGTATGCTGATACCCCATTTGTGGGGATAAACTACTGTTTGGACGCATGGCAGAGCTAAGAAGTGAAGGAGCACCGTTTGACTTTTTCAACGCAGAATTGGCTGGAATTGAGATCAGAGGCCATGTCACATTTGGAGAGCCCCTGATGTGCCTAAACAGTGGAAACCCCCCAATTCTAACTCCAACCCTAACCCCAACACACCCCTAACCCTAGTCCCAACCCTAACCACAAACCTAACCTTAACACACCCCTAATCCCAACCCTAACCCTAATCCTAACTTTAGTGCCAACCCTAACTCTAACTTTAGCCGCAACCCTAACCCTAATGGGAAAATGGAAATAAATAAATTTTTTTTATTTTATTATTTTTCCCTAACTAAGGGGGTGATAAAGGGGGGTCTGATTTACTATTTATAGCGGGTTTTTATGATTGGCAGCTGTCACGAAAAAGACGCTTTTTATTGCAATAAATAGTTTTTTGCATCGCCACATATTGAGAGCTATAATTTTTGCATATTTTGGCCCACAGAGTCATGTGAGGTCTTATTTTTTGCAGTAGAGTTGACGTTTTTATTGGTACCATTTTTGAGCACGTGACATTTTTTGATCGCTTTTTATTTCGATTTTTGGGAGGTTAGAATGAACAAAAATCAGCAATTCATGAATTTCTTTTGGGGGAGGCATTTTTATCATTCCGCGCGTGGTAAAATTGATAAAGCAGTTTTATTCTTCAGGTCAGTACGATTATGGCGATACCTCATTCATATAATTTTTTTATGTTTTGGCGCTTTTATAGAATAAAAACAATTTTATATGAAAAATAATTATTTTTGCATCGCTTTATTCTGCGAGCTATAACTTTTTTATTTTTTCGCTGATGATGCTGTATGATGGCTCGTTTTTTGCGGGACAAGATGACGTTTTCAGCGGTACCATGTTTATTTATATCCATCTTTTTGATCGCGTGTTATTCCACTTTTTGTTCTGCGGTATGATGATAAAGTATTGATTTTTTGCTTTTTTTTTTTTTTTTTTTTAAGGGGTTCACTAAAGGGGTTAACTAGTGGGACAGTTTTATAGGGGGGGTCGTTACGGACGCGGCGATACAAAATATGTGTACTTTTATTGTTTTGTTTTTTTTATTTACAGGAAGAAATGAATTTATTGGGGAATATATATATTTTTTTTCATTATTTTGGATTTTTTTTTAAAACATGTTTATTTTTATTTTTTTTTACTTTTTTACTTTGTCCCAGGGTGGGACATCACTGTATTTTATCAGATCGCTGGTGTGACAGTGTGCACAGCACTCTGTCACACCAGCAATCGCACAGGCATAGCTGCAGGTTTCTCAGTGCCTGCTCTCAGCAGGCACTGAGGAAGCCGCCTCCCTCCAGGACCCCGGCGCCATCTTGGATCCGGGTCCTGGGAGGGAGGAAGGCCTCAGAACAGCGCGATCACATCGCGCTGCTCTGAGGGTCTCAGGGGGGCGCGCAGGGAGCCCCCTCCCTGCGCGATGCTTTCCTGTGCCCCCAGTACACCGCGATCATGTTTGATCGCGGTGTGCCAGGGGTTAATGTGCCGGGAGCGGTCTGTGACTGCTCCTGACACACAGTCACGGGTGTTAGCTGTGATAATCAGCTGACACTCGGCGGCGATTAGCTGCGCTCCCTCAGGGAGCGCAGCTAATCGCCTATGACGTACTATCCCGTCCATGGTCAGATTGGCACGGGTTTCATGGACGGGATAGTACGTCTAATGTCAGAGAGGGGTTAAAATTTTGATCATTTTTCTTTGTAAAAAAAAAAATACCAAATTTTTTGCTTGGAAATTCGGAGACATGTCAGAAGTTTATAAACTAAAAGAACAATTTACATTTTACTCAAAAATATACCTATACCTTAGGTAGAAAAATTGCCATACCAGTGTGCATACAATAGAGATTTTGAACATATTTATTACTCTACAGTACTAAAGGCCCTTTAAGTGACAAATAAATGCCATGATAATGCTGGTTTTATAAAATAGCCAGCATTCAAAGTCTAATTATAGATTGTGATATCCACACTGTCCACAGGTCTCAGGACCTCAAGAGACTGTGGCCGGAACAAACATTGTGCACCGTCATTGAATCGAACCATAAATGTTATATTTGTGAAACTGCCCTTACTCAGTATTTAGAGTCCTATAGAATACAATTAACACTTTGTAATATCACACTGAATTGTGCAAAATGAAATACTCAACTTTGCTATTGAATTTCAAAATGAAATAATAAGATGACTTCCACAAAACAAACAGATATCGGAGCCTGAACATACAGATGCTACTGAAAAGAAAATCTAGAAAGAGCAAGTTAATTGTAAACATAATCACCTTGTTACAATACTGAGTATGACAATCCTAAGAACAGATAAGAAAAGAAATGATAATTAGTTGTAATATAAAGAAAAAATGTGTAGGCGTAGGTGTGAGATATAACTGCATATTTAAAAAGTTGTGAACATATAAGCAAGTGAAAATGTCCTACAAGTGTAATCTTTTAATAAGCAACAATCAATTCTAAAAACATGTCAAGCAATACACGGTGTGTTTAGAAACTCTAATTATCTCTATATTTGTCATAATTAAAGGAAGCTGTAGACAGCATAATTACTACATTTATATTGAATCATAATTTTTTTTATGTCAGGAATCTTGTGTATGTGTTGTAAAGAGTATGTGTTATCAGATACTGAGCTATTATTGAAATCATTTTTTCCATTAAACATTTATTTTATGAATTTTTAGCAATTTTTTATTTTCTATGTCATTGTTTCTACATAAAATTAAGAATTATTGTACTTTTCTAACTGGCCACTGAGCCTTATAATAGGCAAACTCTTCCTAGTTCTGTACATCACTTTTTAGTAGACAGTTCATTATCATCATATTTTATTTTACTTTAAATGTAACACTCATATTTAGGTAATGTAGTGCCACACCATTCCCAATAGATATTGGCCACAGTTTACCTTCTCCTCCTCTCTGAAGAGTGACCTCTGCACAAATGTCACAATTGTAAAAGTCCACAGGCTTAAAAAGGCTGCCTTAGACAGCATTGGCACAACCCACTGCATCTAGCAGATTCCAGAAGTACCCTGACCTCCACCCTTTAACCTCTGTCCAGGATCTGGAAGGGCTGGAAGGCAGGAAGGATCATCAAACTGTGTCCTAGTCAAGAGGTCACATCAGATATAAACTCGTAAGACAAGACGACAGTCAAAATTCACGCGAGAGTCAGAAAACATGAAGAATCCTGGACCAACAGAAGAAAGGATTAGAGCACAAGTGAGGAAGCAAAACTAATTGAATGGCAGTGAAAGTCAGAGACCAAGGGGTTTAAATAGCAGACCGCCCCAACCAAGGCTCTCAGAAAGGAGTAATCCAAAAACCCAATTAATACTGACTCCCTGATCAAGTAGCATCAAAAGTCTTAGGAAGTAAACAATGTTGTTGTGATTCACATGCAACAAGGGCACAGCGCCACCTAGCGACCGAAGCAGGATCAAGAGGGACAGGTACCAGCACAGTTGTTACAACGGGGAACAGGGCGAGCCTAGAAAACTGTTCCATAGAAGTAAATAAGTCATTTTCAATCTATAAGCAGGCGGTAAATCATATTTTTGAATGCTGCTAAGAGCAAAATAGGCAGTATGGATGCCCTCATTGTCATGTAGCAAAAAAATAATTAAAAAAGTTGCAATCATTAAAAAACTAATTAAAAAAATGAATGTCTGTAAAAACAGGAAAAGAATAAAATATACCGTAGGTGCTAAATTCTATTTAAACTACATGACATGGCTAATATTAGATTAAATCTAAGGCTACATGGCTGACTTTTTCTTATATAACTCCAGATTAATCAATACTCCTTCAACATCAGCTGACAAGTCAAACTATTGTTTCCAATTGTCTAGGGCTGGATTTACACGCTGCAGAGATGTGCACTATTCTAGTAATTACAATCATTGCTTTCCAGCATCACAGCGTGTAATCATTCCTGTACATCTGGCTTGGATAGTTGAAATCATGAACGCAAGTCTTCTGGCGCGTTAAGAATTTTTATCTTAAGATCGGAAAGTTGCATTGTTTAAACACAAGGATGGTCTTGACGAGGTTACAGGGTCTTGATTATTGATCCATGTGACAGAAAAGAAGTTTGAATAACAAAATCAAATAAACCCAGTAAAAGTGAAAGAAGCATAATACTCAAAATTTGATTTCCAGAACTCATCACCATTTGACAACTTCAAAGATTCTCTCACCACTTACGGCCAGATGAAACACGATGATTCAAGATTTTATGGAAGCTGAAATGTGACACACGTACATGTGTATTTTTATGATTTTATGACTACAGTGTTTCTCTCAAATATGACTATTTTAAATTATTAAGGGTTTTAATTTAAAAATAGAAGAATCAATATAATTTCTTTAATAGAACAATTTACAACTTTCAACTTTGATCTTAGGGTCACAAAGTCACAATTAGCTCTCATATCCCTTGTGTCGTGATTTGACATCATTTTTAATTTGCTGTTTTTGATGAAGGTCATAATCCTTCAACAGAATAAAGAGTCTCAAATGGAGCAAATATTCATATCCAAACATATTCTTCAAGGAAATGATTTAATTATATAACACTATGCTCAGTTTCACAATTTGGTAATTATCTTTCATTTTATTTTATTCTTTCACTCCATTGTTTTTTTATCTTTCCGGTTTCCTATTCTTATTTTCATTACGTTTACTCATATATACTTTAAAGGCTTTGAGTGAACAACTTAAAATTACAACTCATTTAAATAAATCTACTGCTCGTAAAATGATGCAAATGATGCTGCACAGTAAGCCTTAAATGAAAACGGATTGTAACATTCAATGAGTTTTCTAAGATTGTATTATTACAAAGCTAAATAAGGATGTTATGTATTTTAAACTACAGTGCAGATAGCTGCTCCATTTGCTAAACCTAAATTTGTTTCTTGGTGTGCCATAAAAGATTCATAAATTGAAAGCATTCTAGTTAGATATGCTATAGGATTGGAAGAGCTGTGTGCAAAACATAAACCATGATCAGTAGAAGAAAATGCATGTGTATTCTAATTACTCACTCTGAAGTTCTGTGCAGTGATTTCAGTAGTTCATTTTTCTTGTAGTGACTAGTGATGAGCGAGTGTGCTCGTTACTCGAGTTTTCTGGGCATGCTCGTGTGTTCTTCGAGCATCTTGGGCGTGCTCGTAAATTATGTCTGAGTCCCGTAACTGCATGATTTGCGGCTGCTAGACAGCCTGAATACATGTGGGGATTCCCTAAGAAACAGGCAATTCCTGCATGTATTCAGGCTGTCTAGCATCTGCAAATCATGCAGCTAAGGGGACTCAGACATAATTTATGAGCATGCCCAAGAAACTCAGAGAACACCAGAGAATGCTCGTAAAACTCGAGTAACGAGCACACTCGCTCATACAGGAGTATTGAACGCTTGACGACAATTCTACCACAGATTAAAACTGTTCCTTAGGTGTTCTATGATGACCTTATTGTGTGGGGACTAGAGTTGGGTGGATCGATTCACCAGACTCAGATCCATCAATCCAGGTCAGTGATCTCTGGCCACTGGACAGGAGGCACACATATATCTTACCTCCTGGATTACTGATAAGGCTTTAGATTAGCTGGTCTTTTGCAATGTCATCTTTGCATCGTGACTCACAGATCATATTGCACCCTTCTGGCTAATCAAAACACTGGGGATCAGGCAATTAAGAGATTCCCAAGCCTCCTGTCCAGCAGCTAGAAACTACTGACTTGGACAATGGACCAGAGTCCCAGGAATCAATCCACCCAACTCTAATAGGGACATTTCTAGCAAAAAGAAAATGTCCATAATGTACAACCTCATAAAGTCTAAAGTTAGAAGACATTTTGCAGTAACACAATAATTGTGGTTGAAATGGAGAAGTTGTAAATGACCTTATAAAAGTTTAAAAACTTTTATGATATTTGTTCTAATTGGAATCAAGTATAGTCACAACCATAATGTTACAGCAATTTTTGCACACCATGACTCAAGTCCAAGCACAATAGGCTTTATCCAACACAGGACTACTGCTCTCAGTGACCTTCTTTTGGCTTGGGTGGACATTCTTGTCTCATAACTATAGTATGTCCATATTCTGGTTACTATGTATAGAATTCATACTACGTATATTCATGGTTTTCTTGTTTCTCTATGAATTTTAGCAGATATAATAAAGCAAACATTGAACTAATTAGCAACAATGATGCAAAGAAGTTCAGCCTCTGGCAACTTATTGCAATTAAGTAATAAATAATCACAAACTTCATTGAAATCATAAAACAGAGACATCTTAGAGAGATAAGTGAAAAAGCTAATACATTTTACTGCATGCACAGTAATTTCAATAACTAGCCATAACAAATATCCCACTGGTGCAAAATCAAAATTACAAGCAGTTTTCACATACTGCACAGTATATTACATCAGTAACAAAGCTGCTCCATACAGAACCAAAGACTATTCCACTGGGCACAGGGTATCTTGTTCATAAGAGATCTGTGCTCTTAGCATATCTAAAAATATAACTTTATAGTTTTATTATCCATTAGGTGTTCCAATTACTTAAAGTCGTATTCCTGCAATTTTTGTATATGCTACGTGCATATTTGTTTTAGTTAATGCACCATGTCTGGGTTGTCTGCCATCTTGATTCCTCTTTCCCCTCTGACATGGTTTCCCTAATGCAGATTACATTTACCTTGATGTCTACAACTTTGCAGAGAGGTTGAATTCTTGTCACAATGCTATTGCTCTATTCTTATGGCTGCCTCTCCCCAGATGCATTCTACAGAATCTTACTGTTTTTCCTTGTGAATGAAGGCAAATATGTATGCAACAAAACCATGATGAACACACATTAAAACATCATATTGCATGAATCAGAAAACTGCAGTGTACATGTCAAGCAAGCGTAGCATACAAGTCACACAAGCACAATACATACATCAGACACAGCACACAGAATTTGTCAAAAGCCATTGACGCTTGGTGGTCTAAAGCCATTGGATGTGGTGAAGGCCTGTTTTTTGGAAAACTTAGTCTGAGTGTCTATAGGGGTAAAAACCTACAAGAAGCAAAATAAGCAAAAACCTGAAATAACTAAAGAAGTAAAAAGCAAAAGTGCGTTTAAATAACACAGGGTTCTTAGTAATACTATTTTTGATCTAAATTAGCATGAAAGCCATCTCACAGTCGACAAGGTGACCCTGATCGAGACGGTCCTACACTGTCTAATATTAAAAACCTTACCATGTGTCATAGTAGACCTCAATATGTGAATAAGGGCAGACAAAAGGACCAGGTGCCGACCTACGGACACCAGCCTGGGGAGGCTTTTTAATGTAATTTACAGCTCAAGAGGGTGAGGCCACACCCCGACTTGCACAGAATGCAAAAATACAAAGAAAAAACACAAAAATTGAGCTTGGTTAGAGTTGGTATACATGCAGCATATAAACGCATGTGAACATGCGTTTATATGCTGCATGTATACCAATTTTAACCAAGCTCAATTTTTGTGTGTCTATAGGGGTGTCCGTATATGAGATTTGATATGTTTACTAGTCCCAAAAGATAGCGGAGATATGTTTTACATAATTTATATGCCACTGCATTATTCATGATTGTTGAAGTGTATTCAATGTGGAGATTGTACATGGGTAATCGGTGCCCCTAAGAGATTATCCCTACACATTTCTCATATTTTGATAATCTGAGAGGCTTCTATAAATCATATGCAATACGTGTGCATATCTATCTTTCTATCTATCTACACAAAAAATATTGGGAACACTTAATCAACACAATGTAATTCCAAGTGAGTCACATTTCTGTGAAATAGCAACACTGCTTGTCAATCAATTTCTCCTGCACTTGTGTAAATGGAACAGACAACAGGTAGAAATGATAGTCATTTAGCAAGACAACCCCTATAAAGAAGTGTTCTGCAGGTGGGTGACCACAGACCTTTTCTCTGTTCTCATCCTTTTTGACTTTTGTTTTAGTGACTTTGCATTTTGTCATTGTTCTGAACCCTAGAGATATAGTAGGATGATGAAATGTCTACAATCCACAGAAGTTGCTCAGGTGACTCTGACACCTGTGTGTGTCTGAGTATTCAGTAAGATTTGTTCTCAGTTATTGTGTGATTTGAAGTTTGCCTCCCCAGGTTGTCATTTGGCAATCAACTCAGCAAACATTTGTTTGTTTCTACAATTTGAATTTACTTCCTTGCCCAGACAGGCAACTAACCATTCAACTGCTGTAAATATAAACTCTTCTCTGCAGCTGTTCACACTGGAAAAGCTTGTTGCAATGGAGTGCATCCTTCATACAAACTAATTTGCCTGTTCATCACTGCTGCCAGTGACTATCCATTTTATTTGCTGATTAATCCTTTGTCTGCTGTAACAACACAATGAACTCTTTTCTTGAGCTGTTCACACTAGAAATGCTGTTTCAAATCCTGGAAAGACTATGCATCTCTATTTTCTGTGTATATCTGCACTCCTAGGTCTGTGTTCTGGTGTTTTCTGCTCCTCTTGTCTGCTTTCTGCACAGCATACAATGCTGTCCTGGCCCTTGATGTTTCATATGCCATACAACAAGTCCTGCTTGCAATGCCATTACATTTAGTCCATATTGTTCACCCTTAATTATGATTTAGAAGATAAATCTCAACAAGGTGAGACCCTAACGTAGCTAAGTTGTCTCACTATGACATGTCAGAATCGCTGCACCCAGTAAACTTAGTGATACATCATTGGATTCAGGGTCTCTAAGCCCACATCAGGCTGCTCTCAGATGAGGTAGCAAAAACCTTCTGACAGATTCCCTTTAAAGGGTTCATGGACAGTTGCTGTTTTCATGAAAAGACACAAAGAATATGACAATAGTTCTTCAAAAAGTTAAGTCCTCCATCTTTTCTTTTCTTTGGATATGTCGCTAATAGTTAAACCTTCTATTAGTTTCTAATCATTTTGCTATAACTGCAATGCTTCAATTCCAGCTGCATGTTTAACCCCTTACTGTCCATTGACGTGTGCAGTCTGTCATGGCCGGGTGTCAGTTCCGGCACCAGAACAGACTGTGCACGTCATGCCTTTGAACTACCACTGCGTGTAAACACGCAGTGGTAGTTCAGTGCCGACAGCTGTCCATGACAGCTGACAGGCAAGGCAAGAGTTGCAAGGACCCTTGCAGTCGGTCTCCGCACCCACAGCGCTGTGATTGGTCACAGTGGTTCCCCCCACATATGGGGTATCAGCGTACTCAGGACAAATTGCACATCAATTTTTGGGGTCCTATTTCTCCTGTTATCCTTATAAAAATAAAAATTTGAGGGCAAAAAGATCATTTTTGTGGAAAAAAATATGACTTTTTATTTTCATGGCTCTACGTTATAAACTTCTGTGAAGCACTTGGGGGTTCAAAGTGCTCACCACACATCTAGATAAGTTCTTTGGGGGGTCTAGTTTCAAAAATGGGGTCACTTGTGGGGGTTTCTACTGTTTAGGCACATCAGGGGCTCTCCAAACGCGACATGACACCCGCAGACCATTCCATCAAAGTCTGCAATTGAAAACGGCGCTCCTTCCCTTCCGAGCTCTGCCATGCGCCCAAATAGTGGTTTAGCCCCACATATGGGGTATCAGTGTACTCAGGACAAATTTCACAATAACTTTTGGGGTCTTGTTACCCTTTGGAAAATAAAAATTGGGAGTGAAAAGATCATTTTTGTTGAAAAGATATGATTTTTTAATTTTACGGTTTAACGTTATAACCTTCTGTGAAGCCCTTTGGGGTTCAAAGAGCTCACCACACATCTAGATAAGTTCCTTGGGGGGTTTAGTTTCCAAAATGGGGTCAGTTGTGGGGGGTTTCCACTGTTTAGGCACATCAGGGACACTCCAAATGCAACATGGCTCCAATCTCAATTCCAGACAAAAAAGTCAAATGGGCTGCTTCCTTTCCTAGCTCTGCCATGTGCCCAAATAGTGGTTT
>JARQOD010000001.1:259924177-260059622 GCA_033576555.1 Oophaga sylvatica
GATTAATGAAGGACATATGCCCGTCATGACTTTGAACTGTCACTGTGTGTAAACAGGCAGTGATAGCTCAGTGCTGACAGCTGTCAATAACAGCTGAGTGACACAAGAAGAGGTACGGCGTCCCATGCCATCGGTCCCTGCGCTCAGAGGCTGTGATCAATCAGTCAATCTTACTGACCGAACACAGAGTGATCGTGCAGTAGGTGCGGAAATATTAGTACCTCCCGCTCAATTATAGCAGAAGCTCAAAGCATGGTGTAAGAAGCTTGTGTACAGGTATAATGCACTGCAATGCTGGTACATTTTAATGCATTATACCTGCGATGAATGTGACTAAAGTGAAAGTTCCATAGAGGGACTAGTTAAAAAGTTTTAAAAAAAGTTTTTAAAAAAATGTAAAAATACTTTAAAAAATTCACAAATTCATAAAAAATTAAAAAAGTAACACTAAGCAATATACATTTTTGTGTAAGGAAACAAAAAAAAGTACACAAATTTTTAGTATTGCCGTGTCCGGAAAGACGCAATAAAAGTGTCACACCAGTTAACCCCTTCAGTGAAAGCCATGAAAAAAACACCTGGCAAACTATGCTTTTTCAACATACCACTGGAAAAAAAGTGGAAAAAACGCAATCAAAAAGACAAATGTAAATAAAAATGGTATTGCTGAAAACATCATCTTTCAATTCATCATACAGCTCCATCAGTGGAAAAATTAAAAAGTTTTAGCTCTCAGAATATGTTTTTTGTTCATTTTGCCTCCCAAAAATAATCAATAAAAACGTCTACTTGTCCCGCAAAAAACAAGCCCTTGCATGACTCTGTTGTTGTTAGCGGTATGGAAAAATTATAACTTTCGAAATAAGGATTTGCAAAGAAAAAGCATCTTTTAGGGTTTGACAGCAGCCAAATATAAAAACTGATATTAATGTGGTTTCACTGTAATTGCAGTGACCAGAAGAATAAAGTAACCTAATCACTTATACCGCACAAGAATGGCGTAAAAAATAAATAAAACTAATTTTTAACCTGCCGTTGATTTGTTCATTCTGCACGCAAAGATATCAGTAAGTCTCGACGCACATTAATCCTGCACTCTCTGCTGAGTGCTTACACCAGTGTTTCCGTGTAAATCTCTGAACTACATGATTCAGATGAAACCCCAGGCTGAAGATTCCCTATAATAAGGCAGATGGAAGCAAATGTGGACGCCTGGTTTCTGATCAGATGGTGTCCGTATTTTAGGTGTGCATAAAAGCACCGTCGACCACAGTTTCGTGCACTTCTGAAAAGAAGGACACCACTGAACGCAGGCCAGATGGAGTACAAAGTAAATCTGCTGTCTCATTATAGTGAATGGTTCTCTTGGGAGTAGTGTTGAGCGATATTGCTCGATATCTAAAAATATCGTATCGAAATTGTATCGCCGATAGCACTAAATATCGTCGATATCCGATTCCGATTGCGGAAGTCCAATGTAAGTCTATGGGAACAAAATATCGCAACTAAAAAAAACC
Organism: Oophaga sylvatica; assembly: GCA_033576555.1. Taxonomy (NCBI): domain Eukaryota; kingdom Metazoa; phylum Chordata; class Amphibia; order Anura; family Dendrobatidae; genus Oophaga; species Oophaga sylvatica. The sequence goes on from JARQOD010000001.1 coordinate 259,925,695, forward strand.
TATATTTCCTTGTAAACACTAAATATACACACATAGAATACATATATATATATATATACATGTCATTGTGACATATATATATATACATATATGTATAGTTTATACACTTCTACATAGTAAAATATCCTCTGATTCAATTGCCGGGTAAAGCCGGCTTCTGTGAAAAGACAGAAGCACCCGACATGAAATGACACTTGGTGTACATAGGGTTAACCATGTCTTTTCATGTCGTTTGCAATCTGATTTGCACAAACAATTACATCAGTCTATGTGTGCAAAATTTCACACCTGTAGGGGTTAATTAAAGGTGTAAATTCGTTGTAAAAAAAACGGACTTTTTTGCTACGAATTTACACCTTTAATTAACCCCTACAGGTGTGAAATTTTGCACACTTACACTCATGTAATTGTTTGTGCAAATCAGATATCAAACTACATGAAAAGACATGGTTAACTCTATGTAAACCAAGTGTCATTTCATGTCGGGTTCTGCATTTTCACAAAAGCCGGCAATTGAATTAGCGGCTATTATACTATGTAGAAGTGTATGAACTATAAATATAAATATATATATATATATGTGTCACAAATTTAATGACATGTATATATATATATGAGGTGTAAAATTGCTGAAAAAAAAGGCGTGGGCTCCCGCCCTATTTTCGCAACCAGACAGACAAAGCCAGTGAGTGGGGGCAGATAATAATAGCCCAGAGAGGGACCATTATTTTTGGCCCCCCCCCGGCTACTAACATCTGCCCCAGACACCTCAGAAAGGGCAAATCTCTAATTAGATTTGCCCTTTCTGGCACTTTGCCCGTCTATTCCCATTGCCCTGTAGCGGTGGCGAATGGGTTAATAAGGGGTTAAAATGACCTTGCAATTGAAAGGTCACTTTAAGCCAGGTTAATAATTGAGAGCTGTCAATTAGACAACTATCAATTATTAATCCTATTGTATGAAAGAAAAATCAAACACACACACTTTAATAAAAAAGAAGTTTAATGAAATAATCACACAGTTTTTGACCATATTTTATTTTCCTGCTAAAACCATTTCCTGTAATAAAAATAAAATAATAAAGCAAAATTATTCTTACCAATCCGATGTACAGTCAGGTCCCACGGTGTAATCCTTCAGAAATGGTTAATGTTTACTGCAGGGACCGCAGCTAATGCTGCAGCCTCACAGTAAACCCCCAAATGAATGAGTTCCTCTCCTGGCTGACAGGAGAGGAAGTGGAAAGCTTAATTGATTGCTTTCCACTTTCACTTCAGGTCAGCCAGGGACACAATCAGTGACGTCAGAGGGAACTGGTTAACAAAAATAGGGGATCCCCTCGAAAAAAATTGGCGTGGGGTCCCCCCTATTTTTGTTAACCAGCCAGATGAAGCAGACCGCTGAGGCCTGGTTTTTCAGGCTGGTAAGGATCCAATATCCATGGACCTTGCAAGCCTGATAATACCAGGCCACAGCAGTCTGCTTAGCTTGGCTGGTTAACAAAAATAGGGGATCCCCTTGAAAAAAAAACGGCGTAGGTGTCCCCCTATTTTTGTTAACCAGCCAAGTAAAATGCAGACTGCTGCGGCCTGGTATTAAAAGACTGTCAAGGCCCATGTATTTTGGCCCTCAACAGCCTGATAATACAGGCTACAGCAGCCCCACATTTGGCGCATCAAAAGATGTGCCATTTGTGGCACTTTACCCGGCTCTTCCTACTTGCCCTGTAGCGGTGGCAAGCGGGGTAATAAGGGGTTAATGTCACCGTTGATTGCACGGTGACAATAAGCCCGGTTAATAATGGAGAGGTGTCAATAAGACACCGATCCATTATTAATCCCAAAGTTATTAAATGCATAAAGAAAAGACAACGCAAGAAAAAAGTATTTTAATGAAATAAAAGAGACAACACAGTTTTCATTAATTTTATTGTACTCTCATTCCTGCGACGCCATCAATCTCCTGTAAAAAAAGAAAAAAAACAAACCAACAGTATACCACCTGTCCGACGCAGTCCATAACGACAGTCCCACGACGATCCAGCTCTGCTACATCGCAATGACAGGCAGAGCCTGTCATCGCAACGCAGCACAGCTGATTACCTGCTTCCCCGGCGGTGACGTCATCGGACTGACTGCTTTACGGCCGGGATTACCCAGCAGTCACTGCAGTTACTGCGAGAAACTGCATGTGACCGCCGGGGAGAAGAGGATGGCGGCCATGAAGCAGTCCAGGACGTGACCGCCGGAGATCTTCTGCCAGGTAAGTGCCGCTGACTCCTGACAGACCCGACCGACGGACACTGACAGTGACAGACCCGACCGACGGACACAGACAGTGACAGTGACAAATCCGATTCCGGTATTCGATAAGACGAAAATATCGAAACGAATTATCGAAAGGCCGATAGAGCTAATATCGGCCGATAGCCGATATTTGCATTATCGTATCGCTCAACACTACTTGGGAGTTTCATCTGAATCCTGTCATCTGGAGAGATAGGGTTCTGGAAAAGCACTATTCTCCCCCCATCCCTGAAAGAAATCCAGAGAATTCTGCACTCCCAAATCCAAATGCCTCTTCCCTTCTGAACCCCAAAGTGTGTGTAAATCCGATTTAGCATCCACATGTTTGGCAGGTGTATAATTTCCAAAATTGGGTCACTTAAGGGGTGATTCTGCTGATCTAGCCCTTAGGGTCTCTGCATATGGAGCCATTAACCTATTCTAGGAAAATCTGTGCTCCATGAGGCAAATAATGCTCCATCCCCCCCAGTCTCGCCGTGTGGCTTAACAGTACTGTACAGCCACATATAGTGTATTTCAACGTTCAGCAGAAATTGACAATTTCAGTTTCATTTTAACTCATTTACCCATGTGAAAATCTAAATCTAGGGCTAAAACAATTTTTTTGCTGTAGAAATGCACAATATTTTTCAGACTATAAGACGCACTGGACCATAAAAGGCACCTAGGATTTAGAGGAGGAAAATGTCCCCATCCTCATCCTGGCATATAAGGCTCCCATCCTGGTATATATGGCCTTCATCCCCATCTTCCATCTTGGTATACATAGCCCATCCTGGTATACATATCCCCTTTCCTGGCATATATGGCGCCCATCCCCATTTTGATATACATGGACCCCATCTTGGTATATATGGCCCCAATCCTGTTATTTATGACCCCATCTCCATACTGGTATATATGCCCCCCATCCTGGTATATATGACCCCCATCATGCTGCTCATGTAAAAAAATGAACAATTCTATTCACCTTCCCTCCACTCCCTCACAGTGCGGCATTCTGTTCTAATGCCAGCAGCTGACTTCAGCGTGTAAGCAGCGTATGATATCACTCTCATGCATTCCCACATGGTAAGGTCAGATGCAAGGATATTTACTGCTCCCCATGCCCAGGACTATAGGAATGGGAGCAGTGAATATTCATTTCCTTAATAGTGGACACACATGACACATGATCATCTGGCCACTTCAGGAAACCGACAGCTGTGGCTAACACGTTTGCCCACTATTAAAGAGAATGAATATTCACTGCTTTCTACTCCCATGGTCCCACCCACCTCTCGGCCCAGGCTTCAGTGCATAGAGGTGGTGGAACTATGGTTGTGGGGAGCAGTGAACATTCATTCTCTTTAATAACTGACACACGTGATTACTCTGCTGTTCCTGGAGGTGGCGGCTGCAGCTAACACTTGTGCCCACTATTAAAGAGAATGAATATTCACTGCTCTACTCTCCCATTGTTCTGGATTCATTGCTGAGAGGTGGGAGGGACTATGGGGATGGGGAACAGTGAATATTCATTGTCTTTACCAGCGGCCACATGTGAAGAGGTGTACTTGTGTGTGACAAGCCACAGTTTGAAATATCTGGCCTGTAGGTAACTATTTCTTTTTTCGGAAAACTGGTGTCAGTATCTTGGCTAACACACTGCAACAAAAATTAAATTGAGGCCTGAAATGTCACGATTTTGAGCACACTATGTGATCCGTTTGACAGACAAACCACAGTTTGAAATATCTGGTCTGTAGGTAACTAATTCTTTTTTCAGCAAACTGATGTCAATAACTTGGCTAAGACATGGCAAAAAAAATTAAATGGAGGCCTTAAATGGCACAATTTTTAGCACACTGATATGTAATCCTAGTGTCGGACAAACCCACTTTAAAATAGCTGGATTTTTAGCGCTGTAATATGGAAAGGATCTGGCTGTATTCTGCAGTGCCAACAAGTAAATGGAGCAGAAAAACAGTGTTGTCTGGACTACTTTTAAAGCAAATAATCAGAATTAAGATCCCTAAAAAAATTATTCCTGGCCCCTGATCCCTGGGGCTATGTCTAGAAATATCTGTAATAGGCAGCAGCAGCAGCAGACAGAAGTGGAATGGACCCTCTTGCTATATGCAATGAACTTTGCCACATACACTGCCTGCCTAGCACTGATATCTATATACACCTTTATTAGTCCTTAGAAGGACTGTTGGTTGAGATGGATTTGTGTATTAAAGATGGTATACCCACACTAATAAACAACAAAATCTCTCCCTAGCTCAGCAGCAACTCTCCCTACACAACCTGAGTCCGGAGCAGACTGTGACAAGCATGGTGGTGCCATGTCTGCTATAGACCTGATGATGCTGTGTGGCCAGCCAATCACTGTAATGCCACAACCAACATGGCTGCGGCATTGCAGTGTGTGGCAAACAATCCCTGCATGTTCATTGGCTCTCTAAAGAGCGCCAAACATGGAGGGCGGGGACCCGAGCTCCCGCTGAGCAATACTCTGCAAGCGCAGAGCATCTTGAGCAGTGAGATGCTCGGCGAGTGCTGAGTAGTGACGAGTATGCTCACTCATCACTAGTAAAATGTAATTATTCTTTATTCACCGCAAAATGGTATTAATTTCTGTGAGGCACATTTGGTGTCTACATGGTCACTGCACCTCAAGATGAATTCATTGAGAGGTGTAGGTTGTAAAATGACATAACTTATGTGGGAGTTTTTGCTGTTCTGGCACCTCAGAGGCTCTGCCAATGTGACATGGCACCATCTACCTATTCTAGCAAAATCTTGACTCCAGTATGGCGCTTCTTCCTTTCTGAACTTTGCACTGTGCCTCAAAAGTAGTTTTTTGACTACATATGGGCTATTGGTGCAGGAAAGAAAAATTGCAAACAATACTGTACTATGCATTTTCCTCAGTAACCCTTATGAAAATAAAAAAATGAGGCTAAAAGAACATTTTTATGCGAAAAATTTGATTTTTTTATTTTCACAGCTCTACGTTATAAACTTCGGTAAAGCTTCAAAGTATCAAAGTGTTCAAAACACATCTAAATTCTTTGAGGGGTCTAGTTTCCAAAATGGGGTTATTTGTGGGGGAGGTGGTTTACTGTTTAAGCACTGTGACTTTCCAAAAATGACATGGTGTCCGCTCTCGATTCTAGCCATTTTTGCATTCAAAAAGTCAAACTGTGTTCCTTACCTCCTGAGCCCAGCCACACGCCCAAACAATAATTTGCACCCACATATTGGGTATCAGCATACTCAGGAGAAATTGCACAACAAATTTTGACATCTATTTTTTCCTGTTACCCTTGTGAAAATCAAAAAATTGAGGCTAAAAAACATTTTGTGGGAAAAGTGTAATTTTTTATTTGCATGGCTCGACGTTATAAACTTCTGTGAAGCATCTTGGGTTCCAAGGTGCTCACCACACATAAACAAACATTCCTTGAGGGGTCTAGCTTCCAAAATGTGATCACTTTGGGGGGGTTTCCAATGTTTATGCACATCAGGGACTCTCCAAATGCTACATGGCATCTGCTCTTGATTCCAGCCATTTTTTAGTTCAAAAAGTCAAATAGTGCTCCTTCTCTTCTGAGCCCGGCTCTGTGCCCAAAAAGTAGTTTTCCCTCACATTTGGGGTATCGCAGTACTCTGGAGAAATTGTGCAACAAATTTGAGGTTCATTTTATCCTGTTACCCATGTGAAAATAAAAAATTTGGGGCTAAATAAAAATTTGTATGAAAAAAAGTTAAATGTTAATTTATTCCTTCCACATTGCATTAATTCCTGTGAAGCACCTGAAGGGTTAATAAACTTCTTGAATATGGTTTTTAGGACTATGACTGGTGCAATTTTAAGTCTTGTGGCACTTATGGGTATTTTCTGTCACATAGGCCCCCAGAGTCACTTCAAACATGATGTAGTCCCTAAAAAAAATTTTGTTTGTAATTGTTGTCGGAAAAATTAAAATTTGCTGATCAAATTTAACCCTTATAACTTCCTAATGAGTAAAATTTATGTTTCAAACTATGTAAACTGATGTAAACTAGGCATGCTGTAAATGTTACTTAATAAGTATTGTGTGTGAATAACTCTGATTTGAGAGCATAAGAATTAGAAATTTGAAAATTGTGAAATTTTCAAAATTTTTGCCAAATTTCCGATATTTTCTCAAATAAATGTGTGTCATATTGAACATATTTTACCATTTATCATGTAGTACAATATGTCATAAAAAGCAGTCTCCGAATTACTGGGACCCATTGAAAGGTTATTACCTTATAAAGTGATACTGGTTAGATTTAGAAAATGAGGCCCGATCATTAACCTGAAAAATGACTCAGTCCTTAAGGGGTTAAAGGGAATCTGCCAGAAGGTTTTTGCTATGTAATCTGAGGGCAGCATGAGGTGTGCACTGAAACAGTGATTTCAGTGATGTGTTAGGATGCGTGGTGTTGTTTCAAAGCAATGAGTGTTCTATCAGCATGAGATTATCACTGCCTGAACTTGTGTCCACATGGGACCTAGTCCAACCAGACCCTCAGTACAGATTAGCAGCTTACTGTCAATATGCAATGTAAACAGAAAGCTATGGTGTGGGTATGGCTAGCATTCTGAGCTCTTACACATGCTATATCCAAAACACTGACTGTACTACAATTACTGCACCCAGTAAACTGCATAATTAAAATCAGGGTCTCTCTTCCTACATTAAGATTCTCTCAGATGAGGTAGGAAAAAGTTGGTTACAGAGTCCCTTTAAATTGTACAATATAATTCTAATAATAATAAATTAAATGGTGCTTATGTGGTACCATTTTACATAGCTACATAATATGTTAAAAAAAACTTAACTTACAGGGAAATGAACAGCTTCTCCAGTCCTTACAAACTGCCATCATGCATTTATTGCTATCTTTATAACTTTGCTTTTAAGCCCATATTATTGTCTAATTGATTTCTTCATATGCTAAAAAAAACAATTTTCTAACAGAGTTTGAGATATGCTAATTCATGAGTGACTGTTCTTGAGATAAAATTAAGATAGGCAAAAATGTGAGTATGTTTTGAGCATCCATGAAGTTAGGGGCATAATGTGCGTTGATAGAGAGGCAGAAATTTGCAAACAGCCAATGGTGACTCTGGCATATAGCGTTACCCATGTCCATAGGGGCGCGATAACATGATCAGTGGAATGATTATTCTGGGGAAAACAACACACCATGACTAGTTATCCACTAATTAGCAAATCACAACTGCAATTATACAATTGATTTTGTGACAAATAGCAAGATTCTGAGACTACTATGCCTGATGATCGGACTTGAGTAGTCATGAAAGCTATCTATTTGTTACCATCTTTTCAGTTAGCCATTAAAAATTATCAACCACAGAGGACACTAAAATTTAATTGTTTTTCTTTTAAAAAAGTATAAGAACTGTGTGCTGTCCTCCCTGAAAGCAATTATTTATGACTGGCTAGGGAGCATAATGACCCCACACAATCAGGTGAAGTGTAGAATGCTTTGAATTATTTATTTCAATATCTGATATATGTATAGGTTTTCTTATCAATGTTATTCTACCGTGCGCGTGTTACTACTTCTGCTCCACTGCACATGCCCACCGCTATGCTAATATTATACAGTACAGACCAAAAGTTTGGATACACCTTCTCATTCAAAGATTTTTCTGTATTTTCATGACTATGAAAATTGTAGAATCACACTGAAGGCATCAAAACTATGAATTAACACATGTGGAATTATACATTGCACTTTACAAAAAAGTGTGAAACATCTGAAAATATGTCTTATATTCTAGGTTCTTCAAAGTAGCCACCTTTTGCTTTGATTATACATGGTGAATGGATGGACTCTACATGCCTGGTTCCCACCGTGAAGCATGGAGGAGGTGGTGTGATGGTGTGGGGGTGCTTTGCTGGTGACACTGTTGGGGATTTATTCAAAATCGAAGGCATACTGAACCAGAATGGCTACTACAACATCTTGCAGCAGCATGCTATTCCATCCAGTTTGCGTTTAGTTAGACCATCATTTATTTTTCAACAGGACAATGACCCCAAACACACCTCCAGACTGTGTAAGGGCTATTTGACCAAGAAGGAAAGTGTTGGGGTGCTACGCCAGATGACCTCGCCTCCACAGTCACCAGACCTGAACCCAATCGAGATGGTTTGGGGTGAGCTGGACCGCTCACCGCTTCAATTTTGAATAAATCCCCAACAGTGTCACCAGCAAAGCACCCCCACATAATCACACCACCTCTTCCATGCTTCACGGTGGGAACTAGGCATGTAGAGTCCAGCCGTTCACCTTTTCTGCTTGCAAAGAAGTAATCAATGCAAAAGTTGGCTACTTTGAAGAACCTAGAATATAAGACATATTTTCAGTTGTTTCACACTTGTTTGTAAAGTCTAATGTATAATTCCACATGTGATAATTCATAGTTTTGATGCCTTCAGTGTGATTCTACAATTTTCATAGTCATGAAAATACAGAAAAATCTTTGAATGAGAAGGTGTCCAAACTTTTGGTCTGTACTGTATGGTATATATTATAGACTGTTCAGTGTGCAATCTACAGTATGTTGGATCCACAATACATAAAGAATCAGGGAGCACCTGTATGATATTACACAGCCTACAGTTCGTGGCATATCAAATGTCTCTAACCATTTTGTAACTGTGCATAATCGACAGACCACTCATTTACAGGTGTTCGCAATAGAACAGGTTAGGCTGTAGTCACACAGACCGTCTAAAAAATCTGACCGTTTTAGTCGGTCGATTATCGCAGCAAAATGTCATGAACATTGATGCGTCTGGCATCAGATTTTCCGTCAATGATGCGATTTAGTCGCATCTGAGCGTTCGTTCCATATCCGATTGACATCCGACTTGCAAGATTTTGTCGGTGGCTCGCAAACCTGACATATAATGGATCCAAATGAATAGTTTTAAAATCACAAAAGAAAGAATAGATATATGCACATAAAATACATACATATATATATATATATATATATATATATATGTCATTGAGACATATATATATATATACATTTATTTATAGTTCATGCAGTTCTAAATAGTGTAATAGCCGCTAATTCAATTGCCGGCTTTTGCGAAATTACAGACCCGACATGAAATGACACATGGTTTACATACAGTTAACCATGTCATTTCATGTAGTTTGATATATGGTTTTCACTAACAATTACATGAGTGTATGTGTGCAAAATTTCACACATGTTGGGGTTAATTAAAGGTGTAAATGCGTTGAAATAAAAATGCTTGGGCTCCCGCGCTATTTTCTAAACCAGACAGACAAAGCCAGCGAGTGGGGGCAGATAATAATAGCCGAGGGAAGGTGCATTTATTTTGTGCCCCCCCTAAAGTGCTCCTCAAGGGGATAATTACCCACGGTTCTACCACCCTACCCATCAAGCTGTGTGTGGATTCTGGGGCAGAGGGGAATTTTATGTCGTCCTCCTTTGCTTCTCGCCACACCATGCTTTTGGTGTTGCTGGCTGAACCAGTGTCGGTACGGGTGTTGAACGGAGCAATTCTGCCCACACAAATCACCCATCAGTCTGTCCCACTCACTTTGTCTATATCTCCTTCCCATCAGAAGAATATATCATTTTTTATCCTCTCTGAGGGTATAGATGAGGTTTTCTTGGGATTACCCTGGCTCCGCCACCACTCTCCCCATATTGAGTGGTCTTCTGGGAGAATTCTGGGTTGGGGTAATTTATGTAAAGGCAGATGCATTAGGGACAGCGTGCAGGTCACCACCACTGAGATACCCATAGTGGTCTCAACGCTATCACCGTGAAAAATAAGTATCCTTTGCCGCTAATCTCTGAGCTCTTTGACAGACTTCGGGGAGCAAGGGTATTTACTAAACTAGACCTGCGAGGTGTGTATAACCTGATTCGCATCCGTGAGGGGGACAAATGGAAGACGGCATTTAACACCAGGGATGGGCATTACGAATATCTGGTAATGCCCTTTAGGCTTTGTAATGCCCCAGCTGTCTTCCAAGACTTTGTGAAAAACATCTTTCGGGATATGTTGACCACCTCGGTGGTAGTCTATCTGGATGACATTCTCATCTTTTCTCCAGATATGGCCTCCCACCGGAGAGATGTCATCTGCCGGGATGTCTTGTTCATCTACTGACGATCATGAGGTGAACGCCATTATTGGGTGCAATGTGGTATGAGGAAAAAAATTTATTTGGTGGATTGGAACGGTTATGGGCCTGAGGATAGGTCCTGGGAGCCAGCCGAGCATGTTCACGCTCCGCAGCTCATCTCTGCCTTTGAACGCAGCGAGGCCCAAAGAAGGGGGCCCTTGGAGGGGGGTAATGTTAGGGTTCCCGCAGCTGCACAAGGGGAGTCTCGAACCAGTCCCACTGCGGTCCCCCATCCATCTCCGGCCACAGTGGAGCCTGCTCAGCAAAGACGTCGGTCCCAGCGTCTCGCCCGGTCTAATGCTGTGCAGAGACTTGCTGCTGCAAGGTTCTGCTATTATAGCCAGTACTGGTCAGTGGCGAGCAGACGTCTTTAGGTCTAAGTCCTTTGTTGCTTCGTCTGAGCATGCCCAGGGCGAGATGTCCCATTGGAGATCAGGGTCACATGCTCAGACACAGCAGCCACTCCTATTGGTCCTTCAGGAAGGTCCTCTGGCTGTTGATGTTCTGAAGCAGCCTCCCATTGGTCCTTCCTGGAAGGTCTTTTTCTCGTGGCTGCCATAAAAGTCTGTCCTTACCTCACGGCCGTGCGCTAGGATCAATTGCATTATGTGCTTTGCGCCAGTGTGAACATGTACGCATGTGGTTAGGACTCGGATGAAATAAGCCCCTAGAATACCGGCACCTCCGGTGAGGAGATTGCTTGATTGCGTTGCTGTCTGCATGATCACGGACTGCTATCCGCACAGCAGTTACCTGTGTATGCCTGTGGGGTTAACAGGACACAGTACCTATCTCTGCGTCTTTACCTCAGCGACTCTGTGGTGTAACAGAGTTCGCTTATATCGCCATATAGCGCTGCGGCATTCCCGCTAGCGGCTCTGTGGATTAACAGAGTTCGCATTAACTGCCACAACGCGCTACGGCATTTATTTTAGCGACTCTGCGGGATAACAGAGTTTGCTACTTACGTCATTTTACTAGCAGCAGGCTCTGCCTGCACGGTGGACAGCGGGCTGCGAACACACCTCTCTACATCTTATATTTGGTGCATTCCACAGACCCTAATAGTATGCTGATACCCCATATGTGGGGGTAAACCATTGTTTGTGCACATGGCAGAGCTCAGAAGGGAAGGAGCACCGTTTGACTTTTTCAACACAGAATTGGCTGGAATTGAGATCAGACGCCATGTCGCGTTTGGAGAGCCCCTGATGTGCCTAGACAGTGGAAACACCCCAATTCTAACTCCTACCCTAATCCCAACACACCTCTAACTGTAATGCCAACCCTAACCATAACCCTAACCACAAACCTATCCCTAACACACCCCTAACCCGAATCCCAACAATAACCCTAATCCAAACCATAACCCTAATCACAACACTAAACCTAATCCCAACCTTAACCGTGATCCAACCCCTCTAGCCCCAACTCAAACACTAACCCTAACTTTAGCCCCAACCCTAACCCTAACTTTAGCCCCAATACTAACCCTAACTTTAGTCCAAACTCTAACCCTAACCCTAATTTTAGCCCCAACCCTAACTTTAGTCCCAACCCTAACCCTAACTTTAGCCCTAACCCTAATGGGAAAATGGAAATAAATACTTTTTATGTTTTATTATTTTTCCCTAACTAAGGGGGTGATAAAGGGAAGTTTGATTTACTGTATTTTTCGGACCATAAGACGCACTTTTTTCCTCCAAATTTGGGAGGAAAGTGTGGGTGCGTCTTATGGTCGGAATGTAACATGGGGAGGGGGTCAGGGGGTAGCGGTGGAGTGAGATGCAGGAGGCAGGAAAATATCCCCTCCGCTGCAGGAATCCAGCGCTGGGGAAACCACTGGTCCCGATACTTAAGTGCAGTGAATATTCATTAGCTGCTTCCCCGCCCACCTATCAACTGAGCAGTGAGCGGGGAGCAGCAAATGACAGAGCCACATGGTTCCCCAGCGCCTGATTCCTGCAGCAGCCGGGGAGATGTGTGTCTGAAGGAGAAGGAGGCAGCAGGAGCAGAGTGCAGCAGGAGGCATCGCATACCTGACAGCCTGGGGCTGTGCTGATGCGATGCTGAATGCTCCTGTGGAGGACCTGTGATGAGGTCATGAAGAGGGCGGGCTGGAGCATCACATGGCCACACAAAGCCCTGCCTCTTCATGATGTCATCACAGGTCCTGCAGACACACTGTACAACAAAGAATTAATTAAAAGGTTAGTAATGACAGCACATAAAAAATCACTCTGCCATCCTGTGGTGGACTACAACTCCCAGCATGCCATAGGATCTGCAGTACATGCTAAGAGTTATAGTTCTCCCATGGGATCTTAAAGCAGCACTCCAGTGTTATTTTTCAGTGCTGGAGTGGTGCTTTAAATATAAGCCCCGTGCCCCCATTCATATACTCACCCTCCAGCATTTTCACATAGTACTTTACAGACACCACACTTGTCCCGCAGCACCATCTCCTACCCGTAGCTTCCAACATAATAACATACTATTATATATAATAGTACCACATATAATAGTATGTTGTTTATGTTATTAAATATTTTACCACATTTTTTGCTTCAAATATATTTTTCCCTATTTTCCACCTCTAAAACGTGGGTGCGTCTTATAGTCCGGTGTGTCTTATAGTCTGAAAAATATGGTACTATTTATAGCAGGTTTTTATAGCAGATTTTATGTTTGGCAGCTGTCACAGACTAAAAGACGCTTTTTATTTGAAAAAAATAGTTTTTGCATCACATTTTGAAAGCTATAATTTTTCAATATTTTGGCCCACAGAGTCATGTGAGGTCTTGTTTTTTGCGGGACGAGTTGATGTTTTTATTGGTATGATTTTCGGGCACATGACATTTTTTGATCACTTTCTATTCCAATTTTTGGGAGACAGAATGAGCATAAACCAGCAATTTATGAATTTCTTTTGGGGGACATTTACATCGTTCCGTGTGGGGTAAAATTGATAAGGCAGTTTTATTCCTCCCCTTGGAGGTACATTGAGCTGCAGGGTGTGAGGAAAGGAACCGCCACCATTTTGGACAGGGCCTATACTGTTATGTTTCGGTAGCTGAGGAGTGCAGGTAAAAAAGGCAATACACCAGAGCAGTTGGAATGCCGTGTAAACGAACCACGTGCTGAAGGAACAACGGCACCAATTCAGAGGAGGAAGGCAACTTAGGTAATGGCACAAGATGTATCATTTTGGAAAACCTATCACAAATTACCCAGATGGTGGTCATTCTCTGAGAAACAGGAAGGTCGGAAATGAAATCCATAGAGATATGGGTCCATGGTCTCTTGGGCACAGGCAATGGCATCAACAAACCACTAGAGCGAGAGCAAGGCTTGGAGCGAGAGCAAGTCCCGCAGGACTGCACAAATTCCCTGACATCACGAGACAAGGTAGGCCACCAAAAGGACCGACTAACCAAGTCTCTGGTACCAAAAATTCCGGGATGCCCAGCCAATGCGGAACAATGAATCTCAGACATCACACTCTTTTTCCACTGGTCCGGGACAAACAATTTTCCAACAGGGCAGCACTCGGGCCTATCCTCCTGACACCCCTCCAGAGCAAGTCTCAAATTGGGCGAGATGGCGGAAAGAACTACACCCTCTTTCAAAATAACAGAAGGATCAGATAACTCAGGAGAGTCCGCAAGGAAACTCCTCGAGAGGGCATCCGCCTTAACATTCTTAGTGCCAGGAAGAAAGGAAACCACGAAATTAAAACGTGTGAAAAACAAGGTCCACCTGGCCTGTCTAGGATTGAGTCGCTTGGCAGATTCCAGATAAACCAGATTCTTATGGTCCGTAAGGACCACCACCTGATGTTTGGCTCCCTCCAGCCAATGTCTCCACTCTTCAAAAGCCCACTTCATGGCCAAAAACTCCCGATTACCCACGTCATAATTACGTTCAGTAGGAGAAAATTTTCGAGAGAAAAAGGCACAAGGGTTACTTTTAGAGGTCTCTGGATCTTTTTGGGACAAAACGGCACCTGCCCCAATTTCAGAGGCATCAACCTCCACCTGAAATGGCAGAAAAACATCAGGCTGCCGTAGAACAGGAGCAGAAGTGAATCTCTGCTTAAGTTCCTGAAACGCAGAGACTGCCTCAGGAGGCCAATTCACCACATCAGAACCCTTTCTGGTCAAATCAGTTAATGGTTTAACAATAACCGAGAAATTACCAATAAATTTACGATAAAAATTGGCAAAACCCAAAAATCTCTGAAGAGCCTTTAATGAAGTAGGTTGGACCCAATCACAGAAGGCCTGAACCTTGACCGGGTCCATTTCAATAACAGATGGGGACAAAATGAATCCCAGAAATTAGATCCTGTGTACGCCAAAAAGACACTTTGATCCCTTCACATACAGAGCATTCTCTCTCAAAATCTGGAACACAGTTCGAACATGTTTCACATGAGAGTCCCAGTCATTAGAAAAAATCAAGATATCATCCAAATAAACAATCAGAAATTTGTCCACAAAATCCCTGAAAATGTCATTCATGAAGGACTGAAAGACGGAAGGAGCATTAGTGAGCCCAAAGGGCATCACTAGGTACTCAAAATGCCCTTCAGGGGTATTGAATGCCGTCTTCCATTCATCCCCGTGCTTAATGCGAATAAGGTTATACGCCCCCCTGAGGTCAAGCTTGGTAAACCAAGTAGCGTTTTTCACCCTGGAAAACAGGTCAGAAATCAAGGGTAACGGGTATTGATATTTCACAGTAATATTGTTCAAGAGACGATAATCAATACACGGCATTAATGAACCATCTTTTTTGGGCACAAAAAAAAAACCGGCACCTAAGGGTGAAGAGGATGGTCTGATATGACCCTTCTCCAATGATTCCTTGATATAAGACCGCATAGCGTCATGTTCAGGTACAGAAAAGTTAAAAAGGCGACCTTTAGGGAATTTACTACCCGGCACTAATTCAATAGCGCAGTCATAGCTCCTATGGGGAGGCAAGGATGCAGATTTACTTTCGCTAAACACATCAGAAAAATCAATCAAAAAGTCAGGAACATCCTGAGCCTGGGGGGAGGCAGAAAAAACAGGAGTGTTGGTATTAACACATTGGCAGCCCCAACTGGTTACAGACACAGATTTCCAATCCAAAACAGGATTATGAGACTGTAACCAAGGGAAACCCAGCACGATAATGTCATGCAGATTATACAGAACCAAAAATTTGCAGCACTCCTGGTGATCAGGTTCAACCCTCATTATCACCTGAGTAGAAAACTGGGGTTTATTCTCAGCCAAAGGGGTAGAATCGATCCCCAGTAGGGGAATAGACTTCTGTAGGGGTATCAAGGGAAACCCACAACGTTTAGCAAAATCATAATCCATCAGGTTAATAGCTGCTCCAGAATCAACGAAAGCCTGAGCAGAAAATGAGGACAGAGAGCATATTAGAGTGACAGTTAATAAAAACTTAGTCTGAACACTACCCAAGACAACTGAGCGTGCAAAACGTCTTCCCCGCTTAGGGCAGACTGAAATAGCATGAGAGGCATCACCACAGTAGAAACATAACCCATTGCGCTTTCGAAACTCATGACACTGTGCCCCAGACACCACTCTATCACACTGCATGGGTTCAGAAGCTGGTTCACAAGGCAACACCATTCCACGCATACTTCTCCGCTCACGCAAACGTCTGTCAATTTGAATCGCTAATGACATAGAATCATTGAGACCAGAGGGGACAGGGAATCCCACCATAACATCCCTTACATTATCTGACAGACCCTTCCGGAAAAGGGCTGCCAAAGCGTCGTCATTCCATTTGGTCAGGACTGCCCACCTACGGAATCTCTGACAGTATAACTCAGCGTCATAAGGCCCCTGATTTAATGCCAACAAGGCTTTTTCAGCTTGATCAGTGACATTAGGCTCATCGTACAATAACCCCAAAGCCTGAAAAAATGCATCAACATCACTCAAAACAGGATCCCCAGGTGTCAGGGAAAAAGCCCAATCCTGAGGATCGCCGCGCAGGAGAGAGATGATAATTTGAACCTGCTGCGCTGCGTTCCCTGAGGACTTAGATTTTAAGGCAAAAAACAATTTACAATTATTTTTGAAATTCTGAAACTTAGCTCGACCCCCCAAAAACAAATCTGGCATGGGGATCCTAGGTTCCACAACAGGCAACCTAGCAAGATATGCAACAATACTCTGAACCTCAGTGGCAAGCTGATCCACACGGCCAGACAACCGTGCAAACTCCATTGAGAGAAAAGATCCTCCCCAGCACCCAGAGATACAGAGGGAAAAAAAAATGCAACAAACAGAAAAATATCTCTGACAACTCTGACAACCTTTTTTCTTTCACAATATTTTTTCCCTTCTGTGAGTACCATACAATTTTCAATTTTAGGCCGGTGATACTGTTATGTTTCGGCAGCTGAGGAGTGCAGGTAAAAAAGGCAATACACCAGAGCAGTTGGAATCTATGAGATTGCAGTACCCTGACTAACCACCACAACTAGAGGCAGCCGTGGAGCGTTCCTACGTTGGTCCTAGACGCCTCGTCACAGCCTGAGAAACTAACTACACCTAAAGATAGAAACAGGAAAGCTATCTGCCCGGAGCAGAACCCCAAAGATAATAAAAAGCCCCCAAACAAGTAATGGCGGTTAGACAAGAAGAAATACTGACACAGAAAGAAAATAGTATGAGCAAACGCTGGGGCCCAAACTAACTAAATAGAAAAGGATAGGAAGGGTACTTACTGCAATCCCAGAAAACCCTGAAAAGCACCAACTCTACTAATTTCAAAATCACCTGAGATCACACGACCTCTACCACTTAAATTAGTTCTCTGGTGTAACAAAATCAAAACAGCAGCCACTGAAAAAAACTGGAAAAAGCAAAAGTACAAACATCAGTGGCTGAACTAAACTGAGAGGGCAAAAGCCCCCGGAGGGGACCCTGAAGGCCCCACAGAAGTGCAGGACAAAATGCAAAAATATAGCACAAAAACAAAAAGAAGAAAATGTCTTATCTGTTAGCAGGAGATGCAGACACGACACAGCAGGCTACAAGGGAAACAGGAATGAAGGATTCAGACCAGAACAATTGATCACCGGCAACCCTGATGGGAAGGTGACTCCCTTATATAAGACCAGTCAGTAACACCTGATTCCCAGTCCTCACAATCTTCACTGAACAGACCAGTACCGCTTGAAACCACCAGAGGGAGTCTCTGCTCAGAACTCATCTCAAACCCATTCACAACACTATACCAGCCTCAATTTTGTCTGTTGGAGAACCACAGGCTGCTAACTGCACAGGTCCTGTTAGCATATTCAATACTACAGGGTTTGATGTCCACTGTGAAGCAAAAGGGCTTTAGTATGCTAAGCAATTCAGGCCCATGTTTGAATAAGAAGGTCATTACTATGCTAAGTAATTCAGGCCCAAAAGTTTACAGCTCAATGTAAATAGCCAGGCCTGATTAGTATGCGTGCTTAAAAGTAGAGGCTTCAATTAGATTATATCTGCCAGACGGACACAGAAACACACCAATTGTATTTTCTAGACAGGAAGGCTCCGTTCTAGGATTATGAATTATGAGCACATCTTTGTAGGTACATTCTCATAAAAATATCTGTGTGACCCTGCAGACCTCGGGCATTTGATGGTGCAACTCCCAAGTCGGTGATGGCTTGGGGGATGAGATATAGAGATTGGCCATCCAAAATGACCCAATCGGGCCAGGTTTGATATCCATGCGACAGGCAAAACATACTGCATCCGCTGGTACCTCTCGTGTCCTGATTCGATCATCCTGGAGAAAGTTAACCCCTTTGCTAGATATAGGGAATAAATTCTGTGGGGGGGCTAAGGGTGGAGATTATCCTCCCACCCTCGGACACCGAGGGGAGGGACCTAGCAGGTTTAAGAACTGTGAGCTAAGGGCAGACCAGATCCATTTTCTCACAGCAGCAAGAATCACAAGGGACAGACCTGCCATGGGAGCAGCGGTACACATTTTCGGGGACTGTCCAGCAACTAAGACTTTCACCTGGGGATCGCAGAGCTCCCTGCCTCCACATGTCCATACAACCTGGTAATATTGACCTCTAGCTAATACCTCTAAGCCTTGTACCATTATTGTTGTATTTTACTCTGACTGAAAATCCATTGTAATCCCGTTGTATAGCTTACTGTATATTTCTGTAATTATCTAGTGCGCCCTTAAGGCAATTAAACCATAAAATTATTCTTGGGCTGATGCTTTTACTCTGATCACGAATCTTAGAATACCCAGTGGGTAACAGGACACCCTCCCCGGCGGCCATATGCTCTAGGTGTAGTTCCCTTACTGACCTGAGAGACAAAGGGGGCGCCGGAGAGCTGTGCCTGTGGAGTTACGTCACATTGGTGACGTGGAAGGACGGGGTCGTCCTTCACACAGGGTTTGCTGCTGAAGGCAAAAAATCCTCTTCCTTAGCGAGTGTGAATGGAATTTAAGTGCGAACGGTGGTGTGTGACTTGTGATTTAGTGACTTTGGATTCAGGGAGTTTACAAGGGAGATATTACTGAATTGCTGTTATGTTTATTATTACTTTCTATTTCTATTTAATTAACTTTTATGTTCGGTGTAATCCCCATTAGGAAATGTGCTTCGTAATTGACAATGCCGTCCAGTGTACATCTAGCCACATGTATGCAATCATTGAACAGCCGGTCGATGGTGCATACTGCTGTGCGAGATGTGAGCACGTTGTGCATTTGGAAGCCCAGATACTAGATCTAAATGTGCAGCTGGCAACACTGAGATCCATAGACAATATGGAAAGGAGTTTGCTGCTCACTGAGCAGACACTCAATAGGATAGATGAGGGGGAGGATGGCGGTATGGAGCTGCAGGATAATAAGGCAGGAATCTGGGTGACAGTTAGAAGGCGGGGTAGAGGGAAATGTACCAGGGAGGCTAGTCCTGATCTGGCACACCCCAATAAGTTTGCTAAGTTGAAAGATGAGGGGGGTGTCAGTACAGGGGTAGCACTGCTGCAGCAAGGCATGTAATCTGAAAGCCAGAGGAGTGTCTGCTCCAGTAAGGGGGGAAATAGGAGAGCAGGACAGGCCAGACAAGTGCTGGTAGTGGGGGACTCAATTATTGGGGGAACAGATAGGGCAATCTGTCACAAAGTCAGGGATCGTCGAACAGTGTGCTGCCTAGCTGGTGCTCCAGTCTGACACATCGTTGATCGGGTCAACAGGTTACTTGGGGAGGTTGGTGAGGACCCAGCGGTCATGGTGCACATTGGCACAAATGACAAAGTTAGAGGAAATACTACCTGTACCACGTGCCACACCAGAGAGGCAACGGGAGATTAGGGAGGTTAATAAGTGGCTCAAGAATAGGTGTAGGAAGGAGGGGTTTGGCTCCTGGAGAACTGGGCTGGCTTCTCATTTAGCTACAGGTTCTACGCTAGGGACGGGCTGAACCTCATTGGGGAGGGTACAGCTGTGTTGTGGGAGAAAGTGGCTAGAAGGTTGGAGGAGTCTTTAAACTAGGGATTGGGGGAGGGTATTCATTTTATAGAAGGGGAAGATAGTGAAGATAGTGACTAGGGCACAAGTAAAGAAATTGGGGTGGCGTGGGGGGTAAGGTTAGAACAGGTAGAACTGTATGGAAGAATAGAGGCACAGACAGATACATAAAATGCATGCATACTAATACCAGAAGCCTCACCAACAAAACTGAGGAATTAGAATTAGCTTTGTTGGAACATAATTATGACATGGTGGTGATATCTGAAACATGGCTGGATGAGAGAGAAACGGGGCTGTTAATTTTCAGGGCTATAGTTTGTTCAGAAATGACCGTACAAATTAGCGAGGAGGGGATGTGTGTTTATATGTAAAATCATCCTTAAAACCCATCCTGTGTGATAATATAGGTGAGTCTAATGAAAATATAGAGTCCCTGTGGGTGGAGATAAGGAGAGGGGGAAAAATATCAAATTTTTGATAGGGGTTTGTTATAAGTTTCCAAAAATAATGGAAGCAACGGAGAATATCCTCGTAAAACAAATATATGAAGCAGCAACTCAAGGAGAAGTCATTATTATGGGGACTTCAACTACCCAGAAATACATTGGGGAACAGAAACCTGCAGTTCCAGCAAAGGTAATTGGTTTTTGACAAGTATGAGACAGTTACCTTTCACAACTGGTTCAAGACCCAATAAAAAGAGGGGCACTTCTAGACCTAATACAGTATTTAGTGATGGGTGAGCACTAAATTGCTTGTTTGCTCGAGCATACCAAAACAAAACCAAAGCCGATTTTGCTGGGAAATATGTTAAGGAACATCCTTTCCAGGTTAATGACTTGTATACAAGGCAAAATAAATAATCCCAGATCAAAATGTTCAGGCACAGCGTTTTTGAAGCATTTTTCAACTTTAACATTGCTTTCAACCAAAACAAATGCATTCACTGGGAAATGTCATTGTAACATTTACTAACCCAAGCTGGCCACGTGGTGTGTGACACATAACAGACATATCTTGTTTCATTCATGAAGGAGGGACTCTTAAAGTCACAGAGCCTATTTTTACAGGGGCATCAGGCAGCATTAATCTGCTTAAAGGTCCATTATTAAACAGTGGGTGTCTGAAACTGTTATAGCCTATGCAGTGAGTAGATGGGCTGCCAAGAATTACGACGCACCCCAATACCGCTTTCTCAAGATCTCCAGGATGGCTTCCATAAAAAATGTTGCATTGGATTCAAGGCCTGCCCTGCTACCAAGTCATATGCACCCCAATAAGCCTTTGAACCAGGGTACTGGATTGGCCCAGGAAAATCCACTTCACATTATTCATTTTGTACTCCCTTTCTGTTTTCTTAGGCATTGACTGCAAGGTCTGCCCTGCTACCAAGTCATATGCACCTCAATAAACCTCGGAACCCAGGTACTGGATGGGCCCAGGAAAATACGCTTCACATTATTCATTTTGTCCTCCCATTCTATTTTTTTGTGCATTGAATGCAAGGCCTGCCCTGCTACCAAGTCATATGCACCCCAATAAGCCTCTTAACCCACGTACTGGATGGGCCCAGGAAAATCCACTTCACATTATTCATTTTTTACTCCCATTCTGTTTTCTTATGCATTGGCTGCAAGGCCTGCCCTGCTACCAAGTCATATGCACCCCAATGTCTCCAATCCCCCTTGGAAGAAACAGGGAGGAGGGCCTCTTACAAAAAAATGTCCCATTAAAAAGTAGTGTGTCTCCTAGACTTCGAATACCCATACACTTAGTTTATGGGCTGGCAAACATTTCCCCTAGTGGGTGTACATTTTTTTGGATTTTGGTGACTGGCATCATAACACCCTTGTCAAAACATAGTGGCTGGAGCATGACTGAATACATTCACCCTGCTGTTGAAGTGGTGGTGGACGTGAGGATGAGAAGGAGGAGGAGGACACCAAATAGCCAAAATCAGGAAGCGTATATCCATGTTTGGTTGTGAAGAGGTGCATCAGGAATACACCTCCCAAAAAACACTACATTGGAGTTTATGCTTCGCTGTTATTATTTGGTGGTGTTGAGAAGTCAGCCCAATCCATCCCTTGTTAATTTTTATAAGAGTCAGTCTGTCTGCATTTTCCATAGAAAAGTGAAAGCGCTTATCTGTGATAATGCCACCAGCAGCACTAAAAATCCGCTCGGACAAAACGCTAGCGGCAGGGCAGGCCAGTACCTCCAAGGCATAGAGAGCCAGCTCATGCCACATGTCCAGCTTGGATACCCAATAATTAAAAGGCACAGAGGAATAACAGAGGACATTGGTAAGGCCAGCAGGGTACTCCCTCAGCATCTTAGAGAACATTGCATTCCTTGTGAGATTACCCCGCACGTCAGTGCATGGGCGATGGGAGGGTCTTAGAAAACTGTCCCAGAACTTTGCCAGTGTTCCCCTGCCTCTGCTGGAGTGGACTTGTGTCTGTCTCGCCTGTCCTGCTTGGTTGGCCAACAAATTGTAATCTCTGAAGCCAGCGTTTTGAGAGGGGAATTTTTCTAATAATTCTGCAACAATGGCCCTATGGTAGTGCACCATTTTGGTACAACTGTCTGCCTCTGGAACAAGAGATTGAAAGTTATCCTTGTACCGTGGGTGTAAAAGTGTCACTAGCCAGTAATGACTGGTACCCAATATTTTGACAATACGAGGGTTACGGGAAAGGCAGCGCAACATAAAGTCAGCCATGCATGCCAGACTGGTAACAGGCAATACTTCCGTGTCCTCACCAACAGGACTTCTGACCAAGGTGTCCTCCTCCTCTTTCTCTTCCTCTTCTTCCCTGTCCTCAGGCCATCCACGCTGAACAGACAGTATGACAGTTGTGGTTATAGTCCAGTCTATAGCGCATGAATGTAGCTCCTGTTCTTCCTAATCCTCCTCTTCCTCATTGTCAACCAATCCACGTTGGATGACACGAGGCTGGGCTGTGTGTAATCACCCTGTATGGTTCCTTGATCCATGTCCTCGTGCTTCTCCTGCAATGCCTCCTCTTTCATTGTGAGCAGAGAGCTTTTCAGAATGCTGATGAGCGGGGATGTTGATGCTAATTATGGCATCATCACCGCTCACCATCTTGGTGAACTCCTCAAAGTTTTGGAGGATGCTAAATATCAGAAAAAGCAGGGTAGTACTAATTATTAAAATATAAATTTATTAAATGTGATTATAAAACTATCAAGGTGATACTTGACCCCATATGGAGTACATCCCAAAAGCTGTTTGTGATGTTCATGCTGAGTAAACTTTTGGAAAGAATTTGACCTGTGGATCAATTCTTCTGTAAGTTTTGGTAATTTTTGTCTCAATGTCCTGTATGTATTATATGTTTATGTTTTGGTATCACCTTGGATAGGTTTTTAATCGCATTTAATAAATTTATATTTTAACAATTAGTCCTACCTTGCGTTTTTTTATATCTTTCTGGACTGGTGGTCACTGCATATTATTAGGATGCTACATAAGCCTGACATCCATGTCCACTCCTGAGGTCTTATATGTGGAGTCAAACCTGACAAACGACGGCCTTGATGATGCTGGTATTCAACAACTGCCCGCTTCTGCTGACAAATCCTTTCTAACTCATGCAGTGTAGAGTTCCAACACGTGGGGACATCACACATCAGTCGGTGAGACGGAATCTGCAATCGCTGCTGAAGCACGGCAAGGGCGGCTGAAGCTGCAGCTTACTTCCAAAAATATGCACACAGGTGGCTTACTTTAACCAGCAGATCCGGTAGCTCCAGATAGCTTTTTAGAAAGCGTTGAACAACGAAGTTCAGCACATGGGCAAGGCATGGTATGCGTGTCAGTTAGCCTATCCGCAAAACCGCTACCAGGTTGCTGCCATTGTCACACACAATCATGCTTGGCTCGAGTTTTACCGATGTCAGCCACACATTTGCTTGCTCTTTCAGAGCTGTCAACAACTCTTCAGCATTGTGCGGTTTGTCACCTAAGCAAAATAGCTTCAGCACAGCCTGTTGCCCCATTGCTTTGGCAGTGCTGCAGTGCTTCCAGCTTGTGAATGATGTGCTCATTTCTGACATGGAGGCTGAAGAAGAGGAGGTGCAGGAGATGTACACAGTGGGGGCAACCCTGATTGACGTAGGGCCCTCAATCCTTGGCATCGGGAGGACGTGTTCCATCACAAGGTCTGACTGGGTCCCGGCTTCCACTTTGTTAACCCAGTGTGCCCTCAGCAAGATGTACCGTCCCTGGCCACATGTCCGTAGTTAGGTGTACTTTCCCAGTAACTGCATTGTTGTGGGGACGGGAAATGTTGTGGGACACGTGCTTGTTTAATGCCGGGACGGCACAGTGGGAGAAAAAGTGGCGGCTGGGGACAGAGTACCTTGGGACAGCTGCCGCCATCAGGTTGCAGAAAGCTTTCGTCTCCACTAGAGTTGAGCGAAACAGGTCGGTCAGATTCATAAGTCGCCGACTTTCGCAAAAGTCGGGTTTCGCTTGTCTTGAACTCGGCCATGCTTTTGGCAAAACAAGCGCCAAAGTCGGTTTTCCATAATGCTTGCAGGCGCCTTTTTTCAGCCAATGAGCAAAGACATACACTGTGTGCAACGAGATGACATGGGCAGTGTCCACCACCATCTTAGAGAAGGGCATTGCAGTGATTGGCTTGCTTTGGGGGGCTTCAGAGTGTCTATAAAAGCCCTGACCGCCGAACGCAATTTTACTTCTGCTCATCTTAACAGTAGGGAGAGGTTGCTGACGCTGTTTATCAGTAGGGAGAGAGTTAAGGTACTGCCACACTTAGCGATCTCGTTAGCGATCACGATAACGACGCAATCGTTGGTGTGATCTATTTTAGGTCGCTAGTAGCTGCCAAACAGGAGATCTCATAAACGACTCATCAGCGGTCAGTGATCTCTTTAACGACTTTGGCGGTTAGGATGTCATTAGCATGTACTGAGCGCTTCTGATTCATAGGAATTTCCAGCATTGCTCCTGCTCTCTGCGTCCTGCTAGCCTGCTTTGCAACTTCTGCGATCCTCTCTGTGACGCAAAAGAGAACTTACAGATATTGCGATCTACTCCGTGACGCAAAACAGTCATATGCGTCACAAACGAGGTTGCTCGTCGTTCGCAAAAGGTGCCAAACACAGCGATTCAGGCTCACCAGTGGGACGCCAACGATCAAAAAATGGTCCAGAACTCTAGTGAACGATCAGCGACATCACAGCAGGGGCCACATCGTTGCTACATGCCACACACAACGAGGTCGCTAACGAGATCGCAAAATAGTGACGTTTTAGTGATCTTGTTTGCAATCTCGTTTGCGATCTCGTTTAGTGTGGCATACCCTTTAGGGCTGGAAAGAGAAGTTCTTATGTGCTACTACTGATAGCAATTGTGCTGTACAGTTAGTGTGCAGTGACAGGGGAGGATTTTCTTGTGTGCAGCAGCACTGGTTATTAGGCTGCCTGATTGCTGTATTGATGTGTGTACACTGCTGTGCAGACTGCTTTTTACACAGCACTAATACTTTTATTCTTTTTTTCTGCACAGCGTGCCGAGCGTTAATTTTTTCCCACACCATATAGAGCTGTACGTTCCTCACACACTACAGTGTACCGGCTGGTATCATGGACAAATACATGCTGACTATCTGTGTGTGACTCCGGAAATATATGCGGAGATTTAAATTTTCCCTAACACTATATACACCTGGTATCTTCTGATACAGTACGTTTTTTCTGCCTTTTGTATTACGGTCAAATCCATACTGAGAGAGAGTCTGTGTGTGACTCTGGAAATATATATAGAGATTCAAATTTTCCCCTATACTATATGCACCTGGTATCTTCTCATACAGTACCTTTTTTCCGCCTTTTGTATTATGGTCAAATCCATACTGAGTGAGTGTTTGTGTGTGATTTTGGAAATATATATGAAGATTTAAATTTTCCCCTTCACCGTATACATCTGGCATCTTCTGATACAGTACCTTTTTTCTGCTTTTTGTATTCTGGTCAAATCCATACTGAGTGAGCGTCTCTGTGTGACTCCGGAAATATATACAGAGATTTAAAAGTTCCCCTACACTATATACACCTGGTATCTTCTGATATAGTACCTTTTTTCTGCCTTTTGTATTATGGTCAAATCCATACTGAGAGAGCGTCTGTGTGTGACTCTGGAAATATACGGAGATTCAAATTTTTCCCAACACTGTATACAGCTGTACGCTTCTGATACAGCACCATATATCTGCTGGTACTTTTGGTACATTTTCCCAAACATGAGGAAGTATGGTGGAAGATGCCGTGGACGTGGGGGGGGGGGCCAGCTGGTACTGATGGTGGTGGTGGTGCATCTGCTGGTAGTGCCAAAAGAACAATAGCACCTAAGGCAGGAGGTGTTGAGCCTGCGTCATCGTCTGGCTCCAGAAGGCCTGGAAGGCTCCATTTTCTGCGAGTAGGTAAACCGCTTTTAAAGCCGGAGCATCAGGAACAGGTTTTGGCTTGCATTGCCGAAACAACCTCCAGCTCGATCGCCTCCTCTTCTGAAGTTTCAAAAACTGCAAGCACTGAGTCATCAGTGCAGGCTCCTGGTCAGGAACAACACCTTTCCTTGTGTCCTTCACTACCAACAAAAGTGAAGGATGCAGCAGGCCACAGTTCAGATTACTCCATGGAGCTCTTTTCACATACCATGCCTGGGTTATCAAGTGAAATCCTGAATTCCCCAGTCCAAGATGAATATGACATGGAGTGCACTGATGCACAGCCACTGCTATATGATTCTGCTGGTACATTCACCCAGAGCACTGCATTGCCCTCGCAGTCTACTGAGCTAGATTCTGACACTGATGAAACTCAGGTGCCCCTCCCCGCATACTATACCACCTTACACGGTGACACAGAGGAAGGTGCAGATGAAATTGAAGAGGAGGTGATGGATGACCCAGTTGTTGACCCGGATTGGCATCCATTGGGGAAGAGGGTGCCGCTGGCAATAGCTCAGATGAAGAAGAGGATCCGCAGCAGGCAACGACAATGCAGCTGCGGTTATCTGGCACCCCCGTAGCAGTCCAAAAATGTGTAACAAAAAGAAAAAGCGTTGCAGGACAGCTTGGCCAGACGGTCAAATTAGCACAGCTTGCAAGCCCTGAAAATTTATCCCATAGTAGGAAGAGTGCAGTGTGGCACTTTTTGACCAAAATCCTATTGATGAGGCAAAGGTTATCTGTAAGAAGTGCAGAAGGTCCTTTAGTCGAGGGAAAAATCTCCGAAATTTGAATACCAGTTGCATGCTTAGACATTTAAACACCATGCACTTGCAAGCATGGACGGACTACAAAACCTCAGGTAGCACATGTGCACCTGCTCCAACTGAAGGAAGCCAGCTATGCTACATCGCTTCCCCCACTGTAAGCCCACCAGTTGGCACACCAGCAGCAAGAAATGTTGAGGTGTCGTCGCAAGGCCAAAGCAATCAGCAAATCACAATGTTTTCGCAATGAAAGACTGAATCTAGGCCATCACCACCACCACCATCACCAACCCCCTCTCATTCCCCATGTCCACTGCTAGTTCCCCCATATGCAGCTCTCAAGTCCAGCTCACCCTAGCAAGACTCTGAGTAGGACAAGAAAGTACTCATCTTCTCATCCGAGTACACTGACTTTGAACGCCTACATTGCCAAACTGATCTCATTAGAGATGATGACCTTCCGTTTGGTTCAAAGCACAGCGTTCCGAGAGTTCATGGTCTACGCTTCTTTTCTAGAAAAGCCATCCCTGCCCTCCACCTGCATGTGAAAGACCGCATTGTCCATGCACTCAAACAATAAGTGAGTGGAAAGGTGCACCTCACAACAGATGCATGGGCCTGTAGGCATGGCCAGGGCCGTTACGTGTCCATCACTGCGCACTGGGTTAATGTGGTGGATGCAGGTTCCACAGAGGACAGCGGCGGTGGGACAGTGCTGCCTAGCCCACGGTATAGAGAAAAATAGAGGGGAAGCTCGCTGGTATTGTGGGTGCTCAAGGAAAACAAGTAGTATACAGTCAGTAATATAATCCGGCACACCAAACGATAATTGGATGCAAAACAAAAATCTTTATTTGAAACAAAGACAGCTCATGTGAAAAAGGGAGGAACTCCGCATAACAAAGGTAAGTATAGGTACATAATATCTCAACGTTTCGGCGTTTTGTGCCTTTTTCAAGAGGTACCATTTACTGTATAGAAAAAAAACAATAAAATTAATAAAAGAAAACAATAACTGAAGTACATTAATACCACAAAAGTAAATACACATGAGTTGAAAATAATAATCAACAAGACAACCAAAATTGAAGTACAGAATATGTTACACCACAAATGAGAGGTATCAAAAAAGTCAAAAAAAGTCCAATGGGAGCAAAGGGACCATAAAAAATAAATGAAAAATAAAAAATAAAAAAACAAAATAACTATACAAAATAAATAGGTATAAGGTCTTATTATATATATATATATATATATATGTGTGCTGTGAGCGACACATAATATTAGGTGTAAATGCCTTTAGTATAAATGTACAAATAAAAAGAAAATTTTTTTTTTTTTTTTATAAAAAAATAAAAAATAGAAAAAATGAAGAATTCTAACGATCATAAACATAATGTGGACATATTGGACATACATATCTTAGGGAAATATAAGATAGTATAATATACCATCTAATGGTATCAAAACAGAAATCCCCTATGTGCATATCATAGATACTGTTAGTTGAATAGTCAATATACAAGGAAATAAAGGATAATATATGTCGAATACTGGTGAAGGAAACATGTATATTATAACACCCCATGTTAAAAGACCTGAATGATATCTATATCAAGACTATTAGTGGAAGATATACCATGCCTCCAGGTGCATGAAGTAAATAATGCTGTTCCAAATCTAAGATTTAATCTAATAGGGCAGCCCAAGCACAAAAGCAGCATATAATGAGACATACCTTAATGAATATGAAGAAGGGAATGTCCGGGAACTTGGTAATGCGTCCGTGAGCTGTGCCTCCATAGCGCAAATGCTGCTATTTATGTGTCCGGTGAACACCGAGCCCGTGAACTTCCGGGTTCGGATGGAAACGTTAAATAAAGAGTGCGCATGTGCAGAAAGCCGAGAGATGCCGAGAGGAGGCCGAGGAAAGCCGAATCCCCAAGGATACAGTGCGCAAGTCAGGAAAAGAATCAGGACACGAGATCGGTGCCGACCTGCCGTAGAAAGTGGGAGACACATATTATATCAAAAAAAGCAATAATGCGGTGTCAACAGGAATGATATAGAAATGTAAACATAATATTATTTTTTTATAAAAACAAATAATGATAATAATAATATGTGTCTCCCACTTTCTACGGCAGGTCGGCACCGATCTCGTGTCCTGATTCTTTTCCTGACTTGCGCACTGTATCCTTGGGGATTCGGCTTTCCTCGGCCTCCTCTCGGCATCTCTCGGCTTTCCTCGGCCTCCTCTCGGCATCTCTCGGCTTTCTGCACATGCGCACTCTTTATTTAACCTTTCCATCCGAACCATTCCATTCCATCCGATATGCACATAGGGGATTTCTGTTTTGATACCATTAGATGGTATATTATACTATCTTATATTTCCCTAAGATATGTATGTCCAATATGTCCACATTATGTTTATGATCGTTAGAATTCTTCATTTTTTCTATTTTTTATTTTTTTATAAAAAAAAAAAATTTTTCTTTTTATTTGTACATTTATACTAAAGGCATTTACACCTAATATTATGTGTCGCTCACAGCACACTATATATATATATATATATATATATAAGACCTTATACCTATTTATTTTGTATAGTTATTTTGTTTTTTTATTTTTTATTTTTCATTTATTTTTTATGGTCCCTTTGCTCCCATTGGACTTTTTTTGACTTTTTTGATACCTCTCATTTGTGGTGTAACATATTCTGTACTTCAATTTTGGTTGTCTTGTTGATTATTATTTTCAACTATGTGTATTTACTTTTGTGGTATTAATGTACTTCAGTTATTGTTTTCTTTTATTAATTTTATTGTTTTTTTTCTATACAGTAAATGGTACCTCTTGAAAAAGGCACAAAACGCCGAAACGTTGAGATATTATGTACCTATACTTACCTTTGTTATGCGGAGTTCCTCCCTTTTTCACATGAGCTGTCTTTGTTTCAAATAAAGATTTTTGTTTTGCATCCAATTATCGTTTGGTGTGCCGGATTATATTACTGACTGTATACTACTTGTTTTCCTTGAGCACCCACAATACCAGCGAGCTTCCCCTCTATTTTTCTCAGTATTAAGTATTTTTGGGTGAATGCTCCAATTTTTCAGACTCAATGTCTTTTTCTACATTGTCGTATAATCCCGAAGAGGCTTCCAACATTGTCGCACAGGTTACAACCCCTGGGGCCTTCTTACATACGCCATCTCAGGAATTACGTACAAGGGATTTCGAAAAAGACCTACGTAGATTCACCGCATTGGATCTTCATAGCATTACGCTTGCCGAATACCACAAAGTGCAGAGGATCCCACGTGGCCTAAGGGTCTCTTTGAGACCAACATTATTTCAAGAGAATACCGAATACTGCACCAAATTTGAAGCAGTGTTGAACAAGTGTTCCATGGACTTGATTGTCTTGACTATCGATTACCTACAAAAGGAGATCAACGAGCTCAAAACTAAAATCACTACCACTGAACAACAATTGACCGATACTTCGTCCCCTGAGGACTTCAAGTCTCTTAAAACAAGATTGATAAATCTATCTCTGAGTTTCGTAATAATTTGCAAGATAGAAAGAAATCCAAATTTTTGAGAGACGCCGACGATTATAAAAATAACCAAGTATATAGATGGCGGTCATCAACCTACTACAATTCTACGAGATTTACACGCAGGGATTACAGTCCCTTTTCAACAGCTCAGACAGCGACTTTGGATCTTCTCGTCCTTCTTCTTCCTCTTCTTTTTTAGGAGTACGTCGTACACGCCAGTCCCGAGGAAGACGCGGGGGGGCGGAGATTTCACCGGCGATCGCTCAAGAATCATGACACGGTCTCAGGTAGGAGCACCTCATCTAACCTCGTCTATAACATTTCTTCGGCCATCTTATCACCATCTGAGCTAGGAGTGTTGGAAAAAGGCCTGTCCTTTTGTCCGGTCCCTCATTTCGATACTTTTCAAGTTGACCAGGAACTACACAACTTTTTTCGGAGACTGAGGCTTAAGGCCCATTTTTCCTCTCAACAACAGGTAACTATACCTTCTTTGACAGTATCGAGACCCTTATTCACTTTAGGGTCATTGGGCCTGAAGAATCCCAGCACCTTCCAACCCCCTAGGATACATCATCCTGTAGAGACTTACATTGATCTTGTTAAAAGAGACGTCTCCATACATATGGACTCTATTCGCAATGGACATATGAAAATCAAGAATAATCTCACCAATGTGGAATATAGATCTTTATTGGCTTTAAAGAATAATAAGAATTTGGTTATTAAACCAGCCGATAAGGGGGGCGCCATCGTGGTACTTGATAGATCCTACTATATGGAAGAGATTTTCTCACAGTTGAATGACCTAAATACCTATATGCCAGTTTCTGTTAATCCTACCTTTGAGATCGAGAAATTGATATCATCTTTGGTAACAAACTATGAACATATTGGAGTTATTGACGAAAATTTAAGTAAATTTCTGGTGAACAGATTTCCTGTAATCCCAGTATTTTACACTCTTCCAAAAATACATAAGAATTTACTTCGACCACCAGGCCGACCCATTGTAGCGTCCACAAATTCCATTCTTTCGCCATTGGCCATTACATGGAGAAAATTCTATCGCCTCTTATTCCTTCTATTAAATCTTATCTAAAGGATACCATACATTTCCTGAGGACACTTAAAGATATGGGGGTACTTCCAGTTGGGTCACGTTTAGTGACCATGGATGTCAACAGTCTGTACACGAGCATCAATCACAACGATGGTGTTCAAGCGACCATTTCATTTCTGCGAATCCACACCTCCTTTAGTGATACACAAATCCAATTCTGTGAGGACATTTTGACTCTTATTCTCACTAAGAATTTCTTTCTTTTTGGGGACCAATTTTATGTGCAAAGGAAAGGTACCGCTATGGGGTCCAATATGGCACCCCCATATGCCAATATTTTCATGGACTCTTTTGAAAGAACATTTGTCTATCCCCACCCATCCTTTGGCACTAATGTAATATATTGGAAACGTTATATCGATGACGTTTTTGTCATCTGGAATGGTGACATCGAATCCCTCCTTCAGTTTCATTCTGATTTGAATGTTTGTAGCCCTGATATCACCTTCACAATACAACACAACGATCACTGTATCAACTTTTTGGATACAATGGTCCACTTGTCAGATGATGGCCTAATCGGGACCGATATTTATACTAAGCCAACCGACAAAAATAGCCTTCTACTATTTAGTAGTAATCACCCAGCACACGTAAAAAAATCACTCCCCATATCTCAACATGACCGGGTACAAAGGATTGTTTCTGACCCCCTTGTAAAACATAGGAGACATAATGATATGGATCAGAAATTTCGTGAGCGGGCTACCCCGATAGAGTTCTTAAGAACTCATATAGAGAAGGCGTTTCACGCCCCACGATGGACACCAAAAACCAGAGGATACCTTTTGTCAATGTCTTTCATCCCTTTAAACATAGGATCCATCAATGTATCTCAAAACATTGGAATATCCTAGAAGCGGCCTATCCTGATGTCCCGGAATTTAGGAATAAACCCCTAATTTGTTATAAGAAGTCGGATAATATCAGAAATTTTGTGGTCAGAGCCGATATTGGCACAACAAAACCTGGGCTAACACAGAGTGTACTACATACTCCCCGCAATGGGACATTTCCATGTCTGGGGTGTCTACAGTGTTCAAATATCACTAAGGGTGACAGTTTTACACACCCGAGGACAGGTCGGCGGTTTCCCATTAAAGGACACTACACATGTGATTCATCATATGTTATATACCTAATTAAGTGTCCATGCGGTCTCGGATATGTTGGGGAGACTACCCAGCATATCCGTGACCGCATTTCCCAACACAAATCCACAATCAGATGTGGACGTATTCTGTTGCCGGTCCCCGCTCATTTTTTGGAGAAACAACACACTATTACCCAACTTAGATATCAAGTCATTGACCATGTCCCTAGAGCAAGAAGAGGTGGCGATAGGATCAAAAAATTGAAGGAACGGGAGTCCTATTGGATCCATACGTTGAAGACACTTTCTCCGTATGGTCTCAATAAGGAGTATGAGTTGTCCTATTAATGAACCTCCTTTCTTGTATTTTCTATGTCCATTATATACATGAGACGTGTGCTGATTATTGATTGTTCCTCCTCGTTGTCCTTTTGTCAGCTTGGTCCCTAGCCATTATGATCTTGCCCATGATGACCTTCCAATATTTTAGACCACGTAATTATCATATCCTATTAGATCTCACTTTGGTGCGTTATTCTTTCATTTATTATTTTATTATTTTTTTATTTTTTATTATCATTATTTGTTTTTATAAAAAAATAATATTATGTTTACATTTCTATATCATTCCTGTTGACACCGCATTATTGCTTTTTTTATATAATATGTGTCTCCCACTTTCTACGGCAGGTCGGCACCGATCTCGTGTCCTGATTCTTTTCCTGACTTGCGCACTGTATCCTTGGGATTCGGCTTTCCTCGGCCTCCTCTCGGCATCTCTCGGCTTTCTGCACATGCGCACTCTTTATTTAACCTTTCCATCCGAACCCGGAAGTTCACGGGCTCGGCGTTCACCGGACACATAAATAGCAGCATTTGCGCTATGGCGGCACAGCTCACGGACGCATTACCAAGTTCCCGGACATTCCCTTCTTCATATTCATTAAGGTATGTCTCATTATATGCTGCTTTTGTGCTTGGGCTGCCCTATTAGATTAAATCTTAGATTTGGAACAGCATTATTTACTTCATGCACCTGGAGGCATGGTATATCTTCCACTAATAGTCTTGATATAGATATCATTCAGGTCTTTTAACATGGGGTGTTATAATATACATGTTTCCTTCACCAGTATTCGACATATATTATCCTTTATTTCCTTGTATATTGACTATTCAACTAACAGTATCTATGATATGCACATAGGGGATTTCTGTTTTGATACCATTAGATGGTATATTATACTATCTTATATTTCCCTAAGATATGTATGTCCAATATGTCCACATTATGTTTATGATCGTTAGAATTCTTCATTTTTTCTATTTTTTATTTTTTATAAAAAAAAAAAAAAAAAAAATTTCTTTTTATTTGTACATTTATACTAAAGGCATTTACACCTAATATTATGTGTCGCTCACAGCACACATATATATATATATATATATATAAGACCTTATACCTATTTATTTTGTATAGTTATTTTGTTTTTTTATTTTTTATTTTTCATTTATTTTTTATGGTCCCTTTGCTCCCATTGGACTTTTTTTTGACTTTTTTGATACCTCTCATTTGTGGTGTAACATATTCTGTACTTCAATTTTGGTTGTCTTGTTGATTATTATTTTCAACTCATGTGTATTTACTTTTGTGGTATTAATGTACTTCAGTTATTGTTTTCTTTTATTAATTTTATTGTTTTTTTTCTATACAGTAAATGGTACCTCTTGAAAAAGGCACAAAACGCCGAAACGTTGAGATATTATGTACCTATACTTACCTTTGTTATGCGGAGTTCCTCCCTTTTTCACATGAGCTGTCTTTGTTTCAAATAAAGATTTTTGTTTTGCATCCAATTATCGTTTGGTGTGCCGGATTATATTACTGACTGTAGCCCACGGTATAGGCAACAGTTGGCTGTAGGTGTTCGACCCTCCTCCTCCTCGTCCAAAAGCGAAAGCTCGTCGACAGAGCGCAGTCGCACGAGCACTCCATCTATCCGTCCGGTTTCTGGCACTCAGACCTGGGGGTGAGCTCTCTATAGCCCCTCTTTTCCACAGCTGGTCTCCACACATCTCTCCTCTCTTGTCCCTCCAGCCATACTCACTAACCCCTCCCACAGACAGAATGTTCTCGAAGAGCTCTCCTGAAATAAGGTGTTGGATCTCCCCCTTCTGGTCCAGAGTAGGAAAGGTGTTGTATACTGTGTTACCTGTTAAAGGGATCATTCCTTGCTTTCAGGCATGACATCACTCCCCCCCCTGGAGGGAGGCAAGGTCACTGTGGCAACCAAACTCCTGGGGTGCCACACACTTGCAAGCGTGGACGGACTACAAAACGTACAAATCCCCCCCAAGCGCCGGCATCAGCACCTGGTGCACCCGGGCAAGTGACGGTTTCCTGAGCAGGTGGGGGGCAGACTCATGGGCGACAGCACTGGCACAGGGCACCTCAAAGTGCAAAAATTTGTCTCTGATGGTGGGATGGGCCCACTCGCCGTCAGACACACCGCCATACTATGAGGGGCCCTGTGCCAGTGATGTCGCCACCGAGTCGGCACCCCTGCTTCCTAAGGGCCCCAGCACTTGCAATATTACCTCTCCATGCTCCACGGCTGTGACGTCTTCCGCGTTTCCTGACAGTAACATTCAGGTTACACAGAGCAATGATGTCACGTCTGTAATCCCTCTGCCTAAACAATCCAACTGCAGAGAGCTGTAAGATGGCTGAGGAGTCCAGAGTAGAGCAGTGCACAGTGAGGAGAGGTATTTCATTTTTGTAATGTTTGGAGGAATATATGGGGAGCATTTTAAACTGGATCATTAATAATGTGCCCCATTATATATGGAGCATTCTTTTGGCGCATAAGACACTGTAGCAGCATCCATGGGGCTGACCATGTATTGGAGCATTGTAAATGGGGCAGATCAGACACTGGAGCAGCATGTATGTGGCCCATTACACACTGGAACAATAATAATTGGGCCCATTATATATGCAGCTTTATTTTGGCCCATAAGACACTGAAGCATCAGCCATGGGGCCCATCATATACTGGAGTATTGTAAATGGGGGACATCAAACACAGGACAGCATTTCCAGGGTCCATTATACACTGGTACATTAATAATGGGGTACATTACATATGGAGCTTTCTTTTGGCCCATAAGACACTGGAGCATCATCCATGGGGCCCATCATGTATTGGAGCATTCTATATGGGGCAGATCAGACACAGGAGTAGCATGTACGTGGCCCATTACACACTGGAACATTAATAATTCGGCCCATTCTATATGGAGCTTTCTTTTGGCCCATAAGACTCTGGGGCATCATCCATGGGGCCAATCATATACTGGAGTATTGTAAAAGGAGGACATCAGACACAGGACAGCATTTTCGGGGTCCATTATACACTGGTACATTAATAATGGGGCCCATTAAATATGCTGGTGCATCATCCATGGGGCCCATTATGCATTGGAGCATTCTAAATAGGGCAGATCAGACACTGGAGCTGCATTTACGTGGCCCATTACGCACAGGAACATTAATCATGGGGCCCATTCTATATGGAGCTTTATTTTGACCCATAAGAAACTGGAGCATCATCCAATGGGCCCATCATATACTGGAGTATTGTAAATGGGGGACATCTGACACTGGAGCAGCATTTCTGGGGCCCATTATACACTGGTACATTAATAATGGGGCCCATTATATATGGAGCTTTGTTTTGGCCCATAAGACACTGGAGCAGCATCCATGGGGCCCATCATATACTGGAGTATTGTAAATGGGGGACATCAGACACAGGACAGCATTTCTGGGGCCCATTATACACTGGTACATTAATAATGGGGCCCATTATATATGGAGCTTTCTTTTGGCCCATAAGACACTGGAGCATCATCCATGGGGCCCATCATGTATTGGAGCATTCTAAATGGGGCAGATCAGACACTGGAGCAGCATGTACATGGCCCATTACACACTGGAACATTAATAATGGGGCCCATGATATATGGAGCATTCTTGGGGCCCATAAGACACTGGAGCATCATCCATGGTCCCATCAAGTATTGGAGCATTCTAAATGGGGCAGATCAGACACTGGATCAGCATGTACGTGGCCCATTACACACTGGAACATTAATAATTGGGCCCATTATATATGGAGCTTTATTTTGGCCCATAAGACACTGGAGCATCATCCATGGAGCCCATCATACACTGGAGTATTGTAAATGGGGGACATCAGACACAGGACAGCATTTCCGGGGCCCATTATACACTGGTACATTAATAATTGGGCCCATTATATATGGAGCTTTCTTTCGGCCCACAAGACACTGGAACATCATCCTTGGGGCTCATCATGTATTGGAGCATTCTAAATGGGGCAGATCAGACACTGGAGCAGCATTTACGTGGCCCATTACACACTGGAACATTAATAATGGGGCCCATTCTATATGGAGCTTTGTTTTGGCCCAAATGACACTGGAACAGCATCCATGGGGCCCATCATATAATAGAGTATTGTAAATGGGGGACATCAGACACTGGAGCAGCATTTCCGGGGCCATTATACACTAGTATATTAATAATGGGGCCCATTATATGTGGAGCTTTGTTTTGGCCTATAAGACACTGGAGCAGCATCAATGGGGCCCATCATATACTGGAGTATTGTAAGTGGGGGACATCAGACACAGGACAGCATTTCCGGGGCCCATTATACACTGGTACATTAATAATGGGGCCCATTATATATGGAGCTTTCTTTTGGCCCATAAGACACTGGAGCATCATCCATGGGGCCCATCATGTATTGGAGCATTCTAAATGTGGCAGATAAGACACTGGAGCAGCATTTACGTGGCCCATTACACACTGAAACATTAATAATGGGGCCCATTATATATGGTGCATGATTTTGGCCCATCATACACTGGAGCATCATCCATGGGGCCCATCATATACTGGAGAATCATATGGGGTTCATTATTTATGTGGCATCATATAGGGTATGGAGCATCATATGGGGACTGTTCTGTATGGAGCATTATATGGGGCTCATTATTCTGTATGACGCACTATGTGGTGGCCATAATACTGTATGGAGGAATATAGTGTCCGTTTTTTGAGCTATTGTAGATTTTATCATAGATATCAGTCATGTCATCTTAGAAGTGAAGTATTTTTCATTGTTCTATACCTATATTTTTGTGCCGTATCTGAGCATCATGAATTGTGGTATGTGTTCAAGAGGCCGACAGACACTCTTTGGCCCGGGGCCCACGAAAACCGGGAGCCATCCCTACCCCGCCCACAAGTTGAGCCAAATAACCACCATTTTTCAATGCGTAACCATTATTATAAAGTAAATTAAGGTTGCCAAGCTTAAGAAATAATGATTGATGTTGCCATTCAAATGGGCACTGTAGGTTTGTTTACTGTCCTCCATTCCCTACCGACTTTGCTTCCCCATTGACTTGCATTGGGTTTCGACCCTGACTTTTCCCGATAGTCGGCCGATTTCGCTCGAACCGTCTTTTGCGAAAGTCGGGTTTCATGAAACCTGACTCGACCCGAAAAAAGGGAAAGTCGCTCATCTCTAGTTTCTACATCTGTATTTACGCTAGGAGCATTCAATTTAAAATGAAATACTATAGAATGCTGAATCCCAACTTTGTGTAATATGCTCAATGCTATGATTTGGTTCTACTTGCTGATGCCAGGGTTCACCATATGACCACTCATATGCGATTTTAACCTATTATCATGTGATCAGCTAGTTGGCACAAAACTGTAGGTATGCAAATTGCATATGAATGGTCACATAATTAATTCTCAAGCCATGTAAACTGTGTAGAAGAGGGAGTACCAAACTGAATTTTTGCCAAGAGTGTAGAAAAACCTAAAATTGCTTCTGTCTGTCGTCACCAACAACGCATAGAGTGACTGCAGACTATCATCTCAAGCCTAGACAACCAATTAATTTCAGTGAGAAAGCAAGTGAATTTCCTTTCTGATTCACATAAAGAAAAATTATATATACCGTATATACTCATGTATAAGCCAACCCGTGTATAAGCCCCTAATTTTGCCACAAAAAACTGGGAAAACTTATTGACTTGCGTATAAGCCTAGGGTGGAAAATGAGACAGCTACTGGTAAATTACAAAATTAAAAATAGATACCAATAAAAGTAAAATTAATTGAGACATCAGTAGGGTAAAGGTTTTTGAATATCTATATTGAATCAGGAGCCCCATAAAATGCTCCATACAAAATCCTCCCCATATGCTGCTCCATAAAGGTTATGCTCCCGGAAGATGATCGATAGAATGGGCCCCATATGGTGCTCCACAGATTATGCCTCATATGCTGCACAGATTATGCCCCCATATGCTCCATAGATTATGCCCATATGCTCCACAGATTTTGCCCCATATGTTCCACAGATTATGCCCCATATGCTCCACAG
Organism: Oophaga sylvatica; assembly: GCA_033576555.1. Taxonomy (NCBI): domain Eukaryota; kingdom Metazoa; phylum Chordata; class Amphibia; order Anura; family Dendrobatidae; genus Oophaga; species Oophaga sylvatica. Next base: position 259,965,316 of record JARQOD010000001.1, read on the forward strand.
ATTTTGCCCCCATATGCTCCACAGATTATGCCCCCATATGCTCCATGGATTATGCCCCAAATTCTCCCGATTATGCCCCAATATGTTCCACAGATTTTGCCCCCATATGCTCCACAGATTATGCCCCATATGCTCCATGGATTATGCCCCATATGCTCCACAGATTTTGCCCCATATGCTCCACAGATTTTGCCCCCATATGCTCCACAGATTATGCCCCCATATGCTCCATGGATTATGCCCCCAAATGCTCCCGATTATGCCCCCATATGTTCCACAGATTATGCCCCCATATGTTCCACAGATTATGCCCCCATATGCTCCAGATTATGCCCCCATATGTTCCACAGAGTATGCCCCCATATGCTCCAGATTATGCCCCCATATGTTCCACAGAGTATACCCCCATATGCTCCAGATTATGCCCCCATATGCTGCACAGATTATACGCCATATGTTCCACAGATTATGCCCCCATATGCTCCAGATTATGCCCCCATATGTTCCACAGAGTATGCCCCCATATGCTCCAGATTATGCCCCATATGCTGCACAGATTATGCCCCATAGTATATATGTCCCTTATGCTGCCACGCTGCTGCTGCTGCAAAAAATGACATACTCACCTCTCGTCGCTGGGGGCCAGGTGCCGGTGTCCTGAGCAGGCGGTGACACCGGCGCGCTATGGGGGACAGGTGCCGGTGTCACCGCTCGCTCAGGGCCCCGGCACCTGAGATATTTACCGATCCCCGCTCCACAGCTGCGTGCTGGTCCTCCATCCATGTCCTCGGCAGTGAATGATAAGGCAGAGGGCGCGGCGCTCACTAACGACGCGAGGACACATAGGGGAGCAGCAGTGGCACGGGGACAGGTAAATATCGGTATACTCACCTCTCCGCCGGCGAGGTCTCTGCAGCCTCTCCTCTTCTCCTGCTATCTCCAGCAGCTCTTCCTACAGTGGTCACGTGAGATCGCTCATTAAAGTCATGAATATCTGCATATTCATGACTTTAATGAGCGGTACTACGTGACCGCTGCAGGAAGGAAGAGATGCCGGAGATCGTCAGAGAAGCAGGGGGGCTACAGAGACCGTGCCGGCGGAGAGGTGAGTATGATCCGACACCCCCGCTCCCCCTCCCCCGCCGACCCCCAAATATAACCCGCGTATAAGCCGAGAGGGGGACTTTCAGCCCTAAAAATTGGGCAGAAAATCTCGGCTTATACACGAATATATACGGTATATATATGTGTGTATATATATATATTATATGTACTGTTTTATACTAATATTAAACATAATTATTATGAGCTAGAATTTGAGCTCAGTGTGAAATGTCCATATCTGGAAAGAGTCTTTATGTTCATTTTCATGTTATGGTGTTTATTCTGTTTGACCATTTTAAGAATGGTCATTCTAATTTGCTATACATTTTTTTTACAATTTGAAGGTTGACTATTTAAGATTACTAAATTGAGTTGAATCCATAGGCATTGTAGGAATTCACTCACTCTGGTACGCATTAGTCCTTAGGTATCGTTCACACAGCTAATGCAGTTTTGGTCTACACACGTGCAGTTTTTATTGATTTCTACAGGTTGCAAAGCACCAAAACAAATTCATAAACATACTGTGGGTAGTGAAAGTATTCAGACCCATTAAAATTTTTCACTCTTTGCTTCAATGCAGCTATTTGGTAAATTCAAAAAGGTTTATTTTTTCTCATTAATGTACACTCTGCACCCCATCTTGATGGACAGAAACCAGAAATGTAGAAATTTTTGCAATTTTATTATAAAAGAAAAACTGAAATATCACATGGTCATAAGTACTCAGACCCTTTGCTCAGACACTCATATTTCAGTCACATGCTGTCCATTTCCTTGTGATCTTCCTTGAGATGGTTCTACTCCTTCAATGGAGTCCATCTGTGTTTAATTAAACTGATAGGATTTGATTTGTAAACGCATGCACCTGTCTATATAAGACCTCACAGCTCACAGTGCATATCAAATCAAATGAGAATCACGAGGTCAAAGGAACTGGCCAAGGAGCTCAGAGACAGAATTGTGGCAAGGCACAGATCTGGCTAAGGTTACAAAAGAATTTCTGCAGTACTCAAAGTTCCTAAAAGCATAGCAGCCTCCATAATTCTGAAATGGAAGAAGTTTGGGACCACAAGAAGTCTTCCTAGACCTGCCCATCCAGCCAAACTGAGCATTCATGAGAGAAGAGCCTTGGTGAGAGAGGTAAAGAAGAACTCCAAGATCACTGTGGCTGAGCTCCAGAGATGCAGTAAGGAGATGGGATAAAGTTCCACAAAGTCAACTATCACTGTAGCCCTCCTTCAGTTGGGCCTTTATGACAGAGTTGCCCGACAGAAGCCTCTCCTCAGTGCAAGACATATTAAACCTGCATAGATTTTGCTAATAAACACATTAGGGACTCCCAGACTATGAGTAAAAAGATTCTCTGGTCTGATGAGACGAAGATAGACCATTTTGGTGATAATTCTAAACCAGGCACTGCTCATCACCTGCCCAATAAAATCCCAACAATGAAATGTGGTGGTGGCAGCATCATGCTATGGGGGTGTTTTTCAGCTGAAGGGACAGAATGACTGGTTGCCATTGAAGGAAGCATGAACGCGGCCAATACAGAGATATCCTGGATGAAAACCTCTTCCATAGTGCTCTGGACCTCAGGCTTGGCCGAAGGTTCACCTTCCAACAAGTCAATGACCCTAAGCACAAAGCTAAAATAACAAAGGAGTGGCTTCGGAACAACTCTGTGACCATTCTTGACTGGCCCAGCCAGAGCCCTGACCTAAACCCAATTGAGCATCTCTGGAGAGTCCTAAAAATGGCTGTCCAGCAATGATCACCATCCAACCTGATGGAACTGGAGAGGATCTTCAAGGAGGAATTCCAGAGGATACCCAAATCCAGGTGTGAAAAACTTGTTGCATCATTCTCAAGAAGAATCATGGCTATAGTAGCTCAAAAGGGTGCTTCTACTCAATACTGAGCAAAGGATCTGAATACTTATGACCATGTGATATTTCAGTTTTTCCTTTTTAATAAATTTGAAAAAATTTCTACATTTCTGGTTTCTTTCCATCAAGATGGGGTGCAGAGTATACATTAATGAGAAAAAAATGAACTTTTTGGAATTTACCAAATGGCTGCAATGAAGCAAAGAGTAAAAAATATAAAGGGGTCTCAATACTTTCCATATCCAGTGTATATCCCTAGTCTTGTCCAGGCACTAACTAAACAGTATGAACCCTCAATTCTTCAGACACCACTGAGCTAGCCCAAGTTTGGTCAAACAAAACTGCTGTCATCCATAGCAACCACTGATACTTGCAGTTTGGATGGTGCATACGACTTGAGCAGACTCTTCTCAAAGAGATTCTGGCCTTCTTCTTTCCTCAACATCAAGACACATTCAGTCTGCTCAGATTCACGTTCAGACAGACTTAGATGAACATGTAGCCTTTTTATATAAAGAGCTAACCAGGTGTACTAATCAAAGTGTGCAGAGCTAGGATTTAACTATATTAATCAAACTGATATTTGTTAATTAGAATTTGATCATAAAATTCTAGTAATAATTTCTACTGGAATGATCATTTCTTTTGGCTTAGTTAAATGAAAATGGATTTTAATGGTGAAGCATCCTATATTGTCATCTCAGAATTTCCTCAGCTGTTCCATTCAGTGCATAAATTACTGTATCTTTTTTTTATTATTTCTTCTGACATCCTACTGGTTGGTCTCAGCATGCAAACAGGGAATAATGAGATCTCTCGACAGAGACTATTAAAGCAAATAGACATAGATGAGCTAAATGTACAGTGAAATTTAATTATCTCACAATCAACAGACCCTGGTCATAAATTACAAGTATGTCTGCATGAATTTGTGATCATGTATATAAAGCAAGCATCATATTCCCCTGCATATCATTTGTTCATATGGAAACATATGGCCAAGCTGTACAAGCATGAATTATAGCATTTGGTGTTGGAAAGCCCCTCCATTTAGTAATTATAATCAGACTAGTAGGTAAAACTTTGCATCTCTAACCCGACATGAATATTTCTGCACTAAAATTTATTTTTTAGCATAAGTTTGTTTGATACATAGAAAACTGACCTACAATTTATCATTGCAAATATTTAAAGGATTTATTCAGGGTTGCAACTTTTCGTGATATTTTCTAATAACAGTTTAAAATACTGTATATGAGGTCTTTCGATCATTGTAAGCTGGAGGTCTTAAAGTGGTGGCAGAAAACTAACACTTCTGATCTTGTAATGCTACACAACATTCAGGATGATCCAGTCATTGGTCGTGTACCGGGTCTTTATAGCCACATTATGAATATCTATGTCCATAAAAATAAAAATAAGTATAAATGCATATTCAGTGGATTTGTTCTTGACAAATACGTTGTAGAAGTAACAGCAAATTTAATGTGAAATTAAAGAGTAACCAATCCTTTGTAATTTTTTTCCTATTTAATTGCTTTATAATGACAAGCAGACTGGTTGAATTCTAAGACCCCCATTTGCCCCACTCTAAGAGGTACACAGTTCAATAAATATGAGTTGTAGTGTGGCTAATGGTCGCATAGTCGATGGGAGGTATGTGTCTCAGAGCATTTTTACTCTAGTGCATGAAAGCACTAAGAGGTTTGTTTGTTTCACCTTTGTCTGGGTTGCGGGTAGCTATGAGAGATGAGCAGGTCTGGCTACCCACATACCTCACATCTGGGTGTGGTTACAGCCTATTTAATGGAGGTTGTTGTTTGTCACATGGTCTGTGACTGGAGGCATGATGGCTTCCAGTGTGTGTTTTGCTGAGACACTGACCTGAGCTGGCTTACCTGCTCTAGTATATGAACTGTTTGTTTTTCTGTTTGTTTCCATTTTGTGCCACAGAAGGCCATCTTTTGTTTGCTTAAACTTTAGCAGGTTTATGAACCTGACTGACACTTTTATGAAAACCGCTTCCTGTGCTTACCTCAACCACAACCGAGTGAGTAAAACCTTACAGAGTGCATAGTGCAGTAGGACTGTTTAAACCTTTCACCCCGAAGCCTATTTTCACCTTCCTGACCAGACCAATTTTTTCAATTCTGACCACTTTCATTTTATGATGTAATAACTCTGGAATGCTTCAATGGATCCCACTGATTCTGAGAATGTTTTCTCATGACATATTGTACTTCATGAAAGTGGTAAAATTTCTTTGATATGACTTTCGTTTATTTGTGAAAAAATCAGAAATTTGGTGAAATTTTGAAAATTTAAAAATTTTCAAACGTTTAATTTTTATGCCCATAAATAAGAGAGTCATTTCACACCAAATAGTATAATAAATAACATTTTCCACATGTCTACTTTACATCAGCACAATTTTTTAAATATAATTTTGATTTTGCAAGGAAGTTATAAGGATTAAAATTGACCTGCGATTTCTCATTTTTACAACAAAATATACAAAATCATTTTTTTAGAGACCATATCACATTTAAAGTAAATTTGAGGGGCCTATATGACAGAAAATACTCAAAAGTGGCAACATTCTAAGAACTGTTCCCCAAAACGTGCTCAAAACTACATTCAAGAAGTTTATTAACCCAAGGTGAGTCACAGGAATTTATGGAATGGAAAAAATAAACATTAACCTTTTTTCACAAAAATTTTCTTTTAGACTAATTTTTTCTTACTTTCATAAGGGTAACATGAGAAAATGGACCCCAAAATTTGTTGTACAATTTATCTTGAGCAAACCACTGTTTGGGCGCACAGCTTGGCTCGGAATGGAAGGAGCGCCATTTGACTTTTTCAATGCAAAATTTGTTGGAATAATTAGAGGACATGCCTAAACAGTGGAAACCTCCTACAAGTGACACCATTTTGGAAACTAGACCCCTTAGGGAATTTATCTAGATGTGTGGTGCTTCATAGAAGTTTATAACGTTGGGTCATGAAAATTTAAAAAATCACATTTTTCCATAAAAATGTTTTTTTAATCCCACATTTCACATTTTCACAAGGGTGACAGGAGAAAACAGACTCCAAAATTTGCTGAGAATTTTTCTTGAATACTCCTATACCCAGTATGTGGTTGAAAACTGCTTTTGAGGCACAGTGCAAAGCTCGGAAGGGAAGCAGGGCCATATTGAAGTTCAGATTTAGCTGGACTGGTTTGAGGGTACCATGTCACGTTGGTAGAGCTCCAGAGGTGCCAGACCAGCAGAATCCCAGATCAGTGACCCTGTTTTACAAACTACACCTGTCAATGAATTCATCTACATATGTAGTGATCTTATTGACACCACAAGTGTGTTACATAATTTTAAACCGTTAGGTAGTGAAGAAAAAATAATTATATTTTTACCACCAAGATGTTGTATTAACCCCAGATTTTACATTTTCATGCTGGGAAATGGCACCAATTTCTGCTGAATGTGGAAATAACACATATGTAGCTGTACAGTACTGCTTAGCCACATAGCGAGACTAGGGAGAGATGGAGCTCTATTTGCCACCTGGAGTGCAAATTTTTCTAGAATAGTTTACGGACTCCATATACAGAGCACCTAAGTGCTAGAAAAACAGAATCCCCTATAGGCTTTGTAATCTATCATGCTTAGTGTTGAGCGATGCTGCCCGATATCCAGAAATATCAGATCGGATTGGATCTGCCCGATACTCAAAAAGTATCGGGTATCTCCGATCCGATACCGGAAACCCAATGCAAGTCAATGGGACAGAAATATCGTAATTAAAAAAACCCTGTCTTTCCTTGTAAACACTAGATATACACACATAGAATATATATATATATATATATATATATATATATACATGTCATTGTTGGGCAATGCCGGCTTTTGTGAAATTACAGAACCACCGTACATGAAATGACACATGGTTTACATAGAGCTAACCATGTCATTTCATGTAGTTTGATATATTGTTTTCACTAACAATAACATGAGTGTATGTGTGCAAAATTTCACACATGTAGGTGTTAGGGGTCAAGGTCCCGCTTCTGCACAAGGGGAATCTCGAGCCATCCCAGCTGCAGTCTCCCATTCATCTCCAGCCACAGTGGACTCTGCTCAGCTTAGACGTTGGTCCCAGCATCTTGCCCAGTCTAACAGTGTGCAGAGAATTACTGCTGCATCTCCAGGCTCTGCTATTGTGGCCAGTACTGGTTAGCGGCGAGCAGACGTCTTTAGGACAAAGTCCTTGTTTTCCCCTTCTGAGCATGCCCAGGGTGAGATCTCTCATTGGAGATCAAGGGTCACATGCTCAGGTACTGCAGCAGCTCCTATTGGTCCGCCAGGAAGGTCCTGTGACTACTGGTGTTCTGGAACAGTTCCATTGGTCCTTGTTTCTGGCAGGTCCTGTAGCTGTTACTATAAAAGGGTGGCATGGCTGGGCCGCCATGCGCTAGTGTCAACCACTATATGCTTAGCGCCAGTGTGGTCATGCGTGTGTGTGGTTAGGGCCCGGCTGAAATAAGCCCCTAGAATACCGACTTAATCGGTGAGGAGTTTGATTGACGTATTCAGGGCCTGGCATTCAGACGCCATAGATTGCGGGTGACTCCCGCGAGGACATTAGCGCATGATCACGTTCTATGTTCGCTTAGCAGTTAACTGTGTACCTGGGTGTCTGACAGGACACAGAAGTTTGTCTCAGCGGCTCTGTGACGTAACAGGGTTCGCTTTCAACGCTAGACAGCGCCCTAGCGTGTTTATTTTGCGACTCAGTTGTGTTAAGTGAGTTCGCACACATCGCCATATAGCGCTGCGGCACTCCTAGCGGCTCTGTGGATTAACAGAGTTCGCACATATTTCCACAGCGCGTTACGGCGTTTATTTTGGCGACTCTGCGGGATAACAGAGTTCGCTTCTTGCGCCATTTTACTAGCAGCAGGCTCCGCCTGCACGGTGGACCCCGGGCTGCGAACGCACCTCTCCACATCATATATTTGGTGCGTTCCGTAGACCCTAACAGTAGGGGTTAATTAAAGGAGTAAATTCATTGTAAAAAAACGCCTTTTTTTCTACGAATTTACACCTTTAATTAACCCCTACATGTGTGAAATTTTGCACACATACACTCATGTAATTGTTAGTGAAAACCATATATCAAACTACATGAAATGACATGGTTAACTCTATGTAAACCGTCTGTCATTTCATGTCGGGTCTGTATTTTCACAAAAGCCGGCAATTGAATTAGCGGCCATTATACTATGTAGGAGTGTATGTACTATAAAAATATATATATATATATATATATATATATATATGTGTGTCACAAATTCAATGACATGTATATATATATATATATATATATATATATATATATATGAGATGTAAAATTGTTGAAAAAAAATGCGTGGGCTCCCGCCCTATTTTCTCAACCAGACAGACAAAGCCAGCGAGTAGGGGCAGATAATAATAGCCGAGGGAGGGTGCATTTATTTTGTGCCCCCCTGGCTACTAACATCTGCCCCCAGACACCCTAGAAAAGACAAATCTATAATTAGATTCGCCCTTTCGGGCACTTTGCCCATCTATTCCCATTGCCCTGTAGCGGTGGCGAAAGGGTTAATAAAGGGTTAAAGCCACCTTGCTATTGAAAGGTGACTTTAAGCCAGGTTAATAATTGAGAGCTGTCAATTAGACAACTATCAATTATTAATCCCATTGTATGAAATAAAAATAAAACACACACACTTTAATTAAAAATAATTTTAATGAAATAAACACAGTCTTTGACCATATTTTATTTTACTGCCATTCCTTGCAAAGCCCTTGTTCACCTGTAATAAAAATAAAATTATAAAGCAACATTATTCTTACCTAGCCGATGTTCAGTCAGGTCCCCTGATGTAATCCTTCTGAAAGGGTTAATGTTTACTGCAGGGACCGCAGCTAATGCTGACAGTCTCGCAGTAAACCCCTGACTGAATCATCTCCTCTCCTGGCTGACAGGAGAGGAAGTGGTTAGCATAATTGATTGCTTCCCACTTTCACTTCAGGTCAGCCAGGGACACCGCACTACATCAGTGACGTCAGAGGGAATCTCAGCTGACCTGAAGTAAACTGATTAACAAAAATAGGGGATTCCCTCGAAAAAAAAATGGCGTGGGGTCCCCACTATTTTTGTTAACCAGCCAGATGAAGCAGACTGCTAAGGCCTGGTTTTTCAGGCTGGTAAGTATCCAAGATCCATGAACCTTGCAAGCCTGATAATACCAGGCCACAGCAGTCTGCTTAGCTTGGCTGGTTAACAAAAATAGGGGATTCCCTCGAAAAAAAAAATGGCGTGGGGGTCCCCCTATTTTTGTTAACCAGCCAAGTAAAAAGCAGACTGCTGCGGCCTGGTATTAAAAGACTGTCAAGGCCCGTGAATTTTGGCCCTCAACAGCCTAAAAATACCAGGCTGCAGCAGCCCCACAATTGGTGCATCCAAAGATACGCCAATTGTGGCACTTTACCAGGCTCTTCCCACTTGCCCTGTAGCGTGGCAAGCGGGGTAATAAGGGGTTAATGTCACCTTTGATTGAACGGTGACAATAAGCCCCGTTAATAACGGAGAGGCGTCAATAAGACACCGATCCATTATTAATCATAAAGGTTTAAAATTTTTAAAAAATACACAGCCAGAAAAAAGTCTTTTAATGAAATAAAAGAGACAACACAGTTTTCATTATTTTTATTTTACGCTCATGCTGCGACGCCATCGTTCTCCTGTAAAAAAACAAAAATAACAAACCAACACAAATACTCCCTGTCCGACACAGTCCAAAATCACGAGTGTCCCACGACGAGTCCAGCCCTGCTACATCTGGATGACAGGCTGAGCCTGACATCCACATAGAGCAGAGCAGCTTGCCAGTGCAGATTCCCCGGCAGTGACGTCATCCGGACTGCTGTACTCTCGCGACAGCTGGCCGAGATTACCCAGAACCCGGCAGCACGTGCAGTTATCGCGAGAAGCTGCACGTGACCGCCAGGGAGAGGGTGATGGCGGCCATCAAGGAGTCCAGGACGTGACCACCGGGGATCTTCTGCCAGGTAAGTGCTGACTCTGCTGAGTCCTGACTCCTGACAGACCCGACCGACACTGACAGTGACTCTTTCGGGAAGTTCCTGTATCACGTACTTCCTTCTGTGACACAGGAACTCCCCATAAACTTTAGAGGAAACTCCGATTCCGGTATCCGATATGCAAAAAATATTGGATCTCAGAATCAGAATTCCGATACAGCGAATATCGGCCGATCCCCGATATTTGCAGTATCGGAATGTTCAACACTAATCATGCTTATTCCTTTTTCATGTTCCTTTCAAAGCAATGTTCCCACAGGCATCCATAACCATGAGTAAGACTCCAAGGAGCTGAAATGCATAGGTCTCAGTCACATTGAAACTGCCATGTACTTTTAGTTAATTTTCCTTAATAAATTTGGATTTTATCATAACACCTGCTGCCTCGCTGGATTTTCGTTCCTCTTTTTTATGTTTTGCACTTTTACACAATGAAAACTATTTTATAGAAAATTAATTATTTTTGCATCACTTTATTCTGAGAGCTATAGCTTTTTTTATCTCTGCTGACTGAGCTTTATGGTGAATTGTTTTTGGCGGGACAAGATGATGTTTTCAGCTGTACTACTTTTCTTTCTTTCTGCTCCCGGTTTTATTGCACTTTTAGTGGTATGATGATAAAACCTAGTTTTTTGCCTTTTTATTTTATATTTTTTATGATGTTCACTGAAGAGATTAACTAGTGGGACAGTATTATAGGCCAGGTCGTTCCGGACACGGCAATACCTAATATGTGTATTTTTTTATTTTTTTATTTTTGTTTTACATAAATAAATGTATTTATTGGAATAATTTTTTTTGTTCATTTTTAGCAAACTCGAGCAGATGCTTATGACGATATTGAAGTCGATAAACAATTCTTGTAAAGGAAATGTGGTTTTCATCCGTGCTGCCGTGACAAGAAGAATCTCACAGAATGATAAAGAAGGATGGTGGTTTTATTCTACGTATTTCAGGGTCTATTGTGACCCCTTCCTCAGGAAATACCACAAATTGCATCGAGGCATGCATGGATATCTGTAATCTCATTTTCAAGAACCATATGAGCCATCTCCACTGCCATGTTTGTCACACCAAAATTGGTAGACCTTGCGATGACCCGACTTGTTGGCGCTGATATTTTGCCTGGACGTCCACCACTTGGCTTTTGAATGGAAGGACAGACTTCATTTTGTATTCTTCCAGCTGTCATGGCACTCACTCTTTTCTTGGGAAATATCCTTCATGGCTGCCCCTCCTTTCGAACCAGTGACCTTTCACTTGGCAATCAACCTAATACCATACTGAGCTATTAGTGAATGTGAGGACAGGTTGGTACCTTGTAGTATACAGGAAGAAAAAGATTTTTCCACCACCAGGAGCAAAACAGTAACAATGCAGTGACATGACAAGAATCTGCATAACTAGTCATATGCTAAATATTTGCAAGTCAAATTTATGTATGAGATAGCCCAAACTATTGTCTATAAAATGATGGTAATCTTACGTTTGAAGCAGTAGTGTATGGTGAGATTTAAAGCCCGAAAGTCAAAAGGTCAAAACATTGTTACCCTTTTGCTCTTCCATGTAATTTTCCAATAGTTTGATGGTATCCACAAATTTCCATAAAATTTGATTGGTCACAGTCACCAAATATTTTGATGGCCCCTACATATTATGATCCTCACAAAAAGTATGATGGTCTCACTGGTACCACACAGATGCCCCCAGCACCTTCCCACAATATAAAATCCTTCACAAGTACGATCCCGCCCACATGGTGACATGGACTCCACAGCCCACATACACCATATGATAGTCTCACATACAGTTTGATAGCTCCCCCTATACACACAGTATGATTGCTTCCACATCTGCCCACACAGTATGATAGGTCCCCACAGTCTCCACACACAGCATGGTAGGCCAGACAGACATTTCCCCACACATTAGGATGGTCCTCACAGCCAATTACAATATTATGATGGTCCCCATTGTCCCCCCTCACACAAGGTATGATGCCTCACAGCTGCCTACAAGTTCTCACTGTTATATAGAAAATAAATAATACTCACCTAGACTGCTCTTCTAACGTTGACTGTGCACTGTGTGACAGGCTACAGATTTTAAATTGAGGTTCAGGAGCTTTCAGTTATGTCTCTTTTCTAGGTTTTCATTGAATACATTTAGAAAATGATGAAACAGTGAGAAGAAAATGGAATATTCTAGATTTTAAAATCTTCAATTTTTAATGAATATTGTGTTTTGATTTAGTGCAAACATTACATCTGATAAAATTAAATTTTTTACATTGGGTAATATCCATCAACCTTATATATTTTTGTTTAGTAAGAAAAAAAGCTTATACTACTGTACTTTAAGTCAAATTTTTAGATGGACTGCAGATGGGAACAATTTTATAACATCTGTTGCATACTCATAACATCCTCAAAAACTGCTTTATGTAAGTGTTAAGAGCTGTTTGTTCTTTTCTTTCTAAATATAGATAATAATGCTGGATTCTAAATGAATTTTTAAAATATTTCATTACATTTTCTCAAATACTGCACAAATCTAAGATGAGATTTTAAATATGAGTTTAGCTTATTTCAACTGTTTCTCTGATTTTGACAATGATTTATGACCCGAGCCATCCTGATCGTATTTGTAGCATTTACAAACATAGAAATGCAAATATTTATTTATTTTAAAATAATTTAATTTATATTTGACATTTAAAAGACATTTTTGATTTTAACTCATGTACAGTAATTTGTTTTCTCTTCATTACGAGTGCCAAAACTTTTTTTGTGTTTCTTTTAATATACCCATTTGCCATCTTAAATATTAATCCCATAAATCTAGGATAATAGTATATTATAGATTAATTCAGTTTTTAATATTTTTACACAATAAAATATTTTATAAGAAAATGGTTTGGTGTCTCTGCATTCCAAGAGCTCTAATAGTTTTATTTTTCCACTGACATAGCTTTCAAGGGGCATAGTTTTGCAGCATGAGTTTTGTTTTTATTTACATTGTGAGTTAAATACTACGCGTACTTTTGAAAAATGTTTTATCCCATTTTTGTTTGTTTTTACATTTTTAGATACTTTTTTATATTATTTTTTCAAGTCTTAGTATGGAACTTGAGTTTGTGATCCCATAATTTCTCATGTAATAAAAATCAATACTTCAGCATTGTAATGTATTTTTTCCTGACAGTGCTTTATTGACAGATAATTAGGTTCTACTCTGATAGATCCATCTATCCATATGTCAGATATGGTGACCCCAACCCCAATTGGCATTGGTAGGGGGCAAAGCCTGTCATGCCTTTTTCTATCTGTCCAAAGAAACAATATACGTATTATGACATAATAGTGCAACACACAGCTAGAAACTTCTTGCTATCTTTAATATTTTCATTTCAAGAGGTTTTCCAGACGTGACACCATATGTGACTGCAGACTTCTAAATCCTGACAGCATGGAGTGCACAATAATGGCCGATGATTTGTGTACTTTCAGCCACATTCCAAGAATGTTTGCTGTCAATACTAATGAATCCTGATGATGAGCCCACTGCACGCTGACATAATTCAGGAGACTGCATTCACATAGAACTCTAAACATATTATGCCCTTAAAACATTGTTAAAACCCTTGTGTTAGGCGCCGGGATTCTCACGCTGCACAGGGTAGATCCCAGACCTTGTCTGCCTCATCGGTCTCCCATTTGGACTCAGCCGCTGAAGTTCCTGCTCAGCATAGACAGCAGTCTCAGGCTTGTGCTGTGCACTTGGTTACTGCTGGTTTTCCTGCAAAGTCTTTAGTAACCAATGATATTCGGGGACAGTCCAGCGCTCTGGAGTCTAAGTCCGGAGATCACCGTACTGAGCATGTCCGTTAAGTGGCACCTTCTCATTGGTGGTCGGTCGTCAGCTGCTCTGTTGATATGGCGGATCCGGATTGGGCCACGGGCAAGGTCCTGTCTGACTGGACAAGAGCCTAGTGTATAAAAGCACACACTGGAGCGCTAGTGTCATTTATGTTTGTGTGTGTGAGTGGATACGCTACCACTCTGTTTGCACGTGTGCTGCTCTTATAACGGCGACTGAGTGTCTAGGCAGGCAGTATAGGGTGGGAACGCCCGCTTGGCTTAGCATCTGATTCCGATCGTGTGTGCAGTTAGCACAGCTGAGTTACAGAGCAAGTTCAATCTCCAGCCTAGACACTTTATTGTAATAATGCAGGGGAGTAAATAGAAATCATAGGGCCCAATAGAAAAAGTTCTATCATGGCAAATAGAGGCAGTCTCAGAAGGGCATACCTCCCAACAAGATGTGGCATGGGATATGGATTGCCACACTTACACATTTCTATTGCCCCTACTGAAGCCCCTTTTTGTTCTCACCCACTATGATACCCCTTCTCTGGCCCTCATAGATTATGATGCCCAAAAATGCACCCATATAGAATGATATTCCCACTTTCCTCCACCTACAAAGCATGATGCCCTACAAACCCCACACAATATGATGGTTCCCCCACACAGAATAATGGTCCCTGACACAGTATGATGGTCTCCCCACAGGCTCAATATAATATGATGGTTCCCCCACAGCCATGAAGAATGAGGATTCCTATAAAAAGTACAGTATGATGGTCAAATACAGACCCAATAAATTATGATAGTCCCCCACAGCTCCAATACAGTATGATAGTCATCTCTGGCCCACACACAGTATGATGGTTCATCACAGCCCTCCACATAGTATGATAGTCCTCCGTAGAGATGAGCGACTTTGGCTCCAGGAGGGTCGAGTCGGGTTTCGGACCACCCGACTTTCCCAAAAGTCGAGTCGAACGAAGTCGGCTGACTAATGGAAAAGGTCGAGTCGGAATCGAAAATCCGACCCCAATGCAAGTCAATGGGGAATAAAAGTCGGCAGGGAGTGGAGGACAGTAAACACACCTACAGTGCCCATTTCAATGCCAACGACATCAATTCTTATTACTTAAGCTTGGCAACCTTATTTTACTTTATAATAATAGTAACGCATTGAAAACTGGGGGTTATTTGGCTAAAGTTGTGGGGGGGCAGGGCTGGCTCCAGGTGTTCGTGGGCCCCGAGCCAAACAGTCTCTGTGGGCCCCTTTAACACATACCACAATTCATGATGCTCCGATCGGGCAGAGAAATATAGGTATAGTACAATGCCAAATACTTGACTTCTTACATTACATGAGTGATATCTATTATAAATTCTGCAATAGCTCAAAAAATGGATAGTATAGTCCTCCATACAGTATTATGGGCACAACATAGTGCGCCATACAGAATAATGAGCCCCATATATTGCTCCATACATAATTGGTCCCATATAATGTTCCATACAGTATATGATGAGCTGCACATAATGCTCCAGTATATGATGGGCCCCATGGATGATGCTCCAGTGTATGATGGGCCTATATAATGCTCCATATATGATGGACCCCATATAATGCTCCAGTTTAAAATGGGCCCCGTATTTGATGCTCCAGTGTATGATGTGCCCCATATATAATTCTCCAGTGTATAATGCTCCCCATATATTGCTCCAAACATTAAAAAAAAATGAAATACCTCTCCTCGCTGGGCACTGCTGTACTCTGGACTCCTCAGCATCGCCATCTTCCAGTTCTCTGCACTGTGACTGTTCAGGCAGACGGCCACAGACGTGACTTCATTGCGCTTTCTGACCTGAATGTCACTGTCAGAAAACGCAGAAGACGTCACAGCGGTGGAGCTGGGAGAGGTAAGTACTGCAAGTGCTGGGGCCCTGAGCAAGCAGGGGGGCCCACTCGTGGGCAACGGCACAGGCACAGGGCCCCTCATAGTACGCCGGTGTCTCAGATGCCGAGTGGGCCCCCCACCATCAGAGACACTGGCATATTATGAGGGGCCCTGTGCCAGTGCAGTCACCCATGAGTGGGCCCCCCACCTGCTCAAGGCCCCGGCACTTGCCCGGGTGCGCCAGGTGCTGACGCCGGCATTGGGTGGGGTACAGCCCAGTTAGGGAGGTGGAATAACTGGCATATGTTGAGGTGTAGGCTTGACGTTCAGCAGCTGCAAAAGAGGAATTGGAGAAGAAGGAGGAAGAGGAGGACAAAGCGAGCCATTTTGCTGGCAACCTATGTGTCATCAGGTGAAAGTGTTACAAAATCATTTGAAACCCAGGCATGGTTTATTTTAATGAAGGTGAGATCACCAACATTTTGGGTCGGCAGCCGGGTCCTTCTTTCTGTCAACACTGAAGACTCTTTCTGATAACAAATTACCAGCAGGGCAAGCGAGCTCCTGTAAGGCATATTGTGCCAATTCAGGCCAGGTGTCCAGTTTACAGGCCCAGTAGTCAAAGGGGAATGAACTGTGAGGGAGAACATCGATAGGGGAGGAGAGGTAATTTTGAACCATAGTTGACAACTGCTGTCTCCTGTCTGTTGCAATCGATTCAGTATTAACAGTCGTGTGAGCGGTACTCGAGAAATCAGTCCACAACATGGTCATGAAACCCCTGTATCCAACGCCACTTCGGCTGTGTGCACTACGAAAACCTCTTCCATGTTGCCCAGTATGGCTCGTGGTAGAATCTGCACTGCTGCTGTGTGCTGGGAATGCCTCTAACAAACGGTTTACCAGAGTTGCTTGTTTGTTTGCCAATATTAGCTCTAGCTTCTCCTGTGGCATGATGTTCTGTAATTTGCCTTTATACCGTGTATTGAGGATGCTGACCAACCAGTAGTCATCATCCTTCATAATTTTGGCAATTCGGGGGTCCCTTTTTAGGATCCGCAAGACATAATCACACATGTGGGCCAATGTTCCAGGTGTCAATGATGCACTGCCAGTGGTGGGTGGAGGAGCACTTTCTGCCAAATCCACATCCCTCCAGTCACGCACAAACCCTGTACCTGACCATAGCAAGCCAACATTTTCTCTTGCACCCTGGGAAGCATCCTCCTCCCCAAAATAATCATCCCCCTCCTACTCCTCTTCTTCCTCCACCTCATCCAGGACAGTTCCCTGAGCAGACATTGGATGATTGTCATTAAGGCTTCCCTCCTCCTCCGCTGCAGACGCCTGATCTTTAATGTGCGTCAAAGTTTGCATGAGCAGACACATACGTGGGATGCTCATGCTTATGATGGCGTTGTCTGTGCTTACCAGCCGTGTGTATTCCTCAAAACACTGAAGGACTTTACAGAGGTCTTTCAGCTTTGACCACTGCACACCCGATAACTCCATGTCTGCCCTCAAACTGCCTGCCGTGTATCCTCTGACAAATGCATTACAGCCTGCCTCTGTTCGCACAGCCTCTCATCCATGTGCATGGTGGAATTCCACCTTGTTGCAACGTCTATGATTAGGTGGTGCTTGGGGAGGTGGAACAATCGCTGCAGCCTCTTCATACGACTGTAGTCTATGGGCGATCAACGGATGTGCGAGCACAGTCTTCGCACCTTATGGAGCAGGGCTGGTAACTCCGGATAATTATTTATGAAGCACTGCACCACCAGGTTCAAGGTGTGAGCCAGGCAAAGTATGTGTCTGAGTTTTGCCAGGGCTATGGCAGCCACAAAATTATGGCCGTTATCACTGACTACCTTGCCTAGCTCAAGATATAGACTGCCCAGCCATGACTCAGTTTCTTGCTGCAAGAAGTCGGCTAGTACCTCAGTGTTGTGTCTGTTGTCACCCAAATACATCATCTTTAAAACAGCCTGCTGACACTTACCACTAGCTGTTTGATAGTGGGACACCTCGTGTGCAACACTGGCAGCTGCGGAAGGAGTGCTCGTGCGACTGCGCTCTGTCGATGAGCTTTCGCTTCTGGAGTAGGAGGGTCGAATTCCTACAGCCAACTGTTGCCTATACCGTGGGCTAGGCAGCACTGTCACACTGCTGCTGTCCCCTGTTTACCTTGCATCCACCACAATTACCCAGTACGCAGTGATGGACACGTAACGGCCCTGGCCACGCCTACTGGCCCATGCATCTGTTGTGAGGTGCACCTTTCCACTCACTGATTGTTTGAGTGCATGGACAATGCAGTCTTTCATATGCAGGTGGAGGGCAGGGATGGTTTTTCTAGAAAATAAGTGCCGACTGGGTAGGTCATAGTGTGGGACAGCATAGGCCATGAACTCTCAGAAAGCTGCTCTTTCAACCAAACGGAAGGGCATAATCTCTAATGAGATCAGTTTGGCAATGTAGACGTTCAAAGCCAGTGAGGTTTTGTAGTCCGTCCACGCTTGCAAGTGCATGGTGTTTAAATATCTAATCATGCAACTGGTATTCAATTTTCGGAGATTTTTCCCTTGGCTAAAGGTCCTTCCGCACTTCTTACAGATTATCTTCGCCTCATCAATAGGATTTTGGTCAAAAAAGTGTCACACTACAGCTCCAGGGGACCGCTATGGGAGCTGCCTATGCGCCCTCCTATGCCGGTCTTTTCCTGGGGCTGTGGAGAGGGACCTCTTCCTGTCATACGAACAGGGATCAATTGAGCGGTCCCTTTATGGACGCGTTACATTGATGACATCTTCTTCGTATGGCAGGGCACAGCCATCGACCTTGAACACTTTATATCTCTCTTAAATGGCAATGATCTCAATATCCATCTAACATTCGTGTGGGATACCAATGTCATCGACTTCTTGGATGTTACAATTAAGAAAGATCAATCCGGTCTATTACAGACGGATATCTTTCGGAAGGAAACGTCGACAAATTCTCTGCTGCACGCGTCCTCTGGCCACTCCGGCCATATGATTAGGTCTATTCCAGTGGGACAGTTCCTGCGCCTGCGCAGGATCTGTTCCACGGACGATGATTTTGAATTGAGGGCTAGAGAATTACGGATGCGTTTTTTGGCTAGAGGCTACAGTGGCCGCCTGATCAAAAGGGCCTATCAGAGAGCTAAACATTCAGTTCGTCGTGATTTACTTTACAAGGCGAACCCAAGGTCCGGAACAACATCCGATAATAAGATCCGCTTTATCACCAATTTTCATTCAAGATCTGACCAAGTGCGGGCCATTCTGGGGAAAGCTTGGCCCATATTAATGACCGATTCGGTAATGAGGAAATTTCTCCCTGAGAAACCATCCATGACTTTCAGACGTGCGAAAAATCTACGAGACCAGTTGGTCCACAGCCATTATGTAGGGCAACGGCAAACCACGTTTCTCGATAACTTCACTCCCAGGGTGGGCTGCGTTCCATGTGGGGGGTGCGTCGCCTGCCCAAACGTTGAAAGGTGTAATTCGTTCACGGATTCTAGCGGTAAGAAATCATTCATGATTAGACAACGTATCACATGTACCACCAGATACGTCATTTACTATGCTACTTGTCCATGTGGACTTGTATATGTCGGCCTCACGACCCGACAACTAAAAGTCCGTATCCGTGAACACGTTCTGGGGATACAGGCGGCATCCACCCACATGGACGCGGCCACCCTTAAGACAATACCAAGACACTTTAAGGCCTATCATAATTGTGATGCCACACTACTGAGGGTCAGGGGTATTGACGCCCTTCAGATCAACATTAGAGGTGGTCAGCTTTCTAAGCGTCTGGCCAGACTTGAGACACGCTGGATATGGCGGTTACAAACTGTTCACCCGGTTGGCCTGAATGAATGTCTGTCATTCGCTCCCTTTTTGTAGATTGTGGGCTGCTGTGCAATCTGTGTATTCCATCTTATACCTGCATGTGCATCTATGCATTTTCATTGATTTTAATATTCCTTTTATTCATTTCTAGCTTTGAGTATGAGCCTCATATTTCGTGTGTCCTCGACTTCATCTAGCAATATTTTTCACCAACACCACCATCTCGGCCTACATGTGACTTTGTGCTAATGATCTATTTATATGTCTATTCAACTATTCTGTTTTTTTCGCCCACTATATGTTATGTATCATAAAACTATTATGGATATCATTTTGATTATCAGTATCATCCGATATCAGTTAGGCACTATGCCATTATTTGTAAAAGATGTCCTATAATTGTCTCGTAGTGATACCTGTGATATTCATTTTGGGCGCATTGACTCATTTTGACATTATACACTTTGTATTGATGCTGCCAATGCACATGCTTGTCTGGATAGGACATCATATGAATATATATATATATATATTTAAGTTGCTTCTTTGTACGGATATGTCAACACTAGTGCATTATATGTCCATGACATGCGACAAATGTAAATTATCGTAATTGTTTTGATTTTATGTATATGATTGTTTTGCCCTCACTCTAGTTTTGGGTTATGTTTTCTATTTATGTATGTTTATTTGTTTTTTACTGGTATTATTGTTTGTATATCTTATTTGTTCATCTGGTTGCCAATATATTATGTTTTTTCTATGCATCTCCAATATAGTCATTGTTTGTTATTGTCATGTTTAGATTCATAAATCTCCTATTGCATGCATTAATATATATCTTCTAGACAATGATGTATTCTTATATTTGCCGTTTTCTAACGGTTGCTGTTAACACCATTACGCATGTCTTAATCAGACGGCCTGCATTAGGAGGCTCTTGCATCTGGACTCCATAGAAATGGCCGCCGCCAATACTTCTGAGCATGTCCAGAACTAATTTTCATTGTGTGTCACTTTTGTGCTATTGCGCATGTCTGCTCCCATACTTCCGGTAACCCGCCCCGCTGTACTGGGGACGCTTGTCTGCATGAGGCCCCATGTATTCCGGCGTCCTCCTTTGACAGCGCGGTGTTCCGGATGTTATGGCTACGGCACTTACTAATTTGACACGCCACGCTTTGGGGTTTAGATGCAAGTATGTTTCTGACTAGCGGCAATTACAAGAGGTGTTCTCCCTAATTGGATACAGATGCTACCTCTGGGTATACAGGTATTTAAACATGGCCGGCTCAGCTGTTACCTTGCCCCCTGAAGAAGGAAGGAAGGAACCTTCCGAAACGCGCGTTGGGGTGGCAGGGGCAGCCTGTGTGGTCAGTCACACTGTGACCGTATTGGTATGTACTACATTACCATCGACTATCTATCTCTGCATGCACATTTATCTACCTTTGTATGTACATTTACCTATCTTTGTATGTACATTTATGCATTATAATTATGTTGAATACTATCTGTTACAAGTAGTATTAGCCATTAGTGTATTTAGTCTACCACACGCGGCTTCCTCTGTCTTTTGTATTTGCACTGAGGCACATGCGGCATTTATCTGCTGTGCTATTCTTTTATCCTATTACAATAATAAAGTGTTTTCTATTTTTGCTACATTTGACCTTTTGACTGCTCATTTTTCTCGGTGTTGCTATATATTATATATGCAGTTGGTCTATTATGGTCCTCATATATTCAGTTTACTAACTTCTGACATGATGTCAGCATACTTGTCATGATATGGTACACATAGTAACTGATATGTTGATCTATCGTTTTATTTGGCTAATTTCTGTTACTGTGTTATGCACAGGTTCTTTTGATCACATCATGGACTATCGAGCCAAGGAGAAAGTTTGGCTCAATAATGTGGATAAAGTATTTAGCAACAGTGGAACAGATGCACAGCAGCCTATTGATCTCAAATGGGATGATAAGTTAGCATCCATCAAGTCTATGCTCATAAAACGATCCCGTATTTGGTGGAATAGATTATTCCTTGAGAAATATGTGCAAAATAAAATGGTACCAAGAGGACTGAGGGTCCGTGTAATACCGTCCTACCCAATAGAGGATGTATCTTTCGTTACTAAATGGGAGGAGGCATGTACTCTCTGCTCTGTCACTCTTATGCAATTGCTTATAAATCTAAACTCTACAAATATCTTTGAATTGGATAAAATGATTGATTCTGCACAGACTGAGGTCAGGGCAGGATGTCCTACTGATAAACTTCAATCATTTGATATAGATCTTGATAAAGCTATGGATCAATTAGCGACAAAAATCCAAGAAACCCAAATGTCCAAATTTAATAGGGACACTAAGGATTATCAATCCAAAAGGGTGTATCTATGGAGAACTAATGAGGGACGAAATTTACAGAAAACTCCCTCTAATATGTCTCTATCATCTTTGAGCGGACGTTCTGACCTCTCATCTGCCTCTGCTTCCACCACTAACGGGTTCGAGAGTATAGACTAAGAGACCATTCATACCATCCGTATAAAAGACGCAATGCTCCGACAGCCTCCCTGAAGAAAGACAATAAGGTGATTAATTTAAGTCACTATGTACTATCTGATCTAGATCTTAGACTTCTTGAAAAAGGCCTTTCCTTTTCCCCTGCATCCAGCTTTGACATGTTTAATACCATTAAGGATCTCCACATGTTTGCGAGATCCCTGCTGTTTAAAAGATATTATTATAATAACGAACTCCATGTCCTTTTCCCCACAGAAGAGGAACAGAATGCATTAAGGGTCCTTGAGGAATTGGCGGTGGAACATACACACGAGGGCGGTAAGGTTCCTCCATCTATCCGTCTTCGTTCTAATAAGTTTCCTCCACTGTCTACATGCTCCAGCATTGACCTCTTCGTCCGAGTGGTAACCAATGATTTGTCTAGAATCCCTAGATTTGTTAGAGATGACAATCTTAGTAGGCATGAAAGGGAGAGACTTAAATATCTACAAAATCTTCCAGATGTGATAGTCAAGCCAGCGGACAAAGGTGGTAACGTCGTCCTGTGGCCAAAAAATATGTATGAACAAGAGGCCTACCGACAGCTGGATAATGGTACATACTATAAAAAACTTACGTACAATCCGTTGTCGGCCTACAGCGCACAGCTTGATGCCATTATCCAGCAGGCGCTTAGGGACGACGTTATCACCAAAGACCTTGCTATGGCTTTGACTGTTACTGAACCCACTATTCCTACATTGTATCTACTCCCCAAAATTCACAAAAACATCATGACACCCCCGGGCAGACCTATTATATCTGGTAGGGGCAATTTGCTGGAGCATGTGAACAGATGGATTGACTTTCATCTCCAACCATTAGTAGTCAACCTTCCGTCATTTCTCAAGGACACAGGAGATCTATTACGCAGGGTCGATGGTCTGTGTTTAGAGGGTGGTACTCTACTGGTTTCAGCAGACGTTGAATCACTCTACACCAACATCAGGCATAGGGATGGCATCCATGCCGTGAGTTATTTTCTTGGCATGTCCACCCTATCCCCAGGAGTGAAGGAACTTCTGCTGAAGCTACTAGAGTTCACCCTCACCCACAATTTTTTTGTATTCAAGGGGTCCTTCTACCTACAGCTCCAGGGGACCGCTATGGGAGCTGCCTATGCGCCCTCCTATGCCGGTCTTTTCCTGGAGCTGTGGGAGATGGACCTCTTCCTGTCATACGAACAGGGATCAATTGAGCGCGTCCCTTTATGGACGCGTTACATTGATGACATCTTCTTCGTATGGCAGGGCACAGCCATCGACCTTGAACACTTTATATCTCTCTTAAATGGCAATGATCTCAATATCCATCTAACATTCGTGTGGGATACCAATGTCATCGACTTCTTGGATGTTACAATTAAGAAAGATCAATCCGGTCTATTACAGACGGATATCTTTCGGAAGGAAACGTCGACAAATTCTCTGCTGCACGCGTCCTCTGGCCACTCCGGCCATATGATTGGGTCTATTCCAGTGGGACAGTTCCTGCGCCTGCGCAGGATCTGTTCCACGGACGATGATTTTGAATTGAGGGCTAGAGAATTACGGACGCGTTTTTTGGCTAGAGGCTACAGTGGCCGCCTGATCAAAAGGGCCTATCAGAGAGCTAAACATTCAGTTCGTCGTGATTTACTTTACAAGGCGAACCCAAGGTCCGGAACAACATCCGATAATAAGATCCTGCTTTATCACCAATTTTCATTCAAGATCTGACCAAGTGCGGGCCATTCTGGGGAAAGCTTGGCCCATATTAATGACCAATTCGGTAATGAGGAAATTTCTCCCTGAGAAACCATCCATGACTTTCAGACGTGCGAAAAATCTACGAGACCAGTTGGTCCACAGCCATTATGTAGGGCAACGGCAAACCACGTTTCTCGATAACTTCACTCCCAGGGTGGGCTGCGTTCCATGTGGGGGGTGCGTCGCCTGCCCAAACGTTGAAAGGTGTAATTCGTTCACGGATTCTAGCGGTAAGAAATCATTCATGATTAGACAACGTATCACATGTACCACCAGATACGTCATTTACTATGCTACTTGTCTATGTGGACTTGTATATGTCGGCCTCACGACCCGACAACTAAAAGTCCGTATCCGTGAACACGTTCTGGGGATACAGGCGGCATCCACCCACATGGACGCGGCCACCTTAAGACAATACCAAGACACTTTAAGGCCTATCATAATTGTGATGCCACACTACTGAGGGTCAGGGGTATTGACGCCCTTCAGATCAATATTAGAGGTGGTCAGCTTTCTAAGCGTCTGGCCAGACTTGAGACACGCTGGATTGGCGGTTACAAACTGTTCACCCGGATGGCCTGAATGAATGTCTGTCATTCGCTCCCTTTTTGTAGATTGTGGGCTGCTGTGCAATCTGTGTATTCCATCTTATACCTGCATGTGCATCTGTGCATTTTCATTGATTTTAATATTCCTTTTATTCATTTCTAGCTTTGAGTATGAGCCTCATATTTCGTGTGTCCTCGACTTCATCTAGCAATATTTTTCACCAACACCACCATCTCGGCCTACATGTGACTTTGTGCTAATGATCTATTTATATGTCTATTCAACTATTGTTTTTTTCGCCCACTATATGTTATGTATCATAAAACTATTATGGATATCATTTTGATTATCAGTATCATCCGATATCAGTTAGGCACTATGCCATTATTTGTAAAAGATGTCCTATAATTGTCTCGTAGTGATACCTGTGATATTCATTTTGGGCGCATTGACTCATTTTGACATTATACACTTTGTATTGATGCTGCCAATGCACATGCTTGTCTGGATAGGACATCATATGGATATATATATATTTAAGTTGCTTCTTTGTACGGATAGGTCAACACTAGTGCATTATATGTCCATGACATGCGACAAATGTAAATTATCGTAATTGTTTTGATTTTATGTATATGATTGTTTTGCCCTCACTCTAGTTTTGGGTTATGTTTTCTATTTATGTATGTTTATTTGTTTTTTACTGGTATTATTGTTTGTATATCTTATTTGTTCATCTGGTTGCCAATATATTATGTTTTTTCTATGCATCTCCAATATAGTCATTGTTTGTTATTGTCATGTTTAGATTCATAAATCTCCTATTGCATGCATTAATATATATCTTCTAGACAATGATGTATTCTTATATTTGCCGTTTTCTAACGGTTGCTGTTAACACCATTACGCATGTCTTAATCAGACGGCCTGCATTAGGAGGCTCTTGCATCTGGACTCCATAGAAATGGCCGCCGCCAATACTTCTGAGCATGTCCGGAACTAATTTTCATTGTGTGTCACTTCTGTGCTATTGCGCATGTCTGCTCCCATACTTCCGGTAACCCGCCCCGCTGTACTGGGGACGCTTGTCTGCATGGGGCCCCATGTATTCCGGCGTCCTCCTTTGACAGCGCGGTGTTCCGGATGTTATGGCTACGGCACTTACTAATTTGACACGCCACGCTTTGGGGTTTAGATGCAAGTATGTTTCTGATTAGCGGCAATTACAAGAGGTGTTCTCCCTAATTGGATACAGATGCTACCTCTGGGTATACAGGTATTTAAACATGGCCGGCTCAGCTGTTACCTTGCCCCCTGAAGAAGGAAGGAAGGAACCTTCCGAAACGCGCGTTGGGGTGGCAGGGGCAGCCTGTGTGGTCAGTCACACTGTGACCGTATTGGTATGTACTACATTACCATCGACTATCTATCTCTGCATGCACATTTATCTACCTTTGTATGTACATTTACCTATCTTTGTATGTACATTTATGCATTATAATTATGTTGAATACTATCTGTTACAAGTAGTATTAGCCATTAGTGTATTTAGTCTACCACACGCGGCTTCCTCTGTCTTTTGTATTTGCACTGAGGCACATGCGGCATTTATCTGCTGTGCTATTCTTTTATCCTATTACAATAATAAAGTGTTTTCTATTTTTGCTACATTTGACCTTTTGACTGCTCATTTTTCTCGGTGTTGCTATATATTATATATGCAGTTGGTCTATTATGGTCCTCATATATTCAGTTTACTAACTTCTGACATGATGTCAGCATACTTGTCATGATATGGTACACATAGTAACTGATATGTTGATCTATCGTTTTATTTGACTCTTCCTACTATGGGATAAATTTTCAGGGCTTGCACGCTGTGCTAATTTGACCGTCTGGCCAAGCTGTCCTGCAACTCTTTTTCTTTTTTAACATGTTTTTGGACTGCTACGGGCCTGCCAGATAACCGCAGATGCGATGTCGATGCTCTTGCGGATTATCCTCCTCTTCTGAGTTATTGCCAGCGGAACCCTCTTCCCCCAATGGATGCCAATCTGGGTCAACAATTGGGTCATCCATCACCTCCTCTTCAATTTCATCTGCACCTTCCTCTGTGTCACCGTGTAAGGTGGTATAGTTTGCACCTGAGTTTCATCAGGGTCAGAATCTGGCTCAGTAGACTGCGAGGGCAATGCAGTGCTCTGGGTGAATGTACCAGCAGAATCAAATAGCAGTGGTTGTGCATCAGTGCACTCCATGTTATATTCATCTTGGACTGGGGAATTCAGGATTTCACTTGAAAACCCAGGCATGGTATGTAGAAAGAGCTCCAGGGAGTAATCTGAAGTGTGGCCTGCCGCATCCTTCACTTGTGGGGGGGGTGAAAGACACAAGGAAAGGTGTCATTCCTGACCAGAAGCCTGCACTGATGACTCAGTGCTTGCATTTTTTTGAAACTTCAGAAGAGGAGGCGATAGAGCTGGAGGCTGTTTCGGCAATGTAAGCCAAAACCTGTTCCTGATGTTCCGGCTTTAAAACCGGTGTTCCTACTCCCAGAAAATGGAGCCTTCCAGGCCATCTGGAGCCAGACGATGACGCAGGCTCAACACCTCCTGCCTTAGGTGCTATTGTGCTTTTGGCACTACCAGCAGATGCACCACCACCACCATCAGTACCAGCTGGCATCCCCCGCCCTCGTCCACGGCCTCTTCCACCATACTTCCTCATGTTTGAGAAAATGTACCAAAAATACCAGCAGATATATGGTACTGTATCAGAAGCGTACAGCTGTATACAGTGTAGGGGAAAATTTCAATCTCTGTTTATATTTCTGGAGTCACACACGGATGCTCTCTCAGTATGGATTTGACCATAATACAAAGAGAAGATATACGGTCCTGTGTCAGAAGCGTACAGCTGTATACAGTGTACGGGAAAATTTCAATCTCCGTATATATTTCCAGAGTCACACACAGACGCACTCTCAGTCTAAGTCTGGATTTGACCGTAATACAAAGATCAGATACATGGTACTGTTTCAGAAGCTTACAGCTGTATACAGTGTAGGGGAAAATTTCAATCTCCGTATATATATTTCCGGAGTCACACACAGACGCACTCTCAGTCTAAGTCTGGATTTGACCGTAATACAAAGAGCAGATATATGGTACTGTATCACAAGTGTACAGCTGCATACGGTGTAGAGGAAAATTTCAATCTCGTATATATTTCCGGAGTCACACAAAGATAGTCAGCATGTATTTGTCTGTGATACCAGCCTGTACACGGTAGTGTGTGAGGAGCGTACAGCTCTATACGGTGTGGGAAAAAATGAACGCTCGGTAACTGTGCAGAAAAAAAGAATAAAAGTATTAGTGCTGTGTAAAAAGCAGTCTGCACAGCAGTATACACACAGCAATACAGCTATCAGGCAGCCTAATAACCAACGCTGTGGCACACAAGAAAATCCTCCCGTCACTGCACACTAACTGTACAGCACAATTGCTATCAGCAAAAGCACATAAGAACTTCTCTTTCCAGCCCTAACTCTCTCCCTACAGATAAACAGCGTCAGCAACCTCTCCCTACTGTTAAGATCGGCAGAAGTAAAATTGCGGTCGGCGGTCAGAGCTTTAATAGCCACTATGACGCCCCCCAAAGCAAGCCAATCACTGCAATGCCTTTCTCTAAGATGGTGGTGACCGCTGCCCATGTCATCTCGTTGCCCACAGTGTACGTCCTTGCTCATTGGCTGAAAAAAGGCGCCTGAAAGCATTCTGGGAAATTCGACTTTGGAGCTTGTTTTGACGACCGCATGGTCGACTGCATGCTATGGTTGGGTTTCGGCCAACGAAACCCGACTTTGGTGAAAGTCGGCGACTTTTGAATCTGACCATCCTGTTTCGCTCAACTTTAGTCCTCCGCAACCTCCATATAGTATTATAGCCTTCCACAGACACTATATAGTATGATGGTCCTCCACAGACCCCCTATAGTATGATGGTCCCCCCGCACAGTATGATGGTCTACTTCAGCCTCAAAAAGTATAATAGTCCCCCACAGTCCCAATACAGTATGATAGTCAACACTGCCCCACACACAGTATGATGGTTCACCACAGCCCCAATATCGTTTGATGGTCTCACCACAGCTCTCCATATAGTTTGATGGTCCCCCACATTGACAATACAGTATGATGGTTCCATTATACCCCAATACATTAGAATGGTCTTCCACAGCCCAAAATGCAGCATGATGGACCCTTATAGCCAAAATGCAGTAGTATAATCCCCATCCCCCATACAGTATGATGGTCCCCCACAGCCCCAATACAGTATGATGGTCCCAACACAGCCCCCTATATAGTTTGATGGTCCCCCATATCCACAATATAGTATGATGGTCTCACTACACCCCAATATGTTATAATGGTCTCCCACCTCCCAAAATACAGCATAATGGTCCCCTACAGCCTTAAAATTGTATTATGGCTCCCACACAATTTAAAGGTCCCATCACAACTCTCCTTAACATGGTATGATGGTTATCCACACAGAATGTTGGTCCCCCTACAGCCCCAATGCATCATATGCATATAGTATGATGTTCTTCCACAGCACCCATATAGCATGATGGTCCTCTGTAACCCGCATATAATAGGATAGTCCCTCACAGCTCAAATAAAAAAAAAACTTATAATCATCTTATCCAGCCACAGGCTGTCTCCGATTTTATCCTGTCTTGCTTGTATTGGATACTGGCAGCCCAATATAGTGGCATTATCACTCTGGCATCCCCTACATGGCTTGCCTCAAACCAGAACTATCCTGCAGTCTGCTTGGGTAAGTGGCAGAGCAAAGAGTCGATGGCTCTGTGATCTGCCACATCATATAATATTATCAGTGTTTTGAGGACACTGATACTCTTAATAGTGTTGCAATTGAAGCAGCCCAAGGACAAATATGCCCAGCTAGAATTTGCCAGACGGCCAGTTCAGCCCTGTGTCTATTCATAGACGCCAAAACTTGCAGATTTCTCTCCCAGACTAACCCAGTCATACCTGTATTTTACATGCTACCATAAGTACACAAAAATCTGGAACATTCACCAGGCAGACCCATAGTTGCCTCTACCAACTCAATAATGTCTCCTATCTCACGGTTTCTTGAAAAGATTCTGAATCCCCTAATTCAAACAGCTATCTTCTTGACACTGGGGCCTTCTTAAGGGTGATCAGAGACCGTGGCAGTAATCCAAAGGATGCTCTATCAGTTTCCTTTGGTGTAAAAGATATATATACCTCTATTCCACATACTGAAAGGATCAGATCGGTACATTGACTACTTACATCTTCGGGCATGGACTCTGACCAAATAAATCTGTGCACTGAATTTCTTACACTCGTACTCACTACCAACTACTTTATGTTCCAGGACAGTTACTATCTACAGATATGCTGGAACGTGAAGGGCTCTAACGTGGCACACCCGTACGCTAATTGCTAAGTGGCGGATTATGACGAGAGTATTATATATACCAGTCTCTTATATCAAAGCAACATTTTCCTTTGGAAAAGATATATCGATTGCATATTTTGCATCTGGGGTGGCTCATTGGAGTCCCTTGAGGAGTTCTTCCATCTACTCAATACGTCCTGGACTGGTCTTAGTTTCACTATGTCCCATGATCCCACTAGAATTAACTTTCTAGACACCATGGTCATCAAGGACCTGGATGAGAATCTATCGAACGATTTGTATACATAAGCACAGATCGCAACAGTCTTTTACATTATAAGAGCTTTCATCCCGCTTCAATGAGAGACTCCATTCCGAAATCTCAATTTCAAAGAGTTACACGCATTCTCTAATAGTGAACTCTGTACCCAATGTTTGGATGAAATTCCAGAAAATTTTGTGAAAGGGGCTATCCCATTTCAGTTCTGGAAGAATCCTTGATATCATGTACTACTACACGTGCAAGACCTGTTATTTGCATCCCATTCGTTCATTCTTTTCAACCCTTCGCTTACATGATACAAAGAACGAGCCATAAACATTGGCACCTACTAGCCACGGCACACCTTGAGATCCTGCAATTTAACCAGCCCTTTTTACCATGCTTTAGACTGGCACCGAATCTGAGAGATTCACTGATACGGGCTGACATAGGGCATAGTAACCCAATACAACTCCAACTTTTCCTACAAAAAACAAAAACTGGCATGTTCCTGTGTCTCCATTGCACACAATGTAGCAATGTTTTGAAGGACAACAAAATCTATTATCCACAAACGGGAAAATGTTACACAATTCATGACTTCTTTACATGTGACACCTCGTTTGTGGTATATGTCATTAAGAGTCCATGCGGACTCCTTTATGTGGGAGAGACGGTCCATCCAGTGAAAGACAGAATATCTAAGCACAAATCCACAATCCGGTGTAAGAACCTTCTCTTACTTGTCCCACACCATTTCATCACACACGGAATTACACAACTTAAAGGGAATCTGTCACCCCATTTTTCGTATGTAAGCTGCGGCCACCGCCATCAGGGGCTTATCTACTGCATTCTGTAATGCTGTAGATAAGCCCCCAATGTAACCTGAAAGATAAGGAAAATGAGTTATATTATACTCACCCTGGGGGCGGTCTGATGCTGTCCGGTCCGATGTGAATCGCAGGTTTGGGGCCGGTGCCTCCCATCTTCTAGCGATGACGTCCTCCTCCATGCTTCTGTCGTGCTTCTGCGCAGCCGTACTTTATCTGCCCTGTTCAGGGCAGAGGAAAGTACTGCAGTGCGCAGGCACCGGGAAAGGTCACAGAGGTCCAGCGCCTGCGCACTGCAGTACTTTGCTCTGCCCTGAACAGGGCAGATAAAGTACGGCTGCGCAGGAGCGTGAAGAAGCAAAGAGGAGGATGTCATCGCTAGAAGATGGGAGGCGCGCCGGCCCCAGACCTGCGACACCCATTGGACCGGACCGCATCGGACCGCCCCCTCCAGGTGAGTATAGTGTAATTAGTTTTCATATCTTTCAGGTTACATCGGGGCTTATCTACAGCATTACAGAATGCTGTAGATAAGCCCTGATGGCGGTGGCTGCAGCTAATATACGAAACATGGGGTGACAGATTCCCTTTAAATTCCAAGTGATTGAACATGTTCCACCATTGAGTCGAGGGGGGGATAGAATTGGTAAGTTAAAACGACATAAAGCCTATTGGATACATACCCTTGATACCCTTGCACCTAAGGGCTTGAATAAGGAGTACGATTTTAAATTTAAATTATATTTTTAAGCATGTTGGTTTATGTGATTATCCCCTCTGTCATTTGTCCCTTCTCTATTACCATGTGACTATTTTTCACTAATATTTATCTGTACTAAAATAACTTAATTATATTAATGCTCTTTTTCTCTATTCCTTTTAGAGCCATTTATACTGAATAAACCTGACCCCGTGACCCTTTTCTCTGGATTCTCTCTGGATCTGCACATATCCATTTCACAACTTCCAGATTTATGCCTGCTATCTTCTGATACACATTATAGCGTTATTCCATTCTGCTACATTAGATTGGTGTCACTTTAGCAGCTCCATTCATTTTATTGTTCACACAATCATTTCACAATTCTCAGCTTTATACTTACTGTTTCTGCTTTATTACAATGATATTCCACTCTC
This sequence comes from Oophaga sylvatica, assembly GCA_033576555.1. Lineage (NCBI taxonomy): Eukaryota > Metazoa > Chordata > Amphibia > Anura > Dendrobatidae > Oophaga > Oophaga sylvatica. The sequence goes on from JARQOD010000001.1 coordinate 259,997,670, forward strand.
ACCATTGGAATTTGTCACACAGGGATAAGTGATACTTATCTTCCACCAGGGCCGGCGTCAGCACCTGGCGTACCCGGGCAAGTGGCGTGGCCCTGAGCAGGCGAGGGGCCACTCGCCGTTGGGCACCCTGGCGCCCATTAGTGGAGGAGAGCGGTGCCAGCGATGCCACTGGGCCCCCCCGCTTGATCAGGGCCCCGGTAGCCGGCACAATACTTACCTCTCCCCGTGCCTCTGCAGCTCCGGTGTCTTCCGCGGCTCTGCACTGTGACGTCTCAGGTGAGATGTTTTTCCACAGTGCCGTCTCCTGTGGCGTAACAGTGGGAAGTAGGAAGTGCCGAGCACAGGCTTCCTGTACATACGAGCAGCGCTCCCCGCACACAGTACGGAGGGCGGGATTACCTCGGTGCCACAGCGGCAGCGACACCGCTTGCCTGGAAGGTAGAGAGCTGACACAGCGTGGAAGGCATCTGAGCGATGAAGTGTCTGTAGATGTTGCCCGGGCTCCTGTGTCCGCCTTCTAAGCACGGAGTGGTAAAGATGCCGATTTAGTAAAATCATGGCTTCTGCCGGTAAAATCTGTCATCATGTCATGGTGAGTGGCAATTCAGCTCCTGGGGAATTGGCTCTGGAAACTCTGGTTATGTGCAAGCTGTATCTATGTGAACATCCTCTTGATTTGATGACCACCCTTCATGAATGCAGCTGTATCTTCTGCACAAAGTGCCTCAGACAATATGTGCAGTTGGCAATTTGTGAAGGATTTGGTTCTCCTATCACATGCTCAGACATGGTGTGTTCAAACCGGGGTCTCCTTCAGGAAGCAGAGATTGCTTGCTTAGTATCCAGTGAACAACTACATTTGTATCAGCGGTTATAACTTGAACGAAAAGTTCACCTTGACCCTTGACGAACATGGTGCCCTACTGCAGGCTGCCAAACAGTGTGCCAAATTGAGCTGGGTGACTCTGGCTAGCCTGTGTCGGTGGACTGCCACATTTGCCAAGTGAAATTTTGTTCTGTATGCAAAAGGACCTGGCACCCTGAACACATCTGTCAAGAAAAGGAGCCAGTATTTGAACAGCCTGAAAAAGGAGTCCTTGTTAGTACATGAGCCGTAACAGTGCAGAGTGCAGCGCAGTGCAGAGGAGAGCTCATATTTTGTATGGAGCATTATATGGGGACCAGTATCCTGTATGGAACAATTTATGTGGTCCAGCATTCTGTATGGAGCATTATATGGGGGATGGGGGGTGACATCCTGCATGGGGTATTATATGGGTGATGGGGGGTGACATCCTGCCTGGGGCATTATATTGGGGGGAGGTGACTCCTGCATGGGGCATTATATTGGGGGGAGGTGACATCCTGCATGGGGCATTATATGGGGGGACATCCTGCATTATATGGGGCACAGCCTACATGGGGCATTATGTGGGGTCCATTATTTTGTATGGAGCATTATATGGGACCAGAATTCTGTATGGAGCATTATATGGGGTCCAGTATTCTGTATGGAGCATTATATGGGGTCCAGCATTCTGTATGGAGCATTATATTGGGTCCAGTACTCTGTATGGAGCATTATATGGGGACCAATATTCTTTATGGAGCATTATATTTGGCCCATAATACTGTATGGAGGACTATATGGTGCCCATAATATTGTATGGAGGACTGTACTGTCCAGTCTGTACTGTGCGTTGTGAGGATTCAGCGGTTTCTGAGCTATTGTAGAATTTACAATAGATATCACTCATGTAATGTAAGAAGTGAAATCATTGGCATTGTACTATACCTATATTTCTCGCAGTATCTGTGCATCATGAATCGTGGTCTGTGTTAAAGGGGCCCACTGAGACTCTTACGCCCGGGGCCCATAAAAACCTGGAGCCGGCCCTGTCTTCCACGTTTCAGTTTTCCCATACACACACTGACACTTATATTACATAAATGGAATGCATGGACCGGCTGACAGGGGAGCACACGGCCATGTTGTTTTTACGCCACCTCCGTCTTTCACATTCATATTACATGCACACATCAAACAGAGGTGAAGCGCAAGCCACTTCACTTCCGGAACGCACAGCCATATTGTTCCGGTCACGTGACATCCGGTTTGCAGCCGCGCTATTCATTGGACCCAACCCTTGACTAAATCCCAACCTCTCCCTTTATCAACTCCTATTTAGCACATTACACTTAGATGAGCGGTGGATGCCTCGTCCATATGTGAAATACATCGGTGCTTATCCAGGTAATTTATATACATGCCACTTCTTTTTTCAACGGCAGATATAGACATAAGAAATACTCACCTTTTTCTATTTACTCTAGATTTACCATATGCCCCATTTTGGGAAAAACACATCCTCACAAATTCAGTAGTATATGGGTATGTTCTATGCAGTATTATATGTCTTTGCTACCATTCAGTTAGCGGTGGATATCCATTCGAGACAGTCTCATTTCTCTTTAGATTTATCATATACGTCCCAAGTTGTGGAGACATATCTACCCACATACTTTTAAATATTGGTAGGTTTTATTATCCTACCCTGCTATACAGTATATACAGTAATTAAATATTCCATTTTCTTCTAAACCATAATATTACATACATATGTTATTCATAAAAATGCACCGTCTACCTGACTATACTTTCCACAAGCCACTTGCTCCACAAGCAGTTTGGTATGCTATTTATTTTATTTCTTGCATACTGCTCCTTGACCATCCTCCCGGAAGTAATGGAATTCTTAACCCTTTGGTCTTCTCTCTATAACTTTTTCTTTTCTTTTTCTTTATCCCTGTGCTAAGGATGCACTATGATTGTACAATTTTGCCCTGAGGTTTTCTATACGTATGTTTGACACTGTATATAGAATGTGACTGATCCTGTTATGTGTATATACTTTATTTTGTTTTGTTTTATTATTTTCTGATACTTTATTTTCCATATTTTATTTCATTTTTTTGTAGTAACTGATTAAGGTCTGAGCGACTGAAACGTTTTGTATGTACTACAACCTTGCATTGCATTAAAGTTCATTACTTGCATCTATAAGTTGAATGCCGGGTTTGTTATATACATAGAAGAGCACAAACTTCGTCCAACCCGAAAGAAGAATGGAAAACTTGGTGCACAACTCTTTAGTTTTAAAAACTGATGCTTCAAACATTCCCAGTTATTATTCTTAATGAATTCGAACTGCTAACTCTAGTGTTATTTTTAACTGTTAAGAAAATTTTATATATTATAGAAATACATGCAGCCACACATTCAGCTCCCGAGTACAGGCGGCAGTGCCAGGAATTAACATGCGAGACTCGTCCGTGTTTCTCGCTTGTGTGATCCCAGCTTTATAAGAAAAATATATACCGTATATACTCGTGTATAAGCCGAGATTTTCAGCCCATTTTTTAGGGCTGAAAGTCCCCCTCTCGGTTTATACGCGGGTCATATATGGGGGTCGGCGGGGAGGGGGAGCGGGGGTGTCGGATTATACTCACCTCTCCACCACCGCGGTCTCTGCAGCCCCCCTGCTTCTCCCACGATCTCCGGCTCCTTCCTGCAGCGGTCACATGGCACCGCTCATTAAAGTCTAATATATGCACATATTCATGACTTTAATGAGCGGTACCATGTGACTGCTGTAGGAAGGAAGCGCTGCGGAGAGCGCCGGGAGAAGAGGAGAGGCTGCAGGGACGCGCGGTGGAGGGGTGAGTATAGCGATACTTACCTGTCCCGTTCAACGCTGCAGGCTGCGTCCTCGTCTGACTCCTCTGGCTGTGAATGATCAGGCAGAGGGCGCGATGACGTCATTAGTGAGCGCCACGCCCCCTGCCAGATCATTCACTGCCGAGGACCAGGAAGAGGACGCAGCGCTGCGGTGCAGAGAGGACGGGTAAATATCTCAGGTGCCGGGGTCCTGAGCGAGCGGTGACTCCGGCACCTGTCCCCCATAGCGCACCGGTGTCCACGCCTGCTCAGGACCCCGGCACCTGGCCCCCAGCGACGAGAGGTGAGTATGTCATTTTTTTTTTTTTTTGCAGCAGCAGCATATGGGCATAATCTGGAACATATGGGGGCATAATATGGAGCATATGGGGGCATAATATGGAGCATATTGGGGCATAATATGGAGCATATGGGGGCATAATATGGAGCATATGGGGGCATAATATGGAGCATATGGAGGCATAATCTGGAGCATATGGGGACATAATATGGGGGCATAAGCTTTGGAACATATGGGGCATAATATGGAGCATATGGGGGCATAATATGGAGCATATGGGGGCATAATCTGGAGCATATGGGGCATAATCTGGAGCATATGGGGCATAATCTGGAGCATATGGGGCATAATCTGTGGAATATATGGGGGCATAATCTGGAGCATATGGGGGCATAATCTGGAGCATATGGGGCATAATCTCTGAAGCATATTGGGCATAATCTGGAGCATATGGGGGCATAATCTGGAGCATATAGGGGCATAATCTGTGGAGCATATTGGGAATAATCTGGAGCATATGGGGGCATAATCTGGAGCATATAGAGGCATAATCTGTGGAGCATATTGGGCATAATCTGTGCAGCATATGGGGGCATAATCTGTGGAGCATCATATGGGGCATAATCATTTTTCACCCTAGGCTTATACGCGAGTCAATAAGTTTTCCCAGTTTTTTGTGGCAAAATTAGGGGGGTCGGCTTATACACGGGTTGGCTTATACATGAGTATATACGGTATATAGAAAAAAAATGACAAAAGAATAAAGACACCGTCCAGACGAAATTTACAAAAACTTATACGGGTAGAAGATTCTAAAATTAAAGCCTTTTGATTACACTGAATAACATTTTTGGGGTGTCGAACATATGAACAACTGCTGGCAGTTTGTTTGCTATAATCTGTTTAGCATTTAGGTACTTTGGTACAGGTTAAAACTGAAATTTGTACAGAACAAAGGAAAAATCACAAATGTGTTTTTCTAATTTAAAAAATAATGTTGCACACACAGTCAGAAATACAGCATACATTACTAAATGATATAGGATACTCACAATTGTTTCTGTGCCAGTAATAATCTCTCAAACTTGTACTTACTATACTGTATTGCCTTCATATGATATTGTCACATTTCAAACTTTTATATCATATTGAAACTCACATTAATCTTAATGCTATGAATCTAAAATTAGAGTCAGTCGAGTTCTTTTCCCTTTATATCAGTTGAACATTTGACAGTTCCTAGTGAGAGGTCGTTACATTATTTCTTGTTTATTTAAATTAAAAGCTTTGATGAGTTGCTTTTCTAATATTTCAAAGTGCATGCAATATAATATGCTTTTCTATTTAGCAGCAGAGGAATAGAGAGTTCTAGGGTTCATGCTTTCAGTAGATTCCCTATGGTATCTTGGTAAACAAAAGCAGAAGGGTTATTCTTAGTAATCATCTAAATCTTATTTACTTGCAGGAAATTATAATAAGTCTTCTGATACAAAGAACTTAAGCTTACCAGTGTGCTTTGTTTGAAAAAGAGAAGGTACTGACATACACTGATTAGCCATAACATTAAAACTACATACCTAATAATCTGTAGGTACCATTTCAAATTACCGTATATACCCATGTATAAGCCGAGATTTTCAGCCCATTTTTTAGGGCTGAAAGTCCCCCTCTCGGCTTATACGCGGGTCATATACGGGGGTTGGCGGGGGAGGGGGAGCGGGGTGTCGGATCATACTCACTCCGCCGGCGCGGTCTCTGCAGCCCCCCTGCTTCTCCCACGATCTCCAGCTCCTTCCTGCAGCAGTCACATGGCACCGCTCATTAAAGTCATGAATATGCACATATTCATGACTTTAATGAGCGGTACCACGTGACCGCTGCAGGACTGAAGAGCTGTGGAGACCGCCAGGAGAAGAGGAGAGACTGCAGGGACGCGCGGCGGAGGGGTGAGTATAGCTATATTTACCTGTTCCCGTGCCACCGCTGTGCTGCTCCATCGTCCGACTCCTCTGGCTGTGAATGTTCAGGCAGAGGGCGCGATGACGTCGTTAGTGTGCGCCCCGCCCCCTGCCAGATCATTCACAGCCAGAGGAGTCAGACCGAGGGAGCAGCGCAGCGGTGCAGAGAGGACAGGTAAATATCTCAGGTGCCGGGGTCCTGAGCGAGCGGTGACACCGGCACCTGTCCCCCATAGCGCGCCGGTGTCACCACCTGCTCAGGACCCCGGCACCTGGCCCCCAGCGACGAGAGGTGAGTATGTCATTTTTTTTTTTTTTTTTTTGCAGCAGCAGCATATGAGGACTATACTATGGGGCATGATTGTGCAACATATGGGGGCATAAGCTGTGGAACATATGGGGGCATAATCTGGAGCATATGGGGGCATAACTGTGGAACATATGGGGGCCTAATCTGGAGCATATGGGGGCATAAGCTGTGGAACATATGGGGCATAATCTGGAGCATATGGGGGCATAAGCTGTGGAACAAATGGGGCATAATCTGGAGAATATGGGGCATAAGCTGTGGAACATATGGGGCCTAATCTGGAGCATATGGGGCATAAGCTGTGGAACATATGGGGCATAATCTGGAGCATATATGGGCATAAGCTGTGGAACATATGGGGGCCTAATCTGGAGCATATGGGGGCATAAACTGTGGAATATATGGGCATAATCTGGAGCATATGGCGGCATAAGCTGTGGAACATATGGGGGGCATAATCTGGAGCATATGGGGGCATAAGCTGTGGAACATATGGAGGCATAATATGGAGTATATGGGGGCATAATCTGTGGAACATATGGGGCATAATCTGGAGCATATGGGGGCATAATCTGGAACATATGGGGCATAATCTGGAGCATATGGGAGCATATGGGGGCATAATCTGTGGAACATATGGGGGAATAATCTGGAGCATATGGGGGCATAATCTGTGGATCATACGGGGGCATAATCTGTGGAATATATGGGGGCATAATCAGGAGCATATGGGGGCATAATCTCTGAAGCATATTGGGCATAATCTGGAGCATATGGAGGCATAATCTGTGGAGCATATTGGGCATAATCTGTGCAGCATAAGGGGCATAATCTGTGGATCATACGGGGGCATAATCTGTGGAATATATGGGGGCATAATCTGGAGCATATTGGGCATAATCTCTGAAGCATATGGAGGCATAATCTGTGGAGCATATTGGGCATAATCTGTGCAGCATATGGGGGCATAATCATTTTTCACCCTAGGCTTATACACGAGTCAATAAGTATTCCCAGTTTTTTGTGGCAAAATTAGGGGGTCGGCTTATACACGGGTCGGCTTATACATGAGTATATACGGTACCTCTGAGCCATTCAGATATAAACTTCAAAAGACCTATTACAAGTTTTTGCAGTTTGTGGCACTAAGACAGGCAAAAGTACCTGATACTACAGAATGTAAATAATTTTCTAGGTGGCGAACATCGATGAATTTTTATGACCCATAACCCTGTTACCAGTTCATCACTTGTACTTCCTTAGACCACTTTTGTTAGGTACTAGCCACTGCATACCTAAAACAACTTCAAAGCCCGCTATTTTGTAGATGCACTATGCACCATCTAGTCTTCTTGCCATCCCAGTTTGGCCCTTATCAAACTTGCTGAAATTCTGACACTTGCCCATTTTTTCTTATTTCTTTTCTTATTAAAGTAGAAGATCCAAGCTCAAGCTAATATTTTGTTAATGAAGGACGTATGTTTGTCTAATTCAACCTATTATCCAACTGTGTTGTCCTAGAAGCAGGTTAAACAATCCCTATGAAGCACATGCTAATTTTTCATACTTCTGAGGAAAAAATATCTTCTTAACTCCAAACATGGGGCTCAGAGTATATCCCTAGATCAATGATCATCTCTAGTAATTTATTACACATAACTTAATACACTTTTACTTACAATGAATATATCTTAGCATCTTTTAAACTCTAAATTTACTATCACAGTGTACTGTACCCAATATAGCTTTGTTATTATACTTCCTATCACAGTGAAGAAACTTATCTGCTAATTGTGAAACATTTTGACCTAAAGATATTGTTATAGCCATAATACTTAGCCTCTCCAAATCTCTGAACTGACCTTTGATATAGTATACATAGGGACATGTCCTATCTAAGCTATCTTTTCCTAAACAAACAATTTTAATTTCAAGCATTAATTGGTCAATTATTTAAAAAACTGAAATTACATTATAGAAAAATATTTAGAATTGAGAGTCCTCAATGGTTGAAACCTTTTAATGGCTAGAGACTACGCGAAAGCTTGCAATTTGTTACCATCTTTTCAGTTAGCCATTAAAAGGTATCAACCACTGACTAGAGTTGAGCGAAACAGGTAGGTCAATTTAAAAAAAGCACGACTTTCGCCAAAGTCGGGTTTCGCTGAGCGAAACCCGACAATAGTGTTAGATCGGTCACGTGTTCGGCGACCATAGATCCAAAGTCGGTTTTCCCATAATGCTTTCAGGGCATTTTCTCAGCCAATAAGCAAGGATGCAGACTGTGGGCAACGCGATGACATGGGCAGTGGCCAGCACCATCTTAGAGAAGGGCTTTGCAGTGATTGGCTTGCTTTGTGTGTCGTCACAGTGCCTATAAAAGCCCTCAACACCGACCACCATTTTACTTCTGCCGATCTTAGTGTAGGGAGAGGTTGCTGACGCTGGTTCTCAGCAGTGAGAGCGTTAGGCAGGCAAACAACTCTAATTCTGTGCTTGTGCTCATAGCGATTAGTTGTACACTTAGTGTGCAGTGAAAGTGGAAGAATTTCTTGTGTGCAGCAGCGCTGGTTCTTAGGCTGCCTGCCAGTGACGGGGAGGAATTGCTTGTGTGGAGCAGCAGAGCTGATTATTAGGCTGCCTGCCAGTGAGAGGGGAGGAATTTTTTGTGTGGAGCAGCAGAGCTGATTATGAGGCTGCCTGCCAGTGGCTGGGGAGGAATTTCTTGTGTGCGGCAGCAGAGCTGATTATTAGTCTGCCTGCTATCTATTGCTGTGTGTACCCTGATGTGCAGACTGCTTTTTAACACAGCACCTACACAGCACTAATACTTGAATTTTTTTCTGCACAGTTACAGAGCGTTAATTTTTTCCCACACCGTATAGAGCTGTACGCTCCTCACACTACCGTGGACTGGCTGGTATCACGGACAAATACATGCTGACTATCTGTGTGTGAGTCCGGAAATATATACACAGATTTCAATTTTCCCCAACACTGTATACAGCTCTACGCTACTGATAGAGTACACTTTTTCTGATTTTCATATTCTGGTGTTATCCAGACTGGGCCTCTGACCGTGTGTCTTACTCCTGAAATATATACGGAGATTTACAATTTCCCCAACACTGTATACAGCTGTACGCTACTGATACAGTACACTTTTTCTGATTTTCATATTCTGGTGTTATCCAGTCTGGGCCTCTGACCGTGTGTGTTACTCCTGAAATATATACTGAGAATTACAATTCCCACAACACTGTATACAGCTGTATCCTACAGATAGAGTACACTTTTTCTCATTTTCATATTGTGGTGTTATCCAGACTGGGCCTGTGACCGTGTGTCTTACTCCTAAAATATATACTGAGATTTAGAATATTTTCACTATACTATATATACCTGGTATCTGCTGATACAGTACCCCTTTTTCTTCTTATTATATTCTTGTGTAATCCAGACTGAGCCTGAGAGCATCATTGGCTGCCTCCTGAAATATATACAGAGATTTAGAATATTTTCACTATACTACCTTGTATCTGGTGATACAGTACCCCTTTTCCATCCTTTTATATTCTTGAGCGTCACTGTCTGCCTCCTGAATTATATACGGAGATTTATAATATTTTCACTATACTATATATACCTTGTATCTGGTGAAACAGTACCCTTTATATATCATTGTGTAATCCATACTGAGCCAGTGAGCGTCATTGTCTGCCTCATGAAATATATACTGAGATCTAGAATATTTTCACTATACTACCTTGTATCTGGTGATACAGTACCTCTTTGTTTGGTCTCCACTTCCTCGAACTTCTCCAATTAATCCATTTGTAGCTGCTTTACGTCCATTATACACCTCAACATATGCCATTTTTGCCACCACCCTATCTGGGCTGTCCACCCCCTCCAACACTCCCAACTTTTCATATTCTTGTGTAATCCATACTGAGCCTTTGAGCTTCATTGTCTGCCTCCTGAATTATATACCGAGATTTATCAGATTTTCACTATACTATATATACCTTGTATCTGGTGAAACAGTACCCTTTTTATATTATTGTGTAATACATAATGAGCCTGAGAGCGTCAGTGTCTGCCTCCTGAAATATATACAGATATTTAGAATATTTTCCCCATACTATATATACATGGTATCTGCTGAAACAGTACCCCTGTTCTTATTATATTCTTGTGTAATCCATACTGAGCCTGAGAGCGTCAGTGTCTGCCTCCTGAAATATATACGGAGATTTAGAATATTTTCACTATACTATATATCACTGGTATCTGATGATACAGTACCCCTTTTTCTTCTTATTATATTCTGTGTAATCCAGACTGAGCCTGTGAGCCTCAGAGTCTGCCTTCTGAAATATATACGGAGATTTAGAATATTTTGACTATACTATGTATACTTGGCATCTGCTGATACAGTTCCCCTTTTTCATCTTTTTATATTATTGTGTAATCCATACTGAGCCTGTGAGCGTCTTTGTCTGCCTCCTGAAATATATACAGAGATTTAGATTATTTTTACTATACTATATATACCTCGTATCTGGTGATACAGTACCCCTTTTTCATCTTTTGATATTATAGTGTAATAGATACTGAGCCTGAGAGCGTCAGTGGCTGCCTCCTGATATATATACTGAGATTTAGAATATTTTCATTATACTATATATACCTGGTATCTGCTGATACAGTACCCCTTTTTCTTCTTATTATATTCTTGTCTAATCCTGACTGAGCCTGAGAGCTTCAGTGCCAGACTCCTGAAATATATACGGAGATTTTGAATATTTTCTCTATGTAGCGTCGGCGTCCCTGCCCTCTGCTAGGCAGGGACGCTGTTCCCCTCACCCCTCTGCTCCGAGGTCGGCGTCCTCCTCCCGCTCTGCTGGCAGCGCGCGCTCCTTTCCGGCCACTGTGCTTAGGGGGCGCGCGTGCTACCCTCCCTCTTAAAGGGGCTGCGCGTGCCATACTAAGGAGTCCCCGGCCAATGGCCGGAGGGCTTCACCTTATATAAGGCACCTCCCCCAAAATGGAGGTGCCCGAGCAATGTTGTTGCACTGTTCACTACTCTGCTTCAGCCCTCAGGTCCCGTTGCCAGTTACCTGCCAGATTCCTGCCAGTTTGCTGTCTGTACCTGTCTGATATTCCCCTCACCTGTTACCAGCCTGCTAGCCTACCTGGAGGCTCCGCCGTCTGACAGTCTGCCCACCATCACCTGCCAGTCTGTCTATGGACCAGCCTGCCCGCTCACCTGGGAGCGCTCATCTGTTGCCTGCCTGCTAGCCTACCTGGAGGCTCTGCCATCACGTTCAGTGACCACCGGCTATTCCAGAGACTCTCGCCCGCTCACCTGGGAGCGCTCATCTGTTGTCTGCCTGCTAGCCTACCTGGAGGCTCTGCCGTCACGTTCAGTGACCACCGGCTATTCCAGAGACTCTCGCCCGCTCACCTGGGAGCGCTCATCTGTTGCCTGCCTGCTAGCCTACCTGGAGGCTCTGCCGTCACATTCAGTGACCACCGGCTATTCCAGAGACTCTCGCCCGCTCACCTGGGAGCGCTCATCTGCTATCTGCCTGCTAGTCTACCGGGAGGCTCAGCCATCACAGGTCGTATCTGCCCGTTCATCCAGAGACTGCCCCGGTCACTTGCCGTGACCTCCTGCCCGTTCATACAGAGACTGCCCCGGTCACTTGCCGTGACCTCCTGCCCGTTCATCCAGAGACTGCCCCGGTCACTTGCCGTGACTTCCTGCCCGTTCACCCAGAGACTGCCCCGGTTACCTGCTGTGACTGCCTGCCCGTCCACCCTGGTCGCCACCCGCTCCCTTACAAGGACCGCCCCCTTGTATAGTAGCTCAGAGGTCCCGCCCCCCGGACCCGTTACAGTTTGCTCGGGCCATGGAACCCGGTGGCACCCAAGCTCCCTCGCTCTCGGACCTGTGTCATGAACTGTCCCGCCAGAGGTCCCAACAGGAGTCCATCCTAGGTCACCTGCGGAATGTCAATTCGCGTCTGAACACTCTGGCTGCTCCACCAGCAACTACCGCTGGTGCCATGACCCGCAATCCGGCAGCTCCGCTCTCCACCCATTCCGTGGTTTCCTGTCTCGGACCCCGGCTCTCTGCACCTCCTCGCTTTGGAGGCGACCCCGTTCAGGCTCGGGCTTCATTAATCAGTGCACCCTGCACTTTGAACTCCTGTCCCACCAGTTTAACTCCGACCGGGCCAAAATTGCCTTCATCATGTCCCATCTCACCGGGGAGGCCTGGCCTGGCTAAATCCTCTTTGGGAGAGAGGAGACCCCCTGGTGTCCGACCTGTCTGCCTTTCTCGCGGCTTTCCGGAAGGTCTTCGACGAACCCGGACGGAAGACCTCATCCGCATCATCTCTGCTACGCCTCCGTCAGGGAAGTCTCACCGTGGGCCAATATGCCATACGGTTCCGTACCCTTGCCTCAGAGCTGGCCTGGGATAACAACGCTCTGATATCTGTTTTCTGGGAAGGTCTGTCCGGTCGTATTAAAGATGAACTCGCTGGTCGGGACATTCCTACCACTCTCGATGACCTAATAACTCTTGCCACCCGGATTGACCTACGGTTCCAGGAGCGGGCCAAAGAGGTCACTCGCGAGAGGAGATTTCCACGTCTAGCTCCTACGTTTCAGAAACCCGTCACTCCCTCCGTTTCTCCCCAATTACACTCTCCTGAGCCTATGCAGGTCGACCAGACCAAGATGGTCAAAACCCGTCAGGACTTACGCCGTGCCGAGGGGAGTTGCTTCTACTGTGGCAATAAGGAGCACCGGATCCGTACCTGCCCGGAGAGGTCGGGAAACGCCTGTGTCTAGGTTCGCTCAGAGAGGTCGACCTAGACAAGGATAAATCCTCTCCATCTCTGCTATTGTCAGTCTCAATTCTCTGCGGGGAGAACCGTTATTTCGAACTAGCCCAACTTGACTCTGGAGCAGCCGGGAATCTTATTTCCCAGTCCCTGGTAGAAAAATACCACATTCCCACCAAATCTCTGGCTGTACCATTATCTGTCGCGGCTGTGGATGGGGGTCTCTTACCACGTCCCATCCAACTCATCACCGAATCCATAACTATGCAGGTGGGAATGCTGCATTCTGAGAGCATCTCGTTTCATGTGCTGCCTGGACTCTCTCACGCCCTCTTACTAGGTTTACCTTGGCTCCAGAGACATGCACCCGTGCTCGACTGGCAGACCGGAGAGGTTCTTCGCTGGGGACAGGATTGTCATAAGACGTGTTTGGTTCCTGTTCATCCCGTCCGTCTATCTCCTACCCCAACTAATCTACCTGGACTTCCGATTCCCTATTGGTCATTTGCTTATGTCTTTAATAAAAAGGAGGCAGAGACATTACCTCCTCACAGACCATACGACTGTCCTATCGACCTGTTACCCAGTACTACGCCTCCCCGGGGCGTATTTACCCGTTGTCCGCGGCTGAGACCCGGTCGATGTCTGAATATATCGAGGAGAATTTGGCCAGGGGATTCATCCGGAAATCTACCTCCCCGCGGGAGCAGGCTTCTTTTTCGTAAAGAAGAAGGACGGCTCTCTTCGTCCCTGTGTAGATTATAGAGGCCTTAACCAGATTACGGTGAAGAATAAGTACCCCCTTCCGCTCATTCCAGAATTGTTTGATCGTCTGCGGGGGCTAGAATCTTCAACAAATTGGACCTCCGAGGGGCGTACAACCTAGTCCGTATCCGTCAAGGTGATGAATGGAAGACTGCCTTCAACACCCGGGACGGCCACTATGAGTATCTAGTAATGCCCTTTGGTCTCTGCAATGCTCCTGCCGTCTTTCAAGAGTTGGTCAATGACGTCTTCCGGGACCTTCTCTACTCCTGCGTGGTGGTGTACCTGGACGACATCTTGGTCTTCTCTCCGGATCTCCAGATTCACCAGAGGGACGTTCGTCAGGTTCTGCTCAGGCTCAGGCAGAATCACCTCTTCGCTAAATATGAGAAGTGCCTCTTTGAGCAGACCTCGCTTCCGTTTTTGGGCTACATTATTTCTCAGACCGGTCTACGAATGGATCCAGAGAAACTGTCTGCCATCGAGAAATGGCCCAGACCGGAGGGATTGAAGGCCATCCAGCGGTTCCTGGGCTTCGCTAACTACTACCGCCTCTTCATACCGCACTTCTCTTCCCGGACTGCCCCAATTTCCTCGCTCACCCGTAAGGGCACTAACCCCAAAGAGTGGACGCCCGAAGCAGAGGAGGCCTTCCTTTCCTTAAAACAAGCCTTCTCTTCCGCCTCGGTGCTGCATCGCCCGGACGGCAACAAGCAGTTCTTCCTGGAGGTTGACGCTTCCTCCTCTGGAGCCGGAGCGGTACTTACTTAAAAATCATCTTCCGGGAGAATGGTAACTTGTGGCTTCTTTTCCAAACTCTTCTCCTCTTCTGAGCGCAATTACTCCATAGGAGACCGAGAGTTATTGGCCATCAAACTGGCATTGGAAGAGTGGCGTTACCTACTCGAGGGGGCTCTTCATCCGGTAATTATTTACACTGACCACAAAAACTTGGCTTACCTCCAGCATGCCCAGAGACTTAACCCGTGCCAAGCCCGGTGGTCCTTGTTTTTTGCTCGCTTTGATTTTGTTCTACATTTTCGCCCGGCTGACAAGAACATCAAGGCGGACGCCTTGTCTCGATCCTTCCTGGTGTCGGATCTCGAGGAGGAACCTAAACATATCATCGATCCCGCCAGAGTCATGCAGGTGGCTCCCGTGAGTCTAAACCGTCTCCCTCCCGGTAAGACGTTCGTAGCGGTACCCGATCGGGAGAGGATCCTACACTGGGGTCATTCGTCTAAACTAGCTGGCCACGCCGGTCAGAGAAAGACCCTCCAGCTTATTTCCCGGCATTACTGGTGGCCTACCCTGCACAAGGACGTAATAGACTTTGTTTCTGCCTGTGCCTCCTGTGGCCGCAACAAAGTGCCGAGACACCTGCCTGCCGGTCGCCTCCTTCCGCTTCCTGTACCCGCTGCCCCCTGGCAGCATATAGCCATGGACTTCATAACTGACCTCCCCGTCTCTGATGGTTGTACGGTCATTTGGGTGGTCGCGGATCGCTTTTCCAAGATGGCTCACTTTGTTCCCCTGCCAGGCCTCCCGTCTGCACCCGAGCTGGCTAAAGACTTTATTCGCCACATCTTCCGTCTTCATGGCCTGCCCCGCCACATCGTGTCGGATCGTGGGGTACAGTTCACCTCACGTTTCTGGAGAGCCACTTGTAAATTGCTAGACGTCACCCTGGACTTCTCCTCCGCTTACCACCCACAGTCCAATGGTCAAGTGGAGCGGATCAATCAGAGCCTGACCAGTTACCTCCGGCACTTCGTTAACGTCCACCATTCTGACTGGGTGGATCTCCTGCCATGGGCCGAATTTTCTTACAACAATCACGAGAGCGAATCTTCCTCCAAATCCCCGTTTTTTGTAGTCTTCGGTCAGCATCCTCGGATCCCATTTCCCGTCTCCACCTCAGTGGACAATCCGGCTGCGGAATCTCTTGTTAACGAATTTTCCTCCATATGGGAGAGTACCCGGTCCGCACTTCTTCTGTCATCCGAGCGTATGAAAAAACATGCTGACAAAAAACGTCTGGATCCTCCTCAATTCCGCCCTGGGATAAGGTCTGGCTCTCGTCCAAGTATGTCCTGCTCAAGATTCCTTCCTATAAGTTAGGGCCTCGGTTCATCGGTCCTCTGGAGGTCATCAGTCAGATCAACCCGGTGGCCTATAAATTGAAACTCCCGGCCAACTTGCGGATCCCTAACTCCTTCCATGTATCTCTCCTCAAACCGGTGGTACTTAACTCTTTTTCCAAGCCTACAGGTACACCTCCTGCTCCGGTTTCTGCTGAAAACGAATTTGAGGTAGAGAACATTCTGGCCACCAAAAGGGTAAGAGGGAAGACCTATTTTCTGGTGGATTAGAAGGGGGTGGTCCCGAAGAGAGAACGTGGGAGCCTCGGGAGAACATCCATGCCCCTCTCATCCTAGCTAAATTTCTTTCTGGCCTAAAAAAGGTGGGGCCTAAAGGGGGGGTACTGTAGCGTCGGCGTCCCTGCCCTCTGCTAGGCAGGGACGCTGTTCCCCTCACCCCTCTGCTCCGAGGTCGGCGTCCTCCTCCCGCTCTGCTGGCAGCGCACGCTCCTTTCCAGCCACTGTGCTTAGGGGGCGCGCGCGCGTGCTACCCTCCCTCTTAAAGTGGCCGCGCGCGCCGTACTAAGGAGTCCCCGGCCAATGGCCGGAGGGCTTCACCTTATATAAGGCACCTCCCCCAAAATGGAGGTGCCCGAGCAATGTTGTTGCACTGTTCACTACTCTGCTTCAGCCCTCAGGTCCCGTTGCCAGTTACCTGCCAGATTCCTGCCAGTTTGCTGTCTGTACCTGTCTGATATTCCCCTCACCTGTTACCAGCCTGCTAGCCTACCTGGAGGCTCCGCCGTCCGACAGTCTGCCCACCATCACCTGCCAGTCTGTCTATGGACCAGCCTGCCCGCTCACCTGGGAACGTTCATCTGTTGCCTGCCTGCTAGCCTACCTGGAGGCTCTGCCGTCACGTTCAGTGACCACTGGCTATTCCAGAGACTCTCGCCCGCTCACCTGGGAGCGCTCATCTGTTGCCTGCCTGCTAGCCTACCTGGAGGCTCTGCCGTCACGTTCAGTGACCACCGGCTATTCCAGAGACTCTCGCCCGCTCACCTGGGAGCGCTCATCTGTTGCCTGCCTGCTAGCCTACCTGGAGGCTCTGCCGTCACGTTCAGTGACCACCGGCTATTCCAGAGACTCTCGCCCGCTCACCTGGGAGCGCTCATCTGCTATCTGCCTGCTAGCCTACCGGGAGGCTCAGCCATCACAGGTCGTATCTGCCCGTTCATCCAGAGACTGCCCCGGTCACTTGCCGTGACCTCCTGCCCGTTCATCCAGAGACTGCCCCGGTTACCTGCTGTGACTGCCTGCCCGTCCACCCTGGTCGCCACCCGCTCCCTTACAAGGACCGCCCCCTTGTATAGTAGCTCAGAGGTTCCGCCCCCGGACCCGTTACACTCTATACTATATATACCTGCTATCTGGTGATACAGTAGCCTTTTTCAGCTTTTATATTGGGGTCTAATCCATACTGAGCCTGTCAACGTCTGCCTGTTACTCCGGAAATATATACGGAGATTGAAAAATTACCCCAACACTGTATACAGCTGTACGCTTGTAATATATTACCCTTTTTCTACTTTTTATATTCTGGTGTAATCCATACTGAGCCTGTGAGCGTCTGTGTGTTACTCCGGAAATCTATACGGAGATTTAAAATTACCCCATTGCTGTTTACAGCTGCATGCTTCTGATACAGTACCATTTATCTGCTGGTATTTTTGGTACATTTCAAAAACATTAGGAAGTATGGGGAAGAGGCCGCAGGCTCCTGGTCAGAAATAACACCTTTCCTTGTGTCCTTCAACCCACTAAAAGTGAAGGATGCGGCAGCCCACACTTCAGATTACTCCATGGAGCTCTTTTCACATACCATGCCTGGGTTATCAAGTCAAATCCTGAATTCCACAGTCCAACATTAGTCAGAGATGGAGTGCACTGATACACAGCCACTGCTAGATGATTTTGCTGGTACATTCACCCAGAGCACTACATTTCCCTCTTAGTCTACTGAGGCAGAATGTGACCCTGATGAAACTCAGGTGCCTCTTCCTGCATACTATATCACCTTACATGGTGACACAGAGGAAGGTGCAGATGAAATTGAAGAGGAGGTGATGGATGACCCAGTTGTTTACCCGGATTGGCATCCATGGGGGAAGAGGGCGCCACTGGCAATAGCTCAAAAGAGGAGAAGGATCCGCAGCACACATCGACATCGCAGCAGCGGTTATCAGGCAGGCCCGTAGCAGTCCAGAAAGGTGTAAAAAAAAAAAGAGTTGCAGGACAGCTTGTTCAGACGGTCAAATTAGCACAGCGTGCAAGCCTGAAAATTTATACCATAGTAGGAACAGGCACTTTTTTTACCTAAATCCTATTGATGAGACAAAGGTTATCTGTAAGCAGTGCGGAAGGACCTTCAGCTGAGGGAAAAATCTCAGAAATTTGAATACCACTTGCATGCTTAGACATTTAATGAACATGCACTTGTAAGCGTGGACAGACTACAAAGCCTACAAATCCCCCCCATGGCCGACTTCACACCCAGGCAAGTGCCGGTTCCCTGAGCATGCATGGGGGGCTGACCTGTGGGCGACGGAACTGGCACAGGGCCCCTCATAGTACAAAAAATTGTCTCTGACGATGGGAGGGCCCACTCGCCGTCAGACACACCGGGGTACTATGAGGGGCCCTTTGCCAGTGCTGTCACCAAGAAGTCGGCCCCACCTGCTTGCTCAGGGCACCAGCACTTGCAATACTTACTTCACCCTGCTCCACAGCTGTGACATCTTCCGCATTTCCTGACAGTGACATTCAGCTAAGAGAGCGTGATGACGTCACGTCTGTCCGCCCTCTGCCTAAACAGTCCAAGTACAGAGAGCTGTAACATGACAACGCTGAGGAGTCCAGAGTAGAGCAGTGCACAGCAAGGAGAGGTATTACATTTTTTTTAATGTTTGGAGCAGTATATGGGGAGCATTATACACTGAAGAATTATATATGGGCTCAGCATACACTTGAGCATTAAAAATGTGGCAGATCAGACACTGGAGCAGCATGCATGGGGCCCATCATACACTGAAGCATTGTAAATGGGCAAGTCAGACACTGGAGCAGCATCCATGGGGGCCCATCAGGGCGGACATATCATTGGTGCAACCTGTGCAGCTGCACAGGGCCCAAGAGGTGAGGGGGCCCATTTATACCTTCAAAGCAGTGCAATTTTGCATTTTAGAGATCTTTGGCTGCAAAGGGCCATGTATTGTACTTGCACAGGACCCTTTTCTGACTTTTTCCACCAATGGGGCCCATCATATACTGGAGCATTCTGAAAGGGGGAAAACATACCTTGGAGCAGCATTTACGGGGAACATTATACACTGGATAATTATAAATGGGGCCCATTATATATGGAGCATTATTTGGGCCCAAAAGACACTGGAGCATAATCCATGGGCCCATCATATACTGGAGCATTGTAAATGGGGCAGATCAGACACTGGAGCAGCATTACGGGGCCCATTATACACTGTATCATTAATATGGGGCCCATTATATACGGACCATGATTTTGACCCATAACACACTGGAGCATCATCCATGGGGCCCAAATAATACAGAAGCATTCTAAAAGGGTCAAAACAGACACTGGAGCAGCATTTACGGGGACCATTATACACTGGATCTTTATAAATGGGGCCCATTATATATGGAGCATTATTTTGGCCAATAAGACACTGGAGCATCATCCATGGGGCCCATCATATACAGGAACATTCTCAATGTGGCAGATCAGACACTGGAGCTGCATCCATGGGCCCATCATATACTGGAGCATTGTAAATGGGGGACAGTAGACACTGGAGCAGCATTTACGGGGCCCATTATACTCTGGATCATTAATAATGGGGCCCATTATATATGGACCATGATTTTGGCCCATAACACACTGGAGCATCATCCATGGGGCCCATCATATACAGGAGCATTCTCAATGGGGCAGATCAGAGACTGGAGCAGCATCCATGGGGCCCATCATATACTGGAGCATTGTAAATGGGGACAGCAGACACTGGAGCAGCATTTACGGGGCCCATTATAGACTGTATCATTAATAATGGGGCCCATTATATATGGACCATGATTTTGGCCCATAACACACTGGAGCATCATCCATGGGGCCCATCATAAACTGAAGCATTCTAAAAGGGGGAAAACAGACACTGGAGCAGCATTTACTGGCCCATTATACACTGGATAATAACTAATGGGGCCCATTATATATGGACCATGATATTGGCCCATAAGACACTGGAGCATCATCCATGGGGCCCATCATATACAGGAGCATTCTCAATGGGCAGATCAGAGACTGGAGCAGCATCTATGGGGCCCATCATATACTGGAGCATTGTAAATGGGGACAGCAGACACTGGAGCAGCATTTACGGGGCCCATTATACACTGGATCCCATTAAATATGGAGCATTATTTTGTCCCAAAAGACACTGGAGCATCATCCATGGGGCCCAAATAATACAGGAGCATTCTAAAAGGGGGAAAACAGACACTGGAGCAGCATTTATGGGGACCATTATACACTGGATCATTATAAATGGGGCCCATGATATATGGAGCATTCTTTTGGCCCATAAGACACTGGAGCATCATCCATGGGTCCCATCATGTATTGGAGCATTCTAAATGGGGCAGATCAGACACTGGAGCAGCATCATGGGGCCCATCATATAATAGAGCATTGTAAATGGGGGACAGCAGACACTGGAGCAGAATTTACGGGTCCATTATACACTGGATCATTAATAATGGGGCCCATTATATATAGACCATTATTTTGGCCCCTAAGACACTGGAGCATCATCCATGGGGCCCATCATATACTGGAGCATTCTAAAAGGTTGAAAACAGACACTGGAGCAGCATTTACAGGGACCATTATACAATGGAGCATTTTAAATGGGGCCCATTATATATGGAGCATTATTTTGGCCCATTAGACACTGGAGCATCATCCATGGGGCCCATCATATGTTGGAGAATCATATGGGTTAATTATTTATGGGGCATCATATAGGGTATGGAGCATCATATAGGGCACATATGGGGCCTATTCTTTATGGAGCATTATATGGAGCCCATTCTGTATGGAGCAATATATGGGGCTCATTATTCTGTATGGCGCACTATGTGGTGGCCATAATACTGTATGAAGGAATATACTGTGCGTTTTTGGAGCTATTGTAGATTTTAACATAGATATCAGTCATGTCATGTAAGAAGTGAAGTATTTTTCATTGTACTATACCTATATTTCTGTGCCGTATCGGAGCATGATGAATTGTGGTATGTGTTAAAGGGGCCCACTGACACTCTTTGGCCTGGGGCACATGAAAACTGGAAACCAGACCTACCCGCCCCCACAAATTTAGCCAAATAATCCCTAGTTTTCAATGCGTAACTATTATTATAAAGTTAATTAAGGTTGCCATGCTTAAGTAATAAGAATTTATGTTGTTGGCATTGAAATGGGCACTGTAGGTGTGTTTACTGTCCTCCACTCCATGGCGACTTTGCTTCCCCATTGACTTGCATTGGGTTTTGTGTTTCAGTCGGACCCCCGACTTTTCCCGATAGTCGGCCGATTTCGTTCGACCCGACTTTTGAGAAAGTCGGGTTTCATGAATCCCGAATCGACCCGAAAAACGGAAAGTGGGTCATCTCTACCACTGAGGACTCTCAATTCTAAATTCTACTGCCTAAAGCCCTCGTCACACTAGATCGCTAGCGAGATCGCTGCTGAGTCACAAGTTTTGTGACACAACAGCGACCTCAGCAGCGATCTCGCTATGTTTGACACGTACCAGCGATCAGGCCCCTGCTGTGAGATCGTTGGTCGTGTCAGAAATGCCTGGACCTTTCTTTGGTCGTTGAGATCCCGCTGGGTAGCATGCATCAGTGTGTTTGACACCTTTTACCAGCGCTCTCGCTAGCGATTCAGCACTGAGACACATAGGGAGACACATCTTTACACAGGTCGCTACGGATCGCCGATCGTTGCTGCGTCGTTGGGAAGATCTGACTGGCATCTCACCAGCGACCACATAGTGATGCAGCTATGATCCCTGCCAGGTTGTATCGTTGTCGGGATCGCTGCTGCATCACTGAGTGTGACGATACCCTAAGGGCCCCGTCACACAGAGCGATATGCACTTGTCAGGATCGCTGGTGTGTCGCTACATGATCGCTGCTGAGCTGCCAAACAGGCAGCTCAGGCAGCGATCAGGACAGCGACACTGCGGGTAACGTCGCTTAGTTAACCGCAGTGTACGTTGGATCGCAGGGAGCTGGTAACCAAGGTACACATCGGGTTTCCAGGCGCTGCGCGGTGTGTACCTTGGTTACCAGCTCCCCTGCAGCAGCGCGCTGGTATCCAACGTACACATCGGGTTTCCAGGCATCGCCCAGCGCCTGGAAACCCAATGTGTACCTTGGTTACCAGCTTATCGCTGGTCTCCTGCCTGCCACACGCAGCGATGCATGCTGGCCAGCGGGAGACCAACAATCAAAAAAATGTCCTGGCCTTTGGACAACGATCAGCGATACCAGGCAGGGGGGCCAGTCGCTGATCAGTGTCACACACAGCGATAACGCAGGGGAGATTGCTGTTGCGTCACAAAATTAGTGTGTGATGGGGGCTTAACACTGTACAAAGATACACATCTTTACTATACCTTATAGAAAGGTATTATTAGTCTGCACAAAGTGAGAGCGGTAGGTGATAATTATAAGATTTAATTAGAGTTGTGTGAATAAGTCTTTACCTCTTCCTGATTTCCTTTTCTTTGTATGTTTCTCACACATAAATGTTTGAGATCACCAAACAAATTTAAACATTAGACAAAGATAACACAAGTAAAAGCAAAATGCCATTTTTTAATGAAGTTAATTGGTATTAAGGGAAAAATAAATCCAAGCATATAGGGCCCTGTGTGGAAAAGTAATTGCCCCTGAACCTATTAACTGGTTAGGACACTCTTTGTTGTTGTAATTCAGCCTCATTGAAATGTTTCAGAGCATGAACTGCCTTTTTAAGGTCATGTCACAGCATCTCAATGGGATTAAGGGCAGGACTTGGAATAGGCCACTCCAAAGTCTTAATTTTGTTTTTCTTAGACATTCAGAGGTGGACTTGCTGGTGAGTTTTGGAATGAACCGGGTGCATAACTCAAGTGCGTTTCAGCTTGAGGTCACGAACAGATGGCTGGACATTCTCCTTCAGGATTTTCTGGTAGACAGCAGAATTCATGGTTTCATTTAACAAAGCAAGTTTTCCAGATCCTGAAGCAGCAAAATAGCCCTGACAATCACACTACCACCACATTTTATTGTTGATATGTTGTTCCTTTTCTGAAAAGCTGTGCTACTTCTAAGCCAGATGTAATGGGACATACACCTGCCAAAAAGTTCAACTTTTGTCTCATCAGTCCAAAGAGTATTCCCCCAAAAGTCTTGGGGAACATCAAGATGTTTTCTAGCAAAACTTAAATGAGCCTTTATGTTCTTATTACTCAGCAGTGGTTTTCGTGTTGGAACTCTGCCATGCAGGTCATTTTTGCCCATAAAGCAGTTTATGTCTAAGGCTAATTTCACACCAGTATCTGACCTACCTGTGTCGGTCAGCGCACAGCCGTCGTTAAGCTCCGCCCCCGGCCGTGCCTCCTCCCAATCGCTCCGCCTATGGGTGCATGACGCTGCATGCGACCTGCGCACCCTATCTTTAGCATTGAGCTTGCAGGCCGTACGCAGGTCATGCGCAGGTATGTGTTTGCCGGCGCATGCGTCCTTTTGACGGTGCGCCGACCTGCACCCTACGCTCCGTGTTGCATTTTGGTGCGCTCGGCGCACCGTCAAAAGGATGCATGTAACAGCAAATGCATACCTGCGTACGGCCAGCAAACCCAATGCTAAAGATAGGGAGCGCAGGTCGCATGCAGCATCATGCGCCCATAGGCTGAGCGATCAGGAGGAGGCACGGCCGGGGCGGAGCTCAGTAGCAGCTGTGCGCTGACCGACGCAGGTCGGTCAGACGCTGGTGTGAAACTAGCCTAAGCGATGGATGCCGCAGGCTTCCCTTCAGCGTCTCATGCAGTTTCTCATAATCCAGAGGACTGATAAAGATCTTCTTGACAGAAACGTCTTATTTAGTGATGAGCGAATGTGCTCGCCACTAGTTTTTACTCGCCCGAGTATCACGGTACTCGGTGTACTCGGCGAGAACAGAGCATTTCCAGGATTACTTGGTGGAACTCTGGTCTCCACCCAGCATTTTTGGCAGACTTTAGAGACCCAATCATGCTGCAGGGATTGTCTGCCAGGCAATGAACCACCGCAGCCATCTTTTTTGTGGTCGTGAAGTGATTGGCTGGCTGCACAGCATCAACATGGGTATAATAGACCGGGAGCCGCTCAGCTAGGCACATTCAGCTCCGGATTGAGATAAGTGTAGAGAGAGCTGCTGCCGAGATAGGGTCAGATTTGGGGATTTCTCAGTCAGTGTGGGGTCTACCATCCTAAACTACTGAAATCCAATTCTAAGGACTAATTTCGGAGTATATAGATTCCAGTGTTAGTTAGGCAGGGGAGTGTACTTCATTCTATACACATCAGTGCAAAGCCTGCAGGCACTGTATGTGTGTATATAGATCATTGCATACATCAAGAGGGTTCATTCCCTTCCTATGTTCTGGTGCTGCTGCTGCTACTTGTATGATATTTTGGCCATATATAGCTAGCCCCAGGTTTAATTGGAATACAGGCCACACATTTTTTGGTGTGGTATCTCCGTGCCAGCTCATATCTGTGCGTGCTGAAAGTATGGCCGGTGTACACCAGTTTTATCTTTTTGCCCTGGGTGTGACTGTACTTACAGTATATACACCAGTATTTAGCCAAAAAAAAAACAGGCCACACATGTTTCTGTGTGGTATCTCCATGGCAGCTCATATCTGTGCGTGCTGAAAGTTTGGCCGTTGTACGCCAGTTTTATTTTTTTGCCCTGGGTGTGACTGTACTTACAGTATATACACCAGTATTTAGGCCAAAAAAAACAGGCCACACATGTTTCTGTGTGGTATCTCCATGGCAGCTAATATATGTGCGTGCTGAAAGTTTAGTCAGTGTAAGCCAGTAATATTTTTTTGCCCTTGGTGTGACTGTACTTATATGCACCAGTATTTAGGCCAAAAAAAAACAAAAATTGGCCACAAATGGTCCTGTGTGGTATCTCCATGACAGCTCATATCTGTGCGTGCTGAAAGTTTGGCCAGTGTAAGCCCCTTTTCTTTTTTGCCCTGGGTGTGACTGTACTTATATACACCAGTATTTAGTCAAAAAAAAAAAAAAATGTGAAAGTGTGTTAGGTCTGCAGACTGGTTCATATCACTGCCAAAATATGACAATTTATTATTTAGAATGCTATACTGGAGTATGGAGCACTATAGAAGCAGTACACAACACACTTCTAGGACATGTGCCCTGCTGGCTTTGTCTGTGGAGCTCAGTAATGTCCCAAAAAAAAAATTCTGGAAGGTAAATTTTACAGCCACACTGTACACTATCTAGCTACACTATCTGACTGATACACAACCGCCTAACTATCTAAAAACATTGTGTTAACAGTGGCAGCATCAGACCCCATCTATCCTACCTTCAGTATGGTGCAGTCATCCTGTCCCCTTTGAAGAAAAGCACCCCCAAATTGTTATGTTTCCCCCTCCATGCTTCATGGTTGGAACAGTGTTATTTGGGTTGTATTCATCCTTTTTCTTCCTCCAAACATAGCGAGTGGAGTTGATACCAAAAGTTCTATTTTGGTCTCATATGACCACATGACCTTCTACCATGCCTCCTCTAGATCATCCAGATGGTCATTAGGGAACTTCAAATGGGCCTGGACATGTGCTGGCACGAACAGGGAGACCTTGCATTCCTTGCAGGATTTTAATCCATGACGGCGCAATGTTTTACTAACAGTAATGGTTGAGACTGTAGTCCCAGCTCTCTTCAGGCTATTGAACAGGTCCTCCTGTGTAGTTCTGGCTGTTTCCTGACCTTTCTCAGAATCATCCCTACCCCAAGATATGAAATCTTGCATGGAGTTCCAGATTGAGGAAGATTGATAGCGTCTTGTGTTTCTTCCATTTTCCAATAATTGTGCCAACAGTTGTTGCCTTCTCACCAAGCTGCTTGCCTATTTTCCTGTAGTCCATCTCAGCCTTGTGCAGGTTTTCAATTTTGTCCCTGGTGTCCTTAGACAGCTCTTTGATCTTGCCCGTCATGGAGATGCTGTTGAGTGATTGATTGTGTGGCCAGGTGTATTTCATACAGGCAGGTGCAATTAATACAGGTAATGAGTGCAGAGTAGGAGGGCTTCTTAAAGAAAAACTAACGGTTCTGTGAGAGCCAGAATTCTTTTTGGTTGGTAGATGATCAAATACTTTTTTCATGCAATAAAATGGAATTTAATTATTTAAAAATCATACCATGTGATTTTCTGTTTTTTATTTTTAGATTCTGTCTCTCATAGGTGAAGTGTACTTATGATAAAAATTACAATCTTTGCAGGTGGGAAAACTTGCAAAATCGACAGTGTATCTAATACTTATTCTCCCCACTGTTTGTCAGAGTGGGCTCAACCAAACAGATTACAATCCTTCCTCCCAGAAAAAACTTCATACACAGAAGATGTATGGTCCTACAATGTCTCGGTATCCCCTTCTAGAATAGCTCCAGCAGATTCCAGCACCATATAGAGGTATAAAACTTTAGGCACAGTTCACATTGAAGAGGCTGCAGCTGCCACACGGGTTTTCTGCAACTCTCACAAACAGACTGCTTAGCACAGTTTCAATTCACAGAGAGGCTCTGGCTCATCTCTCTCTCAGCTACTGTTCACAATTTGGCTATTTGCTCTCCAGTGGACTGACACTCCCTCATGAGTCTGTCACTCCATGTAGCTACTTCTAGGTTCTTAGCAAAACATTATAGGTGTATCTAATCAAGAACCTGCAGAGCTGGGATTTTACCTTGTCCTTCCCAGCTATGCTATTATATAAATATCTGTATTACATTGTCTCCTCTCAATATGTATATTGTTGCCCCTTATTAAATTGTGCCCTCTCTTGTTATGTACAGCATCATTCCTTATGTATCCGATTGTCTTGTTATTTTTGTTATTTATGGCACCCTGTCTTTTTTTCATAGCATTCTCTTTTGTTAGATATATAATGACTGCTGATGGAGCATGGGAAAGCTTCTTCTCTAATGAAGGAGGATGATGGACTGGTCTTCTGGTCAGATTCTGTTTCATCAGCAGTCATTTTATATCTAACAAGTGGAGTACGTAAGAAACACAGGGAGCTATGAATAACAAAAATAACAAGAATACCAAATGCAAAGGACAGTGCTGTACATAACAAGATAATACTATGTAATAATTGATGGCACAGTACATAACAACAGAGGATGATATATAATAATGGACGGCGCTGTACATAACAACAGAGTACGCTATATAATAAGGTGACACCCCATACTTAACTAGAGAGAATGCTATGGAATGAGGAACGGTGTTACATGTGCTGCTGGGATTAAAGAGGAAACTAATTTTCATGTCAGACAGCACACAAATCCATTGAGTATGTCCTATTCTGATCCTCAAAATTGTAACAGAAATAGACATTCTCTGAGTCTCGCATATCTCATTCTCGAATTTGTGGTTTTCACAGATACAGTGGCTTGTGAAAGTATTCACCCCTCTAGGCATTTTTCATGCCAACCTGGAATTTCAGTTTTGTTTGAGGTTTTGCATCAGTTCATGTAAAGAACATGACTACAACTGTGAACATGTCTTTTGGCAAACTCAAAATGAGCCTTACAATTTTTGTGTGTAAGTAAAGGTTTTTTTTCTGCCCACCTTTTCATACAGGCCACCTCTATGTAGGTACATCTTATTGTGGTCTTATGGACAGATGCTCCAGCCTCTGCTTAGGAACTCTGCAGCTCCTTCAGGTTATCTTTGGTCTCTATACTGCCTCTCCAATTAATGCCCTCCTTGCCCGAGTGTTTTGGTGGGCGGCCCTTTCTTTGCAAGTTTGTTGTGGTATCATGTTCTTTCCATTTGATGACAATAGATTTGATGGTGCTTTGGGGGATCATCAGAGATTTTTATATTTTTTATTACTCAACCCTGACTTGTACATCTCAACAACTTTGTCCTTGACTTGTTTGGAGATCACTTTGGTTTTCCTGGTGTTGTTTCACTAGTGGTACCTCTTGCTTAATGGCATTTCAGAAAAGGTGTGTACAGTTGTGCTCAAAAGTTTACATACCCCAGCAGAATTTTTGCTCTCTTGGTCTTTTTTCAGAGAATATGAATGATAAAACCAAAACTTTTTCTCCACTCATCCAAAGTGGTTGGGTGAAGAAATTTACTGTCAAACTACTGTGTTTTCTCTTTTTAAATCATAATGACAACCCAAAACATCCAAATGACCTTGATCAAAATTTTACATACCCCATTTCAAAATACTGTGTATTGCCCCCTCTAACATCAATGACAGCTTAAAGTATTTTGTGATAGTTGTAGATGAGGTTCTTTATTTTATCAGATAGTAAAGCTGCCCACTCTTCTTGGCAAAAAAGCCTCCAGTTTCTGTAAGATTGGCTCCATGTTTTTGAGGTTAGGAGACTGAGATGGCCACTCCAGAACCTTCACATTATTCGACTTGGCCTTGTGTTTTGGATTGTTGTCATGTTGGAACGTCCAAGTACGTCCCATACGCAGCTTCCGGGCTGATGATTGCAAATTTGCCTCCAATATTTGCTGATAACGTGCTGCATTCATCATTCCTTCAACTTTGACCAAGTTTCCTGAGCCTTTGTAGCTCACACATCCCCAAAACATCAGTGCTACACCTCCATACATTACAGTAGGAATGGTGTTCCTTTCATCATAGGCCTTTTGACCTCTCTCCAAATGTAACATTTATGGTCATGGCCAAAAAGTTCAATTTTGGTCTCATCACTCCAAATTACCTTGTTCCAGAAGTTTTGAGGCTTGTCTCTGTGCTGTTTTGCGTATTGTAGGCAAGATACTTTGTGGCATTTGCGCAGTAATGGTTTTCTTCTGGTGACTCAACCATGCAGCCCATATTTCTTCAAGTGCCTACTTATTATGCATCTTGAAACAGCCACAAAACTAGTTTTCAGAGAGTCCAGTATTTCAGCTGATGTTATTTGTGGGTTTTTCTTTGCATCCCAAACAATTTTCCTGGCAGTTGTGGACAAAATTTTTGTTGGTCTATCTGACCGTAGTTTTATTTTTACAGAGCCTCTGATTTTTCATTTGTTAACCACAGTTTGAATGCTGCTGACTGTCATTATTAATTCCTTGGATATCTTTTTGTACCCCATTCCTGTTTTCTGCAGTTCAGCTACCTTTTCCCATCAGTGGCTGGATGAAAGATGCAAGAGTCTGGCTGGATCCCAGAAACTCACATTTAGCTTTTATGCACACACACTGATTGCAAGCAAACAGGTCACAGGTGAGGATGTTACCTTTAGAAGCCAGTCAAACCCATTCATGTCAACTTCTGTGCATGCTATCAGGCCAAAATCACCAGGGTATGTAAACTTTTGACCAGGGTCATTTGGATGTTTTGGGTTGTCATTATGATTTAAAAAAAACCACAGTAGTTTGACAATAAATAGCTTCACCAACCACTAACCATGAGTGATGAAAAAGTTTTGGTGTTATCATTCATATTCTCTGAAAAAAATTCCAAGAAAGCAAAATATGTAAACTTTTGAGCACAACTGTATATACTGACAAACCATGTGACACTTAGACTGCACACAGGTGGAGTTTCTTTCACTAAGCATGTGACTTATGAAGGTAATTGACCAAAAACTACTGAGGGCACCACCTATGAATAAGGGATCATCAAAGAACACACTAATAATCAGTACAAATTTGAAAAAATGATGAAACCATGCATAATGACACAGTATGTTAATAGAACTGTATCAGCTTCAAAGACTTTCACCCCTGATGAAACCACACTAGCAGGTGGTGATACGCGTGGGGTCTCCACTCCTTCTTGAATATTAAGGCTACTTTCACACATCAGGCTTTTTGAATCAGGCGCCATCCGGCCTTTTTTTTGAACACCGGATGCGGCGAACGGACACGCCGGATCCTGTGGGTTTAACATTAAAAAGATATAGCGCCGGATTGCGCCGCATGTACCTGCGTTCTGTCCGCTTTCTTCCGGATGCGGTGTCTGGTTTGTTTCCGGCGTCTAGAAAAGACGCATTTTGAAACTTTTTTTTTCTCCGGCCAAAACGCCGGAAGGGCCGGATCCGGTGCTTCCGGCCTTTGTGTGCAATGGAAGTCTATGAGCGCCGCATTGCGCCGCATCCGGCAGAAACCTGATCCGGTGGCCTGATCCGGTTTTTTTGTATGGGAATGTTAATTAGCCCAGACAGAAGCAAACAGATATATACCACGCCTGTGGGACACTCTGCCACATGCAATTAAAGCAGCAAGAGAGACACCTCATCAATTTTTCTCAGGATTTTGGAGCCACCACCACAACCAGCAAAATGGAATCTGGGGACCAACAAGATGTGGGAGCGGAGGAGACGGGAGAAAATAGCAGACGGTAAATATCACCCACCCCATGATACTATGCGTGTATTTTATGTATTTGCATTGTTGCATACTTTATGGGTTGTGCTCAATACAATGTGGATATTACTCTATTGTGTTTTGGTATATTTTTAAATATATTGTTTGTATTGCTTTATTATGTTTTGTCGTATTTTTATATACATTGTTGGCATTGCTATATTGTGTTTTTTCGTATTTTTATATACATTGTTGGTATTGCTGTATGATGGTTTAAAAAAACTTGAATATTTTGTAGGTAGTACTATGTTATTTATTGGCGTACTTAAATGAGCTTGCTTGTCCACAGTTGTACTTTTTTTTCTAGTAATAAAAGGCAACATAGGGATTACTACCAGTGCAATAAAAATTGGTCAAAAACTTGTGTGTGCTTATTCCATTCAATTGCATATTTCTGTGTAGCTTTGTGGGTAATGTTTAATGCAATGTGGGTATTGTTATATTATTATTTTCTTTACTTATATGCTATGTGTGTTTTGCTTAAACAAATGTGTGTTTTGCTATATTGTGCTTTTGTATACTTTAATAATTTGTGGGTAGTGCTATGTTATTTATTGGCGTACTTAAATGAGCTTGCTTGTCCACAGTTGTACTTTTTGTTTTCTAGTAATAAAAGGCAACATAGGGATTACTAGCAGTGCAATAAAAATTGGTCAAAAACTTGTGTGTGCTTATTCCATTCAATTGCATATTTCTGTGTAGCTTTGTGGGTAATGTTTATGCAATGTGGGTATTATAATCTATGTGGCTAGTACTTAAATAAATGTGGGTTTTGCAATATTGATTTTTGGGGTACTTGTATACAAATTGGGTATTGATATATACTGTGTTTGGCACAGTACTATACAATGTGCCAAAAGATATATCCTTTTTGAATTGATGTATACTAGTTGTGTATAGGTATATACTGTGTTTGCATACTTCTTTATTATGGTAATTTATATATAGTGTTGCCAATTTTCTCTATTATGTTGTTATTGCTGTATGCTAGGAGGGTTGTGCTATGCAGTGAAAATATCCTAATTAATCATGATTTGATTTGCTCAATGTATCATGTATATGATGATTGTGTCCATGTATTAAATTGAATTCTATTTTTTCCACAGCAGAGGACATCAGAGGCAGCAGGCTGCGACTGCATCAGCACAAAATGTGAGAGCTGGAGGACAGCATCGTGCCCGGGCCGCATCCAGGAGACGGTAAATATCTCAAGCCAAATAACCGCAAACAGAACTTTTGTCTTTCAGACCGGTCCATGGTTTGAGCCTTTTTTTTTTCTTTTTCTTTTTTTTGTTACACTGCAGAGTACAGCATAGGAGGCCGCGGTCAGTGACACCACCACCACAACCTGAGGCAGAAGAAGAACAGGCGCCATCCAGGAGACGGTAAATATCTCAAACCAAATAACCGCAAACAGAACTTTTGTCTTTCAGACCGGTCCATGGTTTGAGCCATTTTTTTTTCTCCTTTTTGTTATTTTTGTTACACTGCAGAGTACAGCATAGGAGGCCGCGGTCAGTGACACCACCACCACAACCTGAGGCAGAAGAAGAACAGGCGCCATCCAGGAGACGGTAAATATCTCAAACCAAATAACCGCAGACAGAACTTTTGTCTTTCAGACCGGTCCATGGTTTGAGCCTTTTTTTTTCTTTTTCTTTTTTTTGTTACACTGCAGAGTACAGCATAGGAGGTCGCGGTCAGTGACACCACCACCACAACCTGAGCCAGAAGAAGAACAGGCGCCATCCAGGAGACGGTAAATATCTCAAACCAAATAACCGCAAACAGAACTTTTGTCTTTCAGACCGGTCCATGGTTTGAGCCTTTTTTTTTTTCTTTTTCTTTTTTTTGTTACACTGCAGAGTACAGCATAGGAGGCCGCGGTCAGTGACACCACCACCACAACCTGAGGCAGAAGAAGAACAGGCGCCATCCAGGAGACGGTAAATATCTCAAACCAAATAACCGCAAACAAGATTTTTTTTTCTTTCAGCACGGGGCATGATTGTGTCTATGTATTAATTTATTTTATTCTACTCTTTAATGCACAACAGACGAGCATCTCTGATAGAAATGGAGTATGGCCGGCAGTACAGTAGTTCTTCTGGGAGCCCTCCCACTCATCGGCAGCGTTTAGCGGTATTTTTGAAAAAAGAAGTTTCCAAAATCATAATTTTTTTTTTTTTGATTATTTAAAACAATGCATTTTTTTTTTCTTTTCAATACAGGAATCTGAACAAGAGGAGCTCCCAGAAGAAGGACGTGGTGGACAGATACCCGGAGTGGGCTCGCAATTCGTAAGTTTCCTACATCCATCATTACAACACAACATCTCACTACACAACGCATCCTAAAAAATAAAAAAAAAAAATAAAAGAAAAATTAAATTTTTTTTTAAAATTTTTGGCAGTCTTCCGCACCTGTGGCTTCAAGAGGTCAAACCAGTGCCTCCCAGAGTCGACCTGAAGAACGCGGCGGTCTTCCATCTGTAAGTATAATTTTTTTTTTTTTTAGTTTTAAAAAAATGTTTTTAATAATTTTATTAATTAAAATTTTTTATTTCAAATTTTTTTTAAAGGCTTCACAGCGTGCTCCCGACTCAGACGGAGAGGAGGGGATCGACATCGATCTATTGATAGATCTGATTAGAGAGCGGGAGCCGCTGTGGAACATGGGGGACCGCCGCCATTCTGATCAGATAGTGACACGTCGGCTCTGGGATGAAGTTTGTTCCCTACTTGTTGCATACTGGGAGGACCTCGAAGCTCGGTCACAGTCTAAAATGCGTAAGTATATACAGTTCAGTAGGGATGCTGGATTTAAACCTGTTTCCACAACTCCACTCCTCTTGAACCACAAGAGGTCATGTTTTATGGATTTCCTTAGGTCCAACACTATGTAAATACTGAAAACATTACCCATGGGTGACATGAGCACTGTAGTTTGTATAAAACACATATGTATTATACTAACCAATTTGTGCTATCTCGTTTCAGGGGAGAGAATTGTGAAGCGGTGGCGGTCTATCAGGGATCGCTTCAAGAAAGAGTTCAACAAAGAAATGCGGGCCCCGAGTGGTTCTTCAGGACGCCAGAGTAAATATAAATATGCAAGAGCTCTGGCGTTCTTGCGTGAAACGATGGTCACCAGAAGGTAAATATTAAAAAATACATGTATTTATAATTTTTTTTTCACAGCCAGGGCCATTGAAATACACTTTATTAATTGTATCTTTTATCTTTATTCCACAGCACGGTGAGCAGCACTCGGGCGCCCGCAGAGTTGGCCCTACTGAGGCGATCCCTGAGGAGACCGGCACCGAGGGACACTTTGACCGCCCCGACCCATCTGCACCCACACGTGAGCCCTCTTTCCCCTCAACCAGCACTGCAGCAGCGTGGCCGAGTGCATTGCATGAGTCTGCTGGTCAACAGATAGATTTTCCTTTACCCCACCCTTCTGCCCCTGCCACCTCTAGTACATCTGCGGCTACAGGGCGGCAACGGCAGAGGGGTCAGGAAAGTAACTATGCGCCCGAGTTCTTACACATGAACGCATCTTTCCAGAACTGCCTTAAGTTGCTATCTGAGCAAGTTACCGCAGGTGTTAATCAGATAACCTCACTAGTTGGTGAGGTGAAGACACTTCTGGAAACTGTGCGTTCAGAGGTAAGAGGATCCCCAAACCACAGTTTTTTTCGGTCTGTTGCGGAGCGCATAGATCCGCTATCTGCTGACCAGCAGATGTTTGTGATGCACATGTGCCACGCTGCTCTAGTGCAGGTTGTCTCCCATCCTCCTCCATCCACCCCAGTTGTTCCTCCACCTCCACCCCCTCCAGTCATCGTGCCTCCTCCCCCTCCTATTCATTATCAGCCACCTCAACAGTTCCAGCAACCTCCCCACTATCACCAACCTCCCAGTACCAGCCACCTTCCCAAATTCAGCCACCTTCCCAAATTCAGCCACCTTCCCAAATTCAGCCACCTTCCCAAATTCAGCCACCTTCCCACCTTCAGCCACCTCAACACCTTCAGCCACATCACCAACTCCAGTCCCCTCAACAACTCCTGTCACCTATTCAATACCAACAACCTCCCCAGTACCAGCCACCTACCCCGTACCAACAAACTACCCCGTACCACACTCCCACATCTTACCAATCTCCTTCCCTCTACCAATTCCCTACCATATCACCTGCTCCTCCAGTACCTGCCCCACCCTGCACGCCCCCACCCATCACCGAATCTGCCTCCAACTTGTCCTCCCATTCTTTAACCCTTTCCACCCCTTCACCTCTTATTAATGTTCCTTCCCCACCAGCATCCCAGTCCTCTCTACACACTCCCACGGTCGAAGTGTCCCGCAGCCCCTCCAATAGTATGTCCACCACACACTACACAACCTTGTAATGTTCTGTTTTTTTGGTTTAAAAAAAAATATGAGTCATTTGATGCAAAACAAATATTTTATGAAAGATATTTTTCAAGTAAACTTGAACAAACTTGTTAAAAATTTTTCAATAAATGTTGAATTGGTTGATTCAATTTTTTGTCTGTCATTTCTTTAAAATATTACATGTTATGTAAGGTTACATGTGTAATAAAGATTAAGAACAGTAGCAATATGTGGGGACAAACACAAACATAACAATTTATTAAACACGCTCATCCTGCCAGTCTACCTGTCCTTCGGCTGAAATAAAGTACTGGGCAAATCTGTCCCTCATCCTCGAAACAGCAACAGAACTTCTATAAGTATTATTATGGTAATCGTGTAAAGTTGTTTGTCGATGGTGGTCCTCAATGGCCAATTGTTCTTTGGAGATCACAACATTGTGGAGTACCACACAGGCTTTTATTACTTCGTCAACAGTGTCCGTTTTCAAATTGATGGCTGTCATTAGCACCCGCCACTTTGCAGTAAGTATTCCAAATGTACACTCCACCATTCTTCGGGCTCTAGTCAGCCGGTAATTGAAAGTACGTTTGCTATGGTTCAGTCCTCTGCTGGCATATGGTTTCAGTAAATGTTCTGAGAGTTGGAAAGCCTCATCACCAACACACACATATGGCATAGGTGGGCCTGTGGTTTGAGGCAGCGGCCTAGGGGCTGGGAAATGGAATGTGTTGCCATAGAGTCGACGTCCCATTGCTGAAATTTTGAATACTTGAGAATCGTTCGATCGACCATATGCCCCTATATCGACTGCAATGAACCTATATTCGGCATCGGCGATGGCCATCAACACAACGGAGAAATATTTTTTATAGTTAAAATATTGTGATCCACTTCCTGATGGCTTCACAATTCTGACATGTTTGCCATCAATTGCTCCAAGACAATTTGGAAATTGGCAGATATTTTGGAATTTATCTGCTATTTCCATCCACCGCTGTGTGGTAGGTTCAGGCATATATTCTGAGACCAAACAGTCCCAGAGTGCACGGCATGTGTGCTTTATTATCCCAGATATGGTAGAGATTCCCAAACGAAATTGGAAATGGAGTGAAGAGAGTGATTCTCCACTTGCAAGGAATCTAAAAAAAAAAAAAAAAAACATACCAATGCTCAGAACTCAGGTACAAAAATTTTAAAAGTCAAAAAACAGAATAGATCACTACACACATAGTATAAAACAATACAGACATAGTTTACAAGTATCCCAAAAAAGAACATAGCACTACCCAC
The DNA here is from genome assembly GCA_033576555.1 of Oophaga sylvatica. Classification (NCBI taxonomy): domain Eukaryota; kingdom Metazoa; phylum Chordata; class Amphibia; order Anura; family Dendrobatidae; genus Oophaga; species Oophaga sylvatica. Next base: position 260,034,135 of record JARQOD010000001.1, read on the forward strand.
CAACTATTAAAAGTACGCCAAAACAGAATAGAGCAATAGCCACATTAAATTACATTACACCAAAAAATAAGATAGCACTACCCACAAACTATTAAAAGTACGCCAAAACATAACATGGCACTACCCAGAAATTATTCAAGCATGCCAAAACAGAATACAGCAATACCCACATAGCATAAAAGTTAGCAAAAAAATAATAAAACAATAACCACATTGTATTAAACATTACCCACAAAGATACACATAAATATGCAATTGAATGAAATAAGCACACACAAGTTTTTGACCATTTTTTATTGCACCGGTATTAATCCTTCTGTTGCCTTTTAGTCCTAGAATAAAAAACAACAATACAACTGTGTGCAAGCAAGCACATTCAAAAATAATAGCTTACCTTATTGTCACCATGAGACGCTCCGACGGAGAAATCGAAAACCGGCAGTACGTGTCACATCTCCTGATCTTGTCTTCAATCCTCTCCACCAACATGTCAAAGGTTGCCTTCTTCATACGAAGGTATGAAAAAAATTTATGTGGATTCTCTCTTAACTCCATATTGAGTGTTGAATAGACTCCACGGGTTAGTCGCTGTGCCGTGATGGGATGGATCCACATACGACGGCGTCGCTGTCGCTGACGCTTTAGGCGCTGCTCGATCCCTCTCTCCTTCTCCATAACGATAAACCTCAAGCGATTCGCCTCCACTGTGAAATCCACGAGATTCCGGAAAATATTACCAATAATCGCCTCAATCTTCATCAGTCACTTGTTCTTCTCTCAAAAATGCTCCTCTACAACCTGTCAAAGATGGTCTCTAGGAACACTGTATATATAGGATTTACAATAGCCAATCAGATTTTGAAATGAAAGGGGCGTGATTGAAAACCGGATCCGTCGTAATCCGTCAAAAAACGGATGAAACTGATGCGCCGGATCAGGTTTTCTGCCTGATCCGCAAAACGGATCAGGCAGAAAAACGGATCCGGCGTATCAGGTTTTTTATTTCATTGCCGCATCCGGCGCTCCGGCGCGACGCCGGACCGTGCCTGATTCAAAAAGCCTGATGTGTGAAAGTAGCCTAATCCTTCTTACTTTCAGGTTTTCTCTAACTTTGGTTTGGTATCGGTTTCTTTATTAGCATTTTAACTGTATAGGGATTCAGCTTTGTACAATAAATCTAAACTTGTTGATTCAGGATATATTGATATTGGAATCACTTTGGTGGATAGGGTGTACAAAGTTCTTTTATATTGTACTTTCTGTCATATCAATTGAGCTTATACCGAGTGTGTCAGTTTACATAGTTTGTTTTATTGCTTCAGTTACATACTGTAGGTTTACCATCCACTGTTTGCCATTGCATATGGTTTGTGATACCTTCACCCTGTTTTTTGGGTGTATATGTTAACCATTCAGCAGTTAAATTTGAAATGGACATTGGAGGAGACATGTTGGTCCCAAAATGGACATACCCTGTGGTTTACTTATTCTGTAGCATTTTTTACTTTTAAAATGTTTTAAATTGTAATTCTTGTTCAATAAATTTGTATTGTATTATATTTGGTGATCCCAAATTTCTTAGCATACTTCTTTCTTTTTTTTTTTCAAATTTGTTATGAAAGTAATTGCTGGCACTAGAATTTTTTAGGGGCTTCATAGCAATAGGGGTGGAATACACATGCACATGCCAATTTTTAATTATTTCATCACGTACATTAAGTTTCTGCTTATATTTTTCTCGCTTCACTTCACCTATTTGAACTATTGCTGATGCAACACAAATCAGATTGCAAAATAATTAGACACAGGTTGTAATGTAACAAAATAGGTAAAAAGCAAAGGGGTGAATACCTTTGCAAACCAATGTCCGATAAAAAAATCGGACAGCATTTGGACATTTCACACAAATGAGAGAATGTGATCTAATGGAGGTTGTTTTATTGTTTTACAGATAACAGAATTACTCCAAATCATACAGCATAAAGAATAAATACTTACATCCAGTGACTGCTAATGTCTCATTTGATTAGAGTAGTTTTCTGTTGTTTCTTCTTCATTTGGTCAGATCTCATGTCGACATCCCCCAGTCATGACTTGTTTTGTCATGATTATTGCTGCAGTCATAAAAATAACAGTCACATATATTACATATCTACATTTTTCTCCCAAATAGAAAAATCCTCAGAATGTGACCCTGAATACAAATATGTACCTCACTATTAATATACTATTGGCCACACAACTTTCAAAATATAAACTCATAAGCCAGTAATGTGCTCCCATTAACTATTATGTCCACATTAAATAAATATTAATTAATCAGTGTGACTCCCTCCCAATTCATTTGAAGGCTATGTGCGCATGTTGCATTATTGTTGCCTTTTTCTGCACGGATTTGAGGTGGAAAATATGCAACATTTTACAGTACAAGTAAAATGAATGCAATCCTTGAAGTCTAATGCACAAATTGCTTATTTTTTCCTTTGCATAATCAGCATAATGCAATTTCTTACAACATTTTATACCCATACTGAGTACGAAAAATACACAACAAAAACGCATTTAAAAAACATGAAAAACAATTTGTTTTATGCAGCGCTTTTCCTGCCAATACATCAGGATTTACAGCAGAATTGTCTGCTGCAAATCAAGATCTTGTGCACATAGCCTTTGTCCCTATCATGTGTCCTACAACACACACACACACATTCATTAAAAGTCGCTGATAGTGTCATTATGAATTAGGGAGTGGGAGAAGATGTTATCAGGGATGATGAAATAATGGAGGTGAGAGACGATTTCATAAGGTGATAATCAGGCTTTCAGTCATAATGTCCCCATACTGACCCTCTTTCTGGGATCATGCTTCCCAACCTGGCTTCCTTTTTGGTATAATGTTCCCCTTCCATTCCTCTTCCTGGGATTATGTGTTTCATCCTAGTCCCCTTCCTGTTATAAAGTGCCCCATTCTGGGCCCTTTCCTGGGTTAAGGGTATGCCACACTAAACAATATCGCTAACGGGATCGCTAAAAAACGTCACTATTTAGCGATCCCGTTAGCGATGTTGTTGTGTGCGGCAGCTTCCAGCGACGAGCTTCCTGCTGTGATCTCGCTCGTCGCTGGAATCGTTCCGGACCCTATTTTCTCGTCGGCGCTCCCGCTGGGTAAGTATATATCGCTAGTGTGGCACCTTTTCTTAGCGATTTAGCGGTACTTTTGTACCGCTAAAGTCGTTAAGAAGATCGCTAACGGCGATAGCGTCGTTAACTATATCGCTAAATGTGGCCGCACTTAGCGATATAGAAACAATCCCGCTAGCGATCGCATTAGTATGCGTCGTTATCGTGATCGCTAGCGGGATTGTTTAGTGTGGCAGTACCTTAAATGTGCCTTGTTCTGTTCTTCTCCAACACTTTAGATCAAAACCATGATTATTCTCCCCTTCCCCCAGTTCCCACAGTCTATTGCATCCTCTTCTTTATCAGGAGCAGTAGCTGGCAGCTGACAATAGAGTGTGTGCCATGGCACATGACATCACTGTCATACATCCCCAGTCACAGGCAGATCAGCTGCCTGCCTCTGATTGGGTGGTGGCAAGTATTGCAGCGAAGGGAGTCAGCGGGTCCCCTGCTCCGCAATACAATTCAACTGAATGTGCATCATCAGACGTATATACAGCTGAAATAGTGGCTGGTACCAGCAGTCCCCCTTCCGCCTCTGCATCCAATGTATATCTGTCCATGGTTCACCACAAGGTGCAAATGATTAATCAGCCTTAAAAATAGGTCAGATTAGACTTTGCCAAAACGTATAAAGAAGCCAGTCCAGTTCTTGAAAAGTATTCTTTGGATAGATGAACCTAAGATCAACTTGTACCAGAGTAATGAAAAGAAGAAAAGTATGGAGAAAAGTTGGAACAGCATATCATGAAAAGCACACCATATCCTCTGTAAACCATGGTGGAGGCAGTGTAATGGCATGAACATGGATGGCTTCTTATTGCACTGGGAACAGATGGACAATGACTCAAAACATACTCCCCTTCCCCTATCAGACCACCACCTTCTCACCTTCTCATCCTGTCCTCTTCACCTGCCCCCTATGTCCAGCCACTGGCACATCCTCGCAGAAACCTCGCACACCTAGACATTCACAGACTCTCAGACTCTCTTCTACCTCTGTCCTCTATATCTTCACTCCATGACACAGACAGTGCCACCGCTTTCTATAACACCACCCTCACATCTGCCATAGACTCAGTCGCCCCTCTCATGCACGACAAAGTGCGACGAATCAATAGGCAACCCTGGCACAAAAATCTCACCATAAAACTTTGACAATCATCCAGGGTCATGGAGCGGCATTGGAAGAAAACACGCCTGCCAGACGACTTCACTGCTTTCAAACAAGCTACACTTGCCTTCAAAATAGCCCTCACCTCTGCTAAACAGACCAATTTCACAAACCTTGTATCTTCATTATCCTACAAACCAAAACAACTGTTCAGCACATTCAACCCTCTCCTCCGCTACCACTGCCACCTCCAACTCCCCTCATCTCTGCCGAGGACTTTGCCACCTACTTCAAAAATAAGATCGACCAAACAAGGCAAACCTTTACTGTTCCACCACCCCAACCACTCCATATACTAGACCTCTGCCCTTCCCTACTAACCCCCTCTCCAACATCACTGAAGGAGAGCTTACGCATCTCCTTTTCAAATCACACCTTACCACCTGTGCACTTGACCCCATCCCTTCCCATCTGCTCCCCAACCTCACTAACACGCTCATCCCAGCCCTAACCCATCTCTTCAACCTATCGCTATCTTCTGGTACCTTTCCCTCTGCCTTCAAACATGCCACCATCACACCCATCCTCAAAAAAACAAACCTTGACCCAATTGTTATGCCCAGCTATCGCCAAATATCATTGCTCCCATTTGATTCCAAACTCCTTGAGCAGCATGTCCACGCACAACTTTCCTCCCATCTCTCATCTAACTTTCTTCTTGACAACCTCCAATCTGGCTTCCGCCCCCACCACTCCACTGAAACTGCCCTGACCAAAATTACTAATGACTTACAGCCAAAGCTAACAGACAGTTCTCCATCCTCCTCCTCCTTGACCTGTCCTCTGCCTTTGACACAGTTGACCACTGCCTACTGCTACAGATTCTTTCTTCCCTTGGCATCAAAGACCTTGCCCTGTCCTGGATTACCACTTACCTTTCTGACTGCACATTCAGCATCTCCCACTCCCACACTACCTCCTCTTCCCGCCCTCTCTCTGTTGCAGTCCCTCAAGGCTCTGTCCTGGGGCCCCTACTTTTTTCCATCTATACCCTTGGCCTAGGACAACTCATAAAGTCCCATGGCTTTCAGTACCACCTGTATGCGGATGACACTCAGATCTACCTCTCTGGCCCAGATGTCACCTCTCTGCTGTCCAGAATCCCGGAGTGTCTATCAGCCATATCCTCCTTCTTCACCTCTCGCTTCCTAAAACTCAATGTAGACAAAACTGAACTCATCATCTTTCTCCACCCCACGTATCTTCCCTACCCGATCTATCTATTATGGTAAATGGCATCACGATCTCTCCCGCACCTGAAATCCGCTGCCTCGGAGTAACTCTCGACTCTGCCCTGTCCTTCAAACCACACATCCAAACTTTTGCCACCTCCTGTCACCTCCAACTTAAAAACATTTCCAGAATCCGTCCCATCCTCAGCCCTCAATCTACTAAAACTCTTGTACATGCCATCATCATCTTCCGCCTCGATTACTGCAACACCCTCCTCTGTGGCCTCCCTGTCAACTCTCTTGCACCACTCCAGTCTGTTCTCAACTCTGCTGCCCGACTAATCCACCTCTCCCATCGCTACTACCCTGCTTCTCCCCTCTGCAAATCTCTCCACTGGCTCCCAATTCCCCAACAAATCCAGTTCAAACTACTAACACTGACCTACAAAGCCATCCACAACCTGTTCCCTCCCTATATCTCTGAACTAATCTCCCAATATCTTCCTTCACGTAATCTTCGATCCTCCCAAGACCTCCTACTCTCCTCCACACTTATTCGTTCCTCACACAACCGCCTCCAAGATATCTCCCGAATATCCCCCATCCTCTGGAATTCCACGCCTCAACATGTACGATTATCCAACACCCTTGGATCCTTCAGACGGAACCTGAAAACCCATCTCTTCAGGAAAGCCTACAGCCTGCAATAACCATTCTGCCTCGCCGCCACCACCCGAGCTTCCGCCTCGCCGCCACCACCCGAGCTGCCGCCTCGCCGCCACCACTACCAGAGCTGCCGCACCCCGACCTTCTGTTTCTTCCCCATTATCCCATAGAATGTAAGTCCACAAGGACAGGGTCCTCTCCCCTCTGTACCAGTCTGTCATTGTAAATTTGTTTACTGTAAACAATATCTATAACTTTGTATGTAACCCCTTCTCATGTACAGCACCATGGAATTAATGGCGCTATAGAAATAAATAATAATAATAATAATAATAATACTGCAAAAGCAACCGAGAAGCTTTAAGGCAAAGAAGTGGACTATTCTGCAATGCCCGAATCAGTCACCAGATCTCAACCCCATTGAGAATGCATTTCACATGCTTAAGTCAAAATTTAAGGCAAGCTGCACTAATGGCCTGGCAAAGCCTCACAAAGGAGGAAACCCATGGCTTCCAGACTTCAGGCAGTTAATAACTGCAAATAATTCTCTACAAAGTATTAAAAATGGACATTTTATTTATGATAAAGTTAATTTGTCTAATTATTTTTGAATCCCTGAAATGAGGAGGGTTTGTAGAAAAATGGTTCCAATTCTGAAACGCTTCACAGGATATTTTTGTTCAACCCCTTTAATTAAACCTAAAAGTCTAAACTTCAATTGCATATCAGTTGCTTAATATTAGATAAAAAATAGTGAAATGCAGAGTCAAAATCACAAAGATTTGTTCTCTGTCCAAATACTTCTTTACATAACTGTATACTGTGTTACTGCAGCTGATGACAGTGATGATCCTTTAAAGCCAGACATTTTCTTGTCTGTCCTACCATTCTCTATACTGTTCATCTGCTGCCACTATCGATAGACAGCCATTTATCACCTACCTGTCTATGCTCTTTGTTGGAATATGTTTGGTGCAACAACTCCATTCCAGTCTATGAGGGTTTAGTTGCTAGATAGAGGTCTGAGGGGTAAGATTTCTCCTTGTGGAGAGTGACATACCAGCTCTGTGTTGTCAAGGTAAGGAGGCTTGTTTCCCATGCAATGCTCCTCTGGGAAATTTAATACATTTCATTACATTTCCTAGAGGAGCATTGCATGGCGAATAACCCTCCTTACCTTGACAAGCTAGAGCTGGTATGTCACTCTCCACAAGGAGAAATAATAAGAGAAAACTCGGCACTCAACTTAAGTATTATTGACGAAAAATTTAATATACACAGTGGTAACAAAGAAGATGTTTCGGTCCTATACCCGGACCTTCATCAGTCACTACATCAGCATAAAAAGAAATTAATAAATGATTTGACAAAATAAATATTATTATTATTATTATTATTATTTATTTCTATAGCACCATTGATTCCATGGTGCTGTACATGACAAGGGTTACATGAAAATTACAGGTATCACTTACAGTAAACAAACAATGACAGACTGATACAGAGGGGAGAGGACCCTGCCCTTTCGGGCTTACATTCTACAGGATGGTGGGGAAGAAGACAGCAGGTTGAGGGGTCGCAGCAGTTCCAGTGTTGGTTGAGTCGATATCTCTGGTAGTGGTGATGAGGTAGCAGGGTCATTGCAGGCTGCAAGCTTTCCTGAGGTGGGTTTTCAGGTTCCGTCTGAAGGATCCGAATGTGGTTGATAGTCGGACGTGTTGGGGAAAAGAATTCCAGAGGATGGGGGATATTCGGGAGAAGTCTTGGAAGCGGTTGGGTGAGGAGCGAATAAGTGTGAAGGAGAGAAGGAGGTCTTGGGAGGATCGGAGATTACGTGAGGGAAGATATCGGGAGATTAGTTCAGAGATATATGGAGGAGACAGGTTATAGATGGCCTTGTAGATCAGTGTTAGTAGTTTGAACTGGATACGCTGATGGAGTGGGAGCCAGGGAAGAGATTTGCAGAGGGGAGAAGCGAAGGAGTAGCAAGGAAAGAGATGAATTAGTCGGGCAGCAGAGTTAAGGATGGACTGGAGAGGTGCGAGGGTGTTAGCAGGGAGGCCAGAGAAAAGGGTGTTGTAGTAGTCGAGGCGGGAGATGATGAGTGCGTGCACAATCATTTTAGTAGATTGAGGGCTGAGGAAAGGACGGATTCTTGAAATATTTTTGAGCTGAAGGCAACAGGAGCTAGAAAGAGTTGGATGTGCATTTTGAAGGACATGGCAGAGTCAAGGGTTACTCCGAGGCAGCGGACTTCTGGTAAGGAGGAAAGCGTGATGTCGTTAATTGTGGTAGATAGGTCAGGTAAGGAAGATCTGTGAGATGGGGAAAGATGATCAGTTCAGATTTGTCCACATTGAGTTTGAGGAAGCGGGAGGAGAAGAAGGAGGATATGGCTGATAGACATTCAGGGATTCTGGACAGCAGAGAGGTGACGTCAGGGCCAGAGAGGTAGATCTGAGTGTCATCAGCATAAAGGTGGTACTGGAATCCATGGGACTTTATGAGTTGCCCCAGGCCAAGTGTATAGATTAAGAAGAGTAGGGGTCCTAGAACAGAGCCATGGGGACTCCAACAGAGAGAGGGTGGGATGAGGAGGTAGTGTGGGAGTGGGAGACACTGAATGTGCGGTTGGAAAGGTATGAGGAGATCCAGGATAGGGCGAGGTCCTTGACACGAAAGGAGGAGAGAATCTGTAGTAGAAGGCAGTGGTCAACTGTGTCAAAAGCAGAGGACAGGTCAAGAAGCAGGAGTATAGAGTATTGTCCGTTCGCTTTGGCTGTAAGTAGGTCATTTGTAATTTTGGTCAGGGCTGTCTCAGTGGAGTGATTGGGGCGGAAACCAGATTGTAGAGTGTCAAAGAGCAAGTTGAGGTGGTAGGAAAGCTCAGCGTGGACGCGCAGTTGCAGGAGTTTGGAAGCGAATGGGAGCAGCGATATTGGGCAATAGCTGGACATATCGGTTGGATTGAGGGTTGGCTTTTTAAGGATAGGCGTGATTGTGGCATGCTTTAAAGCAGAAGGGAAGGTTCCCGGAAGATAGTGATAGGTTGAAGAGGTGAGTTAGTGATGGGATAATAGTGGTGGTGAGATTGGGGAGGAGGTGGGTTGGGATGGGGTCAAGTGCACAGGTTGTGAGGTGCGATTTGGAGAGGAGACAATTAAGCTCCCTTTCGGTTATGCTGGAGAGGGAGGTTATGGGGTTAGGGCATTGGTCTGGTATACAAAGGGGTTGTGGTGGTTGAACAATGAAGATTTGCCTTGTTTGGTCAATCTTATTTTTGAAGTGTGTGGCAAAGTCGTCAGCAGAGATGAGGGAGGTAGGAGGGGGCAGTGGTGGGCGGAGGAGGGAGTTAAAATAACAAATAAAGTATATACAGTAGACACTTGGTCAAAGACTGAAATAGAGATTACTAAGTTGCTGTTAGATCAGGAGCAATCATAGATCAGAGGTCAATTAGAGGTACAAAGATGATAAATATACACGTACCAGGGACTACTGAGTGGAGGTGAACCCACAAAAGTGGAGGAAAAAAGCACAGGACTGGACACAGCTGAAGTCTGTTGAGTGACATAAAAGAGGTGAACATGATGGTAGAGAACCGGAATAAAAAGGAATTATTTAGGTGGCACATACCCAGTTATTAAATGGTGGTTTATATTGGTAAGGGAGGCAAAGCCTACAAAGAACCGGTAGCCTGAAATATATACATAAATATAAAAAGATTGCGGCAGGTGAAGTGTCATGACAAAGTCATAGATCCTATATAACGAACCTGAAAGCAAAGCCCGGCAGGAGAAGTGTGTCTATGCAGGACGCGGTATCCGCCACTAGTCCAGGCATAGCGTTAGTGAAAAATGCCAGGTTTAAAAGAGGAAGGGGCGGGAAATGAAGAAGTAATGTGCCCGTCAAAAATTGAGACGTCAAAATGGAAGTGATGTGGCCTGAAGTTGATGGCCGTGCGTTTCACCGCTAGGAAATGCATTCCAATGGGAGCGCTGGAGATCAGCAGAAACTTGTGAATGGAGCATGTGAGAGAGGAGGCGTGCTGAATAGTGGAGGCGTGGAGTACAGCCATCAGGACGTAGTGCTCAGCATGTATAGAGACTAATAAAGGCGGCTTTATAAAAGATAAAAGAAAAAAGGATGTTAATATAAGGATGGAGCAGTATATGCACTGTGAGACATGCCTGAGATACAGAATATTATGTCATACATAACAAAAATGATATATTAGTTATGACTATTTAGGGCACAGGTATGATGAATATAATAGTGCGATGCACACATTAATAGATAACAATAAATAAATGTTGTAAAATCAGATATATATAATAATAATGCAATGCATACAAAAAGTCAATTGTCATGTACAGGAAATGTACAAACTTCTTATGAAAAAAAAAGACATATATGGTGATATGGCACATAAAAATAAACATAATAAAGAAGTTATATACATAAGTGTATTGTAATATCACAAAATAGGGAACATATATGGTAGAATGGCACATAAAGATGAATATAATAAAGAAAGTTATGTGCATGGGTGAGTTGTAATATCACAGAGTAGGGTCTACGAGAATACCCCAAGAGGGGCAGTAAATGTGGAATTACGTGAAGGATAGTAAGTCATATTCCCGGTTGAGACCCTTGGGTGATAGAGTATCCAAGGGTGTGTATCCAATATGCCTCTCTGCGTTTCAATTGTCGTATGCGGTCGCCACCCTTCCGGGGCGGAGGTACCTGTTCCAAGACCTGATATTTTAATTGGGCTAATTGTGTGTTCGGTGGTTAGCAAGTGAAGTGGGATGGGAAGTAGTGTGCTTTTGCATCTAATCGTCGACTTATTTTTGAAATCCGATGTTTAATGGGTTGGGTTGTCTCGCCGACATACAGTAACCCACACGGACATTTGATGACGTAGATCACAAAAGCGGTGTCATATGTGGAAAAAAACACGGACTTTATATGCTTTGCCCGCATAGGGGTGATGAATGGTCTCACCTTTGAGCATGTTACTGCATTGTGTGCAACTCAAGCATGGGAAGGTGCCCAATCTAGGTCTTTTAAGGAATTGTTGAGTGGCCCTAGGTTTGGTAGGGCCTAAGTCGGCCCTAATCAAGGAGTCCCTCAGATTAGGCGCACAACAAAAACAAGGGAGGAATGGCTTTTCAAACTCTGAAATATCCGGATGTGCTGTGTGGAAGAGAGACTAATGTTGGCGAATAGACTTATGTGGAATATACGCGAAAGGGTAATAGGAATGTATAAAGGCAATTCTGCCCCCAGTATCACGTTTTTTTGTGAATATTGGGTGCCCTGTATAGGTCCAGAACCTTCTGTGGGTAAACTCTTTCTTGGAATTTAGAGTTCATCTCGGTTAGACGAGCCTCCTGGGTGGTTTGGTCAGAAACGATCTTTTGACCCGATGAAATTAAGATGTTGGAATAGATTTTTTCAAGGCAGTAGGATGGAAGCTGTTGAAATGGAGTAAGCTATTGTGGTCGGTGGGTTAGACTTACAGGTTGGTGAATAGGAAAGATGTGTATCTTAGGTTGGTGAATAGTGAGCCCCCAGTATCCTTAATGACTATTGTATCCAAGAAATTAATTCTGGATGAGTCATGGGAAATGGTGAAACTGAGACCAGGCCAAGAATGGTTCAGGAAGTGATGAAAGGTAGATAGGGACTCGAATGTGACCCCCACATGCAAAAAACGTCATTTATATAGCGTTTCCATGTGATGACTTTGTCCTTGAATAAGGAGCAGGTGTAGATCATTGTCTCCTCAAAGTGGGCCATATAGCAATTAGCATAGGGGGGTGCTACGTTCGAGCCCATAGCGGTCCCACGTATCTGTAGGAAAAAGTCATCCTGAAACATAAAATAATTTTTCGTAAGTACAGTGGTCAAAAGGTCAATGCACAAATTAATCTGTACTGTATTGAAGTCAGATGCTTCAAGAAGACGTTAAACAGATCGTATGCCATGTTCAGGCTACCGGTTCTTCATAGGCTTTGCCTCCCTTACCGATATAAACCACCATTTAATAACTGGGTATGTGCCACCTAAATATTTCCTTTTTTTCCTGTTCACTACCATCATATTCACCTCTTTTATGTCAACAGACTTCAGCTGTGTCCAGTCCTGTGCTTTTTTCCCCTCTTTTGTGGGTTCACCTCCACTCTGTCCTTGGTACGTGTATATTTATCATCTTTGTACCTTTAACTGACCTCTGATCTATGATTGCTCCTGATCTAACAGCAACTTTGTAATCTCTATTTAATTTTTTGATCAAGTGTCTACTGTATATACTTTATTTGTTATATTTATTTTGTCAAATCATTTATTATTTTCTTTTAACGCTGATGTAGTGACTAATAAAGGTCTGGGTATAGGACCGAAACGTCTTCTTTGTTACTACTGTTGATATTCGATGTGAATACTTTTCCGTCAAATTATGACAAGAGCATTCTTAAAGTGATACCTTTATGGGCTAACCAGAAAATTATATGTTCGCAAGCTTTCAGAGCTCAAAGGCTCCTTCTTCAGGCAAGATTACATTTGGAATAATAAGAAAGACACATTAGATGCTTACTATAGTAGGAAATTTGTTCAAGACCTGGGAGGTGTGATGCCTTCAAAAGATAAGCAAAGGAAATCGAATTAGCATTTTCTTACAAATGGAGAGCTAGTGGGAATGTGTTCTTAAGGCTGGGTCTCACATAACGATACACCAGCGATCCCGACAACGATATGCACTTGTCAGGATCGCTGGTGTATCGCTACATGATCGCTGCTGAGCTGCCAAACAGGCAGCTCAGGCAGCGATCTGGGACAGCGACACTGCGGGTAACATCGCTTAGTTACCCGCACTGTACCTTGGATACCAGCGCCCTGATGCAGGGAGCTGGTATCCAAGGTACACAGCGGGTTTCCAAGCGCTGCGCGGTGCCTGGAAACCCGCTGTGTACCTTGGATACCAGCTCCCTGCATCAGGGCGCTGGTATCCAAGGTACACAGCGGGTTTCTAGGCACAGCACCGTGCCTGAAAACCCGCTGTGTACCTTGGTTACCAGCGGATCGCTGGTCTCCCGCCTGTCACACGCAGCGATGCGTGCCTGTCAGCGGGAAACCAGCGATCAAAAAAAGGTCCTGACATTTCAGCGATGATCAGCGATACCCGGCAGGGGGGCTGAACGTCGCTGAATGTCACACACAGCGATATCGCTGGTGAGCTCGCTGCTGCGTCACAAAACTAGTGACTCAGCAGCGATCTCGGTAGCGATATCGCTATGTGAGACGGGCCCTTTAGCTATCTGGAGTCCTTCTGGTGAAGGTGTGAACTGTGTCTGTGTAGTGAACCATAAAACCGGGTGTTAAGTTGAGTCCTAGTGTCAAAGTATTGAACATCCTAATAAGTTTGAATTCCCATATTTTTCTCTCCCTGTCATCCTTAAAATGACCTTTTAGTATTAAGACTTTTAAGTCTGTCATACAATGTCCAGTTCCAGAGAAATGTTTTCCCACAGGCGTGTCCATTTTATTACTGATTGTATGTCTGTGTAGATTCATCCTTGTTTGTAGTTTTTGCATGGTTTCCCCAATATAGATAGCTCCAGGGCACCTTGTACATTGTATCATGTACACCACATTGGAGGATGTACATGAAAAGGAATCCATGACCTTATAGTCCTGATTTGTGTTTGGTACGCGGACTGTATTTGTTGGTAATATGTGGGTACACGTTTTGCATTTTTTGCTGTTACATGGGAATGTGCCAGTCACTGATGGTGACGAGAGGACACTTCTGACAAGGAGATTCCTTAAGTTAGGGGCTGTTTGTAGGAGAGGAGTGGTAGTTCTGGGAATATGTCTTTCAATTTGTGGTCTCTGTGGAATATGGGTTGGAGATCAGCACCAATTTTCCTTAGGATGCTCATGTGGGGGTTGTATGTGACCACAAGAGGCACCCTGTTGTTGTCCTCTCTCAGTTTGTAATCCAGGAGGTTGCTTCTTGGGGTTCTTGTAGCCCTGTGGATCTGTTCATCTATTACCAATGGATGGTATCCTTGTTGTAGGAATGTATTCCTCAGAGATAGCAGCTGTAGTTCCCTGTCTTTACTGTCTGAACAGATCCGAATATACCTCAGAGCTTGACTGTAGATGATGGATTTTTTTGTGTGTCTTGGATGAAAACTGTTCCATCTAAGGTATGCTGGACCTCCTGTGGGCTTATGGTAAATTGATGTTTGTATGGCGTTGTCCTTGATGTATATGGTCAAGTCCAGAAAATGTATTTGAGACTTTGAAAAGTTGAGGGTGAGCTTGATGGTTGGGTGGTATTTGTTGAAGTTGTTGTGGAAGGTGAGCAGATCATCTTTTGAGCCTGTCCAGATTATTAGCAGATCATCAATGTAGCGGAAGTATGCAAGAGGTACTGTTGATATTAAATTTTTCATCAATAACACTTAAATTGAGTGCCGAGTTTTCTCTTATTATACTTTATTGTGTGGGAACCTACTCGCACACCCCCTCACGGCTGTGCACACTATTATTTTTCCATCTCCACAAGGAGAAACCTTACCGCTTAGACCTCAGTCCAGAGCCTCTCACCTAGCCAAATCAGTTCTCATACTTTGCACTGACGAGGGCCAATAGCCCGAAACACCGTGCAAATTGAGATACTGATTTGGCTTTTATCCTAAGTCATATTGCAAGACTCGTTAAAGGGTTGATTGTGACTTGCGCAATCTCTACTTCTAACAGGTGGCGCTATAGAGTTCAATACCTCTTTTTCTCTGAAAAGGCAATTTGCATACTTGCTAGATATGTATGCTGTTTATAAAGTAAAAAAAAAACTCCCAGAGGCTCACACAGGGCGAGCCTGTGACTGTATTTCCTGTTTTTCTGTGCCTGTGTATGAGAGAAGCAGTTTGCTGTAGATGCTGCACAGATAGAGACACACAAATGATTTATTCCTGATGTATTAAGTTTATCATATATTGTTCCTATTTGCTCCTGAATAAAGAAGCTCTGTTGTCACACAGTTGGAAAGTATCCTGAATAATCTGCTGCCAAAAGGTTATGGGCCCAAAGTGACACAGCAACAGAAGCCCAAAACAAAAGCAGCACAGAGCAACAGAGATGTTCACTAGCAGCAATCCTGTTACGTTCTCAGTGCCAACCCTCACTAACCAGAACTATAAGTCCTGGAAATTCAAGGTGAAGATGCTGCTCATAAAAGAAGGAACGTGGAAATATTCTCAGGAACAAGTGCCTCATCCATTACCAGATGATTGGCTAGAGAAGGATCAGAAAACACATTGTAGATGATAATCAGATTGTGCATATATGTAAGTGTGCAACTGCAAAGGAGATGTGGGATGAGTTACAGAAAGTGCATGAACGATCAAATCTAAGCAATTAGCTTTATCTCATGAGAAAGCTGTATCAGTCTAAGCTAAATGATGGACAGAATATGCAGAACTACATAAGAAACACACTAAAGATTGTGAAATGTCTCAGGGTATTGGAGTAGAAATTAAAGGTTTTCATATGCCCCTCTTAGCCACTCAGCCCTGTTCTTCCAAAACCAGCTTCACCACCATGACAGAAGATCAGCTCTCCACTCTCCTGTCAAGATCACACCTCACCACTTGCACGCTTGACCCACTCCCGTTCCACCTCATCCCTAACTTTGCCACAGTCTTCATCCCTAATCTCGCACACCTCTTCAACCTTTCACTTACAAATGGTGTCTTTCCTTCATCCTTCAAACATGCTTCAATCACACCCATCCTCAAAAAGCCCTCCTTCGACCCATCCTCTGTGTCTAACTATCGCCCGATATTTCTTCTCCCCTACACCTCAAAACTACTGGAACAGCATGTATATCTCGAACTGTCCTTCCACCTCTCCTCCTGTTCCCTCTTTGACCGGATACAATCTGGCTTCCGACCGCATCACTCAACTGAAACTGCCCTAACTAAAGTCATTAATGACCTGCTAACCGCCACGAGCTAGCGACACTAATCTGTCCTCTTTCTCCTGGACCTGTCTTCTGCCTTCGACACCGTGGACCATTCCCTCCTGCTTCAGATTCTCTCATCTCTTGGCATCACAGACTTGGCCCTATCCTGGATCTCATCATACCTAACAGACCGAACATTTAGTGTCTCCCTCTCACACACCACCTCCTAACCTCACCCCCTGTCTGTCGGTGTTCCTCAAGGCTCAGTCCTAGGACCCCTACTCTTCTCCATCTACACCTACGGCCTGGGACAGCTCATAGAATCCCACGGCTTGCAGTATCACCTCTACACCGATGACACGCAGATCTACCTATCTGGACCTGACCTCCATCTACACCTACGGTCTGGGACAGCTCATAGAATCCCATAGCTTGCAGTATCACCTGTACACCGATGACACGCAGATCTACCTATCTGGACCTGACCTCACCTCCCTACTGACCAAAATCCCACAGTGTCTGTCTGCTATCTCAGCCTTCTTTTCTGCTCGCTTTCTCAAACTGAACATAGACAAAACAGAATTCATCATCTTTCCCCCACCTCATTCTACCACTCCACCAGACCTATCCATCAATGTCAATGGCTGCTTGCTTTCCCCGGTCCCGCATGCTCGGTGCCTTGGGGTGATCATCGACTCTGCCCTCTCTTTCAAACAACATATCCAAGCCCTCGCCACCTCCTGCCGCCTCAAACTCAAAAATATTTCCCGGATCCGCGCGTTCCTCAACCATGAAACGACAAAAACACTAGTGCACGCCCTTATCATCTCCCGCGTCGACTACTGCAACCTCCTACTGTCTGGCCTCCTCTCTAGCACTCTGGCACCACTCCAGTCCATCCTACACTCTGCTGCCCGACTAATCCACCTGTCTCCCCGTTATTCCCCAGACTCCCCCCTATGCCAGGCCCTTCACTGGCTTCCTATTGCCCAGAGGCTCCAGTTCAAAACCCTTACCATGACATACAAAGCCATCCACAACCTCTCTCCTCCATACATCTGTGACATGGTCTCCCGCTATCTACCTACACGCAACCTTCGATCCTCTCAAGATCTCCTTCTCGACTCCCTCCTCATCTCTTCTTCCCACAACCGCATACAAGACTTCTCCCGGGCTTCCCCCATACTCTGGAAAACATCAGACTTTCACCAACAACGGAGACCTTCAAGAAGAAACTGAAGACCCACCTGTTTCGACAAGCCTACAACCTGCATGTAACGGGTCTGGGAGGCGGAACCTCTGAGCTTTATTATACAAGGAGGCTTTCCTTGTAAAGGAGCAGGTGGCGCCCGGGGAGACAGACAGGAAATCACAGCAAGTGACGGGGGCAGTCTCTGGACAGACAGGTGGGAGGTCACGGCAAGTGACCGGGGCAGTCTCTGGATAAACAGGCAGGTAGTCACGGCAAGTGACCGGGGCAGTCTCTGGATAAACAGGCAGGTAGTCACGGCAAGTGACTGGGACAGTCTCTGGATAGACAGGCGAGTAGTCACGGCAAGTGACCGGGGCAGTCTCTGAATGGACAGGCGAGTAGTCACGGCAAGTGACCGGGGCAGTCTCTGGATAGACAGGTGGGTAGTCACGGCAAGTGACCGGGGCAGTCTCTGAATGGACAGGCGAGTAGTCACGGCAAGTGACCGGGGCAGTCTCTGAATGGACAGGTATATACGACCTGAGATGACGGAGCCTCCCGGTAGGCTAGCAGGCAGATGACAGATGAGCGCCCCCAAGTGAGCAGGCGAGAGTCTCTGGAATAGCCGATGGACACTGCATGTGATGGCCGAACCTCCAGGTAGGCTTGCAGGCAGATGGCAGATGAGCGCCCCCAAATGAGCAGGCGAGAGTCTCTGGAATTGCCGATGGTCACCGCATGTGACGGCCGAACCTCCAGGTAGGTTTGCAGGCAGATGGCAGAAGAGCGCCCCCAAGTGAGCAGGCGAGATTCTCTGGAATAGCCGATGGTCACCGCATGTGACGGCCGAACCTCCAGGCAGGCTTGCGGACAGGTAGCAGACAGCAAACTGGCAGGAAACAGGCAGGTAACTGGTAACGGACCCTGAGGGCTAAAGCAGAGTAGTGAACAGTGCAATAACAACATTGCTCGGGCACCTCCATTAAGGAGGAAGTACTTTATATAGGGTGGAGTCCTCCGGCATTGGCCGGGGACCTTTTTGAAAGATGCGCGCGGCCCCTTTAAGAGCGGGGGAGCGCGCGGGCGCGCGCCCTAAGTCCAGTAGCAGGGAAGGAGCGCGCGGCCCCAGCAGGGCGGAAGGAGGACGCTGAGCGCGGGTAAGGGGGGCGACGTCCCTGCCTGGCAGAGGACGCTGTCGCAGGGGAACAGCGTCCCTGCCTGGCAGAGGGCAGGGACGCCGGCGCTACACTGCAATGATCCTCAGTCTACTGAACCATCGCACGACCAGCTCTACCCTTTCCTAGTGTATTCTCACCCATCCCTGCAGACTGTGAGCCCTTGCGGGCAGGGTCCTCTCTCCTTCTGTACTTGTGCGTCCCTTGTACAGCACATGTTTATTGTA
This sequence comes from Oophaga sylvatica, assembly GCA_033576555.1. Lineage (NCBI taxonomy): Eukaryota > Metazoa > Chordata > Amphibia > Anura > Dendrobatidae > Oophaga > Oophaga sylvatica. Next base: position 260,052,897 of record JARQOD010000001.1, read on the forward strand.
CCTGTCTATATTTTTCCCTTTTCATATGTAAAGTGCCATGGAATAAATGGCGCTATATAAATGTATAATAATAATAATAATAATAATAATATGCTGCACTTCTGTTAAGTGGTCTTCCAGAGAGTTATGACACACTCGTTACTGCACTAGATGCACAGCCAGATGATGAGCCGACACTAGACTATGTTAAAGGCAAACTTGTGGATGAATTCAAGAGAAAAACACAGCATGTAAGCAGCAGTTATTAATCCAGAGCAGAAGCAGAATTAAAGACACAGGATTTCCCTAAATAGAAGATCAATCTAAGAGAAACATGTAAATGTTTTGTTTGTAAAAAGCAAGGCCATCTTAAATCAGACTTCAGAATTTGGAAAGCAAGCATGAGTCAGCTTAAAAAGCAGAACAGTCATCAAAGGGTTAAAACAGCAGTAAAGGAAGATTCTGCATGTGTTGAAGCTGCATTTAATGCCTGGTCATGCCCATCTTCAAAGCATATATGGTGTATAGATTCTGATGCAAGCAGCCATATGACAAACACCAAGGATTTCTTCACTCACCTTAATGAAAGCTAGTTAGAAAAGGGCATCTTAGCTAATGGTCACTATGTGAACTCAGAAGGAGTAGGAGACTTCTACCTCCACTGTCCAGTTTTCTCAGCACAAAGCAGAAAGAGCCCTGTAAAGGATGTTCTCAATGTTCCCAGCCTTGAAAGCAATCTTCAGTCAGTAAAGAAGCTCACACAAAAAGGGAATGTAGTTACTTTTAGAGATAACAGCTGCATCATCTCAAAGAAGGGTCACACTCTTGCAGAAGGAAATATCCAAGCTGAACTTTATCAGTTAAAATGCAAAGAACGAGTGTACAGTGCTAGAGAAGATCTACATAAGTACTGTATTCATGTATGGCACAGATGTCTTGGGCACAGAGACCCAGAAGCAGCAAGGAAGCTAGCTCAACTTGCACATGTTATTGAAATCAACCAGTGCAGTCAAATGATGAAGTGTCTAGCTGTCTTAAAGGGAAAATGTCCAGAAAATCCTTTCCTAAAATAAGCACCACTAGATCTGCACTGACTATGGATCTGATACATACAGATGTATGTTGTCCAGTGAGTGTTCAAACTCCTAGCAAGAAGAGATATTTTCTCACATTTATTGCTGACTACTCCAGATATACAGTTGCCTACCTGCTTAACAGTAAGGAAGAAGTTCCACAGAAACTTGAAGAATATCTTGCTGTAGTGTTTAACAAATTAGAAGAATGCCAAAAGCCCTGTGTGGAGATAATGGAACCGAATAGACAATATGTATGTTCCGAAATAAATGGTGCTGTCACTGACTGGCATTTCAATTACCTAATTGTTACTGTTGTGAATGGGTTTGAGATGAGTTCTGAGCAGAGGCTCCCTCTGGTGGTTACAAGCGGTACTAGTGAGGATTGGGAATCAGGTGTTACTGATTGGTCTTATTTAAGGGAATCATTTTCCCATCAGGGTTGCCGGTGATCAATTGTTCTGGTCTGAATCCTTCTTTCCAGTTTCCCTTGTAGCCTGCTGTGTCGTGTCTGCATCTCCTGCTATCAGATAAGACAATTTCTTATTTTGTGTTTTTGCTATATTTTTGCATTTTGTCCTGCCCTTCTGTGGGGGCCTTCTGGGTCCCCTCCGGGGGCTTTTGCCCTCTCAGTTTAGTCCAGCCACTGTGTTTTGTACTTTTGCTTTTTGCAGTTTTTTCAGTGGCTGCTGTTTTTGTTACACCAGAGAACTAATTTAGGTGGTAGAGGTCGTTTGATCTCAGGTGATTTTGAAATTAGTAGAGTTGGTGTTTTTCAGGGTTTTCTGGGATTGCAGTAAGTACCCTTCCTGTCCTTTTCTATTTAGATAGTTTGGGCCCCAGCGTTTGCTCATACTATTTTCTTTCTGTGTCAGTATTTCCTCTTGTCTAACCGCCATTACATGTTTGGGGGCTTTCTATTATCTTTGGGGTTCTGCTCCGGGGCAGATAGCTTTCCTATTTCTATCTTCAGGTGTAGTTAGTTTCTCAGGCTGTGACGAGGCGTCTAGGACCAACGTAGGAACGCTCCACGGCTGCCTCTAGTTGCGGTGGTTAGTCAGGGTACTGCAATATCATAGATTCCAACTGCTCTGGTGTATTTCCTTTTTTACCTGCACTCCTCAGCTACCGTAACATAACAGTATCACCGGCCATAAAAATTGTATGGTACTCACAGAAGGGAAAAAATATTTTGAAGGAAGAAAAGTTGTCAGAGATATTTTTCTGTTTGTTGCATTTTTTTTTTTTTTTTTTCCCTCTGTATCTCTGGGTGCTGGGGAGGATCTTTTCTCCCAATGGAGTTTGCACAGTTGTCTGGCCGTGTGGATCAGCTTGCCACTGAGGTTCGGAGTATTGCTGCATATCTTGCTAGGTTGCCTGTTGTGGAACCTAGGATCCCCATGCCAGATTTGTTTTCAGGGGATCGAGCTAAGTTTCAGAATTTCAAAAATAATTGTAAATTGTTTCTTGCCTTAAAATCTAAGTCCTCAGGAAACGCAGCGCAGCAGGTTCAAATTGTCATCTCTCTCCTGCGCGGCGATCCTCAGGATTGGGCTTTTTCCCTGATACCTGGGGATCCTGTTTTGAGTGATGTTGATGCATTTTTTCAGGCTTTGGGGTTATTGTACGGTGAGCCAGCTGCTGAGCCCATGCAGTGTGATGGAGTGGTGTCTGGGGCACAGCGTCATGAGTTTCGAAAGCGCAATGGGTTATGTTTCTACTGTGGTGATGCCTCTCATGCTATTTCAGTCTGCCCTAAGCGGGGAAGACGTTTTGCACGCTCAGTTGTCTTGGGTAGTGTTCAGACTAAGTTTTTATTAACTGTCACTCTGATATGCTCTCTGTCCTCATTTTCTGCTCAGGCTTTCGTTGATTCTGGAGCAGCTATTAACCTGATGGATTATGATTTTGCTAAACGTTGTGGATTTCCCTTGATACCCCTACAGAAGTCTATTCCCCTACTGGGGATCGATTCTACCCCTTTGGCTGAGAATAAACCCCAGTTTTCTACTCAGGTGATAATGAGGGTTGAACCTGATCACCAGGAGTGCTGCAAATTTTTGGTTCTATATAATCTGCATGACATTATCGTGCTGGGTTTCCCTTGGTTACAGTCTCATAATCCTGTTTTGGATTGGAAATCTGTGTCTGTAACCAGTTGGGGCTGCCAATGTGTTAATACCAACACTCCTGTTTTTTCTGCCTCCCCCCAGGCTGAGGATGTTCCTGACTTTTTGTTTGATTTTTCTGATGTGTTTAGCGAAAGTAAATCTGCATCCTTACCTCCCCATAGGAGCTATGACTGCGCTATTGAATTAGTGCCAGGTAGTAAATTCCCTAAGGGTCGCCTTTTTAACTTGTCTGTACCTGAACATGACGCTATGCGGTCTTATATCAAGGAATCATTGGAGAAGGGTCATATCAGACCATCCTCTTCACCCTTAGGTGCCGGTTTTTTCTTTGTGGCCAAAAAAGATGGTTCATTAAGGCCGTGTATTGATTATCGTCTCTTGAACAATATTACTGTGAAATATCAATACCCGTTACCCTTGATTTCTGACCTGTTTTCCAGGGTGAAAAACGCTACTTGGTTTACCAAGCTTGACCTCAGGGGGGCGTATAACCTTATTCGCATTAAGCACGGGGATGAATGGAAGACGGCATTTAACACCCCTGAAGGGCATTTTGAGTACCTTGTGATGCCCTTTGGGCTCACTAATGCTCCTTCCGTCTTCCAGTCCTTCATGAATGACATTTTCAGGGATTTTGTGGACAAGTTTCTGATTGTTTATTTGGATGATATCTTGATTTTTTCTAATGACTGGGACTCTCATGTGAAACATGTTCGAACTGTATTCCAGATTTTGAGAGAGAATGCTCTGTATGTGAAGGGATCAAAGTGTCTTTTTGGCGTACAGAAGATCTCATTTCTGGGATTCATTTTGTCCCCATCTGTTATTGAAATGGACCCGGTCAAGGTTCAGGCCATCTGTGATTGGGTCCAACCTACTTCATTAAAGGCTCTTCAGAGATTTTTGGGTTTTGCCAATTTTTATCGTAAATTTATTGGTAATTTCTCTGTTATTGTTAAACCATTAACTGATTTGACCAGAAAGGGTTCTGATGTGGTGAATTGGCCTCCTGAGGCAGTCTCTGCGTTTCAGGAACTTAAGCAGAGATTCACTTCTGCTCCTGTTCTACGGCAGCCTGATGTTTCTCTGCCATTTCAGGTGGAGGTTGATGCCTCTGAAATTGGGGCAGGTGCCGTTTTGTCCCAAAAAGATCCAGAGACCTCTAAAAGTAACCCTTGTGCCTTTTTCTCTCGAAAATTTTCTCCTACTGAACGTAATTATGACGTGGGTAATCGGGAGTTATTGGCCATGAAGTGGGCTTTTGAAGAGTGGAGACATTGGCTGGAGGGAGCCAAACATCAGGTGGTGGTCCTTACGGACCATAAGAATCTGGTCTATCTGGAATCTGCCAAGCGACTCAATCCTAGACAGGCCAGGTGGGCCTTGTTTTTCACACGTTTTAATTTTGTGGTTTCCTTTCTTCCTGGCACTAAGAATGTTAAGGCGGATGCCCTCTCGAGGAGTTTCCTTGCGGACTCTCCTGAGCTATCTGATCCCTCTGTTATTTTGAAGGAGGGTGTAGTTCTTTCCGCCATCTCGCCTAATTTGAGACTTGCTCTGGAGGGGTGTCAGGAGGATAGGCCCGAGCGCTGCCCTGTTGGAAAATTGTTTGTCCCGGACCAATGGAAAAAGAGTGTGATGTCTGAGATTCATTGTTCCGCATTGGCTGGGCATTCCGGAATTTTTGGTACCAGAGACTTGGTTAGTCGGTCCTTTTGGTGGCCTACCTTGTCTCGCGATGTCAGGGAATTTGTGCAGTCCTGCGGGACTTGCTCTCGCTCCAAGCCTTGCTCTCGCTCTAGTGGTTTGTTGATGCCATTGCCTGTGCCCAAGAGACCATGGACCCATATCTCTATGGATTTCATTTCCGATCTTCCTGTTTCTCAGAGAATGACCACCATCTGGGTAATTTGTGATAGGTTTTCCAAAATGATACATCTTGTGCCATTACCTAAGTTGCCTTCCTCCTCGGAATTGGTGCCGTTGTTCCTTCAGCACGTGGTTCGTTTACACGGCATTCCTGAGAACATTGTGTCTGACAGAGGAGTCCAGTTTGTTTCCAGATTTTGGAGGACTTTTTGTTCTAAACTGGGTGTTCAATTGTCTTTCTCCTCGGCATTTCATCCTCAGACCAATGGTCAAACTGAGAGAACAAACCAGACATTGGAGACTTATCTAAGATGCTTTGTGTCTGCTGATCAGGATGACTGGGTCTCTTTTTTGCCTTTGGCTGAGTTTGCTCTTAATAATAGGGCTAGCTCTGCCACTTTGATGTCTCCGTTTTTCTGTAATTCTGGGTTTCACCCTCGATTTTCTTCAGGACAGACGGAGGCTTCTGTCTGTCCAGGTGTTGACTCTGTTGTTGAGCGTATGCAGCAGATTTGGGACCAGGTAGTGGAGAGGTTGTCCCTCTCTCAGGAGAAGGCCCAGCGGTTTGCTAACCGGCATAGGACTGATGGTCCTCGGTTTAAAGTGGGGGACTTGGTCTGGTTGTCCTCAAAGAATATTCCTATGAGAGTAGCATCTCCTAAATTTAAGCCTAGGTTCATTGGACCTTATAAGATCATGGAGATTATTAATCCTGTTTCTTTTCGTTTGCTTCTTCCAGGGACATTTAAGATCCATAACGTGTTCCACAAGTCCTTGTTGAAGAGGTTTGTTGAGCCAGTGGTTCCTGCTGCTGTGCCTCCTGACCCTGTTTTGGTTGAGGGCAATCTGGAGTATGTGGTTGAGAAAATATTGGATTCTCGTTTTTCTAGACGTAGACTCCAGTATTTGGTTAAATGGAGAGGTTATGGTCAGTGAAGATAATTCTTGGGTGTTTGCTTCGGACATCCATGCTAGGAGACTATCCGTGCGTTCATAGAGCTCATCCTGACCGACCTGGTTGCTCAGATGGGGTTCGGTGACCCTCCTCAAGGGGGGGGTACTGTTGTGAATGGGTTTGAGATGAGTTCTGAGCAGAGGCTCCCTCTGGTGGTTACAAGCGGTACTAGTGAGGATTGGGGAATCAGGTGTTACTGATTGGTCTTATTTAAGGGAATCATTTTCCCATCAGGGTTGCGGTGATCAATTGTTCTGGTCTGAATCCTTCTTTCCAGTTTCCCTTGTAGCCTGCTGTGTCGTGTCTGCATCTCCTGCTATCAGATAAGACAATTTCTTATTTGTGTTTTTGCTATATTTTTGCATTTTGTCCTGCCCTTCTGTGGGGGCCTTCTGGGTCCCTCGGGGGCTTTTGCCCTCTCAGTTTAGTCCAGCACTGTGTTTTGTACTTTTGCTTTTTGCAGTTTTTTCAGTGGCTGCTGTTTTTGTTACACAGAGAACTAATTTAGGTGGTAGAGGTCGTTTGATCTCAGGTGATTTTGAAATTAGTAAGTTGGTGTTTTTCAGGGTTTTTTGGGATTGCAGTAAGTACCCTTCCTGTCCTTTTCTATTTAGATAGTTTGGGCCCAGCGTTTGCTCATACTATTTTCTTTCTGTGTCAGTATTTTCCTTGTCTAACCGCCATTACATGTTTGGGGGCTTTCTATTATTTTGGGGTT
>JARQOD010000001.1:260059722-260092788 GCA_033576555.1 Oophaga sylvatica
CAGTTTGTTATGCACCAATACCCCTAATGTGGTGTAAAACTACTATTTGGGTACATGGCAGGGTTTAGAAGAGAAGAATCGCCAATTGAATTCTGAAGCGCAATTTTGGCTTTAAAAGATTAAGGATGCCATGTCACAGTTGAAGAACCCCTGACATTTCAAAACTGCAAACATTCCCACAAATGACCCAATTTTTTAAACTAAACCTCTTTTGGAATTTATCTAGGGGTGTAGTGATCAGTTTAAGTCTTAGGCGATTCACAGAATTGGATAACATTGGGCTGAGTCAAAGGAAAATTAAAAATTTTTCCATTAAAATGTTGCTTCGACCACAAGTTTTTAATTTTCAAAAAAATTAATAGGAGAGATTGAAAAGTACAATTTGTTGCACAATTTTTCCTGAGTATGCCAGATACCCCATATGTAGTCAAAAATTACCTATGAGGTACAGAAGTTAAGAAGTGCCATATTAAAGTACAGAAGTTGCTTGAATGGTTTGAGGGTGCCATGTCACATTGACAGAGCCATTGAGGTGCCAGAACAGTGGAACCCAGCATAAGAGATACCACTTTCCAAACTACAGCCATCAAGGAATTCATATAGTGGAGCAGTGAGCATGTGTCATAATTCATTTTTGGATTTGTGGCAGCTTTGGTAATTTAAATGTTGTTTTTTTTTCCTTTTGGGCCAGCAATGGTTAATGTCAGTATCCTTGCTTGCAGCTGCTTTTTAGCTGGTTAGCTGATGTGGTTAGTGACCACTTCCAACATCCTTTAAATAGTCACATGACATATCAACTGACTGTTGTTAATAGACAAATTGCCTCTTAAGTGACAAAGAGGACTTGTACTCTATAGCGCCACCTATTGGAAGTAGCGATCCTACAAGTCACAATCAACCCTTTAACGAGTTTTGTAATATGACTTAGGATAAAAGCCAAATCAGTATCTCATTTTGCAGACACGGTGTTTCAGACTATTGGTCCTCGTCAGTGCAAAGTATGAGATCTGATTTGGCAAGTTGAGAGGCTCTGGACTAAGGACTAAGGGGTAAGGTTTCTCCTTGTGGAGAGTGACATACCAGCTCTGGCTTGTTAAGTAAGGAGTAGTGTTGAGCATTCCGATACCGCAAGTATCGGGTATCGGCCGATATTCGCGTTATCGGAATTCCGATACTTAATTCCGATACTTTTTCCATATCGTATACCGGAATCGGAAGTTCCCATAATTCTTTGAGAGGCAATGTGATTTTAGTCAGCCAATGAGGAATCCTACGAAGTGTGGGCACATCCTGTAATGCTGCGGTCATCTTAACTAATGGCATGGCTGTGATTGGCTGCTGAAATGATGTCAGAATGCACTATAAAAGGCGCCGCCGCCATTTTAGCGTCACTGTGCTGTGAACTCAGTAAGGGACAGAACGCTACTCTGCTCACTCTGAGGGACAGTTAGATATTGCGATTTTGTGTACTACTGTGCTTGAGGCAGGCTAGTTTACCAACCGCTGTGTAAAGCTTCATTTTGCCAGTGTTGTTTTAACAGCTCTGTGCAAGGTGTGTGTGTGACAGTGCAGGTGACGCTGCAGTTTGCTCTGCATACACCGCTGTTTGTAGGCATCTGCACGTGTCACTGACTCTTTTTTTATTTTTTTTTTTTTTTTATTTTGTGGAATTGGTGCAGCTCCATTATATTAGAAAAAAAAATCAAATCTATTAGTGTGACGTGCTTCCATCCGTATACAATACATTGGTTGCAAACACTATAGAACTACACAAAGGAGCTTTTCACAGATTGTGGACAGTTGTGTTTCAGTGTTCACTTCAGTCTGTGTTTTTTACTTTTTTTAGTGCAGATCACGCTCCAGTTACATGTTCAAGCACTGCTGCTTGTACTCTGCTGAGCGTGTCTCAGTGGCTCATCCTTTTCATTTATCTCCAATTGGTTCTGCTACATTCCATTTAAAATAAATCTAATCTATTAGACTAATAGATTAGATTTATTTTAAATGGAATGTAGCAGAACCAATTGGAGATAAATGAAAAGGATGAGCCACTGAGACACGCTCAGCAGAGTACAAGCAGCAGTGCTTGAACAAGTAACTGGAGCGTGATCTGCACTCAAAAAAGTAAAAAACACAGACTGAAGTGAACACTGAAACACAACTGTCCACAATCTGTGAAAAGCTCCTTTCTGTACTTCTATAGTGTTTGCAACCAATGTATTGTATACGGATGGAAGCGCGTCACACTAATAGTATTAGTGTGACGCGCTTCCATCCGTATACAATACATTGGTTGCAAACACTATAGAAGTACAGAAAGGAGCTTTTCACAGATTGTGGACAGTTGTGTTTCAGTGTTCACTTCAGTCTGTGTTTTTTACTTTTTTGAGTGCAGATCACGCTCCAGTTACATGTTCAAGCACTGCTGCTTGTACTCTGCTGAGCGTGTCTCAGTGGCTCATCCTTTTCATTTATCTCCAATTGGTTCTGCTACATTCCATTTAAAATAAATCTAATCTATTAGTGTGACGCGCTTCCATCCGTATACAATACATTGGTTGCAAACACTATAGAAGTACAGAAAGGAGCTTTTCACAGATTGTGGACAGTTGTGTTTCAGTGTTCACTTCAGTCTGTGTTTTTTACTTTTTTGAGTGCAGATCACGCTCCAGTTACATGTTCAAGCACTGCTGCTTGTACTCTGCTGAGCGTGTCTCAGTGGCTCATCCTTTTCATTTATCTCCAATTGGTTCTGCTACATTCCATTTAAAATAAATCTAATCTATTAGTGTGACGCGCTTCCATCCGTATACAATACATTGGTTGCAAACACTATAGAAGTACAGAAAGGAGCTTTTCACAGATTGTGGACAGTTGTGTTTCAGTGTTCACTTCAGTCTGTGTTTTTTACTTTTTTGAGTGCAGATCACGCTCCAGTTACATGTTCAAGCACTGCTGCTTGTACTCTGCTGAGCGTGTCTCAGTGGCTCATCCTTTTCATTTATCTCCAATTGGTTCTGCTACATTCCATTTAAAATAAATCTAATCTATTAGTGTGACGCGCTTCCATCCGTATACAATACATTGGTTGCAAACAATATAGAAGTACACAAACGGGCCTTTCACAGCTACTGAACATGGGTTTTTAATTTTTAACTAAAATATGTATTTTTTCAAATGACACAAATATAAGTAATGTTGAAGAGGAATAGTCCTACATCCATTGTTTGCACAATATTACAGGTGTACATCATGTCCCTTAATCAACAATGTATTATTATATTTACTTGTATGCTTTTATTTAAAAGCCAAGAACACAGAAGGATAACCTTCGCACTGCAGCTGTTGTCAAAGTTCAACCCACATTATGCACTTCCAACATTGCAGCATTTGAGGCATGATGTGAGTTGGATTGGTCAAAGTTATGGAGTGAGAAGGTTCACCATCAGTACCCTATAGCATAAGTATGCTTTTGTGTTAGCATTTGTGTTAGACATGTGGATATCTGCCATAATATGTCACAATTATTTAGTTACAGATTTGTTACCAACACTAATCATTGAATGGTTTTAAATTTGACGTTTCACTTGTTTACAGCTTAGAAATAAGGGTGTAGCCTGATATCTATGTGTAGCACTAGCCACTTTAACATGTCATGTTTTTTTAAACATGTGTAGCTAGGTAGCAGTAATTTTTGCCGGACACACAGCAGGGGAACAGCAGGCGTTACTGAACCCCACTATTACTATAGCTTGTGTATTGGTCTGTGGACACGACACTTCTGAGCAGCAACTGGCAGTGTTGTAGCCCAGGGAGTATAGCTCAGGTGGTAGAAAGATGAACATAACAGGAGACATGGAAAACGTTGTCAACCAGTTAGTTAATCTGAAACCGGACAGGCAAATTCAGGCGAGATCCATGCCTAGTTCATTTTCAGAAAAGTAAGCCGTTGTACATTATCGTAGGATAGTCGCATGCAACGGTCTGTTAGTACACCACCTGCAGCAGTAAAGACGCGCTCCGATAATACACTGCCAGCAGATCAAGCCAGCACCTCCAATGCATACTGGCTAAGCTCTGGCCATGTATCCAGCTTAGAGACACAAAACTTGAATGGGGAAGAGCCATCTGAGAGTACACTGAGAGGGCAAGACATGTAGTCTGTAACCATCTTACGGAAATGTTGCCTCCTGCTGACTGGAGCCGTCTCGGATGGTGTAGACATTGGTGGCGCTGCCACAAAACTTCGACACATTTGGAACATACTGGTCTTGCCCTGTGCAGAGGCGCTGCTTGTGCTCCCTCTTGTTGCAGAGCTGTCTCCACTGCCTCGACGCACAGAGCTGCTTTGTAAATCAGTAGCAGCAGCAGTGCTCTCGGCTGGAATGGAGAACATTATGGATTGCACCAGTGTGTCTTGGTACTTCCGCATTTTACGCTCCCGGTTCAACGGTGTGATGAGGCTTTGTAAGTTGTCCCGGTAGCGAGGGTCTAGGAGGGTGTACACCCAATAATCAGACGTGGTGTGAATGTGTTCGATGCGGCGGTCGTTTCTCAGCCACTGCAGCATGAAATCAACCATGTGCTGCAGACTCCCAACTGGCCAAGAAACGTTGTCCCCTGCAAGAGGCGTCATCTCCGCCTGCTGTGCATCACCCCACCCTTGGTCTACATACTGACTAGAGCATTGTCTACCTCCCTCTGGAGCGATGTCTTCCTCCTCCATTGACTCCTCCTCACAAAGTCCTTCAAATACATATAAATTTACAAAATTTAAAACTCAAAATTTAAAAACTTTGTATCATAATTCTGTAACATCAGTTTATGGAAACACAATAGCATTACAAAAGGATAGACAAAAAATGTACATTATGTGCTTTGTAAATACATTAAAAGTTTGTAATGGTTATGAAAATATAGACAGCGACTCTGGAGGTTCAATTGTTGATACAGCATGGTACTTTGAAAGTCCTCCAGCCCTTTGTGAAGAACCACGTTGCGCTGACTGTCCAGAAGGTGATGGAATTTGTGACTCCTCATCCTCCTCACAAAGTCCTTCAAATACATATAAATTTACAAAATTTAAAACTCAAAATTTAAAAACTTTGTATCATAATTCTGTAACATCAGTTTATGGAAACACAATAGCATTACAAAAGGATAGACAAAAAATGTACATTATGTGCTTTGTAAATACATTAAAAGTTTGTAATGGTTATGAAAATATAGACAGCGACTCTGGAGGTTCAATTGTTGATACAGCATGGTACTTTGAAAGTCCTCCAGCCCTTTGTGAAGAACCACGTTGCGCTGACTGTCCAGAAGGTGATGGAATTTGTGACTCCTCATCCTCCTCACAAAGTCCTTCAAATACATATAAATTTACAAAATTTAAAACTCAAAATTTAAAAACTTTGTATCATAATTCTGTAACATCAGTTTATGGAAACACAATAGCATTACAAAAGGATAGACAAAAAATGTACATTATGTGCTTTGTAAATACATTAAAAGTTTGTAATGGTTATGAAAATATAGACAGCGACTCTGGAGGTTCAATTGTTGATACAGCATGGTACTTTGAAAGTCCTCCAGCCCTTTGTGAAGAACCACGTTGCGCTGACTGTCCAGAAGGTGATGGAATTTGTGACTCCTCATCCTCCTCACAAAGTCCTTCAAATACATATAAATTTACAAAATTTAAAACTCAAAATTTAAAAACTTTGTATCATAATTCTGTAACATCAGTTTATGGAAACACAATAGCATTACAAAAGGATAGACAAAAAATGTACATTATGTGCTTTGTAAATACATTAAAAGTTTGTAATGGTTATGAAAATATAGACAGCGACTCTGGAGGTTCAATTGTTGATACAGCATGGTACTTTGAAAGTCCTCCAGCCCTTTGTGAGGAACCACGTTGCGCTGACTGTCCAGAAGGTGATGGAATTTGTGACTCCTCATCCTCCACCTCTTCCAAAACCTCATGCCTTAGTGCTTGCAGTGTTTTTTGAAGCAGGCAGATAAGGGGGACAGTCAGGCTGACTAGTGCATCATCTGCACTCGCCATCCGCGTTGACTCATCAAACGCACGCAAAACGTGGCAGATATCCTTCATAGAGTTATTCGCCACTCATTACACTGGCAGTGGCTGCCCATTCATTATAGGATCCAATTCTAATTACTGGTTCTCACCAACATAGCTCTCCACAGCGCAGCACCCCCTACATCTCCTCCCTTATTTATATTTATCGGCCTAACCGACTGCTGCACTCTGCAAACGACCTTCGACTAACCTCTGCACTAATCCGTACCTCCCACTCCCAACTCCAAGACTTCACCCGCGCTGCGCCAATCCTCTGGAATGCTCTACCCAAGAAATTAGGACTATCCGCAATTTGGATGGTTTCAGGCGCTCCCTCAAAACACATTTGTTCACAGTGGCCTATCACATTCACTAATCAAAGTCATTCTATGTGTAATTCTGTGTGTGTAGCCCATTCACTATCTCCATGCATCCCTCACTTCCTTAAAATGGCTGGACCATCATTGTAAAAACACCATTGTATATAAACACCTGTACTTTGTATCTCCCACACCTCATTGTAGATTGTAAGCTTTCACCAGCAGGGGCGGCTGATTTTGCTTTAATTATTGTATTGTTAACGTTGTTACTTATGACTCGTGTTTTGAAACTGTTAAACTGTAAAGCACTGCGGAATATTATGGCGCTATATAAATAAATAATATTATTATTCTTATTATAGAGGCCCACTCAGTAGTGGTGAAGTGTGAACGCCGCAAATTGCGAGTTGACTGCGCCTGATGCAGCTGATACTCCATTACTGTTGGCTGCTGCTCACACAACCGCTCCAACATATGTAACGAGGAATTCCACCTGGTGGGTACGTCACATATAATGCGATGTTCATGAAGGTGAAATCTGCGTTGCAGAGCTGCAATCAGCGATCTGGCCATGCTGGAACGTCGCAAGTGAGCGCACTCTAGGCGGACCTTGTGCAGCAGTGCATCAAGATCCGGATAGTCCCTCAAAAAACTCTGCACGACCAAGTTGAGCACATATGACAGACATGGTATGTGAGTGAGGTTGCCAAGGCCCAGAGCTGACACCAGATTTCGGCCATTGTCACACACTACCAAGCCTGCCTGTAGATTCTCTTCCAAAAACCACACGTCGCTCTCCTGCTTTATGGCATTACAGAGCTCCTGCGCTGTGTGGCTAAGATTCCCCATGGAAATTAATTTCAGGATGGCCTGTTGACATTTGGACACGGCTGTGCTCATATCGGTCGCAACAGGTAAACGTTCACGGGTCCATGTGGAGGTAGACCGTGACGGCTCCTGCAGCGATGATTCTGAGGAACTGGAATAGGAGAGGAATCAATGTGTACAGACTTGATTCCTGCAATCCTTGGAGTTGGCAGAACACGTACAGCGCCACTCGCAAGATCAGTACCCGGCTGCACAACATTGACCCAATGGGCAGTGAGGGAAAGGTATTGTCCCTGGCCATGGGTGTTAGAACCCTCTTGTTAGGTTTTGTTTCAGTTTGCTGGTCACATGACCTTTTTTCCCTATTTAGTCTGGCTCCGCCCTTCTGGCTTTGCTTGACTTCATTGTATTATCTACTGTTAAGCTAGCCGGGTGCTTAGGTGCCTTAATCTGTGAGTTTTGCTTGATGTTAGGATCACAAAGTATTTATTTTTCTGTTTAATTATCCATGCTACAATTTATGTTAGGACTAGGAGGTGTCCACCTTTTCTCCCAGTCCCTAGATCTTGTAGGGATTACTCCCTCGCAACTATAGGTCTTCGTTCACACTAGATGAGGACTTTAGCGGGTCTGGTCGCAGGATCAGGTTCCCCGTTACATCGTAGGGATTCAGCTTAGTTGTATTGTAGGGACAGAATTCCCTTCTTTCCTTACTGGTTGTAGCAGATCATAACAATGGGTACTGGTCCACGCATCGGTGGTCAGGTGGACCTTGCTACTGAGGGCTTTTAGTAGCGCATGTTTAATTTTTCCTCAACATGCTTTTGCAGACCAGGGACGGCTTGCCTGCTGAAATGAAATCGGCTTGGCACATTGTATTGTGGGATTGACAATGATATTCAGTTACGGAAACTGTCTGTCTCCACCAGCCTGAATCACAGCATTTCAAGGGACAGGAGTTTTGCAATGCCAGCATTCAGAGCCTGTGCTCGTGCATGGTTTGCGGAGTATGGCCGTGTTTTATCCCATGCCTGTGCTACCGCTGGCTGTTTTGTGGCCTGGGAGTGTGAGGATGACAGGGAACTTGCTGCTGTGTGTGGAATAACAGTTTGTCTCTGGACAACAGTGGCCGAGGTTCTTCCATGGCGATCCTGTGAGGAAGCATAACCAGCTGTGTGTGAGCTCGATGAAGAGGCTTCAACACAACCTGAAGATGTAGGTGCTGCTGTAGGTTGGCCTACATCTCCAGTGTGTCTTTGTAACTCAACTACGTGCTTTGTCCGCACATGTTTACACATATTTCTGGTATTGAGGTGACTGACACTTTTAGCTATTTTTAATTTTTGATTACACAGCTTGCATTTCACATAGCAAATATCATGTGCAAGTGTGTGAAAAAAGGACCACGCAGTGCAAGTCCTGGGAGCGCACGTTTTGACTTTTGGAACACAACTGCTCCGAACAGGTGCCAAACTGGAGGCTACAGGCAACCGAGTCTGCAGCCTAACTCTCCCTCCTGTTTGTACCGTTGGGGCAATGTCTTCCTCTATCTTCCTTCTATCACTAACCATTTCTCTAGGCCTCTCCCAGCTTTCAACCAAAGTACTGGTTCTCACCCACAAAGCTCTCCACAGTGCAGCACCCCTCCTACATCTCCTCCCTCATTTCTATCTATCGGCCTAACCGACTGCTGCGCTCTGCAAACGACTTTCGACTAACCTCTGCACTAATACGTACCTCCCACTCCCGACTCCAAGACTTCTCCTGCTCTACGCCAATCCTCTGGAATGCTGTACCCCAAGAAATTAGGACTATCCACAATTTGCATGGTTTCAGGCGCTCCCTCAAAACACATTTGTTCAGAGCGGCCTATCACATTCACTAATCAAAGTCATTCTATGTATTCTGTGTAAGTGTGTGTGTGTCTCTAGCCCATTCACTATCTCCATCCCTCAGTCCCTTAAGATGGCTGGAACATCATTGTAAATGCACCATTGTATATAAACACCTATACTTTGTATCTCCCCCATCTCATTGTACATTGTAAGCTGTCACGAGCAGGGGCGACTTATTTAGCTTAAATTATTGTATTGTTAACGTTGTTACTTATGACTTGTGTTCTGAAACTGCTAAACTGTAAAGCGCTGCGGAATATGATGGCGCTATATAAATAAATATTATTATTATTCCTCTGAGCTGCTCCCACCACCTTCCTGTTCTTCATGCCATGTTGGGTATTGGACCTCATCATCTCCACTACCCTCTTCCAACACCTGCTGTTGGGTGGTCTGGCCAGCACCATGCTCAACAGAAACTGGCACCTGGGTCTCATCATCATCATCAGATGCGTTCTGCGGTGTGCTGACCATCGGCACTGTCTCACCCGCCTCTTCAGATTCAGAGAGACACAGCTGTTGCGCATCACTGCATACTCCCTCTTCTTCACATTACAGAATGCTGCTTGGCTGGGCCCCTGTTTGCAAGCCAATAGATTCTGAGAACAGAAGCAGACACTCAGCTGGCTCCTGTACAGAACTCTCTGACTGCCTGGGCAATTTGCCAGGCGGTGAAGAGACAGATGGTTGCCCAACAGTGCTGTGGTCCTGAGAGGAGGTGGAAGCAATTGAAGTCGATGCATTGGCTGAGATCCAAACAACAACGGCTTCAATTTGTTCTTCCCGCAGCAGGGGGGTACTCCGAGCTCCTACAAAAGTGCGCATAAAGGAACGCTCACGGCCCGGGGAAAACTGGTGGATGCTGTGTCACTGGGGGCCGCAGCAGCCACAGAATCCCCACGTCCTCTCCCTGAAGAAACTCCACGACCACGTGCCTTACTCCCTGCCTTCTTCATCTTGGTAGATTGATAAAGAAAGTCTGAAAAGTTATAAGGCCTAAGTGTGGTTATTCCGCAGAGACTGCAGTGAACACTGCACACAACTGTTCAGTAGGTGTGAAAGGCCCCTTTGTGTACTTCTATAGTGTTTGCAACCAATGTATTGTATACGGATGGAAGCGCGTCACACTAATAGATTTTATTTATTTGTAATAGAGTGGAGCAGCAACAATTAGAGAAAAATTTCAAGGATGTGCCAGTGACACACGCTCAGCAGACTACAACCAGCAGTGGTTGAAGAACTAACTGGAGCGTGATCTGCACTCCAAAAAGGAAAACCTCAGACTACAGTGAACACTGCACACAACTGTTCACTACCCAACGCGTCTCAGCAGGAAGGCAGTCTGTGCGTCAAAACAAAGGCGCAAGCATACATCCACGTACCCTGTTTATAAAGCTATATAAAAAAAATTATGTAGTAGTGACGCACACTTTATTGAGGTACAGTATTACATCGCCATTCACCATCTGTGGCTATGCAGTCTCATCTATATATACCTTATCTATCCGTTGTCATGCTTGCAAGTCGACAGTCAGGCATAAATAGCAATTTTCACTATGCACTATGCACTTTTTAAAGGTTATGTTTCTTAATAAACATGATTATTGCCACATATTATGAGTATTACATGATGGAAATTGTATAATTTTGTATAAACTGTTTAGTGACATTATTCAGCAAATGTAACATTTTAGTAATGTCACAGATAACTTGTAATGCTGATGATGTTTTGAAGTCAGACATTCATTGTCTATACAATAAAAATGGTGTACATACTGTTACTTATCCATCATTAATGGATTCAGATATGTACTTGTATGCTTTTATGTACAACCGTATAGCAGATTCCTTAACTAATTTATTTTGTGGTTTGCATTGCTGTTCAACATGTTAATGTATGTGTTTATGTTTGTCAATTCTTTATTTATCTAGATATTAGTTTAAATGAAATCATCATCTTATGGTAGTAAAGGTTATCTTTGTCTTGTTTGAAGTATAGACATTTAAAATTGACAGGTAACAAGGAAATTACTTTATCTAGTATTTAAACATCCTCCTTGACCCTGGGCTCCAACACCGCCAGTTGTTGCTCGGAAGTGCTGTTAGCACAGTCAACACTTGCTCCTGTGTTACTGGGGTTCAGTAACGTCAGCTGGTCCTCGGTTGTGCCATTGGCTCTTTTCCTTCTGCTGCCCCTCCGGGTTCCAGTACCGTCAGCTGGTTCTCCGCAGTGCCTTTGGCCTAGGTGCCTCCATCTTGGTATCCGAGTTCCAGCAACGTCTGCTGGTCCTTGGTAGTGCTTTGGAGCACAGGTACCTCCTGCTTAGTAACCGTGTCCCAGTAACGTCAGCTGGTCCTCGGTTGTGCCATTGGCTCTTTTCCTTCTGCTGCCCCTCCGGGTTCAGTAACGTCAGCTGGTCCTCGGTTGTGCCATTGGCTCTTTTCCTTCTGCTGCCCCTCCGGGTTCCAGTACCGTCAGCTGGTTCTCCGCAGTGCCTTTGGCCTAGGTGCCTCCATCTTGGTATCCGAGTTCCAGCAACGTCTGCTGGTCCTTGGTAGTGCTTTGGAGCACAGGTACCTCCTGCTTAGTAACCGTGTCCCAGTAACATCAGCTGGTACAAGATTGTGCTACAAATACAAGATACGGAACAAGAGACACAAGAACAATAAGCAGAAGATCTAAAAGCAGAAGAACATGAAGTATAAGACCAAAATGAAGAGCAAAATATATGCTCTAAATTCTAAGCAGAAGAAGACTAAGCAGTGTATGGGGGTGAGTCCGTTCCTCCTCGTGGTGCCCCTGGAAAATGCCTGCTGCTGCAGGCTAAACTGAACACGGACAAATACTGTTGTAATTTAAATCTTTTGTGACAGCAAGAACGGAAGGATGAAAAATTCATACTTTGACAGATTACAAGTACAGGATTCTCTGTCACAAATAAGAATATGATGAAGAAGATGAAGCAGAATATGAATAAGAATAATAGTTTAATAAGAAGAATATGAGTAATGTTAACAAAGATGAATAGCAAGAAGTTTAAGAAGAAGATAAAGAAGGTGAAGATGAAGAATAATTTGATGAAAAAGATGATGCTGCAGAAGATTATGAAGGAGAAAGTGTGTGAAAAGTTAAAAAGGTGAAGATGAAGAGCATGGAAGTTGTGTAATATACATATTTGCCAAAATATAAAAAACGTTAACATTGTCAATTTCTTCGTCAATCCGAACATCTTTAAAAAAAAAAATATTTATGCTATTCCATTTGATTGGGTTAAACATCTATGCCTTTAATGTCTCCTCAACCTTCCACAATACATTCTACATTACTCTTTCTTGTTTTCCTTCATGTACAATTAACCAACAAGGCAAGAATGGGTTTTTTTTAATTTCGATATTTTGTTCCCATAGACTTACATGGGACTTCCGGTATCGATATCGGGTATCGCCGATATTTTAGTGATATCGGCGATACCATTCCGATTCCGATACTTTAGGATATCGGAAAGTATCGCTCAACTCTAGTAAGGAGGCTTATTCGCCGTGCAATGCTCCTCTGGGAAATTTAATATGCAAATTGCCTCTTAAGTGAAAAAGAGGACTTGAACTCTATAGCGCCACCTATTGGAAGTAGCGATCCTACAAGTCACAATCAACCCTTTAACAAGTCTTGTAATATGACTTAAGATAAAAGCCAAATCAGCATCTCAATTTGCAGACATGGTGTTTCGGACTATTGGTCATCATCAGTGCAAAGTAAGAGTTCTGATTTGGCAAGGTGAGAGGCTCTGGACTGAGGTCTAAGGGGTAAGGTTTCTCCTTGTGGAGAGTGACATAACAGCTCTGGCTTGTCAAAGTAAGTGTTGTTAATAGAGTAATTCTTTGCGGGCCAGCCTTGGAGTTAGGAGCTCTGTGGTGTAGCTGCTCCTGTGGATTTTGGATTCATGGTGCCATATCCTCTGCTGCTTAGAGCTTTGCAGCAGAGCCATTTGTTGAATATTGATACCCTTATCTTTGTCTGTCTTCTGTTTGTCACTTCACCTGTGTTTTTACCATCTGCATTGGTGAGACTAGGGTCCTTGCTTGACAGTGAACTAGCCAGAGTGTACTGAGGTGAAAATCAGGGGGATGGTGGGGAAGGACCCACATAGGGCATTAGGGGAGCTTAGGGACATGCACAGGTTGGAGTCAGGTGGTGCCTATTCCTCTCTCCCTACTGTTAAGGATTTCCTTTCCCTTTTCAATCCCATCATTAATGTATGCTGTATCGTCTGCCAGACCTACCCATGTCCGTGCATGACAGCATGTTGACACAACTTGTGCCTCAAAGAATTTTATAACATTGGGAGGTGAAGAAAGAACAATTAAATTTTTGCAGTTAAAATTTTGTCTTAGTCCCACATTTTTTATTTTAATTAGGGCTAACATGGAGAAATGGACCTCACAGTTTGTTGTAAAATTTCTCCTGAGTGTGCCAATACCTTACATGTAATCTGAAAATACTTTGCAGGCACAGTGCAAATCTCAGAAGGGAGGAAGAGCCATATTATAGTGAAGACTTGGCTGTTATAATTTGTGGGTGTCATAGCCCACTGGAAGAGCCCCTGAGGTGTTAGAACAGTAGAACCCCCCCATAAGTGACCCCATTTTACAAACTACATCTCTCAGTGAAATACATCTAAAGAAATAGTGATCATATTGACAACATGAGCACATCACAGAATTCATTGTGCACTGAAAAAAATACATTTTTTCAATAAAAATGTAGTTTTAGTCTCAGATTTTACATTTTAACATGTGAAAATGGAGAAAAAAGGCACCACAGTCTGTCACACAATTTCTGTTGAATGTGGAAATAGCAAATATGTGGCTGTACAATACTGCTTAACCACATGGCGTAAATTGGAAGGGAAAGAGTGCTAATTGACTCCTGGAGCAGAGATTTTCCTAAAAAAAAAGTTTGCGGACTCCATATACAAATATACATGATACCTCACTATTGTGTCACTTTTTGATTTCACCTGTCCATTTTATAAACAATTTGATGTACCCAATAAAGACTTGTTTATTTTTTCTTATATTATGGATCTGTGGTCGTTCTTCTGGTCTTTGACCAAATCTCTCCCCTAAAGCCCCTAAGTGTAAAAGAGCAGAATTCCACTCAAGTGACCTCATTTTGGAAATTATACCAATTTGGGAATTTATCTACTGGTGTAGTGACGATTTGACTCCATGGGTGTTTTCCAGAAACAAGCAGCAATGGATGTTGAGGAGTAAAAATTGCAAATCTGCGATGGTAGTGCCCAGTACATTGCAAAGCCCAGTACAATATTCCCATGCACCCATAAATTAAGCAGGTTCTCATTGCTACAGAAATGACAAACATGTGGATGCTAAATATAGTGTAGGCACATATTGGGACTCAGAAAGTATCTAGAAGTATTTTGATTTTGAAGAACAGATTTTGCTGAATTCCTTTTGGGGGAAGCCTTTTCACTTTTGAAGAGCCCTTGAATTACCAATAACATGGAAGTTCCCTTTATTTCCGTTCATAGATGATGAAATGCCTGACTGATTCAATCACCCTGGACTCCATCTGGCCTCTATTCAGTGGTGTTCTTCTTTTCAGAAGTTGACACGCCTGACCACACTTTTATGCACCCTTAAAAAGATGGATACTGCTGTATCATGAGCCAGGCAGCATCCACATTGTCTCCATTAGAGATGAGCGAACTTGTTTGGAAAATGTTTGCCAATCTCAAATTCAGCACAAATGTAGCACATTCGTGTTCGGTTTCCTGCACATTTTTCCTCAAAGTCTGGAAAATTTGGTCACAGTTCAATAAATCCTCATGTTTCCACTAATGATCTTGTTTTGACTTTGTCTAGGATAGTGGTGCTGTATATTGAGAGGGGGTTAAATGTTTTATGAGGGGAGTGGGTGTGCCTAGGTCAGAGGACCTGTGGAGTGTAATTTTTTTTTCTTTAATAACTTAATGTGTGTACATTCCGGCAGTCAATCAGGGCGAAGAAAAAAAAAAAACGTCATGACACATGGTCTTTGATTGGCTGCCGAAGATACATGTCTCTGTTCATATATAAAACAGCCATTTTGGTTTGCTGTCGCAATTTTCTCAGTGTCACAGCATGGAGAGGTCACTCATGCTACATCTGCTGCTGAAAGTGAACTTGTCAGTTAGCTAGATAGGATCCTGTCCTGTGTGAAGTCGATATTCCAGCATCTAATTAGATTGTGATAAAACTGTGTTGCAGTCTCGGGAGGCCCCATTTGCTAATCCAAATAGTTTGACATAAAACTGTGTTTCAGTGAGAAATCAGAAGGCGACATTTCCACTTAGAAATGGTTAGGCATAATATTGGGGTGCAGCCAGGAGGCCGTAATTGCTAATCCAAATCATTTGGGATATAACTGCGTTGCATTGATGAATCAGGAGGAACATTTCCTATTAATAATCATTAGGCCTAAAATAGGGGTTCAGCCAGAAGGACCAATTTGCTATTGCAAATTGTTTGGAATAAAACTGTTGCACTGAGGAATCAAGAGGCCACATTTACTCTTAAAAATCTTTCATCCTAATATAGGGGTTCAGCCAGGAGGACATATTTGCTAATACAAATTGTTTGGGATAAAACTGTATTGCAGTGAAGAATCAGGAAGCCTCATTGCTCATCAAAATTGCATAAGAGTGTTGTTCAGACACACTAAGAAAATAAATAGTGATTGTTCATTTAGTGACAGGTGACTGACATGTGTAGGCCTAACGTTGTGAAACAGCAAGTTAAAAGAAGGAAAGGGTACATACAACATGAGTGGGTAGTGGTGGAAGAGGGAATAGTCTTGGTGTTCGACATGTACGTGAGTTAGGTGTTAATGTTAATGAAAGCTCAACTGAACAAACACTGTCTCGTCCTATCAAAAGACCACCGACAACATATGTTACTGGATGGGCTAATCCACTCCCTTTCTTTGTCAGCAGCACAGTGGTACACCTTGTAGATGAGGCTCATAAAGAGCTTGTGGCACCTCAATCACTTTGTTTCCCCAAATTTTCAAACCACCCAACAGATGGGCCATTCTGCAGAGCTGTTCACACTTTCTATTCCATGGGCTTCGGTGGTCTGCTCCAAACGGATCACAGAATCAAGAGGAGAAAAGCATCTACACAGATGAGCACAATTTTTTCATGTTTGAATCGGGTCCTTACAAAGAAGGGTTTAAGCAGAATCCAGACCATCGCTATCAAACATTAACCACCGGGAGTGGAGGTGATCTTGATGAAACTCAGATATAAGAGGTGCACGTGAACTGTTGTTGTCAGGGCAGGAAGAGGAGGAGGGTGACTCTCAGGATTAGGAGTTGGACAACAGAGAGGAAAACAGTGAGGTTGCAAATCCTACTTGATGTGAACCCAGAGGTACACAGCTGAGTAGCTTAGCAGAGGAGATGGAGGAGGAAGATGAGGAGGTTATGTTGTGGCTTCCCGCATAGAAAAGGAGTGATGCAACCATGACAAGCACTGCATCCTCAGCCACAACTGTGGCCAGCACTGATCATGAGTCTGCAATTCACAGGAGTGGCAACGGTTGCCTAGCCTGCGTCTTTTTTGAGACCACAAACGATGACGCGACTCATGTTATCTGCCAAATTTGCAAAAATATCCTTAGTAGAGGCAAAAATTGCAATAATTTGACAACTACAGTACATGCACGAACCAGCACATGCGAGATCAACATGCCATAGTCTGGGAATCTCACTGCACTAAAGAGCTGACTAGCGGGCCTCGCCAACCACAGGCCAACTCATCTACCATATCTGCTGCTTCTTCCTCTTCCATCGCTGTGCCAAGTCTTCTCACACAGGTCTCCAGCCGTAGAACCTCTACTTGTTTAACCACTACAGTCAGGGTGAGTGTAAGATTGTCAGTTGTTACGGAAGTGGACATGACTGCTGATTATGTGTCATTTAGTCAAACACATCTTTCTCAATCCATTATAACATCTTCACCTGCACCTCACTCATAGTCAAGCAGTTTGTCCTGTTCACCCTACTCTACCCTCTTTCACCATGCCAGCCAGCCCTTAGTCCCGCAGTTGTGGTCATGAAAAAGAATGTTTCCTCCAACACATGCCAAAGCTAAGATATTGAACTCTACTATCCCCAATCTGTTGGCCAGAGAAATGATGCATTTCCGACTGGTGGGTACAGACGGTTTCTGCAAGTTGATGGGCGTTGCATGCGCCTAGTACCAGTTGCCAAGTCACCATTACTTCTCTAAGAAAGCTGTGCCTGTGCTACACCTGCATGTTGCTGACAACATCACCCATTTCCTGAAAAAACATCAATGTCTGCCAGGGTGCATTTTACCACTGAGGCCTGGAGGAGCAAACATTGGCAGAGGCTTTAAATCTCGCTGACTAGGCACTGGGTGACTCTGACCTCTGTACTGCACAGCCAAGGCTCACCACAATAAGGTAGTGTTAAAATGAATATGCCTTGGAGATTGTAGTCACACAGCGCAAGAGTTGTGGTCAGCTATGCAGGCCAAGATAGAGCAATGGCTGTCTCCACTGAACATGGACCCAGGGAAGGCTATGTGCAATAAAAGTGCAAACCTGGTGTTGGCGCTATGCTGGGGCACCCTCACACATGTCCTCAACCTGGTGGTACAATAATTTCTCCACCACTATCCCGGCTTGAATGCGCTGCTGCATAAAGCATGGTCGCTGTGTGCTCACTTCCAATGATTGCATCCCACAGCTCATCGACTTGCATTACTACAGAGGTCTTTCGGCCTATCGGTTAACCATTTGATTTGCGATGTTCCAACATGGTGGAATTCCACTCTGCACATGTTGCAGCAACTGTGGCAGTAGTGACAAGCACTGGTGCAGTATGTCCTTTTTCATAGCCTGGGCCAACAGAGTACGGATGTGGTGCAAATCACGCTTGCAGAGTGGGCACAGATGAAGGACCTCTGCACCCTTCTGCACATTTTGAAATGGCTACTAAGATGGTTAGTGAAGATGATGCTATCATCAGCATCACTATTATGGTCCTCTACATGTGGGAGCACACTTTGAATCGTATGCGTGAGGAGGTGTTGGTCTCAGAGGAAGAGTTGAAAACAGAAAAGGGATAATAATATCTCAAATTTACCTTTTGTATGCTGGTCTTCAAAAATGGAAGAGTGTCCTTAGCTTGCCTGTCATGCCTTAAAGGCCTAGTCATGCCTGCAGCCATTGTACTCTTGTCTTCAGCACTGCTGGTGGTGTGCTGACAGATAATCGCATCCAGCTGAGCCTGAAAGACTAGACTGTCTAAAGGGCCCGTCTCACATAGCGAGATCGCTACCGAGATCGCTGCTAAACAGCGATCTCAGCAGCGATCTCGCTATTTCTGACACGTACCAGCGATCAGGCCCCTGCTGTGAATCGCTGGTCGTGTCAGAAATGTCAGGACCTTTTTTTGATCGCTGGTTTCCCGCTGACAGGCACGCATCGCTGCGTGTGACAGGCGGGAGACCAGCGATCCGCTGGTAACCAAGGTACACAGCGGGTTTCCAGGCGCGGGGCTGTGCCTGGAAACCCGCTGTGTACCTTGGATACCAGCGCCCTGATGCAGGGAGCTGGTAACCAAGGTACACAGCGGGTTTCCAGGCACCGCTCAGCGCCTGGAAACCCGACGTGTACCTTGGTTACCAGCTCCCTGCATCAGGGCGCTGGTATCCAAGGTACACTGCGGGTAACTAAGCGACGTTACCCGCAGTGTCGCTTGTACTGATCGCTGCCTGAGCTGCCTGTTGGCAGCTCAGCAGCGATAATGTAGCGATACACCAGCGATCCTGATCGTTGTCGGGATCGCTGGTGTATCGCTATGTGAGACCCGGGCTTAACTCTCAACAAAATGAGCAACTCATGGATCTCCAATTACTTTTGCACCTGAGTCGCAGACTGGGCAAACTTTGCGATGGTGTAGTTTTAAGTCTCATGCATTGATCTCACACTATTGCAGTCTGTGACACCTTTGTTGTGGCTTCTATGCCTGCTTTTACTACTGCTGCTGATGTTACAAACATTTTTGGAAATGTTGAGACTCAAAGGTGGGTCTACATCTGGTGGGTTGCCTTCAGTGGAAGGTGTGTCAGAGGCCTATCATACTATTTATACTCTGTGGAAATTGATGCCATTTTAGTGGTGTGTGACAATAATTTTTTGAAATGTGGAGACTCCAAGTTGGGTCTCCATCTGATGGGTTGCCTGTGCAAGTAGGGCTCACAGACAGGCAGGCCTGCACTTACTTTCACTCAGCTACCTGTGTTTCTTTTCTTACATTTTCCTAGCAATTGTACTGTATAAAACTAATGTTTGTGCTGAGTGTGGCTAGAAAAAAAATGGAGGTGTTGCATGAGGTATCACAATTCCCAGCTAAAAAGCTCCCAGTTCATCTTTCGTAATAGTAGTACAAAAAAAACACTTATTATACCCAACTTAATTCTGATTTTATAATTCCAAGGAACAAAGGTCTCCTAATTTTAAGTAGTGTGTAGCATCCATATATGGGCAGAAAGCACCCATTAAAAAATAGTGTTTTAGAGGGAATCATCGATTGAGGATGAACTATGAGGAAATATTAGAATTAATAATCAGTATTATCTAGTACAATATTTATTATCTAGCATAGGCATAAATCCATAATATCCTTCTAAAATATTTCCCGGTCAAACAAAATAGTCTCTTGGAAATCCAGTAGTTTGAGAAGTTTAAAGTTCTTTTTCTACTGAGTTAGAGCTTTGTTTTTATCATTTTTTGTGACATCTACTAGAAACTATAGGATGATTAATTGATAGCTTTAATAGCAGATTGGAAAATAATTTAATCTACCATTAATCATGAATGCATATTTTTAAGTTTTAGCTACAAAGTATATGTGTATAAATGGACTGGAGCACTGATGTGGTGCTTACTGATGCAAAATCCTTGTATCTAATATGATACTTATCTCCCGCCATTTTCAGCTCTTCCCGCCCCTGTCCTACGGTTCCATCTTGAGAACGCCAGAAGGCAGAATAATGGGCACAAGCTCTCCATGCAAGTCCATGAGAGCCAGAACGTGGTTCTCATAGACTTGTATTGAAAAGTGACCGTGGCCTCTCGCCAGCAAACACTGGAGCCATGCAGCAGGTCTGAAACTGCTGGAGACTGACAAGAGTTAAGCGGATAAAAGATGAAGATGGTGACAGGAAAGTATAAGACTAAGTAAAGGGACCTTATATTAGTAGCATCACTTCAGCTTTAAAGAAACTTGGAAAACAAGTTTCAGAACTGATTTTTTACATTTATTTTGGAAAGGAAGCATATATCCCCCACTTTACACTTAGTATTGAAATGTGATGACTATTTTAGTGCATAAATAGAATTTATACACGACCATAACCTTTCCACAGACTGTGCTCAGTGCTGTGTTGTGCGTGCCACCAATGAAGAATTACTTATGATCTATAAATTCACTTTAAGTAAGCATACATCACATTTGTAGCTTGAGTGCTTTATCACATAACACCTCTGTTTCTGCTACATTAGCTCCCGCACTGTGCTCCCCATTTTCTTTCTCTCTACGTTAAATCTGAATCTTGCGGTTTTGTGCTTGACTGCATACCCTGCCTTCCTATTGCACCTCAGGGAATTGCCCTCTTATTACTACAATTACAATCTGTACACATTTCATTAAACTAATATCGCTTTGCACAAGCTTCCTCCACAGAGCTGCACAGCTGGAGGCCCATTTCTTTTCCTCAGCTTAAACACTTTGACAGGTTAAGAAAGCTATTATGGCTGAATAACAGGTGTTGCAAAACAATGTGCATTTGATGTTTAAATGAGAGAGCTTCTTTATTGACTGGCTTTATTGCAGAAAAGATTCTGCTTTTTCAAGATGACTGGATTTTTATTGTTTTTACTGCATTTTAATGCATTTTGTGCTGTCTTTGAATTGGTCCTGAGTGACTGGGTAAGGTAATTTGTTATTCTGACTCTCATTTTTATTTTCTTAAAAAATAAAAATATACATGGTAAAAGATCCATGGTTAAAGATTTTATTTTTACTTTAGCTTTGTTCAAGAGGATGTTTTTGACAGTTTTTAGGTATGTACTTTGGTGAATTCCTGCATGGATGCATTATTGTAATATTAATTTAGTGGTAGAGTCATTTACATAATTTCAGAATAATGCATTTTAATTATTCATGCACTGTCAATCAATTATCCTTACAAGTTATCTTTTAAGCATAAATATATTAATATATATTAGATATTATTATTTACATTTATTTTATTATAATATATATTTCAATATATGCCTATGGTAACTTCTATTACCATAAATAAAGCAAAAAAAACCACACAGTGGCACTTTATGAAATTGAAAAAAGTTCTACCATAGCTGCTGGAGCCCCCAGACATCAGCTAATCTTTCCAAGGTAAGTCTTGTCGGTTAAAAAAAATTTTTGTTTGGACCAAAACTTGAAAAAAATGGCAGTGAATGTTGAATCATGTAACGTAATTTAAGTCTGGTTTCAGTCCACAAAACCAGAACTACTCTTAATTAACTTGGCTTAAATACCTGCCTTTCTTGCCCTGAAGAGATGTTTCCAGGCTCACGCGATGACTCTCCTGCTTTTGAACCAGAATAAAATTGTTGTAGAGCAGAACAGGCAGATAGCTACCGACTACATGATGCTTGAGGTCTTAACCCAACAAAAACAAAACACAGCAAGACTCAGATAACCCATTTAAATAAGAACTGTCTTTTCAATCATCATTACATAAATAACATAAAAAAATAGAAGAAACTGAAATATATCACCTCAGGAAATATGCCTTATTCCATCTTTTTCCCTTCCACATACCTCCCAAACGTTCTATTTTAGTCTGAAAAAAACAGTTCCAATTTGTCTTGCTCAAGAGAATATGATATTTCAAAATAGTAACATGTTAGGTTACACAGTAAATTAATCTTTTCCCGATCTTGGGATTTTTCATTTTTGAATTTTCATAGCCATACATTTTTATTTTTTCAGTCAATATAGCCATGTGAGGGCTAGAGTTTTGCAGGACGCATTGTACTTTTGAACAACACCATTGTTTATATGATATAGTTTACTCAAAAACGGGATAAAAAACAAAAGTATGGTGAAATTGAAAAAAAAGTGCTATTCTACAATTGTTTTTTGATGTTTTTATTTATCATATTTACTAAGTGCTAAAACTGACCTACTATTATGATTCTCCAGGTCATTACAAGTTGGCAGATAGCAAACATGTATAGGTTCTTAATTATTTAAGTGGTGAAAAAAAAACCTATCCAAAGTTTGGAAGAAAAAAAAAAGGTAGCATTTCAGAGACCCATAGTGTCTACAGTTTATGGGATCTGGGGCTATGTGAGGGCTTCATTTTTGGGCACCAAACTGCCTTTTTTTATTGATACCATTTTGGGGTAAATATGATGTTTTGATTGCCCATTACTGCATTTTATTGCGGTGTTGTAGTGACCAAAAAGACGTAATTCTGGCATTTCAATTTTTTTTTCTCATTACGACATTTACCGATCAGATTAATTTAGTTCACAATTTGATAGATCGGTGTTTCGGAAAGCAGCAGTGAGAAATATGTGTATTTTTTGTTGGTTTATTTTGAAAGGGGCAAACATGGGGTGATTTGAACTATTATATTTTTTTAATTTTTAAAATATTTTTTAAAACATTTTTTTCTTCTATTTACTTGCTTCAATAGTCCATTAAGAGAATTGAAGTTGTGATCATCCGATCGCTTGAACTACACATACAAGGGCTGAATCCCTGCTATGTGTGGCAAAAATCATTATCTCTTATAAATAGAGATGAAAGAACCTGTGGATGTTCAAGTTTGCTGGGTTTGGTGAACACAGTAAAAAGTTTGGTTTAGGTCCCAACTCCACCCTGGACCCAAACTCAATAGAAGTCAATGGAGACCTGAACTTCTGTGATTTAAAATGGCTGTAAAATGGTCATAATCAGAGCTAGGGAGCTGCAAAAGTAAGTTAAATGGGAGTAAGAACAGGAAAACTGCCCTGCAAACAAATGTGGTTAGGGGAATTATTTAAAATAGCACAGAAAAAAAAAGAAAAGCTAATAATCTTGAACCAAGAAATGGAGGTCCAAGTGGAGGAGGTGGACCTTGTGGTCTTGGTTGAAGAGGCAAAGGAAGAGGTATCCAACACTGTTTTTGTGTTTTTTTTAATTTTGCTAGAGAACTGACCAATAAGAACATAGATTAAAACTATAACAACACTGGTCAACACAAAAAAGATCATCAGCTAAGGAAATATGTCTGTTTTATGGAGTTTGATGTGCTGATTCAAAAAATATGCTTAGTTTTGCTCTATCACAAAGTTTATGAGATACAAGTAATTTTGTTATTACATTATTTCTGCATTTTCAATGTATGTGGTTTTTCATGTTATTCTTATTTCTTTGCTTGTCTTACTTAATTGTGAATTTTCTTACAGGTACAACATTAGTAAAGGTTTTAGTGAGTTTTAAGGGAATGAGTATTGATAGTGCAGTCAACCAATGACTGCTTCTCGGAAAGTCACATGTTATGAGGAGGAGCTAACTGTTATGAGGCGGTAAGATTTGAGTAAGGACTGGTTTGTGAGACTCTGACAGAAGATAGACCTCTACATGGTTCTAAGCCCTGCCACAGGGAGATATAAGGGAAGGCAGCGGATAACCACCATTGTGAAAGGATTTTCACTGCATTTCTGGGAGGCCAAGTTGCCTCAGAGGGAAGAAAACAGCTCAGCCACTGAGGTGTAACTGAGTGAGGGTCTCCACTGAGACAGAACCTGAAAGCAGCCAATATCACACTGCGAAACTGCCTGTCTGCAAATGTTCATCTGTAAGGGATAGGCTGACTATCTAGATATAGTCTTTCTGCTCATTGCATTTTTTTGAGTTTGTCAGCACCATTGAACTGAACTTAGTCTACTGTTTGATCTGATTTAAAGGAGAAAAATTCCCCAAATAGTGTATCAATCATCCAAACAGATTCTGCTATGTGTGTGGTTCTTTTACTCCAAAAGACCAAGTACGTTCAGTTACTTATGATATTAAAAGGATGTACCAGATGTACTTTAAGTGTGCAGTTTAGTGATCAAAACAAAAAATCATGTGAAATGCTCAAGTTGTTCAAATGGTCTTCGTGACTTATTGAATATGAGGAAAGTGGCTATGCCATTTGCTGTTCCCATGATTTGGAGAGAACCCAAAAATCATAGTGATGACTGCTACTTTTGCTTTGTCAAACTGAAGGGCTTTTCTACAAAGAACATGCTCAGTAGTGAGGCAGTGCTTTGTAGTCAGAGTAGGAGTCATGGAGTCGGTCTTGGAGTAGGGAATCAGGGAAATTGAGGCATCAGGGGTTTGGCTTCCTGACTCCCCAGCCTTGCCTGCTATGCTCCAAAATGAATCACTTTCTTCTGGAACATGCAGACAACAGTACGTTCCGTGTAATTCTGTAGGCACGAGTACAACTGGATGAATGGTGAGGCCAGAACAAGAAGAGAGAGTTTTATATTGATTGGCTGAGAGTGCCTTCAGTTTCTTTCCTTTGTCTTCCACCCACTCCCCTGCTGAAAGCGCAAATTTTGTGCCTGTGGCCCATGGGCATCTGTCTTCCATTTCACCCCATTGAAAATCAGGCAAGCAGTCTGAGCCCAAAGTCATGCCGTAGTCACTTCTGCTTTTTGATGACACTGCTTGCTGTGGTTCCATGGGCCATCCACCTGGACCTGGCCAACAATTGGAAGAAATTGAGTGCACTGATGCCCACCCACCTGTTTTGTTGAAGTATGAATACGTGGGAGGGGTAGTGGAAATGGTTAGTGGACCACCGCAGCATTTCTCTGATGATGATGAAACACAGGTGCCAACTGCTGCAGCATTCTGCTGTGTGTAGTCTGGCAAGGAGGGTTAGGACTGGGTTGAACATCATACACATGATTATTATTATTTTTTCCAGCACCTTTGATTCCATGGTGCTGTATATGAGAAGATGTTATTACATACAAAATACAATTAGAAATTACAATGAACCAATTAACAAACTAATAGTGGCAAACAGGTACAAAATGGAGAGGACCCTGCACTTGCGGCCTTACATTCTACAGGCTAATGGAGAAGAAGACAGTAGGTTCAGGAACTGCAGCAGTTCTGGAGTTGGTGAGGTGGCAGTGGGGTCATTGCAGGCTTTAAGCTGTACTGAAGACATGGGTTTTCAAGATCCGCATGGACATTTCAGAATGCAGGAAATAATTGGATATGTTGGGCCACAGAATTCTACGGGATGGGGGATAATCAGGAGAAGTCTTGTAGGCGAATGGCTGAGAAACGTATGATTGTGGAGGAGAAAATGAGGTCTTGGGTGGACCAGAGATTAAATGCTAAGAGATATCGGAAGATTAGTTCAGAGATATATGAGGATGCAGATTATAGACAGCTTTGTAAGTCAGTGTTAGTAGTTTGAAGTGGATAAATTGTGGAACTAGGAGACAATGAAGGGATTAATAGAATGGAGAAGCGAAGGAGTAACTAGGATAGAAGTAGATTAGTAGGGCAGCAGAGTTAAGGACAGACTGGAGAGGTGTGATAATGCTTTGGGGATGATGAGGTCAAAGACCCCACGTGGAGTCAGGGCCATCCGAGTGATGTGGGCAGTTTGGAGGAAGAGGTGGTGGTCATGCTGCCACAACTGCACAGCAAAAGAGGGAGCAGAGTGTAAAAGCGCTGAAGACAGGTGGGCATTGCGCAATGCCATCAGTGTAAAGAAATGCATAACCACCATTGCATGGACCAGTAATCATGGGCAGGGATGTTATATCTATCTAACTGCCCCCTGGCTAAATGTTGTGAAGGCTGGGCCTGAGGCAGAAAGTGTTTTGGTGCATATCTTACCAACGCAGAAGATTGCTGGATGTTTTTGGGATATTTCTCTGTCCATGTTGCTTACTGCTCCTATTCTGCTAACTCCAATGCCTTCTCATGCACCACCAACTTCAGCACATCCTGGGGTAAACTACAGCAGGCTGTTATTAAACTCATCTGTTTGTGGGAAAAACACAGAAGCTATGGATTGGGATCAAAGAACAGACAAATGTGTGGTTGTTGCCACTAAACCTCAAGCCCGACTTGGTTGTGTGCGATATCATGCAAAATCTCGTAGCAGCTCTGGGCCTAGCCAGTTTGACGCAAATCCCTTGACTGGCGCATGTGCTGAATTTGGTGCTCTAGAGCATCCTTAAAACTACACAGACATGTCAGAGATCTTATTTATATTAAAATATGCTGAAACTGCAGTCCATCTATGCACGCTTTTCACGTTCTAGCCCTGATACTGCTCACCTGTCTGTACTGCAGCTTTGTTTCTGCCTTCCGGCTCACAGTCTCTTGCATCACATAATGACAAGGTGGATCTCCATCTTGCACATGCTAGAGAGACTGAGTGAGCAGAAACAGGTGCAACTGAAGTTTAAGCTGCAGCACACACTAATAAGTCTCTCTGCGGTACAACACCACTTCACGACCAACGAGTAGGCTTCCATGCGAGATGTGTGTGCCGTTTTGTGCTGCTTTGAGTACTCCACAAACATGGCCAGTGCTGATAATGGCATCATCAGTGAAACTATCGCACGTCTATGCCTCCTAGAATAATAAAGCTTCAAGAGATGATGGATGAGGTGAAGGCAAAGGAGGAAGAGGAGGAGAAACTGGGACCATTCACACCATTATCAGGCCAGATGTCAACACATGTCTTGGAGGATGGGTTCTTTTACCAGTAGCAGCCAGGTACACAAATATCCAGGCAAAGAACAGTTTTGGAGGATGAGGAGGAGAAGAAGTAACCGTGTTCTCAGCAGGGTGGCATTCAAAGGAGCTCACAGGTGTCACTGGAGCTTGTTTGGGGGGGAATACAGACGATAAAGAGGACACAGACAATATACCTCCTTCAGAGAACAGCTTATCCTTGCCTCTGGAGTCTCAGAGTCCTACTGCTAGAGGCAACATGCATGAAGGAGATCGAATCAGAAGTCTACACAATTTCAAAAATTAGTGGCAGACACCAACTAAGTGCCATAAATTTCACTACAGTAGAAATAGTATAATAGGGACTGACAGGTCTTCCACTTCATCCAACCCAGCAGATGGACACTCAAAAAGGAGTATTTACATTTTACAAAATTATTAGCAGACACTACCAAAGTGGCATCAATTTCAAGAAAGTAGAAATAGTATAATAGTGAATGACAGGTCTTCCACTACACCCAATCCAGTAGATGGACACCCAACCAGGAGTTTTCAAATTTAAAAAAAATGAGGACCTGACACCACAGAAGTGGAATAAATTTCACAAGAGAAGAAATAGTATAATATTGAATGACAGATCTTCCACTACACCCAATCCAGTAGATGAACACACAACCAGGAGTTCAAATTAAAAAAATGAGGGCCTGACTCCACAGAAGAGGCATCAATTTCAAAAGAGTAGAAATAGTATAATAGGGACTGACAGGTGTTCAGGAGAGTTCACATTTCCAAAAATTATTAGTAGACACCACCAAAGTGGCATCAATTTCACCACAGTAGAAAGAGTATAATAGGGACCATCAGATCTTCCACTACACCCAACCCAGCAGATGGACACCCAAAAAGGAGTGTTCACATTTCCAAAAATAATTAGCAGACACTGTCAAAGTGGCATCAATCTCACCACAGTATAAATAGTATAATAGGGACTGACATGTCTTCCACTATGCCCAATACAGCAGATGGACACCCAACCTCGAGTGTTTACATTTCCAAAAATTATTGGCAGATACTACCAAAGTGGAATCAATTTCACCACAGTAGAAATAGTAAAAAGAGGCCATCAAATCTTCCACTACACCCAATCCTGCAGATGGACACCCAAACAGGAGTGTTCACATTTCCAAAAATAATTGGCAGACGCCACCAAAGTGGTATGAATTTCACCACAGTAAAATAGTATAATAGGGACCATCAGATCTTCCACTACACCAAACCCAGCAGATGGACACCCAAACAGAAGTGTTCACATTTCCAAAAATAATTGGCAGACACCACCAAAGTGGCGTCAATTTCACCACAGTAGAAATAGTATAATAGTGACTGACAGATCTTTCACTACGCCCAATCCAGCAGATGGACACCCAACCACGAGTATTTACATTTCCAAAAATTATTGGCAGACACCACCAAAGTGGCATCAATTTCAACACAGTAGAAATAGCATAATAAGGACTGACAGGTCTTACAGTACACTTCACCCAATCCAGCAGATGGACGCCCAACCAGGATATTTAATATTTAAAAAAATTAGGGCCTGACACCACAGAAGTGGCATACATTTCACGAGAGTAGAAATAGTATAATAGTGAACAAGAGGTCTTTCACTACATGCAACCCAGCAGATGGACAACCTACCAGGAGTTTTCACATTTTTAAAAAATGATGGCCTGACAGCACAGAAGTGGATTAAATTTCTCAATAGTCGAAATAGTATAATAGTGAATGACAGATCTTTCACTGCCCCCAACCCAGCAGATGGACACCCATCCAAGAGTTTTCACTTTTAGAAAAATGAGGGCCTGACACCACAAAAGTGAGATAAATTTCACAAGAGTAGAATTAGTATAATTGGGATCAACACGTATTCCACTACAACCAACCCAGCAGATGTAGACCAACCATGATTGTTCACATTTCCACAAATTTGTGTTAACATCTGCAGCAGCAGCCACAGCGCCAGACACAGAAGCCACACTAAAGATATCACAGCGTGCTCATTTTCAGTGGACAGCCAGCTGCGCTTATCAATCAGGATACCACCAGCAGCGCTGAAAACATGTTCTGATAGAACGCTGGCTGCCGGGCACAACAAAACCTCCAAGGCATGTGAGGCGAGCTCAGGCCACTCATCAATTTTGGGAGACCAAAATGTGAAAGAGTCCCAACCCTCCCTGATAGAATTGATATTCAGTTCTAGATACTCCTACACCATCCTCTCCATTTGTTCAAGACTTGGACTCCGTTGTGCTGGTGCACGAGCTGGTTAAAAAAGTGTCCAATGACTCTCAGAAATTGCTTCTTCCACTTACACTACTGCTGCTGCTAACGTTTTGGCGTTGACGAATTGACGTGTCGGAGGTTGGAAGTCAAGAGCTGCGATGCGAACTGTGTGCTTCACTTCTGTCTAGGGGAAAAGCTCTTTTTGAGGTTGTGTAAAAGCGTGTTTCGATACTCCAGCATTCGCGGGTCCCATTCCAGTGCAGGAAGCATGTGGCAAAATTTGGGTTTGTAACGTTTATCTAACAGCATTGCAACCCAATAATCAGCACTATTTCTAATTATAACTACAGTATACAAGAATCATGTTGCAGATAGTGCAGCGAGAAGTCATTCATATGTCTGGCTCTACCGTGAGGTCCAAGCCCATACTGTGGTGGTGGCTGAGTAACACTAATGGTTGTTTCCTCCGTCCCAGCTGTTGGACAAACTCAGCCTGGAGATCTGTCCACAACTCTTCAGTTGTATGACTGTGATCTCCAAGGCATATCAATTTTAACACTGCCAAATTTCAGTGAACTCTTGCTGTGTAATACGAAGGTGGTGAGGATTTTCTCTGCACTGTTGGAACACATGTCTTAATAAGGCAGAGGTTGAGGGTGCAGGTAGAGGCCCTAAAGGAGATAGAGGAGAAGGCATAAGCAGTTGAGGAAGCATTAAATGTAGACGTTTGCCCTGCATGCCTTGAGGATTTCAAGACTTGTGGAGCAGCAACTGCCCCCACAGCCACCAGAGTGGCTTAGTGCCAAGTCAGCGAGATGTAACGCCCTTGGCCATGCTTACTCATCCAAGTGTGTGTGATGAAATGAGCCCTGGCATACATCGATTTAGTCAAGGAACGGATGATGTTGCCTGTGTCATGCTGGTGTAGCGCAGGCACAGCTTTCTTAGAAAAGTTATGGCGACTCGGTAGTTGGTACTTGGGGACTGTGACGGTCATCAGCTTTTGGAAACCATCTGTATCTACCAGGCAGAAAGGCAGCATTTCCATGGCCAACAGATTGGAGATGATGGAGTTCAACCTCTTAGCTTTTTCATGGGAGGAAACAATCTTTTCTGTGACTACAACTGCGGTACCGTGGGCTGGCTGCATTGCTGAGAGAGTGAACCAGACAAACTGCTGGACCGTGAGGGAGGTGCAGGCGGAGATGTTATGGTTTTACAAAAACTGCCGGATCACACCTGACGGAAAAAAACTGATGTGTGAAACTAGCCTAAAAGTAATGCCTCATTGTTAAAAAAGCTCCTTAAAAAGCATAAAAATTAGTGAAAGCACAAAAAGTAACACATCAAAGTAACAAGTAACACATCAAAAGAAGAAATGCATATTAAAGCAAACAAAACTCATAAAATATGCAAATAAATGCATCAAAACTGCAAAAATACATCATAAACACAACAAAAATAAACACATCAAAAACATTATTAAAGTACAAAGCAAAACAATATTCTCTCTCTAAATATGTAAGATTTTTTTTATTTAGACCAAATGGTGTCCGGGCCACCAAGCACAGATCTAAAAAGTCTCTCAATTTAAAACAAATTGAAACCACTCACACAGATCCTAAAGCAAACCTGTCACCAGGTTTGACAGATATGAGATACGGCCACCACCCGACCTGTAAGAGTAGAAAAAGACCTTTTATTATACTCACCTGTGGGGTGGGCCTGTTCAAGTGGTGTCAGTATTCTGTCCCGAGGCTCTTTAACTTTTCCCAGTGTCTTTGCTCTGCCTTTCAACAAGGCAGAAAAGTACGCCTGTGCAGGATCATGATGCTAAGGAGACTGTGTAGATCAGGGTTCCCCAACTTCAGTTCTCAAGGCCCACCAACAGGTCATGTTTTCAGGATTTCCTTTGTATTGCACAGGTGATGCAATTATCACCTGGGCAATACTAAGGAAATCCTGAAAACATGACCTGTTGGTGGGCCTTGAGGACTGGAGTTGGGGAACCCTGGTGTACATGACACAGGTGCACATCATCCACACAAAGCAAGAAGGACAGCAATTGTAGGAAGATGGGAGGCAACGGACCAAGGATATCAACACCCCTCAGACCAGACCGCCCCGCAGATGAGTATAATAAAAGTTATTTTTCTTCTCTTACAGGTTGGGTTGGGGGCTTCTATACAGCATTATTATATACAACATTATAGAATGCTGTATATCAGCCCTGAGAGGTGGTGGCCGTATCTGATATCGGCCAAACCTGGCAACAGGTTCCCTTTATCATTTATTCAATTACTAACAAGCAAAATCCATTTAAATTTTCTTGCTGTGGAACGAAAAATATCTGACAACACTGGAAGCATTATGCTGTTCATTCTCAATATTTTTTATGTGCTCAGTCAAGCATACATTTAGTTTACTCGCAATGCATCCAAAACACATGAGATCACATAAAGTGCAGTGAATCACATATATCACATATATAACATTATCTGTTATGATTCGGTAGCTGAGGAGTGCAGGCAAAAAGGCAATACACCAGAGCAGTTGGAATCTATGAGATTGCAGTACCCTGACTAACCACCACAACTAGAGGCAGCCGTGGAGCGTTCCTACGTTGGTCCTAGACGCCTCGTCACAGCCTGAGAAACTAACTACACCTAAAGATAGAAATAGGAAAGCTATCTGCCCCGGAGCAGAACCCCAAAGATAATAGCAAGCCCCCAAACATGTAATGGCGGTTAGACAAGACGAAATACTGACACAGACAGAAAATAGTATGAGCAAAAGCTGGGGCCCAAACTAACTAAATAGAAAAGGATAGGAAGGGTACTTACTGCAATCCCAAAAAAACCCTGAAAGCACCAACTCTACTAATTTCAAAAACACCTGAGATCACACGACCTCTACCACCTAAATTAGCTCTCTGGTGTAACAAAATCAAAACAGCAGCCACTGAAAAAACTGGAAAAAGCAAAAGTACAAACATCAGTGGCTGAACTA
This sequence comes from Oophaga sylvatica, assembly GCA_033576555.1. Lineage (NCBI taxonomy): Eukaryota > Metazoa > Chordata > Amphibia > Anura > Dendrobatidae > Oophaga > Oophaga sylvatica. Next base: position 260,092,000 of record JARQOD010000001.1, read on the forward strand.
AACTGAGAGGGCAAAAGCCCCCTGAGGGGACCCAGAAGGCCCCCACAGAAGTGCAGGACAAAATGCAAAAATCAAGCACAGAAACAAAAAGAAGAAAATGTCTTATCTGTTAGAAGGAGATGCAGACACGACACAGCAGGCTACAAGGGAAACTGGAATCAAGGATTCAGACCAGAACAATTGATCACCGGTAGTGTTGAGCGATACTGCTCGATATCTAAAAATATCGTATCGAAATGGTATCGCCGATATCACTAAATATCGTCGATATCCGATTCCGATACCGGAAGTCCCATGTAAGTCTATGGGAACAAAATATCGCAACTAAAAAAAACCTTTATTTCCTTGTAAACACTAAATATACACACATAGAATACATATAGGTATATATAATACATGTCATTGTGACATATATATATATATACATATATGTATAGTTTATACACTTCTACATAGTAAAATATCCTCTGATTCAATTGCCGGGTAAAGCCGGCTTCTGTGAAAAGATAGAAGCACTCGACATGAAATGACACTTGGTGTACATAGGGTTAACCATGTCTTTTCATGTCGTTTGCAATCTGATTTGCACAAACAATTACATCAGTCTATGTGTGCAAAATTTCACACCTGTAGGGATTAATTAAAGGTGTAAATTCGTTGTAAAAAAAACGGACTTTTTTGCTACGAATTTACACCTTTAATTAACCCCTACAGGTGTGAAATTTTGCACACTTACACTCATGTAATTGTTTGTGCAAATCAGATATCAAACTACATGAAAAGACATGG
>JARQOD010000001.1:260092888-260150975 GCA_033576555.1 Oophaga sylvatica
GCAGGCTGAGCTAGGCCTCTTTTTGTTGGCTTGGTGTATTAGGGCATCTGTCCCTGTGGGGTGCATATATATATAGTGATGGCAGCCCACCTGATAATATTATTAGCGTCATAAATAAGCTGTAAGCCAGACACTTTGCATCGCACATACCTGTGTGACTTGGGTTCTACGCAAGCCTTAATTGGTGTGCAATTTTCTCTACTAGGCAGTCAACCCCTCCATAATCTGGTAGGTGTGCGGATGGCTGTTTTTATCAGTAGTTTGCACCTGTGTTTTCCCTGCCTTTATTAATGGGGCCTGCTGCATCCTGCTAGAAGTGGATTTGTCATCAGACAGATTTGGGAAGGCTTATCCTTAGTGTTTGTTCATCTCCTGCCATCTAACATTAAGTCCTCCCTGTATTTCAGTTTGACTACTAATCTATATAAGCCTTATATTTTAATTTCTGTGAAATAATTACTGAGCAGCTTGCCCAATGTCCTTATCTTCCCTTCACTCACTATGTTTAATCCCTCATTAGCTCAAGTCCTTGGTCCTCAGGAATAACTAGAGAATCTGTCCTTTTCTTACCTTTGAAACAGCAAAATCTGTTGATTTCAGTCTTATTAATTCTTGTCTAATCTATTTAACTCTTTAATAATTGGTCTTCCTTTCAAGAAGTTCTCATTCAATCTATCCAGTATGCAGAAGCCACCCGCTACACCAATGCTTCCATCCTCTGACAATCATTGCCTGGTTGCCTTTTCACTGAAGAATACAACCTAAAATATCACACTTACCCATAAAACTCTTCATAATTCTACATCATACCACATCTCCTCATTTATCTCTTTCACCTCCCTACCCATTCTCTCCATTCTGCTAATGATCTAAGATTAACATCTCCATAATCTAAAACCACCCACTCTCTTCTCCAAAACTTTTCTGCTGCTGCATCAATACTCCAGAATGCTCTGTGCTATTTATTTCCATATATCTGCATGTTTAAGTGAGCCCAAAAAAAGATAATTCTTTAGACAGGCTAATCACATCACTACATTAATCAAACTGTTCTCTCTTCTCCCTTTGTAAATTTTTCTCAGAATCTGGTCCGTGCTATCATCTGTTCCAACACTCTACATGCACCAGTTACCCAGTGGCGTAACTAAACTCAGATGAGCCCTGGTGGTATATATATCCCCCATCCATATATGTCCCTTATCCTGGGTTGCATCCTGGCATATGTATCCCCATCCTGGTATATGTCCCTTATCCATGGCCCACCCTGATATATATGAGTCCCTTATCGTGGCCCCTATCATTGTAATATGTCCCTTATCCTGGTTTATGTCCCTTATCCTAGGTCCCATCCTGGTAATGCGTCCCTTATTTTGGTATATTTCCCTTTTCCAGGACCCCATCCTGGTATATGTCCCCCATTATGCTGCTGTTCTTTAATACGTAGAAAAAAATAAATCATTATATTCACTTTCCCTCAGATTCCCCACCTCATGGCATCCTCTACTGAAGCTGACAGCTGCCTCTACTTTGCAAGCTATGGGAGTGCATGGCATCACTGCCATGTGCCAGCAGTCATGTGCACGCTGATGTCAGCTGCTGGTTTCTGTTTGGCTGGCAGTGTATATTGGTAGTCATGGACCCAACAGGTCTGTTCATTGCAATACATTTCAACTGGATGTGCATCCGAAGATGCACATCCAGTTAAAGTTTCTGCTGGTGTGAGTGGACTGCTCACCTGCATGGGCCTGGTTGAGGTTGTGATCTCTACGACCATTCTCAATATGCTCCTGGCTGGACGATATAATACAAGCAGTTTAAATCTTTTGTTGCTCACCTATTTCTTTATAAATTGGAAACTTGAGAGCACTGTTTTTACTCCCATTGTTTAAGTTGTTGAATAATGTATTACTTGGTAATGTCTGATAATTTTTGTACATGTACCCTCTGAATTGTAATGCTCTGAAGAATATGTTGGCACTATACAAAAAAAAGTAAGATTACTATATTTCCTATTTAACATTAGCCACACTCTTTCATGAGACTGCTTCCATCAGTTCAGTAAGGTTAACCGTAATATATTTGAAACAATCCTCAAAGCAGGCCCACAGGGGCTTTCAAAAGTGTTCATCCCTTGGAATTTTATGTTTTTTGCTACCTCACAATCTGGAATTCCCACCTTTCTTCAGGGTTTGCATCAGTTCATGTAAAGAACATGTCTACAACTGTGAACAGTTGGTATTCTTTTTATTGTGAATCAAACAACAAATAGGACAAAATAACTGAAAACTTCAATGCATAACTATTCACCCCACTAAAGTCAATACTTTGTAGAGCCTCCTTTTGCGACAAATACAGCTCAAGTAAATTTGCATAACTCTCTATGAATTTTCCACATCTGGCCACTGGGATTTTTGCCCATTCGTCAAGAAAAAACTTCTCCAGCTCCTTCAAGTTCAATGGTTTCCTCTGGTGAGCAGCAATCTTCAAGTCTGACCACAGATTTTCAATTGAATTAAGTTATGGGCTTTGACTAGGCCACTTCAAAACATTTATGCATTCTCCCTTAACCCCTTAATGTCCACTGACGTGCAGAGTCCGTCATGGCAAGGTGTCAGTTCCGGCACCAGGACGGACTCTGCATGTCATGGCTTTGATCTACCACTGTGTGTAAACACGCAGTGGTAGATCAGTGCTGACAGCTGTCACAGACAGCTGACAGGCACGGCAAGCGGTGCGGGGATCTTTGCCGTCGGTCCCCGCACCTACAGCGCTGTGCTTGGTCAGTCAATCTGACTGACCAAACACAGCAGCGATCGTGCAGGAGAAGCTGAAATTTCAGCTTCTCCAGCGCGATCAGTGCAGGAGCCGGCGCTGCAGTGGCCAGGCTTCCTGCACTGACAGCCAGGAGCGGAGCCCCCACCGCCCCTGGCTGTTAACCCCCTGACTGCTGCGATCGAGCGCGATTGCAGAGCTCAGGGGGGGAGGCAGAGGGTCGGGAGCTCCCTCTGCCTCAGATCGGCACCCTGCAATGTATATGCAGGGGCCGATCTCTGCCTTGATGACCCGGGGGTTGTCATGACAACCTCCGGGTCATTTAGCTACGGGAAGATGCTGTGATCGTTATCACAGCAGCTTCCACTATAGTTGCAATGCATTGCAATGCCAGAGCATTGCAATGCATTGTAACTGCAATAAAAAGTAAAAAAAGTGAAAGTCCCATAAAGGGACAAGTTAAAAAAAATCATTTTTTAAAAAAATTGTAAAAAAAAATATTAAAAAATAATTTAAAAAAATCCCCTAAAAAATACACATTTTTATGTAATAAAAAAAATAAAAAACAAAAAACATACACATGTTAGGTATCGCCACGTCCGTAAAAATCCCATCTATAAAATCGTAACCTAGTTAACCCCTTCAGTGAAAGCCATAAAAAAGTAGTAAATTATACTTTTTCCAAGCGGTATCATTATACCGCTTGGAAAAAGTGCAATAACACGCGATCAAAAAGTCAGATATAAATAATCATGGTACCGCTGAAAACGTCATCTTGTCCCGCAAAAAACAAGCCGCTATACAGCATCATCAGCGAAAAAAATAAAAAAGTTATAGCTCGCGGAATAAACTGATGCAAAATAATTATTTTTTCTATAAAATTTTTTATTGTGTAAAAAACGCCAAAACATAAAAAAAAATATATAAATGAGGAATCGCCGTAACCGTAGTGACCCGAAGAATAAAGCTGCTTTATCAATTTTACCACACACGGAACGGAGGAAAAAAAAAAAAAAAAACAATTCCTGAATTGCTGGTTTTTGTTCATTCTGATTCCACAAAAATCGGAATAGGAAACGATCAAAAAACGTTATGTGCCTGAATATGGTACCAATAAAAACGTCAGCTCGTCCCGCAAAAAATAAGCCCACAGATAACTCTGTCGGCCGACATATGGAAAAATTATAGCTCTCAAAATACGGCGATGCAAAAATTTCTTACAAAAAATTATTCCAAGAAAAAGCATTTTTTAGTGTGTGACAGAAGCTAAACATGAAAAAAGGGTGTAAATCTGGTATCGCTGTAATCGCACCGATCCGAGGAATAAAGTCGCCTAATCACTAATACCGCACGAGGAAGGCGTAAAAAAGAAAACCAATTCTTCACCTTTTGTAGATTTGTTCATTGTGCCTCCCAAAGATCGCAGTAAGGCGATCACAGTGGTTCCCCCCACATATGGGGTATCAGCGTACTCAGGACAAAATGCACAATAGCTTTTGGGGTCCTATTTCTCCTGTTACCCTTAGAAAAATAAAAATTTGGGGCAAAAAGGTAATTTTTGTGGAAAAAAATATGATTTTTTTATTTTCACGGCTCTACATTATAAACTTCTGTGAAGCCCTTGGGGGTTCAAAGTGCTGACCACACATCTAGATAAGTTCCTTGGGGGGTCTAGTTTGCAAAATGGGGTCATTTGTGGGGGGTTTCTACTGTTTAGGCACATCAGGGGCTCTCCAAGCGCGACATGACACCCGCAGACCATTCCATCAAAGTCTGCATTTAAAAACGGTGCTCCTTCCCTTCCGAGCTCTGCCATGCGTCAAAATAGTGGTTCCCCCCCACATATGGGATATCAGCATACTCAGGACAAATTGCACAATCGCTTTTGGGGTCCTATTTCTCCTGTTACCCTTAGAAAAATAAAAATTTGGGGGCAAAAATTATTTTTGTGGAAAAAAATATGATATTTTTATTTTCACGGCTCTACGTTATAAACTTCTGTGAAGCACTTGGGGGTTCAAAGTGCTCACCACACATCTAGATAAGTTCCTTGGGGGGTCTAGTTTCCAAAATGGAGTCACTTGTGGGGGGTTTCTACTGTTTAGGCACATCAGGGGCTCTCCAAACGTGACATGACACCCGCAGACCATTCCATCAAAATCTGCATTTGAAAAAGGCGCTCCTTCCCTTTCCAGCTCTGCCATGCGTCAAAATAGAGGTTTACCCCCACATATGGGGTATCAGCATACTCAGGACAAATTGCACAATAACTTTTGGGGTCCTGTTACCCTTTGGAAAATAACAATTGGGGGTGGAAAGATCATTTTTGTGGAAAAGATATGATTTTTTAATTTTACTGCTCTACGTTATAACCTTCTGTGAAGCCCTTGGGGGTTCAAAGCTTTCACCACACATCTAGATAAGTTCCTTGGGGGGTCTAGTTTCCAAAATGGGGTCACTTGTGGGGGGTTTCCACTGTTTAGGCACACAGGGACTCTCCAAATGCGACATGGCGTCCAATCTCAATTCCAGCCAAAAAAGTCAAATGGCGCTGCTTCCCTTCCAAGCTCTGCCATGCGCCCAAATAGTGGTTTACCCCCACATATGGGGTATCAGCGTACTCAGGACAAATTGCACAATAACTTTTGGGGTCCTTTTACCCTTTGGGAAATAAAAATTGGGGGTGGAAAGATCATTTTAGTGGAAAAGATATGATTTTTTAATTTTACAGCTCTACGTTATAACCTTCTGTGAAGCCCTTGGGGGTTCAAAGCTCTCACCACACATCTAGATAAGTTCCTTGGGGGGGTCTAGTTTCCAAAATGGGGTTACTTGTGGGGGGTATCCACTGTTTAGGCACACAGGGGCTCTCCAAATACGACATGGCGTCCAATCTCAATTCCAGCCAAAAAGTCAAATGGCGCTGCTTCCCTTCCGAGCTCTGCCATGCACCCAAATAGTGGTTTACCCCCACATATGGGGTATCAGCGTACTCAGAACTAATTGCACAATAACTTTTAGGGTCCTTTTATCCTTTGGAAAATAAAAATTGGGATGAAAAGATCATTTTTGTGGAAAAAACATGATTTTTTAATTTTACGGCTCTACGTTATAACCTTCTGTGAAGCCCTTGGGGGTTAAAAGCTCTCACAACACATTTAGATAAGTTACTTGGGGGTCTAGTTTCCAAATGGGGTCACTTGTGGGGGGTTTCCACTGTTTAGGCACACAGGGACTCTCCAAATGCGACATGGCTTCCAATCTCAATTCCAGCCAAAAAAGTCAAATGGCGCTGCTTCCCTTCCGAGCTCTGCCATGCGCCCAAATAGTGGTTTACCCCACACATGGGGTATCGATGTACTCAGGAGAAATTGTACAACAAATATTGTGGTTCATTTTCTACTGATACCCTTGACAAAATTTTAAAAATTTGTGTCGAAAGAAAAATGTTGGGAAAAAAGTTAAATGTTAATTTTTTCCTTCCACATTGCTTCAATTCTTGTGAAGTACCTAAAGGGTTAATAAACTTCTTGAATGTGGCTTTGAACACGTTGAGGGGTGCAGTTTTTAGAATGGTGTCACTTTTGGGTATTTTCTGTCATATTGACCCTCAAATTCACTTCAAATGTGAGGTGGCCCCTAAAAAAATGATTTTGTAAATTTTGTTGGAAAAATGAGAAATTGGTGGTCAACTTTTAACACTTATAACTTCCTAACAAAAAAAAATTTTGGTTCCAAAATTGTGCTGATGTAAAGTAGACATGTGGGAAATGTTATTTATTAACTAATTTTTGTGACATATCTCTATGATTTAATGACATAAAAATTAAAAGTTTGAAAATTGCAAAATTTTCAAAATTTTTGCCATATTTCCGTTTTTTTCATAAATAAACGCAAGTTATATTGAAGAAATTTTACCACTATCATGAAGTACAATATGTCTGGCCCTGACTGTATATATACACACAGCTCTGACAAAAATTAAGAGACCACTGCACAGTTTTATAAAAATCAGCTTCTTTACATGTCTGACAGCCATTCTAACCCGAGTACACCTCATTCTACTTAATGTGCTTCTGATTACGTGATCACCTCAGCTAAATCTTATTTAAAGAAGGAAAGTATAAAAAACACTGCTGTGGTGTTCACAATCATCTTCCAATAGGACAAGCTGGATGGCAAAACAAGTGCTAGTAATATCACAAAAGTAATAGGAAAGAAAAAATAACTTTTAACCATGCCAAAGGCGTTGAAAAGAAAAGTCTTGATTGAGGAAAAGAAAGGCTTAGTTCTGGCTTTATTAGCAGAGGGATACAGTGAGCATCATGTTGCCTCCATCCTTAAAATTTCTAAGACGGCATTCCATTACAACAAGGTCAAGCAGCAGAGATTGGATACAACAAAGCTACAGACCGGCAGAGGGCAAAAATGACTCTCCTCTGACCGGGATGACCGTCATCTTATTTGAATGTCACTCAGCAACCATAGTATGACATCAACTGACCTTCAAAAGGAATGGCAAATGGCAGCTGGGGTGAAGTGCATGGCAAAAACAGTTCTTAACAGGCTCCTAGAGGCAGAGCTCAAGTCATGTAAAGCTAGAAAAAAGCCTTTCATCAATGAGAAGCAAAGGAGAGCCAGGCTGAAGTTTGCCAAAGACCATAAGGATTGGAACATAGAGGACTGGAGTAAGGTAATCTTCTCTGATGAGTTTAATTTTCTGCTTTGCCCAACACCTGGTCGTCTAATGGTTAGATGGAGACCTGGAGAGGTGTACAAGCCACAGTGTCTTGCACCCACTGTGAAATTTGGTGGAAGATCGGTGATGATCTGGGGATGCTTCAGCAAGGCTGGAATTGGGCAGGTTGTATGAATCGAGCCGCATACAACGTTATCCTGGGAAAACAATTGATTCCTTCTGCTCAGGCAATGTTCCCCAACTCTGAGGACTGGTTTTTCCAGCAGGACAATGCACCATGCCACACAGCTAGGTCAAACAATGTGTGAATGAAGGGCCATCACATCAAATCCCTGTCATGACCAGCCCAATCTCCAGACTTGAACCCCATTGAAAACCTCTGGAATGTAATCAAGAGGAAGATGGATACTCACAAGCCATCAAACAAATTTTTGTACCACGAGTGGCATAAGGTCACCCAAAAGCAGTGTGAAAGACTGGTGGAAAGCATGCCAAGACGCATGAAAGCTGTGATTAAAAATCATGGTTATTCCACAAAATATTGATTTCTGAATTCTTCCTGAGTTAAAACATTAGTATTGTTGTTTCTAAATGATTATGAACTTGTTTTCTTAGCATTATTTGAGGTCTGCAAGCACTGCATTTTTTTTTATTTTGACCATTACTCATTTTCTGAAAATACATACAAAATGTATTGCTTGGAAATTCGGAGACATGTTGTCAGTAGTTTATAGAATAAAAGAGCAATTTACATTTTACTCAAAAATATACCTATAATGAGAAAAGTCAGACAAACTGAAAATTTTGCAGTGGTCTCTTAATTTTTTTTTACCAGAGCAGTATATATATATATATATATAAAATTTAATGTGTGTATGTGTGTGTGTATCACCAACCAATCGCGGAGTATCTTACATTTAACCAGAGCTGTTTAAAAGAAGCTGAGCTGTGATTGGTTGCTATGAGCAACAGTTTTCCTTGCAACCAATCCCTAAGCATCTTTCATTTCACCAGAGCTGTTTGATACAGGCTGAGCTGTGATTGGTTGCTATGAGCAACAGTTTTCTCACTGCATGACAACACCTCAGCTGACACTGACCATGTGGGAGAAATCGCATCCCCGGGAACATAAGCTCCCAGGCATTGTCTGCCCCACAGACAGAAGCAGAGCGCACATGACAGAAATGAATCACCCGCTCCCGTGCCCATATCCCCATCACACATCCTCCATCCATAGGCACATCTTCCTTCTTAAAGGGATCCCCGGTACGGAAGTGAGGGTAAATCCACTCTGCGCTTTGGTACTGACCCCAGGCCTCTCTTAAGGTGATCCCCGGTAAGGAAGTTATGGTGGCTGTGACGGGATGATGTGGGATATTAGGGGTAGTAGTCCGGTGGCTCTGACAGGGTGATGTGGGATATTAGTAGTCCTGTGGCTCTGGCTGATGGGACGATGTGGAATATAGGGGTAGTAGTCCGGTGGCTCTGACTGATGGGACGATGTGGGATATTAGTGGTAGTTGTCTGGTGGCTCTGGCTGACGGGACGATGTGAGATATTAGGGGTAGTAGTCTGGCGGCTGTGACAGTATGATGTGGGATATTAGGGGTAGTAGTCCGGTGGCTCTGGCTGATGGGATTGTGTGGGATATTATAGTGAATGTTAGTATGCAGAGTGAGCGGGGCTATACACTCAGCTTCATATATAGAGATATAGTCATTATAATTTGTTATAACTAAAGGTAGTTAGTTACTATGCCTGGACAGTGCCGGGCTCTTCAGCTAGTATATATATATATATATATATATATATATATATATATATATATACAGTACAGACAAAAGTTTGGACACACCTTCTCATTCAAAGATTTTTCTGTATTTTCATGGCTATGAAAATTGTAGAATCACACTGAAGGCATCAAAACTATGAATTAACACATGTGGAATTATACATTACACTTTACAAAAAAGTGTGAAACAACTGAAAATATGTCTTATATTCTAGGTTCTTCAAAGTAGCCACCTTTTGCTTAGATTACTGCTTTGCACGCAGAAAAGGTGAACGGATGGATTCTACATGCCTGGTTCCCACCGTGAAGCATGGAGGAGGTGGTGTGATGGTGTGGGGGTGCTCTGCTGGTGACACTGTTGGGGATTTATTCAAAATTGAAGGCATAGTGAACCAGATTGGCTACTACAGCATCTTGCAGCAGCATGCTATTCCATCCGGTTTGCGTTTAGTTGGACCATCATTTATTTTTCAACAAGACAATGACCCCAAACACACCTCCAGACTGTGTAAGGGCTATTTGACCAAGAAGGAGAGTGTTGGGGTGCTACGCCAGATGACCTGGCCTCCACAGTCACCAGACCTGAACCCAATTGAGATGGTTTGGGGTGAGCTGGACCGCTCACCACTTCAATTTTGAATAAATCGCCAACAGTGTCACCAGCAAAGCACCCCCACACCATCACACCACCTCCTCCATGCTTCACGGTGGGAACCAGGCATGTAGAGTCCATCCGTTCACCTGTTCTGCGTGCAAAGCAGTAATCAAAGCAAAAGGTGGCTACTTTGAAGAACCTAGAATATAAGACATATTTTCAGTTGTTTCACACTTTTTTGTAAAGTGTAATGTATAATTCCACATGTGTTAATTCATAGTTTTGATGCCTTCAGTGTGATTCTACAATTTTCATAGTCATGAAAATACAGAAATATCTTTGAATGAGAAGGTGTGTCCAAACTTTTGGTCTGTACTGTATATATATACATATACAGTCATTGCCTTGCCAAAAGTGCTGACATCCTTGAAATTGTTCCAGAAAAATGAAGTATTTTGCCCACAAAATTATTGCAATATGTTTATTTCCTTTATGTGTATTTGAACAACACACAAAAAAACAGAGAAAAAAGTGCAAACTGGACATAATTTCACACAAAGCCCCCAAAATGGGCCAGACAAAATTGTTTTCACCTTTCCAAAATTGTGGGTAAAAAATATTGTTTCATGCATATGATGCTCGTCCAAACTCACCTGTAGAAAGAAACAGGTGTAAAGATTATGGAGATCAAACAAAGTAATATAAAAAATAATAGATGTAGTAGTTTTTCATTTGGGAGTGTATTAATTTTTTTCATCAACTAATTTGAGTAAAACTGAATATTTTGTATTGAAAATTATATTATCCACCTCACTTTCATGTTATGGGTTAAAAAATGTCATGGAACTCAGCCTTGTAAAAATTGGAAATTGCTGTTGTATTCAGAGAGGTATTGACTTTTGCTGAGCTCTCTCTATATATATACTGTATGTCTACATATAGACATATATGTCTGTATAAATATATATTTAATATATACTCTTTAAATCCTTAGCACTTTGCCACTTGCGGCACTTACAAAAACCAGACTGTAATTTCCCTTGCAGTCATTTTAACATTGAAATTTACTCCTGTATTTCCATCTCAATGATATGAAGTTTGACATCCAGCTATAAGCACAGGTAATAGTAACCATGTGTGCTGTAAATTGGCACATTTGTTCATGTGTATAAACTGTTCCCTAGTACAGAGTTTGAAACCCCCATGCAAAGTATATTTCCTGAAGGGTTTTTCTTTCTGCATTTGTTTAGTTGTGTTCTATTTTCTTCCAGAGCAAAGTCAGCAGTTGGTATTGTAATGAAGACTATCCCATACCAGGCTGAAATTTCTTCAGGCAGTGTTTCTTTAGAACCATGCTGTGATGGCAATCTGTCCCATCTGTTTTCTACTCTAGAGCCTGAAGTCATTTTCAAGTAGGGTCTGAAAACCGACACCTTGAATTGGACCTAAGAGAAGCATTTTTACATTCTGCTGACATGAATGACCTCTAGCCAAATGATAGACAATTCATTATTAAGTAATGTAAATCTCTAGAGGTTGAGTCATATCCATCAGGAAATATTGCATATTCATAAGACAAGGCTATCACTGTGCTCCATTAGAACAGAAAAATATTTAGACTTGAGAGTCCTCAGTGGTTGATACCTTTTAATGGCTAACTGAAAAGATGGTAACAAATTGCAAGCTTTCGAGACTACTCAGGTCTCTTCATCAGGCATAGACTAATACAACATCTGAAGAATCACATATTTATACACAAAATAGCACAGAAAAAATGCAATAGACTGCAATACTGGCTAACACGGTACGAAGATACACATCTTTCCTATACCATTAGAACAGGATTTTTTAAAGAACACTACTACAGCTGATGGCTAATATAGAGAAAAACATAACACTATTAATATGAAACCTTTCATCTGGCATAGCACCCCAACACTCTCCTTCTTGGTCAAATAGCCCTTACACAGCCTGGAGGTGTGTTTGGGGTCATTGTCCTGTTGAGAAATAAATGATGGTCCAACTAAACGCAAACCAGATGGAATAGCATGCTGCTGCAAGATGCTGTGGCAGCCATGCTGGTTCACTATGCCTTCAATTTTGAATAAATCCCCAACAGTGTCACCAGCAAAGCACCCCCACACCATCACACCTCCTCCTCCATGCTTCACGGTGGGAACCAGGCATGTAGAGTCCAGCTGTTCACCTTTTCTGCGTGCAAAGCAGTAATCAAAGCAAAAGGTGGCTACTTTGAAGAACCTAGAATATAAGACATATTTTCAGTTTTAACACTTTTTTGTAAAGTGTAATGTATAATTCCACATGTGTTAATTCATAGTTTTGATGCCTTCAGTGTGATTCTACAATTTTCATAGTCATGAAAATACAGAAAAATCATTGAATGAGAAGGTGTGTCCAAACTTTTGGTCTGTACTGTATATCTTTTGTGGATTTTCTCTGGGAATTTTTCACTGTGTAATGCATAGAATAAAATCACAGCAAATCTGCAAATCATGTCCATATAAAGCATGAAAGATTTGGAGTGAAATCCACCAGACATATTTGTGTCCAAAATTCTGCTGCATATCAGCCCAGTGTGAACATATCGTAAAATACCCCAAAGTCAGTGTTTTTAAAAATTTCTCAGCCCACAGCACAGTAACATCACTGCAGTCAAGAAGAGATAAATCGATATTCCAAGCCACTTTATTCAGCCAGATAGACATTGAATAAAGCATCAGTGAAAATGCTCAACTGATGCACCATTTAAACTCTTTTTCACAGTAAACAGACTGAAAGGGAGGATACTGTAGGTGTAGAAGGGTAAATCAAATTCACGCTGTACTTTTAGGAATTTGCTGAAGCTATGGAATTCAATTTGCGATTTGGATTGCCATTTTACACAATGCAGAAGATTGTATAAACAGGATCAAATGACCTATCCATCATACCCTTATCTGTTCCCTCACCCACCCAAGGAGGTTGGAGGCCAAAGTGTACAGACTAAAACTAACCAGACAGGGATAAAATAAAACTACAATAATATACTGTAAATACACTCACAAAACAGCAAAGTGGGACACTGAAGAGAAATAGGTAGAAAAAAACAAATGTATTGTCAGTTGACAGCAAGCCCTGAGGTTAGTAATGGAGAGATGTCTATAAGATGCCCCATTACTAACCCCATAGTCATATTGTATAAAAACACACACCACCAGAATAAAGTCATTTAATTGAAAGAAATACACAGACTCCTTTAATCAATCTCAATTAAGCCACAGTTACTGCATTGCCCATTCCAGTGACACCATTGTCCCCTACAAGAGAATTAAAACAACAAACAACAATATTCTTCATAATGCAGAGGACAGTAGTTTTACTGGAATGGGTGATACTAACCTCTGGGCTTGATGTCACCTAACAATACAAAGGTGACATCATCCTCCCCCACTATTACCTCACTTGCCACACTACAGGGCAAGAGGGAAGAGCAGGCTAAGTACCAGAATTGGTATATCTTATAGATGCACCTTTTATGGGGCAGCTGAGAGCTGATGTTTTTTAGCCTGGAGGCAGTATCCATGGCCCCTTCCTAGGCTAATAATATCATCCCTCAGCTGTCTGCCTAGCCTTTGATAGGTTATTAATTATAGGGGACCCTACATATTTTTTTTACGGGGGTCCCCAATTTTAAAAGCCAGTAAAGGCTAAGTACACATACAGTGCGGACCAAAAGTTTGGACACACCTTCTCATTCAAAGATTTTTCTGTATTTTCATGGCTATTAAAATTGTAGAATCACACTGAAGGCATCAAAACTATGAATTAACACATGTGGAATTATACATTACACTTTACAAAAAAGTGTGAAACAACTGAAAATATGTCTTATATTCTAGGTTCTTCAAAGTAGCCATCTTTTGCTTTGATTACTGCTTTGCACGCAGAAAAGGTGAACGGATGGATTCTACATACCTGGTTCCCACCGTGAAGCATGGAGGAGGTGGTGTGATGGTGTGGGGGTGCTTTGCTGGTGACACTGTTGGGAATTTATTCAAAATTGAAGCGGTGAGCGGTCCAGCTCACTTGTAAAGTGTAATGTATAATTCCACATGTGTTAATTCACAGTTTTGATGCCTTCAGTGTGATTCTACAATTTTCATAGTCATGAAAATACAGAAAAATCTTTGAATGAGAATGTGTGTCCAAACTTTTGGTCTGTACTGTATGTGAGCTGATATTATTAGCCTGGAAAGCTCCATGGGTATTACCCCTTTCCCAGGCTATAAACATCTGACCCCAGCCATCAGCTTTCCCTCTGCTGGCTAATAAAATTATTAGGGAGCCCAGAACATATTTTTCAGAAAAATAATCTTTTAAGAATTAAATATATCTACAGTGAGCTGAGCACACACTGTACTAATTGTATATGTCACTGACATCAATATAAGCATCTATTCTATGTGTATATACTGTGTGTTATCCATTTATTCTTTCTTGTTGGGTCCCGCTGTAATTTTACTGTACGCAGCTGCTGAATTGCCGGCTTTTTAACTATCTACCTATCTATCTATCTATGTATCTATCTATTATCTACTTTAAAATACTTTAGTCGCACTTTTACCAAATTTTACTGTGTGATTTTAAGAAAAATGTTTGGTGTTCCTATCACAAATCCGAATGTGCAGTATTAGTGCCGAATTTATATTTGGCGATCATCTTTCAAACATATTTGCTCATCTTTTGTAGCCACACAGCTTTGAAGCACTGTTAACTAGAGTAAACTTTTTCAAAAAATGTTCGCCAATCTCAAATTCGGGACAAATGTAGCACTTTCAGATTCTTGTTCGGTTTCCTGAGCATTTTTCCTCAAATTCCACAACATTCGATTAAAGATTGGTAAATGATCACGTTTCCACTAATGCTTTTATTTAATTTGTCTAGGATAGCAGTGCTGTATGATGAGTGGGGGGACGTGTTTTATGAGGTGAGGGTGTGTGTCTAGGTCAGAGGAGTGGTGAAGTGTAATTTTTTTTCTTTAAAAACTTAATGTGGGTACATTCCGGTAGCCAATCAGGGCACAAAAACATCCACAAGGTCATGACACAAAGGCTTCTGTGATTGGTTCTGAAGTTACATGTCCCTCTTCATATAAAAAGCAAACTTCTTGTTTGACTGATGCCATTTTTTCAGTGTAACAGCGCAGAGAGGCCTCTCCTGCTTCAAGAGAGAATTTGTCATTTAGTTAGATAGGTTCTTGTCCTGTGTGAAATCGATCTTCCAACATCTAACTTCATTGTGTTAAAACTGTGCTGCAATCAGGAGGCCCAATATAATTATCAAGCGAGGCCTTGGTCCACCAGATACGAGTCTTTTTGTTAAGAAGATTTTTATATTTAAGCATTAGTTCTTTACTTTCACTATGGGTATTATTCAAATCGGTACAGGTACTTTGTTTGAAGAGATCATTAGCTTTATCAAGCCAAGCCTTTTCCTTGGTTTTTAGATACATATTGACAACAAGGACTGTTATAAACCAGAAAATGTACAATTAAATCAAGTGTTTCCAAGATCAAGAAATCAAAATCTGTAGGTATAAACTCAATAAGCTAACATAAACACAAACCCCATCTGAGCATAATTAAAGCACGATAGGAAAAGAGTATATTAAACCATATAACAGCTTATTAATAGAATAAAAACAAAAACAGTAAGACTACCAAGAGCAGGATTATTATGGGGTTAAATCTACACAAGTAGGTCCAAGTAGATTAAAGCAATCAATGGCATAGACAAAAGTACAAATCTTAATGCACAGCAAAAACACGTGTGTCAAATCAAAATCAAGGTGAAATAAAGTACAAGGTGCAAAGTCAGTGACTAAAGAACAAAACAATAAAGCACCTATAAGTCAAACCCCATAAACTAAAGGGTAAGCATTTTACAGATTTATAATAGAAATTGATCATGTGTAGCAACTGAGTGAAAACCTAAGCACTGATACAAGTATATAAGGCAATATAAGTACAACCACCTAAAAAAGAATAGAAGGAGGATTGCATAGAAGCTAAAGTAAAGGCTATAAAGAGCCTGCTGTGCATACATAATAAAGTGACAAGGTGCCAAATACAGCCCATACTTACATAATAAAGAGTGTATGAACCCCAACCTGCAGCCCCTACGCGTGTTTTGCAGGTCTTCATAAGGACGAGTGGCCAAAAATTGTGTGGGAGCTAGTATATGTATAAAAGGTGGGCCAAACAAAAGTCCTCACTAATACTGACGTCAGGACCATGTGCAGCGCATGCGCAAGCGCAGCCGCACATCATGTGGGCACTTCTTCCTGCGTCAGTGGAATGCAAGCAATCCACAGCTGCGTAGCAACCGGGATCGCTTATGAGCACATCGCAATGCATCAGGAAGGCCCTTGAGACCGGGCACCCTACAGCCAGTGTCTAATTCTTAACAATGGTGGGCGGTTATGCTGGCAGTTAAATAATTGTTATGAAAAAGGTTGAGGTGCACCCACAGGGGAAAATGTTTGCCAGCCCATACACTTAGTGTATGGGCATTACAAGTCTAGGAGACCTGCTCCTTTAATTTGGGCAAATTTTTTAATGAGGCCTTCCTGCACGTCTCTTCATCCACCGCCACTAGATCAGAAGGGTTAACATGTTCTGTGCTGCTATAGCCAGTGGCGAATTCTTAATAAGGTTGGGTGGTTATGCTGGCAGTAAAATATTTGTTATGGAAAAGGTTGAGGTGTACCGCACAGGGGAAAATGTTTGCTACAAGTCTAGGAGACTTGCTCCTTTAAATTGGGGTTGATGCCATGAAGATCATCCATTCACCCAGGGACGGAGGGCCAGTTAAGATCCCAAAGAGAATCATTGATGTCGTCTACTTATCCAGGAATGAGGTGTTGATTGGGATCCCAAAGAGAATGGAGTGAATCCTGCCACCCACTCGTATTACGAGCTGAAATCGATGAGTGAAAATGAACTGTAGCTATTTGCATTTATTATTTTCTGATGTATGGTGTCGATGCAGGAACTTTGGGGTTTCTCCGACCGATGGGGACAAAAAAGTATCCTTGATTGTATAATCCTGTGGGAAAAGGGGTAATGGGTGTTATACCATAAATATATAGCCGGGTATACTGTTTAATTTATATATGTACGCAAAAGAAATTGGTAAATTGATAGTTATAGATCGGTGCAATGATGGCAAATTTGGCCTCAGTATGTAGTGTGGTTTATACCTTTAAGAACTCTAAACTCAGTAGGATAGCTAGGGTTATTATCTTAGTAAAACCATGGGTTAATTGCTAGTATTATTTATGGGCAAAAACACCAATCTATCACAGTGGCAGCCACTTTTATGGGTGATTCTATGGGGTTTATAGTTATAATTATATTCAACATTTGTAAATTCTGAGATGATCATTAGGTTCATTTAGGGACATACTTGGCACAGAGCGCGAACGCTGGTTGGACGTGGGCTTGCGATGGTACGAGCGCGGTCTAAAACGCTGCGATCAGCCGAACGGGTCACGTGATCAGTCACGTGCCGTCAGGCGGCCGCACCGAGACCGCAATCATCCGTTTGCAGATAAAAGCCTTTCAGATAACAGCGCATGCGCCGATATACGCCTTGATTCACCTGAACACACTTAGTAGTAGTCTCATTTTATTGGACAACGGGTATATTTAAAGTTCGCACACCCTCTGCCTAGACACGCCCCCCAAAGAAGCTGGGCGAAATGCGCGTCGGGGCAGAGGGACAGGACTCCGGTACACGGTTGTAACTGCTGCTTATATTCAGGTAAACCATATTGGCTCATATACATGTATTTATGAGATCGCAACACTTTAAAATCTGACAATAATCTGAAGTGAGGTGCACAATACTGCTAACTGTTGAATGTACCAGCAATCATGACATCTGATTTCAGAGCTGATCATTAGTTTGAGCAGTGTGCTGGGGGTTTCTCCATACATGTAGGCATTTCATCTAGGACATCTTAAAGTCGGGGGCTTAGTCTTATATATGTAGAGACAAATGATTTGGGGCATTCAACAGTGTTGGAGCCAATAATTTATTTACAGCTACCCCGATGTGAATGTGATATCCTGTGTAGCAGACGAGATTGATTATTGCATACTGCCAGGTTGGATCAATGAGCTCACGGAATATAGAGCACTATATGTGGTTTTTGCCATGCAGCATTGTATTTACTAAAAGAGAGTCTGATGTCCCTCTTTTTTCTACCTTGCATCCCTTTTTTCTATTTGGTGAAGAATTTTGAATGTTTTTCATATTAATAAAGTTGAAAGTATTTTTCAAAAAAACTTTTTTTGTGATGGAGTCATTGCTTGATTTATCCCAGGGTGAATACGGAGGGATTTTGAGTATCTATCCTTTAAATTGGGCATATTTTTTAATGAGGCCTTCCTCCACGTCTCATCATCCACCGCTACTAAATCACCAGGGTTAACGTGTTCCATGCTGCTACAGCCAGTGTCGAATTCCTAACAAGGGTGGGTGGTTATGCTGGCAGTAAAATAATTGTTATGAAAAAGTTTGAGGTGTACCCCACAGGGGAAAATGTTTGCCAGCCCATACACTTAGTGTATGGGCATTACAAGTCTAGGAGACCCGCTCCTTTGTAATGGGATATTTTTTTATGAGGCCCTCCTCCATATTTCTTCCAAGGGGGATTGAGGTGCATGCAAATTCGGGTCAAGGTGGCACTTGCATTCAATGCATAAGGAAACAGTATGGCAGGACCAAATGAAGAATGTGAAGTGGGTTTTCCTGTGCCCATCCAGTACCTGTGTTCAACGGTTTATTGGGGCGCATATGACTTGGTAGCAAGGCAGGCCATGCAGTTGATGCATAAGAAAAGATTATTGTAGTATAAAATGAATAATGTGAAATGGATTTTCCTGTGGCCATCCAGTACCTGGGTTCAAAGATTTATTGGGGTGCATATGTCTTGAAAGCAGGGCAGGCCTTGCAGTCAATGCATAAGAAAAGAGTATTGGAGTACAAAATGAATAATGTGAAATGGATTTTCCTGTGGCCATCGAGTACCTGGGTTCAAAGGCTTATTGGGTGCATATGACTTGAAAGCAGGGCAAGCCTTGCAGTCAATGCATAAGAAAACAGTATAGGAGTACAAAATAAATAATATGTAGTGGATTTTCCTGTGCCCATCCAGCATCTGGGTTCAAAAGCTTATTGGGGTGCATATGACTTGGTAGCAGGGCAGGCTTTGCAGTCAATGCATAAGAAAACAGTATAGGAGTAGAAAATGAATAATTTGAAGTGGATTTTCCTGTGGCCATCCAGTACCTGGGTTCAAAGGCTTATTGGGGTACATATGACTTGGTAGCAGGGCAGGCCTTGCAGTCAATGCATAAGAAAAGGGAATGGGAGTAAAAAATGAATAATGTGAAGAGGATTTTCCTGTGCCCATCCAGTATATGGGTTCAAAGGCTTATTGGGGTGCATATGACTTGATAGCAGGGCAGGCCTTGCAGTCAATGCATAAGAAAACAGTATAGGAGTACAAAATGAATAATGTGTAGTGGATTTTCCTGTGCCCATCCAGCATCTGGGTTCAAAAGCTTATTGGGGTGCATATGACTTGGTAAAAGGGCAGGCCTTGCAGTCAATGCATAAGAAAACAGTATAGGAGTAGAAAATGAATAATGAGAAGTGGGTTTTCCTGTGGCCATATAGTACGTGGCTTCAAAAGCTTATTGTGGGTGCATGTAACTTTGGGGCAGACCAGGCCTTGCATTCAATGCAACATTGTTTCAGCAATCCCTTCTGTACCTCTCTTGAAAGGGTTATTGGGGTGCGTCGTAATTCTTGGCAGCCCATCCACTCACTGCATAGGCAATAACAGTATAGGAGACCCAATGTTTAATAATGGCCTTTTAAGAATATTAATGCCGCCTGATAGCCCTCTAAAAATAGGCTCTGTGACTTTAAGAGTCCCTCCTTCATAAATGAAACAAGATGTGTCTGCTTATGTGTCACACACCACATGTCCAGCTATGGTTGTTAAATTTTACAATGACATTTCTCAGTAAATGCAATTGCATTGGTTGAAAGGAATGCTAAAATTCAAAAACACATCAGAAACGCTGCGTGTGAACATAGCCCAAGTGGTGGAGGAACATTTTTGCTTTGGGGTAATTATTTTGCCTTATATACAAGTCATTAACCTGAAAAGGATGTTCCTTAACATATTTCCCAGCAAAATCCATTTTGCTTTCGTTTTTGTATGTTTTTTTGTGCCCCTGTAAAAATGGCGTGAAACTCTGACAACATTGTTTACAGCTGTGTCCTAGGAGTCAGAAATGCTTCCAGGGCATGATGTTCCCCTGTCATTTGAGCAGTGTTTCCATCATTTTCAAAAGTTTTTAGACCTTAAAAGGACCCTTGGAGGGGATCGCGGTAAAAATGCTCAGGTATCCCATAGACTTACATTGGGCTCATTGTTCTGTCCGAGTACTCGAGTATTCCATGTTGCTCAACCCGAGCAATGAGCACCTGAGCATTTTAGTGCTCGTGCATCACTACTCAACTCACATTGTCTGCCAACTTTGCAAAAAATGACTTATTAGAGGCAAAAATTGGAATAATTTAACTACTATACGCAGTAACTGGCACATGTGCAATCAACATACCTTAGTCTCGGAATATCACTGTGCTTTAATGCCGACTAGAGGGCCTTGCCAACTATCGGACATCCAATCAACCGCAATCAATCTGCTTCTTCCTCCTGTTACCATGCCAAGTGTTCTCACACATGTCTTGGGCCGTAGAATCTCCACTTATTTACTCCATACAGTCTGGGTGACTGGGAGCCCGTCAGCTGTTACAGAAGTGAAGATCCCTGATTTTTTTGCTTCACTGAGAACACCACATCTTTCTGAATCCACTATAACATCTCCACCTGAACCTCACTCACAGTCAAGCAGTTTGTCCTGTTCACCCTACTCCACCCTTTCTCAGCACAGCAGCCAGCCCTCGGTCCCGCAGTTTGGTCACTTAAAAGAGTGTTTTCTCCTACACATGCCAAAGCTAAGAACTTGAACTCCACCATCTTCAATCTGTTAGCCATGAAAATGCTGCCTTTCCGTATGGTGGATACAGGCTGTTTCAGAAAGTTGAAGACCGTCGCAGTTCCCCAGTACCAGTTGCCATTACTTCTCTATGAAAGGTGTGCCTGTGCTACACCAGCATGTCACAGACAACATCAACTGTTCCCTGAAAAAATCTCTGCCAGGTTGCATTTCGACACTGTCACCTGGAAAGGCAAACATGGGCAGGGGTGTTTCATCTCACTGACTGGGCACTGGGTGACTCTGGTGGCTGTGGTGGCAGGCAGACAAGAGGCTGCTCCAAAAGTTTTGGAATTCCCAAGGCTTGTTGGACAATCGTCTCTATCTATCAAAGTTAGGGATGGTGATAAGCGCATCCGACTGTCCCCTGAAAGTGTAGGCTGTCTTACTTTCTTCAAAATGATCTCCAACAACTTTTGCACCCCAGTCGCAGTCATAGCAGACTAGGTGATGGTGTCACTTTTAGTGTCATGTATTGATCTCGCGTTATTGCAGTATATGATACCTTTGTTTTGGCTTCTGTGCCTGTTGTTGCTACTACTACTGATGTTATGAACAATTTTTTAAAATGTGGAGACTTCAAGTTGCATCTCCATCTGTTGGGTGACCTATTGTGGAAGGGGTGTCGGAGGCCCATTATATTGTTTCTACTCTTGGCATTGGAAGCACGGTGGCTCAGTGGTTAGCATTGCAGCGCTGGAGTCTTGGGTTCAAATCCCACCAAGGACAACATCTGCAAGGAGTTTGTATGTTCTCCCTGTGTTTGCCTTGTTTTTCACCAGGTACTCCGCTTTGCTCCCACAATCTAAAGACATACTGATAGGGAATTTAGATTGTGAGCCTCATCGAGGATAGCGATTATAATGTGTGCAAACTGTAAAGCCGTGTGGAATATGTTATCGCTATACAAAAATAAAGATTATTATTATTACTATTATCACTCTGTGGAAATTGATGCCACTTTAGTGTGTGATAGTAATTTTTTGAAATGAGGAGATTCCAAATTGGATCTCCATCTGGTGGGTTGCCTGTTGTGGAAGGGATGTCAGAGGCCCATTATACCGTTTCTACTCTATGGCCGGCGTCACACTGGCGACAGAATCGGACGACTGCAATACGATGAAATATCGTATTGCAGTCTGCCCTATGTTGATCTATGGATCAGCTCCCAGTATCTGATTTTTTGTGGTCCGTTTTAATCGTCCGAGTGCAATCGCAGCATGCTGCGATTGTCACCGATTGTGGGTCGACTATCGCCAATGCAAGTCTATGGGAGCGATGAAAAATCGGATTACAAACGGACTGCACGTGTGACTTCCGATTAAATCGCACCACTATCCCAGGTGTCAGGAAATTGCATCAGGATAATTGCCAGGAAGGGCTGACATGCTATTTAGGCTACGAAAATTCAAACCCAAACAGGAAACCGCCTCCACGGAGTCCAGAACCATGGCCAGTCACATCAATGTTGAGATGTTGATCGTTCTGGTCCAGGAGAGACCAGAACTTTGGGACCAGCGGGATCCAAATTATTCAAACCGCTCGCGGAAGGACGCGGCTTGGCGGAGAATATGTGGACAGATGTTTCCAGATTTTGGCGACAGGTCTATGGAGGACCAAGAACGCATTAGTAAGTAACGTCTTGAAAACGCTTAAAATACTGTATTACTACTCAGTATGTACCAACAACAATGTGTTATAATGTCCCTGTACCCTTATATGTGAAACATAAATGTGGCCAAAAAAACACTTATGCCTGTTGAACCCCAGTGCTATGTGAGTACTCCAAGCACATCTAATATTTAGCTCCTGTAATTTTAAAAACAGCCGCACTCCAACAATCTTTAAATGCAAGTGCAATAAGTTTAAATTGAAAACAGCACAGCATCAACAAGGTGTAGAGGTAACGTTTCGACCCTGCAATGGGTCTTTAGCAAACCTTAAGGAAGATACCACAAAAGGAACGGAGGAGGCCACTGTGGGATATGAGAACTTTAAAAGGCTCCAGCCCATATATACGGGAATCCCACAGGGCAGGGACGAACTGAAGGTCCTGGTAGGATGAAGGTTCAGGTGTCGTCAGTGGTGGTGTGATATTTAGCTCCAACTGCAATGGTCGCCAAGTTTCAAGTTAAAAATGTGTGCCTACGCAATAAATGCCTAGGTGAAGTACTTAATATGTGTCCCTTTGTTAATCCCATCGCTGTGTCACAAATAAATGTTCATTATTGTGACACATATGTCATAGAGCTTTGTATGTATGACCCCTTGTAATATTAAGTTGTTATTTTATCTACAAACAATATGTTGTGGTGTTCTGTACCCCTAACACGCCAAAAAAATATAATATTGCTGTTGTACGGTATTTATTTTTAAAATACATAACAAGGGCAGATAAGTATAATTTCTTTTTTTATCCGTTACTTTTTCAGTCTCAGATGTTACAAGGCGTTGGCGCAGCTGTAGAGACTGCTACAGGCGAGAGAGACAGCTGAGGGGACGCAGTGGGGCAGCAACACCCAGTAAACGCAAATATGTCTATTATGATAGACTGAATTTTCTGGCTCCAGCTATGGATTTGCGACCGTAAGTTAATGTCTGTACAAAGTGTATTGCTATTTTTATGAATAAATTGTAATACAATTTTTTTTTCTCTAGCACCGAGTCAAACCTTACTGAGAGAGACCCAGCTTCTGACTCTGAGGCAGTGATCGACCCCGTGGTGGATGTTGAGGAGGCTGGGCCGTCATCAGCAGCAAGTGCAGCAGCAGCATCACCACCACCAGCAGTGGAGTCAGAGAGCTTGCCTCTTGAGTCCCAAGACCCTCCCCTCAGCAGCAGCCCTGGTAGGCCCCTGGATGTGGCTTCGCCTCCTGCAGTTGTGGCACGGCGAGCCAGGCGTAGAAGAGAAGGAGTTGGTTCTGGCACAAGGAGGCAGGTGGACCGAGGAGTTCTGGACTATTTGTCCAGTGTAGCAAATGATGATGGGGAGGAGGGATTTTGCCGCAGTCTGGCCCGTTACCTCCGGGCTATTCCAAGACAGCACAGACTGCGGATCAGAAGTGGACTGCAGATTGTTTTGGATGCTGGAACAGCGCCTAATGATCCAAGCAACCTACTAGATTATCTAGAAAGATGGGTGGTTGGTCCGGAAAATGTCTTAAGGTTGTTTGGACCAAATCCATCACAATCTGCTTCAGCCTCTGATCCTTCTCCTCATCATCATCCTCCTCCTCCAACTCCTCCTTGTGTCCAACAGAATCCAACTCCTCCTCCTCATCCTACTGCAGCTCCTTCTTTATACGGAGCTCCCCAGCTCCAAGCCATGGGACAGAGTGCCCATTCACAATATGCCCACTCGACCATATCCAATGTTCAATGCTGGCCACAACATGGGTATGGTCGACATGGGCATTTTGGGGGCTACAGTGTAAGTGGGCAGTCATATTATGACTACCCACAACAGTTCCCAACCTTCCCTTACCCAAACCCACATACAGAGCCAGCAACAAGCAGACAGCAAACTACACAGTCAGCCACCACTCATGGTGACACAGTGGCTGGAGAGCAGTCAAGGCAGCCCTCACAATCTGGCCCTCCACCTTCACCACACCACACCTACCACCAGTTATAGGTGTAATGTATTTTTGTTCTATTTGTTTTAAGTTATGAACATTATAGTTTGTTATAGTCCTTAAATTTTCTCAGGAAATATGTTTAAAATAATTTATGAGCCAGTTGTAATTGTTCATTATGTTTACAGCGACAAAACATGATCTACTACATAAAAAATTGTTTTGACTCGCATTAATTGTATGTGATTCTTTAAATATGTAGCTGTTTAGTTAAATATGTTATGGTGTGCCTAACTTACACACAATATGACACAAAAAGAAATACAACATATACAATTAAGTGAGCATAAATATCTTTATGACACAGCAACATAGGCACACTACATGTGTAATAATGCCTCCTCTTGCCAGGCAGTAGCACCCTCAGGGGACACAAAATATTGAGTCAACACATTACGTACTTTTAGGCCTGAAGGGGGACGACGGGGATGGATGGGTGGTGACATAGGCAACATTCACAGAGGCTAACTCACCCACATGTTGTCAGGAGCATTCATGGATTCTACAAAAATTATGTAGGACCACACATGCTTTGAGGACCACATTAACATTCTGTTCACTGAGTTGAATTGCAGATTGAAGTACCCGCCATTTAGCACAAAGAATTCCAAATGTGCACTCCACCAGCCGCCGAGCACGTGACAGGCGACAATTAAATATTCTACGCCGATGGGTAAGATAACGACGGGGATATGGCCTCATTACATTACGGCTTAATTGAAATGCCTCATCAGCTACTATAACATAAGGCACATGTTCTGGAATAGAGTCTGTCAGTTGACTTGCTGGTGGTAGGTCCAGTTGGTTATTGCGTATCCGCCTACCCATTATGGAAGTATTGAAGACTCTTGAGCCTCCAGTCCTTCCATAGGCCCCAATGTCTACAATTATAAACATGTAGTTTGTGTCGACCAAGGCCAACAAAACTACTGAAAAATATTGTTTGTAATTGAAGAATTGGGAGCCTGAGTTAGGAGGTTTACGAACACGTATGTGCTTGCCGTCCAGGGCTCCTATACAGTGTGGAAACTGGCAATTTTCGGCAAAACCCTGTGCTATCCTCAACCAGTCACTCATTTTTGGCTCAGGCATGACGTCTTCATGTAGTCTGTTCCAAATTTCAACAAAAGTTGACCGCACAATGCCTGAAATTGTTGATCGGCCTATTAAGAACTCTAAGTGCAGAGCAGCATAGGACATGCCAGTAGAAAGGAACCTGTAACACACATAGAACATGGAGAAATCAGCACCAAAAACAACAAACACAGCATGCACAACACTTACAATGCTTGAGTTTGTTAGACCACACATGCTGGAAATTAGATTACAAGCCATGGCTTCTGTGGAATACACCAAAGACAATCATTTCGATAGGTAAGCTTCAGAAATACATTACTCACATTATAATTTTCCAAGAAGTGTGCTCAAACACTTGCAAAGTCACTATGTCGAGGAAAACATCATCAACATATCGTTGACACACATACCTTATCGTTAGGAGAAGGCGTTCCTCTGCAGAAATTGCTTTTATCATCCTGGTGTCCTGAAATGTGATCCCAGGGCGCACAATGTCAAGCAACGTATCAAAGGTAGCTATGCTCATTCGACAATATTGGAAAAACTTATCTCCATGCCTACGCAGTGACAAATATAGACGGTGAAAATGGCCTTTAGTTATCCTTCTTGTCAAAAGTGGATGTGCTATTACAGGATATGGCTCCCCAAAACGTCTGGATATAACCCAATGGAACAGCACACGCTCATGGGAGTAAATCTGAGTGTGTTGCTCATGTTTGGATAAAGCAGCTAGCAAGCACTAAGCACAAGGAACAAAATGACACCAGTGCAAAGGTGGGAGAGTCACAGCTGTAGCAGAGCACTTAAATATAGCTCTGCCTGATGATTTAAATGAGTATCAGGCCTCAAAACCGTTATTGGTCCTTTTTGGTAAGCTACAACAAAAAAACGGTGGTCTCATGAAAATCGGATGTTACAAGGTACACACACATGCGACTAAATCGCATCTTTGAAGGAAAATCGGATGCCAGGCGGATGTGTGATGTTTTCATTTTGTTCCGATAATCGACCGACTAAAACGGTCCGATTTTTTGTAGTTGTGTCTGACCCCGGCCTATGATTAATTGTGTGAAGATGGATGGGGTATTTAAAATTAGGAAACATATATGCCAAACCCCCAAAAAATGTTAAAATATAGCCATTATTACTATTAATATTAAAATAAAATGGGAAACAGACAAACACTACACATTTTAAAAAGTGCACATTATTTTCACCCTATTGATGTTCCCTAATGATTACCTGCCTTGCCGCGGAGGTTGGCACCTTAAGATAGCCCACACAAGATTGGCCCCCACTCAACGTAGGCTGACCCTAAGATCCTGCAATGCCCTTATAATACATGAACCTTATATCTGGCACAACCAATGAAGATAGTCCCTTCTAAAGGTGTGAAAAATGGCAAATTGGTGGTATATACATATGTATCAGGTTTGGAAACAGGGTAGGAATTCAATGCTTGATGAAGTTTAATATAAACAGAACAATTGACCCCTCAATTTGGTCTTTACTCAGTGCTGGTCCCTGCCTACCAGCCAAAATTGGCACACTATAGATACATAGCAAGCGGTGCCACTGCTCCTGATTGGCTACCTAGCTGTGATCCTATGAATATGTGTCTGATGACATGATAATTAGAGATGAGCGACTTTCCCATTTTTTGGGTCGAGTCGGGTTTCATGAAACCCGACTTTCTCAAAAGTCGAGTCGAACGAAGTCGGCCGACTAACGGAAATGGTCGGGTCGGAGTCGAAAATCCGACCCCAGTGCAAGTCAAGGGGGAATAAAAGTCGGCAGGGAGTGGAGGACAGTAAACACATCTACAGTGCCTATTTCAATGCCAACTACTGTACATCAATTCTTATTACTGAAGCTTGGCAACCTTAATTAACTTTATAATAATAGTAACGCATTGAAAACTGGGGGTTATTTGGCTAAAGTTGTGGGGGGGCAGTGCTCGCTCCAGGTTTTCGTGGGCCCCGGGCCAAAGAGTTTCAGTGGGCACCTTTAACACATTCCACAATTCATGATGCTCCGATATGGCAGAGAAATATCCATACAGAATAGGCCCCATATGTGCTCCATATGATGCTCCATACCCTATATGATGCCCCTTAAATAATGAACCCCATATTATGCTCTAGTATATGAGGGGCCCCATATATGATGCTCCAGTGTATAATGCTCACCATATATTGCTCCAACCATTAAAAAAAAATGAAATACCTCTAGTCGCTGGTCACTGCTCTACTCTGGACTCCTCAGCGTCGCCATCTTCCAGCTCTCTGCACTTTGACTGTTCAGGCAGAGGGTGCACAGACGT
Source organism: Oophaga sylvatica (assembly GCA_033576555.1). Classification (NCBI taxonomy): domain Eukaryota; kingdom Metazoa; phylum Chordata; class Amphibia; order Anura; family Dendrobatidae; genus Oophaga; species Oophaga sylvatica. Next base: position 260,120,923 of record JARQOD010000001.1, read on the forward strand.
GAAGTCATCACGCTCTCTGACCTGAATGTCACTGTCAGGAAATGTGGAAGACGTCACAGTGGTGGAGCAGGGAGAGGTAAGTATTGCAAGTGCTGGGGCCCTGAGCTAGCAAGGGGGGCACACTTGTGGGCGGTGGGAAACTGGTACAGGGCCCCTCATAGTACGCCGGTGTCTCTGACAACGAGTGGGCCCCTCACCTGTTCAGGGCACCGGCACTTTCCCGGGTGCGCCAGGTGCTACCCCGGCCCTGGGTGGGGTACAGCCCAGTTAGGGAGGTGGAAAAACTGGCATATGTTGAGGTGTAGGCTGGACATTCAGTAGCTGCAAAAGGAGGAATTGGAGAAGTCGGAGGAAGAGGAGGACAAAGCGAGCCATTTTGCTGGCAACCTATGTGTCATTGGGGAAGGTGGTACAAATCCTTTGAAACCCAGGCACGGTTCTTTTTAATGAAGGTGAGATCCTCCTCCTCAGCTGCAGACGCTTGATCCTTAATGTGCGTCAAAGTTTGCATGAGCAGACTCATAAGTGGCATGCTCATGCTTATGATGGCTTCGTCTGTGCTTACCAGCCATGTGCATTACTCAAAACACTGAAGGACTTTACAGAGATCTTTCAGTTTTGACCACTGCACATCCGACAACTCCATGTCCACCCTCAAACTGCCTTCCCGTGGATCCTCCCACAAATGCATTACAGCCTGCCTCTGTTCGCACAGCCTCTCAACCATGTGCATAGTGGCATTCCACCTTGTTGCAATGTCTATGATTAGGCGGTGCTTGGGGAGGTGGAGTGATCGCTACAGCCTCTGCATACAACTGGAGTCTAGGGGCGGGCGACGGATGTGCGAGCACAGTCTTCGCACCTTATGGAGCAGGGCTGGTAACTCTGGATAATTATATATGAAGCACTGCACCACCTGGTTCAAGGTGTGAGCCCGGCAAGGTATGTGTTTGAGTTTTGCCAGGGCTATGGCTGCCACAAAAGTACGGATGTAATGTAGACTGCCCAGGCATGACTCAGTTTCTCGCTGCAAGTAGTCGGCCAGTACCTCTGCGGTGTGTCTGTTGTCGCCCAAAGACATCATCTTTAAAACAGCCTGCTGACGCTTACCACTAGCTGATGGATAGTGGGACACCTCGTGTGCAACACTGGTAGTTGCTGATGGAGTGCTCGTGCAACTGCGCTCTGTCGACGAGCTTTTGCTTCTGGAGGAGGAGGAAGAGGAGGAAGATCGAACACCTACAGCCAACTGTTGCCTATACCGTGTGCTAGGCAGCACTTTCCCACCACTGCAGTCCCCTGTGGACAATGCATCCACCACATTAACCCAGTGCGCAGTGATGGACACGTAACGGCCCTGGCCATGCCTACTGGCCCATGCATCTGTTGTGAAGTGCACCTTTCCACTCACTGATTGTTTGAGTGCATGGACAATGCGGTCTTTCACATGCAGGTGGAGGGTAGGGATGGCTTTTCTAGAAAAGAAGTGCCGACTGGGTAGGTCATAGTGTGGGACAGCGTAGGCCATGAGCTCTCGGAACGCTGCTCTTTCAACCAAGCGGAAGGGCATCATCTCTAATGAGATCAGTTTGGCAATGTTGGCTGTTATGATTTGGTAGCTGAGGAGTGCAGGTAAAAAGGCAATACACCAGAGCAGTTGGAATCTATGAGATTGCAGTACCTGACTAACCACCACAACTAGAGGCAGCCGTGGAGCGTTCCTACGTTGGTCCTAGACGCCTCGTCACAGCCTGAGAAACTAATTACACCTAAAGATAGAAATAGGAAAGCCATCTGCCCCGGAGCAGAACCCCAAAGATAATAGAAAGCCCCCAAACATGTAATGGCGGCCAGACAAGAAGAAACACTGACACAGAAAGAAAATAGCATGAGCAAACGCCGGGGCCCAAACTAACCAAATAGAAAAGGATAGGAAGGGTACTTACTGCAATCCCAGAAAACCCTGAAAAGCACCAACTCTACTAATTTCAAAAACACCTGAGATCACACGACCTCTACCACCTAAATTAGTTCTCTGGTGTAACAAAATCAAAACAGCAGCCACTGAAAAAACTGGAAAAAGCAAAAGTACAAACATCAGTGGCTGAACGAAACTGAGAGGGCAAAAGCCCCCGGAGGGGACCCTGAAGGCCCCCACAGAAATGCAGGACAAAATGCAAAAATCTAGCACAAAAACAAAAAGAAGAAAATGTCTTATCTGATAGCAGGAGATGCAGACAGGACACAGCAGGCTACAAGGGAAACAGGATTCAAGGATTGAGACCAGAACAATTGATCACCGGCAACCCTGATGGGAAGGTGACTCCCTTATATAAGACCAGTCAGTAACACCTGATTCCCAATCCTCACAATCTTCACTGGACAGACCAGCACCGCTTGTAACCACCAGAGGAAGCCTCTGCTCAGAACTCATCTCAAACCCATTCACAACAGTACCCCCCCCTTGAGGAGGGGTCACCGAACCCTCATTTGAGCAACCAGGTCGGTCAGGATGAGTTCTATGATACGCACGGATAAGTCTCCTAGCATGGATGTCCGAAGCAAACACCCAATAATTGTCTTCCTGACCATAACCTCTCCATTTAACCAAATACTGGAGTTTCCGTCTAGAAAAACGAGAATCTAATATTTTCTCAACCACATACTCCAGATTGCCCTCAACCAAAACAGGTTCAGGAGGCACAGCAGCAGGAACCACTGGCTCAACAAACCTCTTCAACAAGGACTTGTGGAAAACGTTATGGATCTTAAATGTCCCTGGAAGAAGCAAACGAAAAGAAACAGGATTAATAATCTCCATGATCTTATAAGGTCCAATGAACCTAGGCTTAAATTTAGGAGATGCCACTCTCATAGGAATATTCTTGAGGACAACCAGACCAAGTCCCCCACTTTAAACCGAGGACCATCAGTCCTATGCCGGTTAGCAAACCGCTGGGCCTTCTCCTGAGAGAGGGACAACCTCTCCACTACCTGGTCCCAAATCTGTTGCATACGCTCCACAACAGAGTCAACACCTGGACAGACAGAAGCCTCCGTCTGTCCTGAAGAAAATCGAGGGTGAAACCCAGAATTACAGAAAAACGGAGACATCAAAGTGGCAGAGCTAGCCCTATTATTAAGAGCAAACTCAGCCAAAGGCAAAAAAGAGACCCAGTCATCCTGATCAGCAGACACAAAGCATCTTAGATAAGTCTCCAATGTCTGGTTTGTTCTCTCAGTTTGACCATTGGTCTGAGGATGAAATGCCGAGGAGAAAGACAATTGAACACCCAGTTTAGAACAAAAAGTCCTCCAAAATCTGGAAACAAACTGGACTCCTCTGTCAGACACAATGTTCTCAGGAATGCCGTGTAAACGAACCACGTGCTGAAGGAACAACGGCACCAATTCAGAGGAGGAAGGCAACTTAGGTAATGGCACAATATGTATCATTTTGGAAAACCTATCACAAATTACCCAGATGGTGGTCATTCTCTGAGAAACAGGAAGGTCGGAAATGAAATCCATAGAGATATGGGTCCATGGTCTCTTGGGCACAGGCAATGGCATCAACAAACCACTAGAGCGAGAGCAAGGCTTGGAGCGAGAGCAAGTCCCGCAGGACTGCACAAATTCCCTGACATCACGAGACAAGGTAGGCCACCAAAAGGACCGACTAACCAAGTCTCTGGTACCAAAAATTCCGGGATGCCCAGCCAATGCGGAACAATGAATCTCAGACATCACACTCTTTTTCCACTGGTCCGGGACAAACAATTTTCCAACAGGGCAGCACTCGGGCCTATCCTCCTGACACCCCTCCAGAGCAAGTCTCAAATTGGGCGAGATGGCGGAAAGAAGTACACCCTCTTTCAAAATAACAGAAGGATCAGATAACTCAGGAGAGTCCGCAAGGAAACTCCTCGAGAGGGCATCCGCCTTAACATTCTTAGTGCCAGGAAGAAAGGAAACCACAAAATTAAAACGTGTGAAAAACAAGGCCCACCTGGCCTGTCTAGGATTGAGTCGCTTGGCAGATTCCAGATAGACCAGATTCTTATGGTCCGTAAGGACCACCACCTGATGTTTGGCTCCATCCAGCCAATGTCTCCACTCTTCAAAAGCCCACTTCATGGCCAATAACTCCCGATTACCCACGTCATAATTACGTTCAGTAGGAGAAAATTTTCGAGAGAAAAAGGCACAAGGGTTTCTTTTAGAGGTCTCTGGATCTTTTTGGGACAAAACGGCACCTGCCCCAATTTCAGAGGCATCAACCTCCACCTGAAATGGCAGAGAAACATCAGGCTGCCGTAGAACAGGAGCAGAAGTGAATCTTTGCTTAAGTTACTGAAATGCAGAGACTGCCTCAGGAGGCCAATTCACCACATCAGAACCCTTTTTGGTCAAATCAGTTAATGGTTTAACAATAACCGAGAAATTACCAATAAATTTACGATAAAAATTGGCAAAACCCAAAAATCTTTGAAGAGCCTTTAATGAAGTAGGTTGGACCCAATCACAGATGGCCTGAACCTTGACCGGGTCCATTTCAATAACAGATGGGGACAAAATGAATCCCAGAAATGAGATCCTCTGTACGCCAAAAAGACAATTTGATCCCTTCACATACAGAGCATTCTCTCTCAAAATCTGGAATACAGTTCGAACATGTTTCACATGAGAGTCCCAGTCATTAGAAAAAATCAAGATATCATCCAAATAAACAATCAGAAATTTGTCCACAAAATCCCTGAAAATGTCATTCATGAAGGACTGGAAGACGGAAGGAGCATTAGTGAGCCCAAAGGGCATCACTAGGTACTCAAAATGCCCTTCAGGGGTATTGAATGCCGTCTTCCATTCATCCCCGTGCTTAATGCGAATAAGGTTATACGCCCCCCTGAGGTCAAGCTTGGTAAACCAAGTAGCGTTTTTCACCCTGGAAAACAGGTCAGAAATCAAGGGTAACGGATATTGATATTTCACAGTAATATTGTTCAAAAGACGATAATCAATACACGGCCTTTAATGAACCATCCTTTTTGGCCATGTTAGAGTTAAATTCAGTATTTCTTCTCAAGGCCTTGGGAAGCTGAGGCATAGCAGAAGGGAAGATAAGAAAAGAATGTTCCTTCCTTGATAATACTCCCCCTGACCTAAAGAGATACTCTGCTAGGAGCGAAAATCAGGGGCTAAAGGCAAAGATGGAAAGTTTGGTTAGAAAACAGTATGTTATGTGCTTTAATGATAAGTTGTATTAACTGCCATATATGGTAATTCCGCTTCCTGCTTCAGGGGTGTATATAAGCCCCTTCATTAGCAATAAAGAGTAGAGTCTATTGACGCACCCTTTGGTTTGTGTCTTATTCTCTCTGGTACCACATTCCGAGGAGGAAAGGGTTAACAAGATAACAGCGACGACAACTGGCGCCCGAACAGGGGACTGAGTTATTCTATTCTGAGGAAGCCTGACCGGTCCGGAGACGTGGGATGAGCGGAGCCTTCTGTTGGTGATATACATACAGCGCTGGGGTAAGAATACTTATTATATTCTACCTAAAATCTATATCACTGTATAGTGGACTCCCTCCTCCCCGAGCGGTCGGCTTTCCAGGTAAATCACAGGTATTCCTGACTCAGGTCCCTTTGAACCAGTAGACCTTCAGATTAATTGTCAGTCCTGCCTTTCCTCCTTTGAATAATGACAGTATGGATCCAATGATTGTGTTGTGGTTTTGTCTTGGTGTCTGTGTGATTGGATTGTTCATTTGGTTGGCGTACAAATCTTGGAAGGACAGCAGTGGAATGGTTCAGAAACCTTTGTGGCCCATTGTCTAAGTGACACAACAGTCTTGGTGACAGAGTCTTGGTGACGCAATTGTCTTGGTGACAAACTTGTCTTGGTGACAAGAGAATCTCTTCTAGGTGAGGAGATATAAAATGGGGAACCAAAATGCCAAGGAAGGCATTTATGCTAAAGATTTAGTTGTGCGCAGAGATTGTGAAAAGCAGGCATGAATGAAAATGGAGAATTGAACAGTGATAAATGGAAAAAGGTTCTTTAGCTCACATCATGGATGGTTGAGAGACAAAGGACTGTTGAAAACAGTGAACCTGTGGATGAGTGCGTGTGATTACTTAGAAGAAAAGACTGAAGAATTAGGAGACGGACGTTACAGACTGACAAAAACAGGGATGACTGATTTACCCTCCTGTCTGCCTCCCCCCGGACAGTAGTGTTATACAGACCATGGAGCCCTACAGAGCAGTTGGCTCTAATAAAGCAACTAGACAGGATCTGCAAGCGCTTAGAAGAAGGGAAATTGGCAGATGAAGCTAGATACGATAGACTGATAGATGAGACATACAAGTGCTATGTGTGTAGGACCGGACCTGACAATGCAGAAGTCAGTGACAGCAAGCAGAGATAAGTGCTGGCAGCAGCGAGATGGCATTTTGCTTTAGACCAAGGTCACTCTACAGATAAGGAAGCTGAAGGCTGAGGGAGAGCACACTGACAAACTGCGCAGCGGCCCGACTTACCCCTCCCATCAGGCATTCAGCATAGAGACGCAGAGCCAGAGTGCAGTAGTTTTCAGATTTCTAATCACCTCTGTTGAATAGATTTTTGGAATAGACACAGTACGTAAGAATCGAAGGGCTAGGCATGTGAATAGAAGGTCAGAGTACGTGAGAAGAAAGATAGACAAAAAAAAAAAGGAAGTGACAAAGAAAAGCTGAAAGTAAGTAGACCAGATTGGAGATCAGTTAAAGCAGAGGATCTAGCGAGAATAGCACAGGGGGCACAACATGATTTAGCGCAGGCAAAAAGAGGTAGCTTGCACATGAATCCCCTTGTCTCCCTACCCCCCACTCCTAATTGCACAGTGCAGGTGAACCTACCAGGGGGACATGAGGTTGAGTTCCAAGTGGACACGGGGGCAGACAATTCAGTAATTACAGAAGAGGACTGGCCATTTGGGAAAAGTGATTTCTCCCACCATGTTATAGCGACTCCTTATAACTCTCCATCTATCCTGCTCCCCGTCACTAAAAAGATTCCCCTGCAAATTCAAGGAACCACTGTACACACACAGTTAATGGTATCACCACGGGGTCAATGTAATCTTTTAGGAAGTGATGTGTTGTCACAATTGCAAGCATATATTGAGTATCATCCTGATGGGACTGTCACTATGACAACAGGATTGAAGCCGAGCACTCTTTGTAAAATCATGTCGTTAGACGTTGCTAGTATAGAGGACACAAATGAATTTCCTTCAATGTTGGAAGGTGTGATACCGCATGATTTCTGGGCTTCAGATAAAACAGATGTGGGCAGATTAAGGGTGCAGCCAGTCATGGTCAAATTAAAGCCAGGTGCAATCCTGCCCCAACAGAGACAGTATCCTCTTAAGTTCAGCTCAAGAGTCGGCTATAGCTCAGCAGATTACAGAAACTGGTAGCAAGTGATGTTAAAACCTAGCCCCCACCTTCGGCAGCAGGCCTGCAGCTAGGTTCTTATCAGTAGCCTTAACAGAAAAAAAACTCCAGCTTCCCCCTTCAACTACGAGATTTAACTCTCTATGTATTGGCTGGTACAATATATATATATATATATATATATACACTTTTGTTCCAGATATCTCAGGAAGCTGCTTGGTTCACAGTTATTGATTTTGCCAATGTTATTTTTATAATATGTTGATGACTTACTGATTTGTGCCCCCTCCAGGAAACAGTGTCGTATTGCAACAATATCACTCATGTTGTTTTTGTACCAAGCTGGATGTAAAGCGTCAAAGGATAAACTGCAATTCTGTAAATCTTCAGTTATCTTTTTGGGACATTGCATTACACTAGGGGCGCGACATCTGACCAGCGCTCGCAAAGAAGCTGTACAGAATTTTCCTATTCCTGTTAATGTTGCCGCTCTTAGGACATTTCTTGGACTGGTTTCCTACTGCAGGCAGTGGATTCATGCTGTATCAATCCTCATGCAGCCTCTCTATGACTGTATCACCATTGTGCCTTTTAAACTAACTCCTGAAGGTATAGACTGTTTTTATTCTCTCAAAAACAGGATTGTGGCAGCTCCAGCGCTAGGAACCCCCAACTATGAACTACCATTCACCCTGTATCTCCACGAAGAGCAGGGACACGCGGCAGGGGTATTGACTCAGTTACATGGTGACAATCAAAGGCCTGTAGCCTATTTCAGTGGAAGACTAGATGCAGTGGCTGGAGGTGCCCCGTCCTGTGTACGGGCAGTACATGCTGTAGGACTATTGCTTCACAAATCGTCAGATATCGTTCTTGATCATCCACTGACAGTACTTACAGCTCATGATGTATATACCATACTGAACCAGGTGCAACCGGCACACCTTTCAGCTGCACGTCACCTTCGATTGCAATGTGCACTTTTAATGCCTCCAAATGTTTCTTTGAAGAGATGTACCACACTTAATCCTGCCACGTTGTTACCGCTCTCGGATCTAAAGGAGGGGTCAGGTACGGTATTGTACAAAGAAGATCCAAGAGAGGAGATTCCTCATGACTGTGTTCAGCTTATGGCACAAGAAACAGCAGGTCTACCCACAGTGTTTGAAACTGAGAGACTTAATGCTGATTTTGAATTTTTTGTAGATGGATCTCGCCACCAAGATGACTCAGGTACCTTCCACACCGGGTATGCCATCGTCTCCCTGAATGCAGTGATCAAAGCAGAACCAATGCTCCCACATCAGTCGGCCCAGGAGGCTGAACTTAAGGCTCTGACCGAGGCCTGTAAGATAGCTGAAGATAGAATTGTTAACATCTACACAGATTCTAGATACGCATTCGGTATAGCTCATGATTTTGGTCCAATTTGGAAATCTAGAGGATTCCTGATGGCAGCAGGACATCCCATTAAAAATGCTGACGCAGTCCAGCAGTTAATTGATGCATTACAATTACCAAAAGAGGTAGCTGTCATAAAAGTTAAAGCACATACCAGACGCACTGATCAGGTGAGTAAAGGAAACGCAATGGCCGATGCAGCAGCAAAAACAGCAGCCAGTAGACCACTCCAAGGGGTAACGCACCAGGTAAGCGCTCCAAAAATCCCTTTGTGTCGGAGGATGCCTTAGCCCAGATGCAGGCTCAGGTGCGCCAGGAGGAAGTAGAAAAGTGGGAAAAAGAAGGTGCATGTCTGAATGCAGCAACTGGGGTATGGGGAAGAGGGATGCGTCGATGCCTTCCAAGGGCGTTGTACCCTGCGGTCGCCCAGATGTTACATGGGCCAACCCACCAGTCCAAAACTGCTGTAATGAGCGTGATGCAGAAGCATTGGGTGGCACCAGGTTTTTCCACCTGTATAGAAGGTTTGATCCAGGGATGCATGGTATGTGCTACACATAATCAGGGAAGGGTAGTCAAGACACCACCCAAACACACCCCTCGGCCCCTCTATGCTTTCCAGAGACTGCAGATTGATTATATTCAGCTGCCAAAATCAGGATCATGGGAGTATGGGTTGGTGTGTTTTGATTTATTCTCAGGTTGGCCGGAGGCTTTCCCGATTGCCAAGGCTACGGCTGCGGCAACCGCAAAGAAGCTGCTTGCGGAGGTGGTGTGCAGGTATGGAGTACCAGAGGTGATTGAAAGTGACAGAGGTACACATTTCACAGGTGAAATAATGAATGAAGTCTTGACAGCTCTGGGAATTCAACAAGCTTTTCATACCCCATATCATCCACAAAGCAGTGGAAAAGTAGAAAGACTAAATGGGACATTGAAGTTAAAAATCCAAAAGGCCATGGCTGAAACAGGGAAATCTTAGCCTGAATATTTACCATTAGCCCTATACTCAGTAAGGTACACTCCAAATAGAAAAACTGGACTTTCTCCGTATGAAGTACTATTTGGCAAAGTGCCTAGTTTAGGATGTTTCTTTCCCCAAGCACTGGAAATGAGTAACCATGTATTAAGCTCATATGTAAGGGATTTGCATAAAAGACTTAAGAAAGTACATGATAATGTCTTCAGTTCTCTTCCAGATCCGAACCAGGATCCTGGGAGTCACAGCCTGCAGCCTGGAGACTGGGTAGTCATTAAAAAGACACGTGAGAAAGAGTCTGTATCAGAGATTTGATGGACCTTTTCAAGTTCTACTGACGACAAGTACCGCAGTCAAGCTACAAGGCAAGGAAACTTGGATTCACGCATCGCATTGTAAGAAGATCATTGGAGAGCCTCCAGAAGAGGAATGATGCTACTAATGACATTTGCTTGCATCCTTGCAGTAACGGATGCTTGGAACAGACTTAGCCGTGTAGATGGTGATGATAACAGGTTCATTAGACACCACTTAACTTTAGTGGATGGACTGAAAGAACAAAACCAAAATATTGCAAACTGTTGGATTTGTACACACGCGCCGGTGACATCCACCAGTCTACCATTTCTTGCAGTCCCAGTCTCGTGGGAAGAAATTAACTCTTGGGGATACTGTGCAGACACATTAAGCAGCAATGCCACTCAGAAACTTTGGAACACTACGGTAGGAATACCGGTAGTGGGTTGGACTGATTTTCCATGGTGGCAGGGAAATCTAACAGGGCAGATAATTCCAAGACGGTATCTATCTTTTAAAGGTGGGGCATGGGTACCCAGAAATAGAACTAGCATAACCTCTTTGGGAGAAATACCGACACAGGGGTTAAAGATAAGTTTTGGGGTCACTACAGGAAGCTTAGATGCTTTCAAACCCTCCCTATTAGAACGATATCTACACACTGATAGATGGAAAAATAATGTTTTCTTTGAGAATGGAAATGATGAAACTTGTGCTAACAAACCAGGTAACCTGAGGTGTAATAAAGATGAAGGGTATCAGAAGAACACTCCCACCTGCGGAGAACCTACCGCAGGATACTGCTCCCCACTAGGACAAAAGCCCGGATGGTGCATGATGAGTAATATTTCAAAGTTTATAGATTTGGCACACCGATTAGTATTACAGCATTCAGCTATATGGAACTTCCACCATCAATGTATTGGGTATGTGGGAACAAGGCATTTAAGTGGCTTCCAGTAGGAGTCACCGGGAAATGCACCCTAGCTAGATTGACACCAGCCACCTATCTCATCACTCCAGATAGATTAAATCCATTGTCTATTCCAAAATACACATTACATAAACGATCTGCAGACAATAGACCTCGCCCAAATGGGAGACCACACATAGTGGAGATGGGGATAGCAAATACATTTTTCAGTGCATTATTCATCTACCCTATGATAACTCAGACGTGGGATAAGTTGGTAGAATCCACAGATTACCTAGATGATCAAATATTGGATATATTAGATATCCTCAATGGGTCCCTTGCAGTACAGAACCAGCTAATTATTGTTACTAACCAACATACCCTCGTGTTAGATTACCTGACTGCAGCTCAAGGAGGGATGTGCCAGATTATCGGACCTGCATGTTGCCATTATATTGATAATTCTAGTGTTTTAACCCTTAAACATAAGCTAGAGGATGTCATAAAGTTAAGGAAACTATATGATGAGGCAAATCTGAAGAATCAAGATTCATGGTGGGCAAATACTTTCTCCTTTCTTAACCCCGCAAATTGGTTCAAAGGCATAGGGGGATGGCTGACTGGGATAATACAAGCTGGCCTACAGGTTTTATTGATATGTCTTGCTATCTATTTAGTTTTTAAAATTTATTTGATGTGTATTAGACGATGTACTAGGACAAAGAGGAGATATGAAGATGTGTATTGATCAAATGAAGGAAAAAAAGGAGGGGATGTTAGAGTTAAATTCAGTATTTCTTCTCAAGGCCTTGGGAAGCTGAGGCATAGCAGAAGGGAAGATAAGAAAAGAATGTTCCTTCCTTGATAATACTCCCCCTGACCTAAAGAGATACTCTGTGCTAGGAGCGAAAATCAGGGGCTAAAGGCAAAGATGGAAAGTTTGGTTAGAAAACAGTATGTTACGTGCTTTAATGATAAGTTGTATTAACTGCCATATATGGTAATTCCGATTCCTGCTTCAGGGGTGTATATAAGCCCCTTCATTAGCAATAAATAGTAGAGTCTATTGACGCACCCTTTGGTTTGTGTCTTATTCTCTCTGGTACCACATTCCGAGGAGGAAAGGGTTAACAAGATAACAGCGACGACAGCCACAAAGAAAAAACCGGCACCTAAGGGTGAAGAGGATGGTCTGATATGACCCTTCTCCAATGATTCATTGATATAAGACCGCATAGCGTCATGTTCAGGTACAGACAAGTTAAAAAGGCGACCTTTAGGGAATTTACTACCCGGCACTAATTCAATAGCGCAGTCATAGCTCCTATGGGGAGGCAAGGATGCAGATTTACTTTCGCTAAACACATCAGAAAAATCAATCAAAAAGTCAGGAACATCCTGAGCCTGGAGGGAGGCAGAAAAAACAGGAGTGTTGGTATTAACACATTGGCAGCCCCAACCTGTTACAGACACAGATTTCCAATCCAAAACAGGATTATGAGACTGTAACCAAGGGAAACCCAGTACGATAATATCATGCAGATTATACAGAACTAAAAATTTGCAGCACTCCTGGTGATCAGGTTCAACCCTCATTATCACCTGAGTAGAGAACTGAGGTTTATTCTCAGCCAAAGGGGTAGAATCGATCCCCAGTAGGGGAATAGACTTCTGTAGGGGTATCAAGGGAAACCCACAACGTTTAGCAAAATCATAATCCATCAGGTTAATAGCTGCTCCAGAATCAACGAAAACCTGAGCAGAAAATGAGGACAGAGAGCATATCAGAGTGACAGTTAATAAAAACTTAGTCTGAACATTACCCAAGACAACTGAGCGTGCAAAACGTCTTCCCCGCTTAGGGCAGACTGAAATAGCATGAGAGGCATCACCACAGTAGAAACATAACCCATTGCGCTTTCGAAACTCATGACGCTGTGCCCCAGAGACCACTCTATCACACTGCATGGATTCAGAAGCAGGTTCACAAGGCAACACTATTCCACGCATACTTCTCCGCTCACGCAAACGTCTGTCAATTTGAATCGCTAATGACATAGAATCATTGAGACCAGAGGGGACAGGGAATCCCACCATAATATCCTTTACATTATCTGACAGACCCTTCCGGAAAAGGGCCGCCAAAGCGTCGTCATTCCACTTGATCTGGACTGCCCACCTATGGAATCTCTGACAGTATAACTCAGCGTCATCAAGCCCCTGATTTAATGCCAACAAGGCTTTTTCAGCTTGATCAGTGACATTAGGCTCATCGTACAATAACCCCAAAGCCTGAAAAAATGCATCAACATCACTCAAAACAGGATCCCCAGGTGTCAGGGAAAAAGCCCAATCCTGAGGATCGCCGCGCAGGAGAGAGATGACAATTTGAACCTGCTGCGCTGCGTTCCCTGAGGACTTAGATTTTAAGGCAAAAAACAATTTACAATTATTTTTGAAATTCTGAAACTTAGCTCGATCCCCTAAAAACAAATCTGGCATGGGAATCCTAGGTTCCACAACAGGCAACCTAGCAAGATATGCAGCAATACTCTGAACCTCAGTGGCAAGCTGATCCACACGGCCAGACAACTGTGCAAACTCCATTGAGAGAAAAGATCCTCCCCAGCATCCAGAGATACAGAGGGAAAAAAAAAAAAAATGCAACAAACAGAAAAATATCTCTGACAACTCTGACAACCTTTTTTTTTTTCTTTCACAATATTTTTCCCTTCTGTAAGTACCATACAATATTACATTTTTGGCCGGTGATACTGTTATGATTTGGTAGCTGAGGAGTGCAGGTAAAAAAGCAATACACCAGAGCAGTTGGAATCTATGAGATTGCAGTACCCTGACTAACCACCACAACTAGAGGCAGCCGTGGAGCGTTCCTACGTTGGTCCTAGACGCCTCGTCACAGCCTGAGAAACTAATTACACCTAAAGATAGAAATAGGAAAGCCATCTGCCCCGGAGCAGAACCCCAAAGATAATAGAAAGCCCCCAAACATGTAATGGCGGCCAGACAAGAAGAAACACTGACACAGAAAGAAAATAGCATGAGCAAACGCCGGGGCCCAAACTAACCAAATAGAAAAGGATAGGAAGGGTACTTACTGCAATCCCAGAAAACCCTGAAAAGCACCAACTCTACTAATTTCAAAAACACCTGAGATCACACGACCTCTACCACCTAAATTAGTTCTCTGGTGTAACAAAATCAAAACAGCAGCCACTGAAAAAACTGGAAAAAGCAAAAGTACAAACATCAGTGGCTGAACGAAACTGAGAGGGCAAAAGCCCCCGGAGGGGACCCTGAAGGCCCCCACAGAAATGCAGGACAAATGCAAAAATCTAGCACAAAAACAAAAAGAAGAAAATGTCTTATCTGATAGCAGGAGATGCAGACACGACACAGCAGGCTACAAGGGAAACAGGATTCAAGGATTGAGACCAGAACAATTGATCACCGGCAACCCTGATGGGAAGGTGACTCCCTTATATAAGACCAGTCAGTAACACCTGATTCCCAATCCTCACAATCTTCACTGGACAGACCAGCACCGCTTGTAACCACCAGAGGAAGCCTCTGCTCAGAACTCATCTCAAACCCATTCACAACAGTTGGCGTTCAAATTAATTGAGGTTTTGTAGTCCGTCCACGCTTGCAAGTGCATGGTGTTTAAATGTCTAAGCATGCAACTGGTATTCAATTTTTGGAGATTTTTCCCTCGGCTACAGGTCCTTCCGCACTTCTTACAGATAACCTTTGCCTCATCAATAGGATTTTGGTCAAAAAAGTGCCACACTGCACTCTTCCTGCTATGGGATAAATTTTCAGGGCTTGAACGTTGTGCTAATTTGACCGTCTGGCCAAGCTGTCCTGCAACACTTTTACTTTTTTAACACGTTTTTGGACTGCTATGGGCCTGCCAGATAACCGCAGCTGCGATGTCGATGCCTGCCGCTGATCCTCCTCCTCTTCTGAGCTATTGCCAGTAGCACACTCTTCCCCCAATGGATGCCAATCTGGTTCAACAACTTGGTCATCAATCACCTCCTCTTCAATTTCATCTGCACTTTCCTCTTTGTCACCATGTAAGGTGGAATCATATGCGGGAAGGGGCACCTGAGTTTCATTAGGGTCAGATTCTGGCTCATTAGACTGCGAGGGCAATGCAGTGCTCTGGGTGAATGTACCAGCACAAATAGCAGTGGCGGTGCATCAGTGCACTCCAAGTCAGATTCATCTTGGACTGGAGAATTCAGGATTTGAGTTGATAACCCAGGCAAGGTATGTTGAAAGAGCTCCATGGAGTAATCTGAAGTGTGGGCTGCCGCATCCTTCACTTTTGTTGGGGGTGAAGGACACAAGGAAAGGGGTTGTTCCTGACCAGAAGCCTGCACTGATGACTCAGTGCTTGGAGCTTTTGAAACTTCAGAAGAGGAGGAGATAGAGCTGCAGGCTGTTTTGGCAATGTAAGACAAAACCTGTTCCTGATGCTCCCACTTTAAAAGCGGTTTACCTACTCCCAGAAAAGGGAGCCTTTCGGCCTTCTGAAGCCAGACGATGAGGCAGGCTCAACACCTCCTGCCTTAAGTGCTATTGTGCTTTTGCCACTACCAGCAGATGCACCACCACCACCACCATCAGTAGCAGGTGGCCCCTCACAACCACGTCAAGTGAGCTCTTCTACCATACTTCCTCATGTTTGGGTAAATGTACCCAAAATAACAGCAGATATATGGTACAGTATCAGAAGCGTACAGCTGTATAAGGTGATTTTAATCTCTGTATATATTTGCGGAGTAACAGACACAGACTCTCACAGGCTCAGTATGGATTACACTAGAACAGGGGTCTCAAACTCGTGGCCCGTGGGCCAACTGCGGCCCTCGGGACACGAGTTTGCGGCCCTCACCTCATGGGCCCTCGGTACGGTATTTTGTGGCCCTCGGCTGGGATCTCACATGCGAGAAACACCGCATGTGAAATCCCAGTCACTCGTAGTACCGCTCATTATGGTCATGAATATGGACGCCACTCCTCTCATAGGCGTGGCGCCCATATTCATGAGCTTAATGAGCAGTACTACAGAAAGATGTTGCCGGGCATACTCACCTCATCTGCTGCTGCCGAAGCCCGCCCTTCCTGTCTCTGACACAGAGAGCAGCGCCCCTGGATGACTTCATCATTCAGCGGCCTGCTCTGTCAGAGCGAGGAAGCGCGGGCATCAGTTATGCTGCGGACAGGTGAGAGGTGTGTGTGTGTGTGTGTACAGGTGAGAGGTGGTGTGTGTGTGTGTGTGTACAGATGAGAGGTGGTGTGTGTGTGTGTGTGTGTGTGTGCAGGAGAGTGATGGGGAAAAACAGTGATTTGGGAAAAGCAATGATGGGAGTGATGGGGAAAAGCAATGGGGAAAAAACAATGATGGGAGTGATGGGCAAAAGCAATGATGGGAGTGATGGAGGAAAAGCAATGATGGAAGTGATGGGGAAAAGCAATGGGGAAAAACAATGATGGGAGTGATGGGAAAAAGCAATGATGGGAGTGATGGGGACAATCAATGGGGAAAAACAATGATGGGAGTGATGGGCAAAAGCAATGATCGGAGTGTTGGAGGAAAAGCAATGATGGGAGTGATGGGGAAAAGCAATGGGGAAAAACAATGATGGGAGTGATGGGCAAAAGCAATGATGGGAGTGATGGGGAAAAGCAATGATGGGAGTGATGGGGAAAAGCAATGATGGGGTGATGGGGAAAAAGCAATTATGGGAGTGATGGGGAAAAGCAACGATGGGGTGATGGGGAAAAAGCAATGGGGGAGAATGAGTGCTGGGGGAGAATGAGCGCTGGGGGAGAATGAGTGCTGGGGGAATGACTTCTTGCTGTTAACCAGTTACTGTTTTCTTGTTCACCACACTGCAGTGTCAAAAGAGGAAGACAGCGAGACAGGCAGCAACATTGCATCAGAGAGCTCTTGACCTCGAAATAGAAAATCCTCAGATCCTGATATTGTAACCTAATATTAAGAATAATATTTATTCATTGATATTGCCTTTTAACTCCACAGCACTATACATACATCATCAACACTGTCCCCATTGGGACATTTGATAACATTGGAATGTTTTTGTAAGAGCTTTTCTTGTGGAAAATCTGATGCGGCCCAGCCTCACCCAGATTCTACCTCCAGCGGCCCCCGGGTAAATTGAGTTTGAGATCCCTGCACTAGAATATAAAAACCAAAAAAGTGTACAGTATCAGAAGCGTACAGCTGTAAACAGTGTTGGGGGAGTTTTAAATTTCCGTATATATTTCAGCAATTAGACACACGGTCACAGGCCCAGTCTGGCTAACACCAGAATATCAAAATCAGGAAAAGTGTACTGTCTCAGTAGCGTACAGCTGTATACAGTGTTGGGGGAATTGTAAATCTCCGTATGTATTTGAGGAGCAACACACACAGTCAGAGGCCCAGTCTGGCTAATACCAGAATATCAAAATCAAGAAAAGTGTACTGACTCAGTAGCGTACAGCTGTATACAGTGTTGGGGGAATTTTAAAGCTCCGTATATATTTCAGCAGTAAGACACATGGTCACAGGCCCAGTCTGGCTAACACCAGAATATCAAAATCACGAAAAGTGTACTGTCTCAGTTGTGTACAGCTGTATACAGTGTTGGGGGAATTGTAAATCTCCGTATTTATTTCTGGAGTCACACACAGATAGTCAGCCTGTGTTTGTCCCTGATACCAGCCGGTACACGGTACTGTAAGGAGCGTACAGCTCTATACAGTATGCGAAAAACAGAACACTTGGTAACTAACTGAAATTTCCCCCTTAGAACTGGCAGGCAGGCTAGTAATCAGCTCTGATGATCCACACAAGCAATTTGTACACTGTCACTGGCAGGCACCTCTGCTACTCCAACAAATTAATTGCCCCCTTATCAAAGTCATGCAGCCTACTAATCAGATGTGAAGCTCCACACAAGCAATTTATACACTGTCACTGGCAGGCAGCTCTGCCAAATTAATTGCCCCCTTATCACAGGCAGGCAGCCTACTAATCAGATCTGATGCTCCACACAAGCAATTTGTACATTGTCACTGGCAGGCAGCTCTGCTACTCCACCAAATTAATTGCCCCCTTATCACAGGCAGACAGCCTACTAATCAGATCTGATGCTCCACACAATCAATTTGTATACTGTCACTGGCAGGCAGCTCTGCTACTCCACCAAATTAATTGCCCCCTTATCACAGGCAGGCAGTCTACTAATCAGATCTGATGCTCCACACAAGCAATTTGTACACTATCACTGGCAGGCAGCTCTGCTACTACACCAAATTTTTTGCCCCCTTATCACAGGCAGGCAGCCTACTAATCAAATCTGATGCTCCACACAAGCAATTTCTACAGCATCACTGGAAGGCAGGCAGCCTAAGAACCAGCGTTGCTGCACACAGCAAAATCTTCCCCTCTGACTGCACAGTCACTGTACAGCTAATTGCTATCAGCAGAAAGTAATTTTTTTTTTAGGCCCTGCCTAACGCTCTCCCTGCTCAGATGCTCCACCAGCAACCTTCCCTTACACTGAGTTCGGCAGATGTAAAATGGCGGTCGGCGCTGAGGGATTTTATATGCACTGTAACGCCACTGAAAGCCATCCAATCGCTGCAATGCCCTTCTATAAGATGGTGCTGGCCGCTGACTATGTCATCCCGTTGCCCACAGCCTGCATCCTTTCTCATTGGCCGAGAAAAAGCGCTTAAAATGTAGAGGAAAACCGACTCCAGCAAAATGGTCGCCGAACACGTGACCAAACTCACTCGACGGTCGGGTTTCGTTTCATGAAACCCGACTTTGGCGAAAATCGATGATTTTTTAAAATGAACGACCTGTTTCGCTCAACTCTAATGATAGTTAATATAAACACATAAACCAGATTAATATATCATAGGGGCATCATATCCTGGACATCAGGCAATACTTAATGAAAACCATGCATATTATAGATATCAGTCCTTATAGACTCAATATTATACATCATATAACCAAAAATGAAGCCTCAGACTAAGGGGTACTTATCATTTAGATGCAAAAATAAGCCTCTACGCGTTTCACCAAACGGCTCATCCTGATTGATATTTGTATCAACATACTCAGGACAAATTGTACAACAACTTTAGTGGTCTAATTTTCCTGTTATCCTTGGGAAAAAAAAATTGGGGGCAAAAAGATAATTTTTGTGTAAAAAATATGATTTTTTTATTTCACGGCTCCACGTTATAAACTTCTGTGAAGCACTTGGGAGTTCAAAGTGCTCACCACACAGCCAGATATGTTCCTTTAGGGGTCTAGTTTTCAAAATGGGGTCACTTATTTGGGGTTTCCACTGTTTAGGTACAGTACATCAGGGGCTCTCCAAACACAACATGGCATCTGCTCTCCAATTTGTCATCTGTCACTGTCATTCCTCCATTCAATGACTGCCGCTCCGTTCCAATCAACAACGGACTGGTCATCTGGAAATACTGGAAAATGCCAGATAGGTTGTCTGACAACACTCTTAACAGTATCGGCATCTCTAAAAGTGGATATTCTTGACAATTGTAGCACAATAGAGAGCAGTCGGCTCCTTGGTCCACTACCATTACTTCACTTGGGACGACTATATACTGATCCCAGCCTGTGGCCTACCAGAAGCCAGAACAAGGTAGGGGATGCAGGCGGAACAACGCAGAGGATGCAGGCAGAGCAAAACAGGTGATGCATGCAGAGCAAGGCAGGGGATGCAGGTGGTGCAAGGGCAGGCCAGAAAATCCAGATATACCTCTGGCAACAGTTAACAGCCGCCAATCATAGGCCAACAGCTGACTTTAGCGTGCACATCGCCGACGTATGACTTCACTGTCATGTGCCGGAAGGACGCTGCGTGCCTCAGCCAAATCATGGGTGAGGACATCGCTGGTGCTTTGCCAGGTAAGGAAAAACTTTTTTTTATGTAAAGCCACGGTATGGGGCACATTATACCGGTATGGGGGTGCATTATACTACTATGGTGGGTAGGGGGAAAGGGATGCATTATACTGCTATGGGGCTGCTGAATTTTATACTTCTATTGGGCTGCTGCATCTATAATATAACGCTGGGAGCGTCACTCTGTCTGAAGCCTTTATAGACTGCGCAAGCGCAACACGCCTGCACAGTCTGGCACCAGACAGATGAAGGCTTCCAGCGGTTACAGGTAAGAGGAGTGTGTATGGCGCAGGAGATCGTGGTACGCGTAGACACAGATTGCATACCGCGATCTCCGGCGCCATACTTACATACTTACCTGACCGGGAGAAGCGTTGTCGCGGAGGTTCTCTACTCGCCAGAGACTGGGGCAGGAGTCCGATGTCAGAATCGTGCATGCGCATAGCGCTATCTGGTGCCATTTTACTGAATACACATTTGCAGTGTGTCTTCAGCAACATGGCGCCGGACAGCATGGTATGGGCATGCGCGTACTCCGACCCCCCACTCCTCCCCATGCCTCCGACAGAACAGGACAGCGCTGGAACACAGGGAAGAAAGGTGAGTATAAATGTTTTTTTTTGTATGTGTGCAGTTTAATAGGAGTGAGGGGGACCATACACATCAGGATAGGGGGTGAGAGGTAGCATACATATCAGGATAGGGGGTGAGGGGACGATGCATGTCAGAATTGGGTACCAGAACCATGTGTATCAGGATTTAGGGTTGAGGAGACCATGCATACCAGGATATGGGGCGAGAGGACCATGTATATCAGGATTGGGGGGTGAGGGGACCATGCATACTAGGATAGGGGGGTGAGAGGACCATGCAAACCAGGACAGGGGGTGAGGGGACCATATATACCAGGATAGGGGGGTGAGGGTTCCATGCATATC
The DNA here is from genome assembly GCA_033576555.1 of Oophaga sylvatica. Lineage (NCBI taxonomy): Eukaryota > Metazoa > Chordata > Amphibia > Anura > Dendrobatidae > Oophaga > Oophaga sylvatica. Next base: position 260,141,892 of record JARQOD010000001.1, read on the forward strand.
AGGATTGGGGGTCAGTGGACCATGCATACCAGGATAGGGGGTTGAGGGGACCATTCATACCAGGATGGGGGGTGAGAGGACCATGCATACCAGGATTGTGGGGTGAGGGGACCATGCATATCAGGATAGTGGAATGAGAGGACCATGCATACCGGGATAGGGGGGTGAGGGGACCATGCATACCAGGATAAGGGTTGAGAGGACCATGCATACCAGGACAGGGGGGTGAGGGGACCATGCATATCAGGATAGGGGGAGAGGGGTAACATGCATACTAGGATAGAGGGGTGAGAGGACTATGCATACCAGGATAGTGGGTTGAAGGGATCATGCATACCAGGATTGGGGGTGAGAGGACCATGCATACCAGGACAGGGGGTGAGGGGACCATGTATACCAGGATAGGGGGGTGAGGGTTCCATGCATATCAGGATTGGGGTGAGGGGACCATGCATACTAGGATAGGGGATTGAGGGGACCATGCATATGAGGATGAGGGGGTGAGAGGTCCATGCATACCAGGATTTGGGGTGAGGGGCCATGCATACCAGGTTAGGGGGTGAGAGAACCATGCATACCAGGATAGGAGGGGTGAGGGGATCATGCATACCAGGATTGGGGGTGAGGGGACCATTCATACCAGGATGGGGGGTGAGAGGACCATGCATACCAGGATTGGGGGGTGAGGGGACCATGCATATCAGGATAGTGGAATGAGAGGACCATGCATACCAGGATTGGGGGATGAGGGGTACCATGCATACCAGGATAGGGGGGGTGAGGGGCCATGCATCCAGGATTGGAGAGTGAGAGTACCATGCATACAAGGATTGGGGGATGAGGGGTACCATGCATACCAAGATTGGGGATGAGGGGACCATGCATACCAAAATTGGAAGGTAAGGGGTGCCATGTATACCAGGATTGGGGATGAGGAGACCATTCATACCATGATTGGGGGTGAGGGGTACCATAAATCCTAGGAAAGGGATGAAGGGGGACCATGCATACCAGGATTGGGGATGAGGGCACATGCATGCCAGGATTGGGGGGTGAGGGGACCTTGCATACCAGGTTAGGGGGGTAAGGAGACCATGCATTCCAGGATTAGGGAGTGAGGGGACCATGCATACCAGGATTGGGAGGTAAGGGGTAGTATGCATACCAGGAGAGGGGGGTGTGAGGACCATGCATACCAGGATAGGGGGGGTGAGGGGACCATGCATACCAGGATATGGGGTGAGAGGACCATGCATACCAGGACAGGGGGATGAGAGGACCATGCATACCAGGATAGGGGGTTGAGGGGACCATGCATATCAGGAATGGGGTGAGGGGACCATGCATATCAGGATAGGGGGAGAGGGGTAACATGCATACTAGGATAGGGGGGTGAGAGGACTATGCATACCAGGATAGGGGGTTGAAGGGATCATGCATACCAGGATTGGGGGTGAGAGGACCATGCATACCAGGACAGGGGTGAGGGGACCATGTATACCAGGATAGGGGGGTGAAGGTTCCATGCATATCAGGATTGGGGTGAGGGGACCATGCATACTAGGATAGGGGATTGAGGGGACCATGCATATGAGGATGAGGGGGTGAGAGGTCCATGCATACCAGGATTTGGGGTGAGGGGCCATGCATACCAGGATAGGGGGTGAGAGAACCATGCATACCAGGATAGGAGGGGTGAGGGGATCATGTATACCAGGATAGGGGGATGAGAGGACCATGCATACCAGGATTGGGGGTGAGGGGACCATGCATACCAGGATGAGGGGGTGAGAGGACCATGCATACCAGGATTGGGGGTGAGGGGCCATGCATACCAGGATTGGGGGATGAGGGGTACCATGCATACCAGGATAGGGGGGGTGAGGGGGCCATGCATCCCAGGATTGGAGAGTGAGAGTACCATGCATACAAGGATTGGGGGATGAGGGGTACCATGCATACCAAGATTGGGGATGAGGGGACCATGCATACCAAAATTGGGAGGTAAGGGGTGCCATGTATACCAGGATTGGGGATGAGGAGACCATTCATACCATGATTGGGGGGTGAGGGGGTACCATAAATCCTAGGAAAGGGATGAAGGGGGACCATGCATACCAGGATTGGGGATGAGGGCACATGCATGCCAGGATTGGGGGGTGAGGGGACCTTGCATACCAGGTTAGGGGGGTGAGGAGACAATGCATTCCAGGATTAGGGAGTGAGGGGACCATGCATACCAGGATTGGGAGGTAAGGGGTAGCATGCATACCAGGAGAGGGGGGTGTGAGGACCATGCATACCAGGATAGGGGGGTGAGGGGACCATGCATACCAGGATATGGGGTGAGAGGACCATGCATACCAGGACAGGGGGATGAGAGGACCATGCATACCAGGATAGGGGGTTGAGGGGACCATGCATATCAGGAATGGGGGTGAGGGGACCATGCATATCAGGATAGGGGGAGAGGGGTAACATGCATACTAGGATAGGGGGGTGAGAGGACTATGCATACCAGGATAGGGGGTTGAAGGGATCATGCATACCAGGATTGGGGGTGAGAGGACCATGCATACCAGGACAGGGGTGAGGGGACCATGTATACGAGGATGAGGGGGTGAGAAGTCCATGCATACCAGGATTTGGGGTGAGGGGCCATGCATACCAGGATAGGAGGTGAGAGAACCATGCATACCAGGATAGGAGGGGTGAGGGGATCATGCATACCAGGATAGGGGGATGAGAGGACCATGCATACCAGGATTGGGGGTGAGGGGACCATGCATACCAGGATGAGGGGGTGAGAGGACCATGCATACCAGGATTGGGGGTGAGGGGCCATGCATACCAGGATTGGGGGATGAGGGGTACCATGCATACCAGGATAAGGGGTGTGAGGGGGCCATGCATCCCAGGATTGGAGAGTGAAAGTACCATGCATACAAGGATTGGGGGATGAGGGGTACCATGCATACCAAGATTGGGGATGAGGGGACCATGCATACCAAAATTGGGAGGTAAGGGGTGCCATGTATACCAGGATTGGGGATGAGGAGACCATGCATACCATGATTGAGGGGTGAGGGGGTATCATAAATCCTAGGAAAGGAGTGAGAGGACCATGCATACCAGGACAGGGGGGTGAGAGGACCATGCATATCAGGATAGGGGTTGAGGGGACCATGCATATCAGGAATGGGGGTGAGAGGACCATGCATATCAGGATAGGGGGAGAGGGGTAACATGCATACTAGGATAGGGGGGTGAGAGGACTATGCATACCAGGATAGGGGGTTGAAGGGATCATGCATACCAGGATTGGGGGTGAGAGGACCATGCATACCAGGACAGGGGGTGAAGGGACCATGTATACCAGGATAGGGGGGTGAAGGTTCCATGCATATCAGGATTGGGGTGAGGGGACCATGCATACCAGGATAGGGGATTGAGGGGACCATGCATACGAGGATGAGGGGGTGAGAAGTCCATGCATACCAGGATTTGGGGTGAGGGGCCATGCATACCAGGATAGGGGGTGAGAGAACCATGCATACCAGGATAGGGGGATGAGAGGACCATGCATACCAGGATTGGGGGTGAGGGGACCATGCATACCAGGATGAGGGGGTGAGAGGACCATGCATACCAGGATTGGGGGTGAGGGGCCATGCATACAAGGATTGGGGGATGAGGGGTACCATGCATACCAAGATTGGGGATGAGGGGACCATGCATTACAAAAATTGGGAGGTAAGGGGTGCCATGTATACCAGGATTGGGGATGAGGAGATCATGCATACCATGATTGAGGGGTGAGGGGGTATCATAAATCCTAGGAAAGGGATGAAGGGGGACCATGCATACCAGGATCGGGAATGAGGGCACATGCATGCCAGGATTGGGGGGTGAGGGGACCATGCATACCAGGTTAGGGGGGTGAGGAGACCATGCATTCCAGGATTAGGGAGTGAGGGGACCATGCATACCAGGATTGGGGGATGAGGGGACCATGCATACCATAATAGGGATGAGGGGGTACCATGCATGCCAGGATTGGGGCGTGAGGGAACCATGAATACCAGGATATGAAGGAGCCGGTACCATGCGTACCAGGATAGAGATGAGGGGGTACCATGCATACCAGGATAGGGATAAGGGTGTACCATGCATACCAGGATTGTGGGGTGAGGGAACCATGAATACCAGGATAGGGATGAGGGGGTACCATGCATACCAGGATAGGGGGGTGAGGCGACCATACGTACCAGGATAGGGATAAGTGGGTACCATGCATACCAGGATAGGGATGAGGGGGTACCATGCATACCAGGATAGGGATGAGGGGGTACCATGCATACCAGGATTGGGGGGTGAGGGGACCATGCATACCAGGATGAGGAATGGGGTGCCATGCATACCAGGATTGGGGGAGTGAGAGGAACATACATACCAGAATAGGGATGAGTGGGCCATGCATACCATTATAGAGATGAGGGGGCCGTGCATAGCAGGATAGGGATGAGGGGTACCATACATGCTAGGATAGGGATAAGGGGTACCATGCATACCAGGATAAGGATGAGGGGTGCCATGCATACCAGGATAGGAGGGGTCAGCACATACCAGGATGGGAGACCATATACCAATAAAAATGCTCGCCACTCGGGCATAGAACGGGTTCATATCTAGTTATACTATATATAACTATGAGGTGCATAATACTACTATGAAGTACTATGGAGTGCATTATACTTTATTGATGACTATGGAGGTGCATTTGATTATACTACATGGATGACTATGGACTGTGCAGTATATTACATAAAGGACTATGGGGGTGCATTATATTATATGGAGGACTATGGGTCAACATTATACTTCTTATATGGATCCCCTTGGTTCTATGTAAGCCCTTGATGAGTATAATGGTTCATTTTCTTTTATACATTACAGAACAATGGTAGTATGGGGGACAAATATATACCAGGATAGAGCACCAGATAGTTACGCCACTGAGGTCAGACTATACAACATTGCAACAAAGCTATAGTGTGCAAAATGAATAGGGAAAATGTGAATTTGGGTCGAAAATATTTTGGCATGGGGGGCCCCATTTGAAAGTTTGCACTGGGGCCAATAATTTTGTAGTTATGCCACTGTGTGCCATTATCAAATTTTTACAATGAGTAAAATGATCCCACTTTTCATGGTGTCTGCCCCTAATTTAAGCTGCTTGGGAAGCTTTTTGTCACTCGTTAAGGTCTTGTGTAGTGATAAGTGAGCACTAAAATGCTCGGGTGCTCATTGCTGGGGTCAAGCAAATTGAATGCTCGGGTACCCGAGCAACGAGCCCAATGTAAGTTTTAGGGAAACCCAAGCTTTTTTGCCACGACCCTCCCACGGAGGTCTTTTTAGGGTATCAAAACATCATAAATCTATGGGAACAGTGCTCAAATGACATGGGAACATCATGAGGAAGACCCCTGGAAGCATTTCTTACTCTAGGTCACTGCTGTGAACAATGTTGTCAGAGTGTTATGCCACTTTTACAGGAGCACACTAAAACATGCAAAAACACAATCAAAATGGATTTTCCTTGGAAATATGTTAAAGAACATCCTTTTAAGGGTAATGATTTGTATGTAAGGCAAAATAAATAACTGCAAAAAAAATTGTACCTCCACCACTTGGGCGATGTTCATACGTAACGTTTTTGATGCGTTTTTCAACTTTTGCATTGCTTTCAACCAATACAAATGCATTAACAGGGAAGTCTCATTTTAACATTTAACAACCTTAGCTTGCCATGTGTGTGACACATCATCAGACACATCCTGTTTCATTTTTGAAGGAGGGACTCTGAAAGTCACAAAGCCTATTTTTATAGGGGCATCAGGCAGCATTAATATTCTTAAAGGGCCATCAGCCAACTATACTTTGTTTTTCCTATTATTAAACAATGGGTCTCCTATACTGTTGTTGCCTATGCAGTGAGTGGCTGCGCTGCCCAAATTAGGACGCACCCCAATACCCCTTTGACGAGACGTACAGGAGGGCCTCATAAAAAAAATGTTCCCATTATAAGATAGTGGGTCTCCCATAGTGTTTGCCTATGCAATGAATGCAAGGCCTGCCTTGCTCCAAAGTTACACGCACCCCAATAACCTTTTGAACTGACATACTGGATAGCAACATAAAACCAAAGTTCCCATTATTATTTATTTGGTGCTGCCACACTGTTTGCCTATGCATTGAATGCAAGGCTCGCCCTGCCCCAAGGTTAAATGCACCTTTTTGAACCAACGAACTGGATGGCCACATGATAGTAAAGTTCCCATTATTCTTTATTTGGTACTACCATACTGTTTGCCTATGCATTGAATGCAAGGCCCACCCTGGCCCAACATTACATGCACTCCAATATCTCTTTAAACCAATGTACTGGATGCCACTTGAAAGCATTGTTCTCATTATTCTTTATTTGGTACTGTCATACTGTTTGCCTATGCATTGAAGGCAAGGCCTGCCCTGCCTCAACGTCACACACACTCCAATAACTCTTTGAAGCAACATACTGAATGGCCACAAGAAAGCAAAGTTCCCATTATTCTTTATTTCGTACTGTCATACTGTTTGCCTATGCATTGAATGCAAGACCTGCCCTTCCCCAATTTTACATGCACTCCAATAACGCTTTGAACCAACATACTGGATGGCCACATCAAAGCAAAGTTCCCATTATTCTTTATTTGGTACTGCCATACTGTTTGCCTACGCATTGAGTGCAAGGCCTGCCTGCAACAAAGTTACACGCACCCCAATACACATTTGAAGCAACGTACTGGATGGCCACATGAAAGCATTGTTTCCATTATTCTTTATTTTCTTTGTTTGCCTATGCACTGAATGCAAGGCCTGCCATGCCCCAAAATAACATGCACCCCAATAACCCTTTAAACTGACGTTCTCGATGGCCACATGAAAGCAAAGTTCCCAATATTCTTTATTACGTACTGCCATACTGTTTGCTTATCTATTGAATGTAAGGCCTGCCCTGCCCCAACGTTACACGCACTCCAATAATACTTTGAAGCAACGTACAGGATGGCCACATGAATGCAAAGTTCCCATTATTCTTTATTTGGTACTGTCATACTGTTTGCCTATGAATTGAATGCAATGCCTGACCTGCCCCAAAGTTACACAAACCCCAATATCCCTTTGAAGCAACGAACTGGATGGCCACATGAAAGCAAAGCTCCCATTATTCTTTATTTGGTACTGCCATACTGTTTGCCTATGCATTGAATGCAAGGCCTGCCCTGCCCAATGTTACACGCACCCCAATAACTCTTTGAACCAACATATTGGATGGCCACATGAAAGCATTGTTCCTAGTAATTTGGTACTCCCTTACTATTTGGCTATGCAGTGAATTGTTTAGCCTGAAGAACTTGCATTGGAGAATGTCAGTGTTGAGGATGAAGAGTCGACAGTGGAGAATGTCAGTGTTGAGGCTGAAGACCCGGCAGTGGAGCATTTCAGTGTTGAGGATATAGAACACCTGGCAGTGGGGCATTTCAGTGTTGAGGCTGAAGAAACTAAAGTGTAGAATTGTAGAGATGAGGATGAAGAACCAAAAGTGGAGTATTGCATTGTTGAAGCAGCTGATCAACCCCTTCAGTTCCCATTATTGTGAACTGGGTCTCCCATACTGTTTGGCTATGCAGTGAATGCAAGGCCTGCCCCAAATTTGCACCAACCCAATCCACCTTGGAAGAAATGTGGAGGAGCGCCTCATAAAAAAATTTCCCATTAGAAAGGATCAGGTCTCCTATACTTGTAATGCCCACACACTAAATGTAAGGGCCAACAAACATTATCTCCAGGGGGTACACATCAACATATTGTGTAATCATTTTTGTTCAGAGCATCATAAACACCCTTCAAAACAATAATGTGGCTGTTACATCATGGAACACATTCACCCTGGTGATCTAGTGCCTTTTTTACAGGTATCATAAAAACCCTTGAAAAAAATAACGTGGTTTCCTACACAGTTGCTGCTGGGAAGGTGCAGGGTTTAAGCAGAAATATGGTGGTTGTTGTTGGATGAAGTGATCAGGAAAAGGGGCATGATGATGGCAGGAATGGGAACTTACAGGATTAATAACAGTGTGGCAATGGAAGGTATGAGAACCAGGATCCAGCCTACAATCATTAGTCATTTAACCACCTCTAGAGTTGAGCGAAACAGGTCGGTCAGATTCAAAAATCACCGACTTTCACCAAAGTCGGGTTTCGTCGAGCGATACCCGACCATAGCGTGAAGTCGGCCATGCGGTCGTCAACCCGAGCGTCAAAGTCGGTTTTTCCATAATGCTTGCAGGCGCCTTTTCTCAGCTAATGAGCAAGGACGTACACTGTGGGCAACGAGATGACATGGGCAGCGGCTACCACCATCTTAAAGAAGGGCATTGCAGTGATTGGCTTGCTTTGTGTGGAGTCACAGTGGCTGACTATCTGTGTGTAACTCCAGAATTATATAGATTTAAATTTTCCCCTTCACCGTATACAGCTGTACGCTTCTTTTACAGTACCGTTTTTCTGCTTTTTGCATTACGGTCAAATCCATACTGAGAGAGCGTCTGTGTGTGAATCCGGAAATATATACGGAGATTTAAATTTTCCCCAACACCGTATACAGATGTACTCTTCTGATACAGTACCGTATTTCTGCTGTTTGTATTAAGGTCAAATACATACTGAGAGAGCGTCTATTTGTGACTCCGGAAATATATACGGAGATTTAAATTTTCCCCTACAATGTATACAGCTGTACGCTTCTGATACAGTAACGCATTTCTTCTGTTTGTATTAAGGTCAAATCCATACTGAGAGAGCGTCTGTGTGTTACTCCGGAAACATAAACGGAGATTTAAATTTTCCCCTACACCATATACAGCTGTACGCTTCTTATACAGCACCTTTTTTCTACTTTTTGTATTACAGTCAAATCCATACTGAGTGAGCATCTGTGTGTGACTCCGGAAATATATATGGAGATTTAAATTTTCCCCC
>JARQOD010000001.1:260151075-260185385 GCA_033576555.1 Oophaga sylvatica
ATCCAGCGTCAGCAGCAACATTAGGGTAAGCACACCTGCCACAATGTTTTCCATATACAGCGGTATGTCTGTGTAGTTTATTATGGAATGTTTCTTTTCAGGCGGCACCACAGATGCTATACCAATTGTAGGATATCCTGAGCTCACTATAATGGTATGCATTCCTCATATACCGCTATCACCAATAATAATCACCTTACCACAGCAGTCTATTATAGCACAGGTGCCTTCTCCTTTTTCTGTCTATAGGCCACACTAAGTCATAATAATTCAGCGAAGTCATCTGTACTGAAGGGTATGCATGTTTTATATATAAAACTTTGGACCATAGCTCACTCATAATTACTCACCAGTGTGTCTATCTGTGCATAATTTTTTTCAGACAGCTATCCGGTTAATGAGATGTGATACTGTACACTTATATGTTTTCTCAGCTTTAAAACGGTATGTTGTGACTCTTCACAGGATTTTTTGGATTGTTCTTAGATTGAAGTTCCAATTCTACGTATACTCTAACATGTCAAGTTACCAAAATTATTTCCATGTTTGTATATACTTTATTTTTTTCAAAAATATTCTCCTCATTTTGTTACGTTTGTTTTAAAGGTTTTCCTTCTTGTAATAAGAGGCAATTGATAAAGGCAGAGTGTCTGCCGAAACGTTTTGCCAAAACTTCTTGAAAACTGCACAAATTGTCCACAATAAATATCATTTGGTTATCTTCATAATACAAAGTTGAGTGCCTGATTTCATTATATTACATTAGTTTCCAAAATGGTGTCACATGTGGGGTTTTTTCATTGTTTAGACACACAGGGGCTCTCCAAACGCGTCATGGTGTCCGCTAATGATTGGAGCTAATTTTCCATTCAAAAAGTCAAATGGCGCTCCTTCCCTTCTGAGCCCTGCCGTGCGCCCAAACAGTGGTTTATGACCACATTTGAGATATCTGTGTACTCAGGAGAAATTGCCCAACAAATTTTAGGATCCATTTTATCCTGTTGTCCATGAAAAAATGAAAAAATTGATGCTAAAATAAAATTTTTGTTGGAAAAATTAAAATGTCCATTTTTTCCTTCCACGTTGCTTTAGTTCCTGTGAAGCACCTGAAGGGTTAATAATCTTCTTGAATGTAGTTTTGAGTAGCTTGAGGGGTGCAGTTTTTATAATGGTGTCACTTTTGGGTATTTTTTACCATATAGACCCCTCAAAGTGTCTTCAAATGTGAGGTGGTCCCTAAAAAAATGGTTTTGTAAATTTTGCTGTAAAAATGAGAAATCGCTGGTCAACTTTTAACCCTTATAACTTCCTAAAAAAAAAAAATTTTGCTTCCAAAATTGTGCTGATGCAAAGAAGACAAGTGGGAAATGTTATTTATTTTGTGTCACATAACTCTCTGGTTTAACAGAATAAAAATTCAAAATTTGAAAATTGCGAAATTTTCAAAATTTTCGTCAAATTTCCATTTTTTTCACAAATAAATGCAAAAATTATCAACCTAAATTTACCACTAACATGAAGCCCAATCTGTCACGAAAAAACTATCTCAGAATCGCTAGGATCCGTTGAAGCGTTCCTGAGTTATTACTTCATAAAGGGACACTGGTCAGAATTTCAAAATATGGCAAGGTCATGAAGGGGTTAATGATTCATGCTAAAGCAGGCAACAGCACATAGGAGCTGATCAGGCAAAGTTAGAGTTTGCCTGTTCATGCAAATTTTCCTGATAAATGAGATTAACAGAGTAGTTATTCTCTGCAAATTGAGTGTCCTTAATTAAACTCTGAGGTCCCTTCAGACCCCAAAGCATAGTAAATGTAGGATGTAGAAAATAAAAAATTTACCTTACTTCTCACCTCTCTGGCCTCTCCAATCAGCCATTCAATACTTGTTGCATCTTACCTTCATGCTAGACTGGGACTTCTGGATCTGATGATATCCGGGATGGTTCTATGTGAGTGCTTGAAATTCGCCAAGTTATGTTGTCATGGCATTCTCTATGACCATCTTCCACACACATTCTTGGAAATGTCTCAGACCTCATTAAAGCTGCAAATCCTGGCCTATCTTTAAGACGCTTGGTGATTAAGTACTCACAGCACTGTTAACAAGATGAGACAAGAACCAGACAGATGTTGGGAAGAGGCGGAGGAGTAGGAAATGTGACCAGTAAGGTTAATTTAACATTTTTTTTTTTAAATCTTTTCATTGCCATTTATAATTCAGCACAATGGCAGCCATCTTGTGGAATACGTGTACAAGAGAATTGCAAAAAAAATCTGCATTTTGGCAACTGCAGATTTCTAGTAATATTCAAAGATTATTCAATTCCACTTGAATATATTTATTCATCTCTGGTCAATAGACAAACTTAAACTTAAAATATTTGAAGAAAAATCCCTGAAGGAAATAATGAAATAAACATTAAAACAAAACAGTTTTTGTCTGCTGCTATTAAGAATTATATAGTTTGCAAAAGTGATCTCAATGTGAGCTTCAATCCCTAGTGTTGATTAGATACTAGGAAAATACTTTGAATTTAAAAAAATTGATCAATATGTACATTTTACTTATGCTGACATTTTAATGGAGCTATGTGTTCTTGCTTTCAGCAATGATGTGTCCTTATTTATTTATCTAATCACAAAACTTTTGATTGCATAAGATATAAGACGAAATAATACATTTTCGAGCAGTAAAATAACAGAAACAGTTGGATCCGTACTGTAAATGAACACTGCAAATCTTTTTAGCTAACTGAAGCAATTCTATGAGTCTACATCTCAGGGCTGGAATTGTTGTGTTAATATTGATTTGTCTATTTTCTCTAGTGATGCTTATGCACTGTAAAATGTATTAACTTTATAGCAGTCTTTAATTTACATTTAATGGTCTATATTTTCCAATATTGCATTATGACATTTTTTCATGCCTTGTAGAACATCTTTTTATTTATTACTTTCATTTACTGTTAGTCTTATTACATACATGATTTTACACTTTATTTTAAATTCTATTTCATTGTTTCCTGAAAATATCTGCTTTAATCAATACATATGAAAATATCTTAGGTAAAGCTACATTTACCCTTAAATATGGATGAGTGGACCTGTGGAAGTTTTGGTTCTGGTACCTGACCAAACTTTAGTCCAAAGTTCAGTTTGGGTACCATAACTATACCTGAACTTGAACCTGAACACAAACCCCATTGAAATCAAGGGGACCCAGATTTTGGAGCCTTGAAAATAATTCCACTCTCTCTTTCCTTCCTTCCTCCCTCCCTCCCTCAGAACTCCTAACAGTAAAACAGACTTCCTTGAGAAGTCCATGTTTAGAGTTTAGCACTGGACACTAAGTGTTCATGTTCGCTCATCCCTACCCTTAAATCTACAACAACTTTCTCATGCAAAGTCAATCTTAGATTTCTGTAGCCGTACTTGTGGCTATTAGCTGATTTCTCATATTAATCATGTTGTCTATGATACAATATGATCAATGCCCATTAGAGATGAGCGAACCCGAACTGTAAAGTTCAGGGTTTGTACCGGACACCTAGTGTCTGAGACTGAACTCTCAACACAGACTACTCCCAGTTTACACCACTAAAGTTTGGGTCCCAACTGACTTCAATGGAGTTCGGGTTTAAGTTTGAGTAGAGATCTTGTACCCTAAGCAAACTTTGGACTAAAGTTCACTTGAACCAGACAAACCTTAATATCCACGGGTCCGCTCATCCCTACTGCCAATCCTTTGATGAAAGACACCAAGAGATAGCATTCATACAATACTCATATATAATATAGTTTGTATTCAGTGGTGGAAAGCACAATGACATTGCCAAATAGAAAATATATTCAATAATTTATTACAATTTTTTTTATTATGATCAATTCTTTTTATTAAAATTGCTCTCCGAAGGCAACTTTTCTGATTTTTATGCGGGGTGACCACTAAAGATGATCAAATCTTTTGAAATTCTCTGAATACAGGAAAAAAGGGGACTTTGAGCAATGAAGTATGTTGTATTTTGAGACTGTACACTTTACATTCATCTAATACAGACAATCACTCATTTTTTCTGAATACTATTGACTAGTGTTGAGCGATACGATACTGCAAATATCGGGTATCGGCCGATATTGCTGTATCGGCCTTTCGATTCCGAATACCGATATTTTCGTCATATCGAATACCGGAATCGGATTTGTCACTGTCACTGTCTGTGTCCGTCGGTCGGGTCTGTCACTGTCAGTGTCCGTCGGTCGGGTCTGTCAGGAGTCAGCGGCACTTACCTGGCAGAAGATCTCCGGCGGTCACGGCCTGGACTGCTTCATGGCCGCCATCCTCTTCTCCCCGGCGGTCACATGCAGTTTCTCGCGATAACTGTAGTGACTGCTGGGTAATCCCGGCCGTAAAGCAGTCAGTCCGATGACGTCACCGCCGGGGAAGCAGGTAATCAGCTGTGCTGCGCCGGGATGACAGGCTCTGCCTGTCATTGCGATGTAGCAGAGCTGGATCGTCGTGGGACTGTCGTTATGGACTGCGTCGGACAGGTGGTATACTGTTGGTTTGTTTTTTTTCTTTTTTTACAGGAGATCGATGGCGTCGCAGGAATGAGAGTACAATAAAAGAAATGAAAACTGTGTTGTCTCTTTTATTTCATTAAAATACTTTTTTCTTGCTTTGTCTTTTTTTTATGCATTTAATAACTTTGGGATTAATAATGGATCGGTGTCTTATTGACGCCTCTCCATTATTAACCGGGCTTATTGTCACCGTGCAATCAACGGTGATATTAACCCCTTATTACCCCGCTTGCCACCGCTACAGGGCAAGTGGGAAGAGCCGGGTAAAGTGCCACAATTGGCACATCTTTTGATGCGCCAAATGTGGGGCTGCTGTAGCCTGGTATTATCAGGCTGTTGAGGGCCAAAATCCATGGGCCTTGACAGTCTTTTAATACCAGGCCGCAGCAGTCTGCATTTTACTTGGCTGGTTAACAAAAATAGGGGGACCCCTACGCCGTTTTTTTTTCGAGGGGATCCCCTATTTTTGTTAGCCAGCCAAGCTAAGCAGACTGCTGTGGCCTGGTATTATCAGGCTTGCAAGGTCCATGGATATTGGATCCTTACCAGCCTGAAAAAACAGGCCTCAGCGGTCTGCTTCATCTGGCTGGTTAACAAAAATAGGGGGGACCCCACGCCAATTTTTTTCGAGGGGATCCCCTATTTTTGTTAATCAGCCAAGATATGCAGACTGCTGTGGCCTGGTATTATCAGGCTGGCAAGGTCCATGGATATTGGATCCTTACCAGCCTGAAAAACCAGGAATCAGCGGTCTGCTTCATCTGGCTGGTTAACAAAAATAGGGGGGACCCCACGCCAATTTTTTTCGAGGGGATCCCCTATTTTTGTTAATCAGCCAAGATATGCAGACTGCTGTGGCCTGGTATTATCAGGCTGGCAAGGTCCATGGATCTTGGCTCCTTAACAGCCTGAAAATCCAGGCCTCAGCGGTCTGCTTCATCTGGCTGGTTAACAAAAATAGGGGGGACCCCACGCCAATTTTTTTCGAGGGGATCCCCTATTTTTGTTAACCAGTTCCCTCTGACGTCACTGATTGTGTCCCTGGCTGACCTGAAGTGAAAGTGGAAAGCAATCAATTAAGCTTTCCACTTCCTCTCCTGTCAGCCAGGAGAGGAACTCATTCATTTGGGGGTTTACTGTGAGGCTGCAGCATTAGCTGCGGTCCCTGGAGTAAACATTAACCCTTTCTGAAGGATTACACCGTGGGACCTGACTGTACATCGGATTGGTAAGAATAATTTTGCTTTATTATTTTATTTTTATTACAGGAAATGGTTTTAGCAGGAAAATAAAATATGGTGAAAAACTGTGTGATTATTTCATTAAACTTCTTTTTTATTAAAGTGTGTGGTTTGATTTTTCTTTCATACAATAGGATTAATAATTGATAGTTGTCTAATTGACAGCTCTCAATTATTAACCTGGTTTAAAGTGACCTTTCAATTGCAAGGTCATTTTAACCCCTTATTAACCCATTCGCCACCGCTACAGGGCAATGGGAATAGACGGGCAAAGTGCCAGAAAGGGCAAATCTAATTAGAGATTTGCCCTTTCTGGGGTGTCTGGGGGCAGATGTTAGTAGCCGGGGGGGGGGCAAAAATAATGGTCCCTCTCTGGGCTATTATTATCTGCCCCCACTCACTGGCTTTGTCTGTCTGGCTGCGAAAATAGGGCGGGAGCCCACGCATTTTTTTTCAGCAATTTTACACCTCATATATATATATACATGTCATTAAATTTGTGACACATATATATATATATATTTATATTTATAGTTCATACACTTCTACATAGTATAATAGCCGCTAATTCAATTGCCGGCTTTTGTGAAAATGCAGAACCCGACATGAAATGACACTTGGTTTACATAGAGTTAACCATGTCTTTTCATGTAGTTTGATATCTGATTTGCACAAACAATTAGATCAGTCTATGTGTGCAAAATTTCACACCTGTAGGGGTTAATTAAAGGTGTAAATTCGTAGCAAAAAAGTCCGTTTTTTTTACAACAAATTTACACCTTTAATTAACCCCTACAGGTGTGAAATTTTGCACACATAGACTGATGTAATTGTTTGTGCAAATCAGATTGCAAACGACATGAAAAGACATGGTTAACCCTATGTACACCAAGTGTCATTTCATGTCGGGTGCTTCTGTCTTTTCACAGAAGCCGGCTTTACCCGGCAATTGAATCAGAGGATATTTTACTATGTAGAAGTGTATAAACTATACATATATGTATATATATATATGTCACAATGACATGTATATATATATATATATACGATACGATACGATACGATACACTTTATTGATCCCGGGGGGAAATTACAGTATTACAGCAGCAATACAAACAGCAGTACATAAAATATTAGGACACAAATCTTGCACAGGTGTACCAACATTACATAATAAATAAAAGTGGGTAGTTCAGGTGTATATAAGATAATGTTAATTGACATTAGTACACCAGCCATCAGTCATTATTTTTCTGCCACCCTTAGGAAATTATTATACATCCCCATAGCAGTAGGTACAAACGATTTCCTGAATTTCTCCTTCTTGCACCTTAGAAGGATTAGACGGCTGCTGAATGTGCTCTTTTGATTCAAGAACAGCTCGTATAGTGGGTGTGTATTATTGTTCATTATTGCCCTACACTTCTTCTGAATTCTATCCTCCAATACCTCCTCAAAAGAGTCAAGATGGAGGCCAACAGCTGCGCTTGCCTTCTTGATAAGTTTGTTGAGTTTATTAGCGTCAGCTACTCGCACACTACTGCCCCAGCAAATGATAGCAAAAAAGATGGCGCTTGCTACAACGGACTGGTAGAACATCTCATATGTATTCTATGTGTGTATATTTAGTGTTTACAAGGAAATAAAGGTTTTTTTAGTTGCGATATTTTGTTCCCATAGACTTACATTGGACTTCCGGTATCGGAATCGGATATCGGCGATATTTAGTGATATCGGCGACTGCATTCCGATCCGATATTTTCCGATACCAAGCAGTATCGCTCAACACTACTATTGACCCCTACCTGAGATCCATTTACACCTGTATCTGAAGCCCATTATCACTCTGTGAAATTCATCACATAACATATCTTTTTAACCTGCTCAATTCAGAACTTTATTGCATCAAAACATGCATTGGGCTACAATCACTGATGCTACCAAGATCAAAGATGTAAATACAAAGAAGCCTGAATAATTTTTTATTACAACTTTTTGCAGAATAATACATTATTTTTCTTAAGTATAAAAAAAATATACTGAAACAAATTTATTTTTAATAATTCATTTTCCTATTGCATTTTTTTTTTATTTTTCTGCTAACATCATTATGTGGGATGCAATATGTGGAAATGTCACTCTGCAAAGAGCAGTCAAAATATTTGTAGAATACTTGTTATGAGTAGTAATGGGCAAACCTCCCGATGTTCTTGGATCGGTGGGTTCGACCGAGTTTTTTGTAAAGTTCGAGTTCGGGGCCAGAGATGATGCAAAGTTGCATCTGAACCCCGAACTTGAACTTTACAGGTATGGCCAATATAATTATAATTACCTATCCAGCGACGCATCCTCCCGTCCCGCTGCCGCATCTGCCGCTCATTAACTGCCGGCAGTATTCACTGCACTCGGCAGTGTTCTGATTTTTCCGACAGTGTTTGTGCAGTGACGTCACCACATGAACACTGCCGGAAAAAGCGGACGACTGCTGAGTGCAGTGAATACTGCCGGCAGTTAATGAGCGGCCCCGGAAGCAGATGTGGCAGCAGGACGAGAGGACGCTTTGCTGGATAGGTAAGTATAATTAATGGTCCTGGACCCGAACCCAAATGAGACCTGAACTGTAACATGGGTTTCCTAGGGAAAGCCGTGTTCGGGACCGTGTGACCGAATACTACGTGTTAGGTATGGTCCCGAATTTTACAGTTCAGGTTCGCCCATGCCTAATTATGATAAGAGATGAGCGACTTTGCCTTTTTTTCGGGTCGAGTTGGGTTTCAGACCACCTGACTTTCGCAAAAGTCGAGTCAAACGAGATCAGCCAACTAGCTCGCGGCAAAAGTCGGAGATCAACAAAAGAACGAAACCCGACCCCAATGCAAGTCAATGGGGAATAACAGCTGCCCCCCGCCCACGTCCTCTTCCACCATACTTTCTCATGTTTGGGAAAATGTACACAAAATGCCAGCAGATATATGGTACTGTATCAGTAGCGTTCAGCTGGAAACAGTGTTGGGGTAATTTAATTCTCTGTATATATTTCCGGAGTAACACACAGATGCTCACTCAGTATGGATTTGACCAGAATACAAAAAGCAGAAAATGGGTACTGTATCAGAAGCAAAAAGCTGTATACAGTGTAGGGGAATTTTTTACATCTCTGTATATATTTCCGCAGTCACACACAGATAGTCAGCATGTATTTGTCCTTGATACCAACCGGTACACGGAAGTGTGTGAGGAGCGTACAGCTCTATATGGTGCGGGAAAAAATGAACGCTCGGTAAATATGCAGAATAAAAAGAATAAAAGTATTAGTGCTGTGTAAAAAGCAGTCTGCACAGCAGTGTACACACAGCGATACAGCTATCAGGCAGCCTAATAACCAGCGCTGCTGCACACAAGAAAATCTTCCCCTGTCACTGCACACTAACTGTACAGCACAATTGCTATCAGCACAAGCACATAAGAACTTCTCTTTCCAGCCCTAACTCTCTCCCTACTGATAAACAGCGTCAGCAACCTCTCCCTACTGTTAATATCGGCAGAAGTAAAATGTAGGTCAGCGGTCAGGGCTTTTATAGACACTATGATGCCTCCCAAAGCGAGCAAATCACTGCAATGTCCTTCTCTAAGATGGTGGTGGACGCTGCCCATGTCATCTCGTTGCTCACAGTGTACGTCCTTGCTCATTGGCTGAAAAACGGCGTCTGAAAGCATTCTGGTAAACTCGACGTTGGAGCTCGTTTCGACGACCGCATGGCCGACCTCACGCTATGGTCGTGTTTCGGCCAACGAAACCCGACTTTGGCGAAAGTCGGTGACTTTTGAATCTGACCGACCTGTTTCTCTGAACTCTAGTTATGATCTATATAAGTGTAAAAAGAAAAAAATAAATATTTTACTTTTCTTATCACTAGTGTTGAGCGATACGATACTGCAAATATCGGGTATCGGCCGATATTAGCTGTATCGGGCTTTCGATTCCGAGTACCGATATTTTCGTCATATCGGATACCGGAATCGGGATTGTCACTGTCACTGTCAGTGTCCGTCGGTCGGGTCTGTCACTGTCAGTGTCCGTCGGTCGGGTCTGTCAGGAGTCAGCGGCACTTACCTGTTAGAAGATCTCCGGCGGTCATGGCCTGGACTGCTTCATGGCCGCCATCATCTTTCCCGGCGGACACATGCAGTTTCTCGCGATAACTGCAGTGACTGCTGGGTAATCCCGGCCGTAAAGCAGTCAGTCCGATGACGTCACCGCCGGGGAAGCAGGTAATCAGCTGTGCTGCGTCGCGATGACAGGCTCTGCCTGTCATTGTGATGTAGCAGAGCTGGATCGTCGTGGGACAGTCGTTACTATGGACTGCGTCGGACAGGTGGTATACTGTTGGTTTGTTTTTTTTCTTTTTTTACAGGAGATCGATGGCGTCGCAGGAATGAGAGTACAATTAAAGAAATGAAAACTGTGTTGTCTCTTTTATTTCATTAAAATACTTTTTTCTTGCTTTGTCTTTTTTTTATGCATTTAATAACTTTGGGATTAATAATGGATCGGTGTCTTATTGACACCTCTCCATTATTAACCAGGCTTATTGTCACCGTGCAATCAACGGTGACATTAACCCCTTATTACCCCACTTGCCACCGCTACAGGGCAGTGGGAAGAGCCGGGTAAAGTGCCACAATTGGCACATCTTTTGATGCGCCAAATGTGGGGCTGCTGTAGCCTGGTATTATCAGGCTGTTGAGGGCCAAAATCCATGGGCCTTGACAGTCTTTTAATACCAGGCCGCAGCAGTCTGCATTTTACTTGGCTGGTTAACAAAAATAGGGGGACCCCTACGCCGTTTTTTTTTCGAGGGGATCCCCTATTTTTGTTAACCAGCCAAGCTAAGCAGACTGCTGTGGCCTGGTATTATCAGGCTTGCAAGGTCCATGGATATTGGATCCTTACCAGCCTGAAAAACCAGGCCTCAGCGGTCTGCTTCATCTGGCTGGTTAACAAAAATAGGGGGGACCCCACGCCAATTTTTTTCGAGGGGATCCCCTATTTTTGTTAATCAGCCAAGATATGCAGACTGCTGTGGCCTGGTATTATCAGGCTGGCAAGGTCCATGGATCTTGGCTCCTTAACAGCCTGAAAATCCAGGCCTCAGCGGTCTGCTTCATCTGGCTGGTTAACAAAAATAGGGGGGACCCCACGCCATCTTTTATTCGAAGGGAACCCCTATTTTTGTTAATCAGTTCCCTCTGACGTCACTGATTGTGTCCCTGGCTGACCTGAAGTGAAAGTGGAAAGCAATCAATTAAGCTTTCCACTTCCTCTCCTGTCAGCCAGGAGAGGAACTCATTCATTTGGGGGTTTACTGTGAGGCTGCAGCATTAGCTGCGGTCCCTGCAGTAAACATTAACCCTTTCTGAAGGATTACACCGTGGGACCTGACTGTGCATGGGATAGGTAAGAATAATTTTGCTTTTTTATTTTATTTTTATTACAGGAAATGGTTTTTGCAGTCAAATAAAAGATGGTCAAAAACATGTGTCTTTATTTCATTAAAATGATTTTTAATTAAAGTGTGTGTGTTTTATTTTTATTTCATGCAATAGGATTAATAATTGATAGTTGTCTAATTGACAGCTCTCAATTATTAACCTGGCTTAAGGTCACCTTTCAATTGCAATGTGGCTTTAACCCCATATTAACCCATTCGCCACCGCTACAGGGCAATGGGAATAGACGGGCAAAGTGCCAGAAAGGGCGAATCTAATTATAGATTTGTCTTTTCTGGGGTGTCTGGGGGCAGATGTTAGTAGCCAGGGGGGGCCAAAAATAATGGTCCCTCTCTGGGCTATTATTATCTGCCCCCATTCGCTGGCTTTGTCTGTCTGGTTGCGAAAATAGGGCGGGAGCCCACGCATTTTTTTTAAACAATTTTACACCTCATATATATATATATATATATATATATTATACATGTCATTGAATTTGTGCACATATATATATATTATATATATATTATATATAATTTATATTTATAGTTCATACACTTCTACATAGTATAATAGCCGCTAATTCAATTGCAGGCTTTTGTGAAAATGCAGAATTCGACATGAAATGACACTTGGTGTACATAGGGTTAACCATGTCTTTTCATGTCCTTTGCTATCTGATTTGCACAAACAATTACATCAGTCTATGTGTGCAAAATTTCACACCTGTAGGGGTTAATTAAAGGTGTAAATTCGTAGCAAAAAAGTCTGTTTTTTTTACAACGAATTTACAACTTTAATTAACCCTACAGGTGTGAAATTTTGCACACATAGACTGATGTAATTGTTTGTGCAAATCAGATAGCAAAGGACATGAAAAGACATGGTTAACCCTATGTACACCAAGTGTCATTTCATGTCGGGTGCTTCTGTCTTTTCACAGAAGCCGGCTTTACCCGGCAATTGAATCAGAGGATATTTTACTATGTAGAAGTGTATAAACTATACATATATGTATATATATGTCACAATGACATGTTATATATAATATATATATATATATATATATATATATAGTATTCTATGTGTGTATATTTAGTGTTTACAAGGAAATAAAGGATTTTTTTTAGTTGCGATATTTTGTTCCCATAGACTTACATTGGACTTCCGGTATCGGAATCGGATATCGACGATATTGAGTGATATCGGCGATACCATTCCGATCCGATATTTTTAGATATCGAGCAGTATCGCTCAACACTACTTATCACATTAGTTTATCTCTGCTTAATTTATTTCACTATTTTGATATTAATAATACAAAGACAGGAGACTGATGTGTTAAAAAAGTAGAAGATTACAGTGAATGTAAGATGGTAACAAACAACCTATGTTCTACATACAGTATGCACATTTGTCATGATCATGTACATACTTCTACTTTATAGCCACAAATTTTAGTGCATATCCATTGCAAATGTGTTAATTTTTTCAAAAATGGGCTTTCAAAAAATACATGTTGAATTAAACCATATTCATCCTCTAACAATGTTGTTTACTCAATTGTATTACATTAAAAGCATTGCATAGATGCTTTTCAATTTCTTGGTTTATTGCAAGAGAAAGTACTTGATTGGATACCAGATGTTTTACTGTTCTTAGTGCGAGTTGTGCTCAACTTCCTAGTTACCAGTTTTAAATCATTGCATTAGCTACTACATATATGATTATTATTATTTAATAACATTGAAGATAGCCTCTAAAGATGTGAATATTACAATGTCATCTAAAAGCCAAATAATAGCAAACATAATGGATGAGAACAATTCTAAATATGCCGCGTGCATGCACAGTCATATCTCCAAAGTAGCTTCTTGTTTAGAAATGTCATTCCGCTATTGTTTATAACATTTAATCATATGCAAATAGAATTACACATAGCCCAAATGATAGAATAATGCAATGTTCCATGCTTGGGATTTATTGCAATGGTTTTACAATGTGAGCTTATCACTTTTCTCTGCTAACATGAATTGTGAGTTGTGGAGTTCCCTCACTAGTATACACAACTAATTGGTAATTATGTTTAACTATTTGAAGTTTCTGAAAATGTACTAATTTGCATAATATAAAAGTGTATAAATAGTTGCATGATCTGACATATACAGTAAGGTTCAGAAATATTTGAACAGTAACACAAGTTTTGGCATTTTAGCTGTTTACCAAAACATATTCAATATACAATTATATAATTAATATGAGCTTAAAATGCAGCATCTCGTCATATATTTGGGGGTATACACATCCTAATTGGAATAAGGGTTTAGGAATTTTGCTTTATTATGTAGCTGCCTCTTTTTAAAGGGACCAAAAGTAAGAGGACAATTCAAAACAGCTGACATATGCCGGGAACGATGTTGGCTCACTGCCAGAGCCCACATCAAAAGGAGGGAGTCCTACGTCGGCATAAATTTATGCCCATTGTCAGAAAGGGGTTATCATCTAGACGTGGGATAAGGAATAGAGAAGAGCGAACGTGTTCGGAAAACGTTTGCCAATCTCAAATTCAGCACGAACGTAGCACATGCGGATTCGTGTTCGCTTTCACGAGCATTTTTACTCAAAGTCAGCAAAAGTTGATCACATTTTGGTAAATCATCGCGTTTCCACAAATTTTTTGTATGACTTTGGCTAGGATACTGGTGTGATATGATGATCAGGGGACGGGGTCATGTTTGATGAGGGGAGGGGTGTGGAGGGGTTAAAAGAGCATCAGAGCACTTAACATTATGTGTGTTGATTTCAGCAATCATCCAGGGAGCAGAAACCATCCATAACATCATGACACAAGATCTTCTGTGATTGGTTGCTGGAGTCACATGTTCCTTGCCATATAAAAAGCACATCTTGTTTTGCTGGCACATTTGCTCAGTGTCACAGTGCAGAGAGGTCTCTCCTGCGATAGAGCTGTTGCTGCTGAAAGTGAATTTGTCCAGTGTGAAATCGATCTTAAAGCATCCAAGTAGATTATGCAAATACTGTGCAGCAATCTCAGGAAGCCCCATTTGCTACTCCAAATCTTTTGTAATAAAACTGTGTTTCAGTAGCAAATCAGAAGACCACATTTCCATTTAAAAATCACTGGGTCCACTATAGTGTTGCATCCAGAGGTCCAATTAACTACTCCTAATCGTTTGTGCTAAAACTGTGTTTCAGTGGCAAATCAGAAGGACAGATTTTCACTTAAAAATTGATAGGCCTAATATAGCGGTGCAGTCACTAGGTGCAATTAGCTACTCCAAATAATTTGTGCTAAAACTGTGTTTTAGTGGCAAATCAGAAGGCCAGACTTTCACTTAAAAATTGTTAGGCCTAATATAGTGGTGCAGCCACGAGGTGTAGTGATGGGCAAATCAGAACAGTAAAGTTCGACATCCATACCGAACACCTACTGTTCGGGTACGGAGACCGAACACGGACTTCACCAGTAAGTCCATGTTACTTCCGACAACAGGCTTATATCAGGTCAGAAACCAACTTGAGTAGCATATAATATACAACGGAGCATGCAGACGTGGGGATTCATGTATCGAGTTAAAAGAGCAACCCAAGATTAATTTTACATTTATTCGCCTAAAAGACCCACTAAGAATATACAGGTATATGTACAGTACAGACCAAAAGTTTGGACACACCTTCTCATTCACAGATTTTTCTGTATTTTCATGGCTATGAAAATTGTAGAATCACACTGAAGGCATCAAAACTATGAATTAACAAATGTGGAATTATACATTACACTTTACAAAAAAGTGTGAAACAACTGAAAATATGTCTTATATTCTAGGTTCTTCAAAGTAGCCACCTTTTGCTTTGATTACTGCTATGCACGCAGAAAGGTGAACGGATGGACTCTACATGCCTGGTTCCCACCGTGAAGCATGGAGGAGGTGGTGTGATGTGTGGGGGTGCTTTGCTGGTGACACTGTTGGGGATTTATTCAAAATTGAAGGCATAGTGAACCAGAATGGCTACTACAGCATCTTGCAGCAGCATGCTATTCCATCCGGTTTGCGTTTTGTTGGACCATCATTTATTTTTCAACAGGACAATGACCCCAAACACACCTCCAGCTGTGTAAGGGCTATTTGACCAAGAAAGAGAGTGATGGGGTGCTACGCCTGATGACCTGGCCTCCACAGTCACCAGACCTGAACCCAATCGAGATGGTTTGGGGTGAGCTGGACCGCTCACCGCTTCAATTTTGAATAAATCCCTAACAGTGTCACCAGCAAAGCACCCCACACCATCACACCACCTCCTGCATGCTTCACGGTGGGAATTAGGCATGTAGAGTCCAGCCGTTCACCTTTTCTGCGTGCAAAGCAATAATCAAAGCAAAAGGTGGCTACTTTGAAGAACCTAGAATATAAGACATATTTTCAGTTGTTTCACACTTTTTTGTAAAGTGTAATGTATAATTCCACATGTGTTAATTCATAATTTTGATGCCTTCAGTGTGAATCTACAATTTTCATAGCCATGAAAATACAGAAAAATCTTTGAATGTGAAGGTGTGTCCAAACTTTTGGTCTGTACTGTATATACAGAACAATATACAATTATGCAGTCAAAAGTGTAGTACAAGGGTAGGGTATAGATAGGTTGCAATTACAGTGTTATGTAGTATGTGACCACAGGGAGGCGCTGATAGATCACAGGTCCAAATCTTAGTTACAGGCTTTTCCTGGCTGTGTCAGGGAACGTATTCTCCTGCCACTATTAAAACTAAGTCCAAAATGAGGGGCTGCCTTATATCTCCTAGTCTGCTCCCTCCCACACTCTGCTCCCACCCTTGAGCTTGTGCAGCCTCTCTCCTCCCATATCTGAGAATATGATTTTCTGTTCAGAACCGTGGATGGCCCATAACTTTCCGCCCAAACCTCTGAATGGGTTGGCAGCGCCACAACTGGGTTCTCCTGGATTTTATGTCATGTGTGCATTGCCACGAAGATCGTCGCGGTTGCACATTTTGACTTCTCACAGCTGAGCTGCTGTTTCTTTGTGTTTGGCAGCTAGGGAGTTAATTCTGTCTGTGCTCGGTTCTGGGACTGGGTGCAGTTTCTCCCGGCTGCAATTGATTATTTGTTGATTGGTTTCCTTTAAATTCCTGGTTGTCTGCTTGGGGAGTTGCCAGTGAAACCTTCATGCAGACCACAGATAGGAATGAATCTGTATAGACTTTAGTTGTGAGCTCCTTAGTTGTTCTAAGCTCAACTTGGTTAGAGTTTATTTCCCAGACCATTTATGTTCCTTTGGTGTTTGAGTGTGTATGCAAGCGAGTGTTATCCTGTCTGTCTTATATGTCTAATCTGTGTATTTAGCTGAGATCTGCCATATCCCTTTGGTGGTAGTCAGGATCCTTCTTAGGACTGATTACAGGGTTCAGGGTCTGATAGGAGACAGGGTTAGGTTGGAGACTTGGACCTCTGAACCATTATCAGTACCTCCAAGGTGAGGGATTAGTTAGGACCCCAGTTTAGGGTCAGGTTAGATCCCGGTCCACCTCTTTCCTGTTTCAGCTCATCAAGTCCTCAAGATTAACCCTGAGTTCAGCAGATATCGTGTCAGGTAAATCTATTCTATACTTACATGCTGATGTTGCTATACTAGTTGTTGTATAGAGTGTTGTTCCTGTATTAATAGTTTACTGACATTGTATACATATCATTAGACAGCGTGACATTTTTACTGGCCATAAAAATTATCTCCAGTTACCATGGATCCAGTAGCCCAGCTGGCTCTGCAGTTGCAGGGATTATCCATGGAGCTGACGGACATTAAGTCCAAAGTTTTGTCTCCCCTGGAGCAAACCAGAGTTAAACCTAAAGTAGCTCTCCCGGACAGGTTCACTGGTGGGCGAGACAAATTTTTCACCTTCCGGGAGGCATGTAAATTATATTTTCGGCTTCGACCTCGATCATCAGGGAGTGAGGAGCAGAGAGTGGGAATTGTTATCTCACTTCTGCAAGGGGACCCTCAATCCTGGGCATTTTCCCTTCCTCCGGGATCCCTGGCTCTACTGTCTGTAGATCAATTTTTACTGCCCTGGGATTGGTATATGATGACCCAGATCGGGTCTCTCTTGCTGAGACTAAATTACGTAAGATACAGCAGGGAGATCGTCCGGCAGAGGAATTTGCTTCTGAGTTTCGTAGATGGGCCACAGATACTCAGTGGAATGACCCAGCTCTTAGGAGCCAGTTTTGTCATGGGCTTTCTGATAAATTAAAAGACGTTTTGGCTCAGTATGAGTCTCCTCATTCACTGGAGGCTGCTATGGCCTTAGCTATCCGTACTGATAGACGGCTTCGGGAGAGGGGTGAGGTAACCCCACTCCCTGTTGTTTCTCCACCTACCACTAAAGTCCCTTATGTTGAGGTTCCCCTTGTCTGTTCGGATGAGCCTATGCAGTTGGGAGGGACATCATTTCGTAGGAGGGGATTGGCGTACGCCGCAGGACTAGAAGATGTTTTTTCTGCGGAAAGAGGGACATTTTGTTGGAGAATGTCCATCCCGTGCCTTGTTGAGCCAAAAGTCGCCGGAAAACTGTTAATCCCAGGTTGTGTGGTGGACGACAACCTGGGAGTATGTATTTCATCCGTCAGTTCTTCTCAGTTCCTTGTACCAGTGGAGGTGGTAGTTGGTACGAGAGTGGAGAGATTGTCTGTTCTTCTTGATAGTGGTTCCGGGGCTAATCTGGTTGACGCTCAGTTTGCTCAGGCTCAAGGTATGCATCTGAGTGTATTGGTCAAACCGATCCCTATATTCTCCATTGACGCCAGGCCTCTCGGCCAAGGTAGCTTTGTTCATGAGGTTCATAACATTGACCTTCGGGTAGGGGCAATACATAGGGAACAATTATCTTGTTATGTGTTGGAGGGTCTACCTACTCCCATTGTGTTGGGACTTCCTTGGTTGGTTAAACATAACCCTGTGATTAATTGGCAGTCCAGAGAAATAAGCCAATGGGGTGAGTTTTGCAAAAGCAACTGCATGAACACAGTCATCAGTGCGGTCGTGCCTAGTACATTGCCTCCTTTTTTGGAGGATTTTGGGGATGTTTTCTCTGAGGAGGGGTGTCAGGAGTTGCCTCCTCATCGCGTGTATGACTGCTCTATTAATCTCCTTCCTGATGCTAAGTTGCCTAAAGCTAGGTTGTATAATCTTTCTGGTCCTGAGAGGCAGGCTATGAAAGATTATATTTCTGAAAGTCTGGCCAAAGGGCATATTAGACCTTCATCTTCCCCAGTAGCCACGGGGTTCTTCTTTGTGAAGAAGAAAGATGGAGGCCTACGCCCTTGCTTGGATTTCCGCGAACTTAATCGGATTACTGTTCGAGATCCGTATCCACTCCCTCTTATTCCTGATCTCTTCAATCAAATTGTTGGCGCCAAATGGTTTTCTAAATTGGATCTCAGGGGGGCGTATAATCTGATTAGGATAAAAGAGGGGGATGAGTGGAAAACGGCGTTTAACACGCCGGAGGGACATTATGAGAACCTAGTCATGCCTTTTGGTCTGACTACTGCACCAGCAGTATTCCAACATTTTGTTAATGACATTTTTCGTCACCTTGTGGGGCTGTTTGTGGTTGTATATTTGGACGACATTTTAATTTACTCGCCAGATCTTGTGTCTCATCAGGAGCATGTGAGACAGGTGTTGCAGATCTTGCGAGACAATAAACTATACGCCAAACTGGAGAAGTGTGTATTTGCCGTACAGGAACTTCAGTTTTTGGGTTTTTTGGTGTCAGCCTCCGGTTTCCGTATGGACCCTGAAAAGGTGAGAGCAGTGCTTGAATGGGATCAGCCAGGGGATCTTAAGGCTCTGCAGCGTTTTTTGGGGTTTGCTAACTACTACCGGAAATTTATTTGTAATTTCTCATCTGTCGTCAAACCTCTCACTGACATGACAAGAAAAGGGACGGATTTTTCTAAATGGTCGGACAAAGCTTGCCAAGCCTTTTCCTCTTTGAAGAAATGTTTTGCTTCGGCACCCGTTCTCATCCAACCAGATGCATCTCAGCCGTTCATTGTGGAGGTGGATGCGTCTGACGTAGGGGTGGGTGCTAAATTGTCCCAGGGTCCGTCCCCTGGTAAATGGCATCCGTGCGCTTTCTTTTCTAAGAAATTGTCGTCCGCCGAAAGGAATTATGATATCGGCAATAGGGAACTTTTGGCCATTAAGTTAGCTTTTGAAGAATGGCGTCACTTTTTGGAGGGGGCAGTCCACCCGGTTACCGTTATTACTGATCACAAGAACCTGTTGTATTTGGAATCCGCTAAGCGTCTGAATTCCAGACAAGCTCGATGGTCGTTGTTTTTTACCAGGTTTAATTTTGTCGTCACTTATCGCCCGGGGTCTAAGAATGTAAAGGCTGATGCCTTGTCTCGCAGTTTCCCAGGGGCCGGGAAAACGGATGACCCGAGTCCTATCCTTCAGGAGGGGGTGGTAGTGTCGGCTGTATTTTCTGAGCTTGAGGAGGAGGTGTTAGAGGCTCAGGGGGATGCCCCTGCAGGACCTCCAGGGAGACTGTTTGTCCCAAATCTGTTGAGACAAAAGGTTATTGAGGCACATCATAATTCTGCTCTAGCAGGACATCCAGGGAGTAAGGCTACTTTAGATCTCCTTTCTCGCCGGTTTTGGTGGCCTAATGCTAATAAAGATGTTATAACTTTTGTCGCGTCATGTGGGGTGTGTGCTCGCTCTAAAACCCCTCATACCCGTCCGTCTGGGACCCTTTTACCCTTGAAACTTCCGGAGCGTCCATGGACTCATTTATCTATGGACTTCATTACGGACCTTCCTCCGTCGTCAGGGAATACTGTCATACTGGTGGTTGTTGACAGGTTCAGTAAGATGGCACATTTCGTTGCTCTTCCTGCACTCCCTAATGCTAAAACTCTGGCGCAGGTGTTCATTAGGGAGATCGTTAGACTTCATGGGTTGCCTTCTGATGTGGTGTCAGATAGGGGGTCTCAGTTTGTGTCCAAATTTTGGAGGGCATTTTGTTTACGTCGGGGGATGCAATTGTCATTTTCCTCGGCTTTTCATCCGCAGACCAATGGTCAGACAGAGCGTCTGAATCAGAGCTTAGAGACATATCTCCGGTGTTTTGTCTCAGAGAACCAAGAGGACTGGTCTTCTTTCTTGCCTCTGGCAGAGTTCGCTCTTAACAACAGGCGGAGCGAGTCCACTGGTAAGTCCCCGTTTTTTGGGGCATATGGTTTCCATCCCCAGTTTTGTACTTTCAATGGGGGGGGCCCTTCTGGGGTTCCTGAGGAGGAGCGTTTCTCGTCGTCACTTGCTTCTGTGTGGAGAGGTGTATTGAATAATCTGAGTGCGATGGGGAACCGTTACAAACGTATGGCTGATAGGAGGAGAGTTTCTGGTCCAGATCTGAATGTGAACGATCTGGTATGGTTGTCTACCAGGAATATAAAACTTAAAGTGCCCTCCTGGAAACTGGGTCCCAGATTCATCGGGCCGTACAGGATCAGTTCCATAATTAATCCTGTGGCATTTCGTCTGGACCTCCCTCCTACGTTTAAAATTCATAATGTGTTCCACAAGTCATTACTTAAAAGGTATGTGGCACCAGTCATACCGTCACCTCTACCTCCTCCTCCTGTGTTGGTCAATGGTAACTTGGAATTTCAAGTATCAAAGATCATTGACTCACGTCTGAATCGCCGGTCCCTTCAGTACTTGGTGCATTGGAAGGGGTATGGTCCAGAGGAGAGGACGTGGGTCCCTGCGTCTGATGTTAACGCAGATCGTTTGGTTCGGACCTTCCACAGAACTCACCCGGGCAGGCCTGGCCCTGAGGGTCCGGAGGCCCCTCGTAGAAGGGGGGGTACTGTCATGTGTGTATTGCCACGAAGATCGTCGCGGTTGCACATTTTGACTTCTCACAGCTGAGCTGCTGTTTCTTTGTGTTTGGCAGCTAGGGAGTTAATTCTGTCTGTGCTCGGTTCTGGGACTGGGTGCAGTTTCTCCCGGCTGCAATTGATTATTTGTTGATTGGTTTCCTTTAAATTCCTGGTTGTCTGCTTGGGGAGTTGCCAGTGAAACCTTCATGCAGACCACAGATAGGAATGAATCTGTATAGACTTTAGTTGTGAGCTCCTTAGTTGTTCTAAGCTCAACTTGGTTAGAGTTTATTTCCCAGACCATTTATGTTCCTTTGGTGTTTGAGTGTGTATGCAAGCGAGTGTTATCCTGTCTGTCTTATATGTCTAATCTGTGTATTTAGCTGAGATCTGCCCATATCCCTTTGGTGGTAGTCAGGATCCTTCTTAGGACTGATTACAGGGTTCAGGGTCTGATAGGAGACAGGGTTAGGTTGGAGACTTGGACCTCTGAACCATTATCAGTACCTCCAAGGTGAGGGATTAGTTAGGACCCCAGTTTAGGGTCAGGTTAGATCCCGGTCCACCTCTTTCCTGTTTCAGCTCATCAAGTCCTCAAGATTAACCCTGAGTTCAGCAGATATCGTGTCAGGTAAATCTATTCTATACTTACATGCTCATGTTGCTATACTAGTTGTTGTATAGAGTGTTGTTCCTGTATTAATAGTTTACTGACATTGTATACATATCATTAGACAGCGTGACATTTTATCTGCGCATGGAGACTAAATATGCCTACCGTATGTAATTCCTGGTAGCTATGCTTTATAACTCAATAACGCAGAGTGCTACAGGTGGCTGCCGGGCAAGTGGTGTATGGGGAAAGGAATGCCGATTCCGATTATGTGTTCAGATAGTCTCAGAGATATTGCATTCTGTTATAATAGGTCATTTTCCAGATTCAGTACCTCAGAGCCTTGCTGTGACTTATAGTGCCATGCTGTCTCCATGTGCTTGAGTCAGACAAAAGAATCCAGTTTGCCTGTAGCTGCAGAAGACTTTACACCCTTGTGTTAAGAGCTTCAAAGAGCTTCTTCCTGGTATTTAATTAAAGGAAAACATTGCATGGCTTTTATGGCCTTGTGGAATGCATGCCAAGGGCGGGGGCTGAGTTGTCTGAAGCAAGTATTTTTGGGCCAAACTTATCTTGATGGGGAATTCCATCAGAAATCAAAATGATATCATTTTTCTATACCTCAAAGGAGGTATAAAGTTTACCCTCAGTCATTGGTGTCAGCTGATGTGACTACTGCTTCCATCATCTGATGCCTGCTGCCATTAATAACAGCGACAGAAGGATGTGGTTGATGGGAGTATTCATCAGCTGGTTCCAGCGCTGTAAATAAATAATTTAAAAAACGGTGAAGGTTCCCATGTATTTTTAATAACCAGCCGGCAAAACTCACAGCTGGGGGCTGCAACCCTCAGTTGTCAGATTCAGCAAGGCTGATTATCAAGAATAGAGGGGTCCCCACGCCATGTTTTTTAATTATTTAAATAAATAATTTAAAAAAATGGCTTGGGGTCCCCCCCCATTTTTCACAACCGGCCTTGCTAAAGCAGACAGCTGGGCACTGGTGTTCTCAGGTTGGTAAGAGGGCATAGATATTGGTCCCTCAAGCCTAAAAATACCATCCCACAGCCACCCAGAAAAGGTGCATCTATTAGTTGTGACAATTCTGCCACTTTGCCCAGCTCTTCGTACTTGCCCTGTAGCAGTGGCAAGTGGGGTTAATATTTGTGGGGTTGATGTCACCTTTGTATTGCCTGGTGACATTAAGCCCACGGATTACTAATGGAGAGGCGTCTATAATAGTTGTATGGTAAATAAGCACAGCCAGAATAAAGTATTTTATTTGAAATAAAACAAAACACACTTTCACTTTTTTATTTAAAAATGACATACAGTTATAATCACCTAATGCCTAATTTCACTGAATCTCTTGTCTCCTGCAAGAAAACCAAAATAAAAAGACAACAATATCCCTCACCTATCCGTCGTTCTGTCTAACACGGTAATCCATGTCTGAGGGATAAACAGTTTTCAACCTGGACGGTGCCAAGATGCGACTATACAGGCTGAGAGCCACTGGTAACTGAGCTGCTGCGAGCGCAGCTTCCGTAACCGGCAGAATGCTCACGGTGCTAGCGGAGAACTCACCGAGGCCACCACAGTTCAGCCTGGCTGGGAACGCAGCCTCAGTGACCGGAAGTAACCTCGATGATGTCACAGCTTGTCACTGAGGCTGTGCTCGCAACAGCTAAGTCACCAGTGGTTCTCAGCCTGGACAGTCACATCTTGCCACCATCTATGTTGAAAACTGTTTATCGCCAATCAGAAGCGGTATTTGCCGTGCTGTCATGCACATGACAGCATGGCAAACAAAGGATGTTCGAGCCTCCCATTCATGTGAATGGGGTCCGGATTTGGGTCCGGGTACTGTTCTGGTACATGAACCCAAACTTTTTGTAACTGTTCAGTCAAACCCGCAAGACCTGAACATCCATGTATCTGCCCATCTCTAACGAGGACAAATTAGCTACTTCAAATCGTTTGTGCTAAAACTGTGTTTCAGTGGCTTATCAGAAGGCTATTTTTCCACTTAAAAATGAGTAGGCATAACAGTATTGATCAGGCACAATTTCTAAAAAATAAATATTGATGGTGCATTTGGTGACAGGTGACTGACAACTGAGGGCCTAATGTTGTGAAATAGAAGGGTACAAGAGGGGAAGGATACTTACAACATGAGTGGGAAAAAGCAAGGTTGTGGTGGAAGGGGGAATAGGCTTAGTGTTCAATGTGTACGTGGGTTAGGTGTTAATGTGAATTTTAAGCTTAACTTAACAAACACCATCTTGTCCTATCCAAAGACAACTGATAACATCCTTTAGTGGCCGGTCGACTTGACTTCCTTTCTTTGGCAGCCACACAGTGATATGCCTTGAAGATGAGGCTCAGAAAGATCATCTGGATGTCAACCTCTTCTCCTCTTCCTCCTCCACCTTAACGTCACAGAGTTCAATCCTCAGAGGTGACACCCCAGTCATCCTTGTTTCCCCCACGTCAAAAATTTCCAAACGCTAAACTGACTGTGGGGAACCTCAGATGGGCCATTCTGAAGAGCTGCTAACATATTGCATTCATGGGTGTCAGAGGTCTGCTTCGAAGAATCACAGAATTCAGAGGAGGTTTGCATCTGCACTGATGACAAAACTTTTTTCATCTTGGATCAGAGACCGGACGAAGTATGGTCTGAGCAGAATCCAGACCCTCTTCACGAGACAATAACCACAATGGGTGGAGGTGATCCTGATGAGACTCTGATACCAGAGATGCACATGGAGTGTACTGTGGTGTCAGGGCAGGAAGAGGAGGAGGATGACTGTCAGGGGGAGGAGTGTGAGAACAGAGAGGATGACAATGAGGTTGTAGATCCTATTTGATGTGAACCCAGAGTTACGCAGCTAAGTAGCTCAGCAGAGGAGGTGGAGAAGGAGGAAGATGAGGAGGCTATGTTGCAGCTTTCCACAAAGACACAAAGTGATGCAACGAAGACAAGCACTGCATCTTCAGCTCTAACTCTGGCTGTGACCAGCATCGGTCACAAGTTTGCAGTTTGCAGGGGCGGCAAGAGTTGCGTAGCCTGTGTATTTTTTTGAGACTGCAAAAGGATGAACCAACACATGTTATCTGTCAAATTTGCAAGAAAAAAACTCAGTAGAGGCAAAAATTGCAATAATTTGACATGCATGAATCGGCATTTGCACTATCAACATGCTTTAGTGTGGGATTCTTACTGTGCTAAAAAGTGGACTAGCGGGCCTTGCCAACTACTAGCCATCCCATCAACCACATCTGTTGCTTCTTCCTCCTCTGTCACCATTCCAAGTGTTCACACACAGGTCTCCGTCCGCAGAAACAATTATTTACCCACCACAGTCGGGGAGAATGAGAGCCGGTCAGCTGTTGTGGAATTAGACATGACTTCTGCTTTTGTGTCACCTAGCACAACACATCATTATCAATCCACCATAACATCTCCACCTGCACCTCACTCACAGTCCAGCAGTTTGTCCTGTTCTCTGTACTTCACTCTCTCTCAGCACAGCAGCCAGCTCTCAGTCCCGCAGTTGTGGTCACGTAAAAGAATGTTTCCTCCTATATATGACAAAGCTAAGAGCATGAAATCCACCATCTCCAATCTGATGGCCACGGAAATGCTACTTTTCCGCCTGGAGGATACCAATGGTTTCCAAATGTTGACAGCCATCACAGTCCCCAGTACCAGTTGTCTAGTCTCCATTACATCTCAAAGAAAGCTGTGCCTTTGCTACACTAGCATGTCACTGACAACATCAGCCGTTCCTAGAAAGCATCTATGACTGCCAGGGCGCATGTCATCACTAACACCTGGAGGAGCAAACATGGGCAGGGGCATTAAATCTCGCTAACTGGGCACTGGGTGACTCTTGCGGATGTGGGGGCAGGCAGTAAAGGGGCTGCTGCACAAGTCTTTGAATCCCCAAGGCTTGCAGGAAAAACCTCTGTATCTAACAGTTCCTCCACTGTTTCTCCCTCTTCCACCTCCTCTAGGGCCTCCACCTGTTCCCTCAACCTCTCCTTAATCAGAAACGCGGTCCAACAGGGCGGAGAGATTTCCCCCACCTTTGTACTGCGCAACCATGGCTCACCGCAATCAGGCAGAGTTAAAATTATTGAGCCTTGGAGATCGCAGTCACACATCTCAAAAGTTGTGTACAATTATCGAGGCCGAGTTAACACAATGGCTGTCTCCACTGAACCTGGTGCCAGGGAAGACCATGTGGGATAACTGTACAAACATCATGGTGGCCCTACAGCGGGGCAACCTCACACACGTGTCTTGCATGGCTCACTTCCTCAACCTGGTGGTACAGCAATTTCTCTGCCACTATCCAGGGCCTGGATGCTCTGCTGCAGAAAGCACAGTTGCTGCATGCTCACTTCTGATGATCGCACCCCACATGTCATCGACTTGCATTGCTACAGAGGTCTTTCTGTCTGCCGGTTAACCATTTGATTTTTGATGTTCTTACATTTGGAATTCCACTCTGCACATGTTGCTGCCACTGTGACAGCAACAATGGGCACTGGTGCAGTATGTCCTTTTTCACAGCCTGTGTCAATGCAGTACTGACGTGGTGCAAATCGAGCTTGCGGAGAGGCACAGATGAAGGACATCTGCACTCGTATGCACAGTTTTGAAATGGCTACTAGGATGGTTAGCACTGGAGCACACTTTGAATAGTCTGCGTGAGGAGGTGGTGGAAGCAGAGGAGTATGCAGAAGGGATAAACATGACTCAAAGTTCCGGACTGTCTTCGCATGGGCGAGTATCATGAGAGGGTGGCATATAGTGATCGAGAGGGACTTATAGTACCAGACAAACTGTTAGTGATGGTGCATTAGCCGAGTAAAATATGAAGGAGGAAGAGGTGTTTGACTTGCAATGGTCAGGAGATGAAGAGGATAATGATCCCCTCTCTGTTGCCCGTGGTTTGCGGGCGTTGTACGAGTAATCAACCAGAGCAACCACTCTGTTTGATCCACAGTACAAGAGGACATTTAGCAGCAGGAGCGTAAGTGGCAAAAGCAATTTCTGTGAGTCGTTTCACACATTCTTTAAACCAGCCCTTGCACCAGCAGAACAAAGTACAAGTTTGACACACTGTAAATGACTAGATGGGATGAAAAATATTTAGACTTTGAAGTCCTCAGTGGTTGATACCTTTTAATGGCTAACTGAAAAGATGGTAACAAATTGCAAGCTTTCGAGATACTCAGGTCTCTTCATCAGGCATTTGACTAATACAACATCTGAAGAATCACATATTTATACACAAAATAGCACAGAAAAAATGCAATAGGTAGGACAAGTGACATGAAGCAGAACTGTCATTATGGCAGGGATTAACATAAATATGACTAGTTCATAGATAAGGAGTGAAGGTTTTATTACCTCTGATTGGGGTCTGGTATTGTGTTGATGATGACCTAAAAAGGTCAGGGGCAGATTCTTAATTGTTGTAGAACGACATAAAACTCTGGGATATATTCATCCCAGCACTAAGAGTGTCAAAGGTCATCATAAGTTTATATTCCCAGACTTTTCTATCCTTCTCAGATTTGAAGTTAGATTTTAATACAAGTAATTCCATTCGCCACACGATAAGAGAAAAAAGAATGGATTTACCTGTGGCCAAACACTTTTGTATGCCCGGTCATAGCATGACAGATATGGAATTACTTGTATTAAAATCTAACTTCAAATCTGAGAAGGATAGAAAAGTCTGGGAATATAAACTTATGATGACCTTTGACACTCTTAGTGCTGGGATGAATATATCCCAGAGTTTTATGTCGTTCTACAACAATTAAGGAATCTGCCTCCCTGACCTTTTAGGGTCATCACAACACAATACCAGACCCCAATCAGAGGGTAATAAAACCTTCACTCCTTATCTATGAACTAGTCATATTTATGTTAATCCTCTGCCATAATGACAGTTCTGCTTCATGTCACTTGTCCTACCTATTGCATTTTTTCTGTGCTATTTTGTGTATAAATATGTGATTCTTCAGATGTTGTATTAGTCTATGCCTGATGAAGAGACCTGAGTAGTCTCGAAAGCTTGCAATTTGTTACCATCTTTTCAGTTAGCCATTAAAAGGTATCAACCACTGAGGACTCTCAAGTCTAAATATTTTTCTATCTACTGGCTAACACGGTACGAAGATACACATCTTTCCTATATCTAGATGGGATGATGCAGGAGTATCTGGAGCTCAATATCAATGTCATCGGGGGGTTCGGCCCTTTTACATTTTGGTCTTCAAAAATGTAAGAGTAGTCTGAGGTCACCTGTCACGCCTTGGAGGTTTTGTCATGCCCTGCAGACAGAATTCTTTCAGAATGTGTCTTCAGCGCTCTTGGTGGTGTTCTGACGGATAAGCACATCTGTCTGTCCCCTGAAAGTGTAAAAAGTGTATACTGCCTAGCTTTCATCATAATGAACAAGTCATTCATCTCCAATGACTTTTGCACCTCAGTCACAGACTAGGTGATTGTGTCATTTTTAGTGTCATGCATTGATCTCGCGTTATTGCAGTCTGTGACACCTTTGTAGTGGCTTTTGTATCTGCAGTGTCTACTGCTGCTGATGTTACAAACAATTTTTTGAAATGTGGAGACTCAAAGTTGCGTCTCCATCTGGTGGGTTGCCTGTAGTGGAAGCTGTGTCCGAAGCCTATTATACTATTTTTCCTCTGTGGAAATTGATGTCACTTTAGTGGTGTGTGACAATAATTTCTTGAAATGTGGAGACTGCAAGTTAGGTCTCCATCAGGTGGTTCGCCTGTAGTGAAAGGTGTATCAGTGGTCTGTTATGCTATTTATACTCTGTAGGAAACTGATGCCACTGTAATGGTGTGTGACAATTTTTTGAAATGTGAATATTCCAAGTTGGGTCTCATTGAAACTTAATTTCCAAGCTGTAAATGCTGGGCCAGACCCTTATACCTCATGCATGGGCCATGGCTGACTGCTTATGTGCCATTATAAAAGGGTCTACTGTGGGTCATTTGATCAACTTGTGTTACATTGCTTGCATTTTTCTACCAATAGAACTGCATGAAACTGATTTTTGTGCCATTTGAGTGTGGTTGGAAAAAAAAGAAAACATTTGGAGGTGTTGCATGAGTTATCATGGCTACCAGCTTAGAATGCTTACACTGCTCCTTTAACTATCAGGTCCTTATTGAAACTTCAATTCAAAGTTCTAAACGTTGGCCCAGACCCTGATGCCACATGCATGGTCCATGACTGACTGCAGCTGTGCCATTAGAAAATTTCTACTGTGTGTCAATTGATGACATTTTTCCTGGTGTCTCCCCCTAATTTTAGCTGTTTAGGAAGCTTGTTGTCATCACTTAAGGTGTTTTGTATACTTTTGGTTTGGCCTACCATTGAATTTAATGGGGATCATATACGTTCATTGAACAGTTTGGTGAACATGTTCGGTGAACGTCTAAACATTCGGCGAATCGAAACAAACCTTAAAAGGTTCGCTCATATATACTCTTACGCATGTCATAATCGGGATTTTAAATCTTTTTCTTTACTAATATGATTTTTAGAACAAAAAAGGCAGCACTCTGTAGCACCTTAGCATGCAAAAATGAAATCTGAAAATTGAGTTGCATTACTGCTTTAGAAATAAGAAAAATTGAGAATGCTTAGCGCATAAATTGGCTAATTCATGTGTACCTGGAAGCCACGTTAAGGCGACTTTTGTTTC
Source organism: Oophaga sylvatica (assembly GCA_033576555.1). Lineage (NCBI taxonomy): Eukaryota > Metazoa > Chordata > Amphibia > Anura > Dendrobatidae > Oophaga > Oophaga sylvatica. The sequence continues at coordinate 260,180,710 of JARQOD010000001.1, forward strand.
CAAGACCTAACCTAATGCCAATCCTCTCTTAGACTAAAGTCTTCATCTATATGGGAACCTAATGTGAATCCTCTCTTAGACTGAAATCTATATCTCTGTGGAGGGGTAGTGGTCCTGCTGTGATTAGAAACGCCCGAGGCTAAAGGCACTGCCACACTTAGCGATCGCACTAGCGATCACGACAACGACTTAACCTGGCGAGATCGCTAGTGCAATCGCTACGTGATCGCTAGTTAGATTCCAAACACAACTCATCAGCGATCTGTGATTCCAAACACAACTCATCAGCGATCTGTATAACGACCTCTACGGTCATTGGGAAAACCTAGTCCCACCTGCGACGCTGGTGAAGTCGTTCATAAAGGGTGTCACACTCAGCGATTCAGGCTCACCAGCGGGACACCAACGACCAAAAAACAGCTCAGAACGTTCATAAGCGATCAGCTACATCTCAGCAGGGGCCACATCGCTGCTACATGTCACACGCAGCTAAGTCGCTAACGAGACGCTACTGCGTCATAAATGGTGACGCAGTAGTGATCTCTTTAGCGATCTCGCTAGCGATCTCACTTTTTGTGGCATACCCTTAAGAGACAGAGTGATCAGTCAGAAGGCTAATGAATACAAATTTCAAAAAACTGACCGTCACATAGAAATATAAACTAAGTGTGAACAGGTGCTTACCTAGAGTCACCAACTCATATACACTCAAACAAAAAAAGCAGCACTCTGTAGTGCTATAACATGCAAATATGAAATATGAAAATTAAATTGCATTACTGCATTAGAAATATGAAAAATGTAGAATGCTTAGTGCATAAATTGGCCAATTCATGTGTACTTGGAAGCCACATTAAGGCGATTCTCACCTTACCTAATGCCAATCGTCTCCTAGACTAAAGTCTTCATCTACATGGGAACCTAATGTGAATCCTCTCTTAAGCCCCCGTCTCACACAGCGATCTCGCTAGCGAGATCGCTGCTGAGTCACTAGTTTTGTGATGCAACAGCTATCTCCCCAGCGATATCGCTGTGTGTGACATTCAGCGACGATCAGCCCCCCTGCTGGGTATCGCTGATCGTCGCTGAATGTCCTGGACATTTTTTTGATCGTTGGTCTCCCGCTGGCCAGCATGCATCGCTGCGTGTGACAGGCGGGAGACCACCGATCCGCTGGTAATCAAGGTACACAGCGGGTTTCCAGGCTCGGGGCTGTGCCTGGAAACCCGCTGTGTACCTTGGATACCAGTGCCCTGATGCAGGGAGCTGGTAACCAAGGTACACAGCGGGTTTCCAGGCACCGTGCAGCGCCTGGAAACCCGACTTGTACATTGGTTACCAGCTCCCTGCATCAGGGCGCTGGTATCCAACGTACACTTCGGGTAACTAAGCGATGTTACCCGCAGTGTCGCTGTGCTGATCGCTGCCTGAGCTGCCTGTTTGGCAGCTCAGCAGCGATCATGTAGGACACACCAGCGATCCTGATCGCTGTCAGGATCGATGGTGTATCGTTGTGTGAGACCCGAGCTTTAGACTGAAATCTATATCTCTAAACCATCACTGATTGTGGAAACTTTACACTAGACATCAAGCAGCTTGGATTGTCTGTCTCTCCACTCTTCCTCCAGTCCCTGGGACCTTGATTTCCAAGGTCTAGTGTGAAGTATCCACAATCAATGATGGTTTCGGGAGCCATGTTATCTGCTGGTGTAGGTCTACTGTGTTTTATCAAGACCAAAGTCAGCGCGGCCGTCTACAAGGAAATTTTAAAGCACTTCATGCATCGCTCTGCCGACAAGCTTTTTGGAGATGGAAAATTTCATGCTCCAGCAAGATTTGGCACCTGTCCACATTGCCAAAAGTACCAATACCTGGTTAGAAAACAACAGTATCACTGCTCTATTGGACAGCAAACTCGTCTGACCTTAACCCCATAGAGAATCTATGGGGTTATTGTCAAGAGGAAGATGGAGACACCAGACTCAACAATGCAGACGAGTTGAAAGCTGCTATCAAGGAAACCTGGGATACCATAACACCTCAGCAGTGCCACAGGCTGATCGCCTCCATGCCACACCGCATTGATGCAGTAATTGATGCAAAAGGAGCCCAACTAAATATTAAGTGCATTTACTGAACATACATTTCAGTAGGCCAAAATTTCAGATTTCAAAATCATTTTTCAAGCTGGTGTTATAAAGTATTCTAATTTACTGAGATAATGACTTTTGGGTTTTCATGGGCTGCAAGCCATAATAATGAACATTAACAGAAATAAACACGTGAAATAGATCACAATGTTTGTAATTACTCTATCTAATAAATGAGTCACTTTTTGTATTGAAGAACTGAAATAAATAAACTTTTTGATGATATTCTAATTTTGTGAGATGCACCTGTATGTAAGTATATACAGTTATATGAAAAAGTTTGGGCACCCCTATTAATCTGAAGCTTAATGTTTTATAAAAATTGGTGTTTTTGCAACAGCTATTTCAGTTTGATATATCTAATAACTATTGGACACAGTAATGTTTCTGCCTTGAAATGAGGTTTATTGTACTAACAGAACATGTGCAATCTGCATTCAAACAAAATTTGACAGGTGCATAAGTATGGGTACCCTTATGATTTTCTTGTTTTAAATACTCCTACCTACTTTTTACTGACTTACAAAAGCACTTTTTTTGGTTTTGCAACCTCATTGAGCTTTGAACTTCATAGCCAAGTGTATGCAATCATGAGAAAAGCTACTTAAAGTGGCCACTTGCTTGCAAGTTGTTCGCCTGTTTGAATCTCCTCTGAAGAGTGGCATCATGGGCTCCTCAAAACAACTGTCAAATGATCTGAAAACTAAGATTATTCAACATAGTTGTTCAGGGGAAGGATACAAAAAGCTGTCTCAGAGATTTAACCTGTCAGTTTCCACTGTGAGGAACATAGTAAGGAAATGGAAGAACACAGGGACAGTTTTTGTGAAGGCCAGAAGTGGCAGGCCAAGAAAAACATCAGAAAGGCAGAGAAGAAAAATGGTGAGATCAGTCAAGGACAATCCTCAGACCACCTCCAGAGAGCTGCAGCATCAACTTGCTGCAGATGGTGTCACTGTGCATCTGTCAACTATACAACGCACTTTGCACAAGGAGAAGCTGTATTGGAGAGTGATGCGAAAGAAGCCGTTTCTGCGAGCACGCCACCAAGTCGGCTGAGGTATGCAAAAGCACATTTGGAGAAGTCAATTTCTTTTTGGAAGAAGGTCCTGTGGACTGATGAAACCAAGATTGAGTTGTTTGGTCATGCAAAAAGGCGTTATGCATGGCGTCAAAAAACACAGCATTCCAAGAAAAACACTTGCTACCCACAGTGAAATTTGGTGGAGGTTCCATCATGCTTTGGGGCTGTGTGGCCAATGCCGGCACCGGGAATCTTGTTAAAGTTGAGGGACGCATGGATTCCACTCAGTATCAGCAGATTCTTGACAATAATGTTCAAGAATCAGTGACAAAGTTGAAGTTACGCAGGGGATGGATCTTTCAGCAAGACAATGATCCAAAACACCGATCCAAATCTACTCAGGCATTCATGCAGAGGAACAATTACAATGTTCTGGAATGGCCATCCCAGTCCCAGACCTGAATATCATTGAACATCTGTGGGATCATTTGAAGAGGGCTGTCCATGATCGGTGACCATCAAACTTAACTGAACTGGAATTGTTTTGTAAAGAGGAATGGTCAAAAATGCCTTCATCCAGGAACTCATTAAAAGCTACAGGAAGCGACTAGAGGCTGTTATTTTTGCAAAAGGAGGACTAACTAAATATTAATGTCACTTTTCAGGTTGATGTGCACATACTTATGCACCTGTCAAATTTTGTTTGGATGCAGAATGCACATTTTCTGTTAGTACAATAAACCTCATTTCAAGGCAGAAACATTACTGTGTCCAATAGTTATTAGATATATCAAACTGAAATAGCTGTTGCAATAACACCAATTTTTATAAAACATTAAGCTTAAGATTAATAGGGGTGCCTGAACTTTTTCATATAACTGCACACTGCTCAAAAAAATAAAGGGAACACTCAAATAACATATCCTTGATCTGAATGAATGCTATATTCTCATTGAATACTTTGTTCTGTACAAATTTGAATGTGCTGACAATAAAATCACACAAAATCATCAATGGAAATCAAATTTATTAACCAATGGAGGCCTAGATTTGGAGTCACCCACAAAATTAAAGAGGAATGTAATGTCCTTGAAACAAGTCAAAATGATGCTCAGTAGTGTGTGTGGTCTGGGTACCTAATGGCAGTCAGGCTACCTCTGGCGAGCACATGGAGGGCTGTGCGGCCCTTCAAAGAAATGCCACCCCACACCATTACTGACCCACTGCCAAACGGTCATGCTGAAGAATGTTGCAGGCAGCAGATCGCTCTCCATGGCCAGAAAGCATGAGATGTGGCCTGTGGTCCCCACCAGCAGAACCACTCCTTTATTGAGTGTGTCTTGATAATTGCCAATAATTTCCCTCTGTTGTCTATTCAATTTGCACAACGGCATGTGAAACTGATTGTCAACCAGTGTTGCTTCCTAAGTGGACAGTTTGATTTCACAGAAGTTTGATTTACTTGGAGTTATATTCTGTTGTTTAAATGTTCCCTTTATTTT
>JARQOD010000001.1:260185485-260254230 GCA_033576555.1 Oophaga sylvatica
TTTACCAGGGATATGGTACCCAGGGCCTGGAGGAGAGTCTCCTCTGCTCCAGACCCTGGGTACCATCCGCACATGAACCGCTTACATTGCGCATGGTGGGCATAGCCACATGCGGAAAGTAAGCGGTTCAATGCATTCCTATGGCGGCGGAATCACCGCGATTACACTAAATTAATGAACATGTTGCTAGATTTCCCCGAAGCGTTTTTTTCGCGGAAAATACCGCAACATGTGGACAAAACATGCGGAATCCATTAAGATGTATAGAATGCGAAATGCTTGCGTTTTTTTCGCGGTTTAACCGCTGAAAATCGCGGAAAAACCGCGAAAATAACGCAATTATTCCTGAACGTGTGCACTTAGCCTGAGGGGTCTATATGATAGAAAATACCCAAAAGTGACACCATTCTAAAAACTGCACCCCTGAAGGTGCTCAAACCACATTCAAGTAGTTTATTAACCCTTCAGGTACTTCACAGGAATTTTTGGAATGTTTAAAAAAAATGAACATTTAACTTTTTTTCCCCAAAACATTACTTCAGATCCAATTTGTTTTATTTTACCAATCGTAAAAGGAGAAATTGGATCCCAAAAGTTGTTGGACAATTTGTCCTGAGCATGCTAATTCCACATATATTCAGGTTAACCACTGTTTGGGCACATGGCAGAGCTTTAAAGGGAAGGAGCGCAATTTGACTTTTCAATGCAAAATTGACTGGAATTGAGATCGGACTCCATGTTGCGTTTGGAGTGCCACTGATGTGCCTAAACAGTGGAAACCCCCCCAAGTGACACCATTTTGGAAAGTAGATCCCCTAAGAAACTTATCTAGATGTGTGGTGAGCACATTGAACCCCCAAGTGCTTCACAGAAGTTTATAACGTAGAGTCGTAAAAATGAATAATCATATTTTTTTCACAAAAAGGATTTTTCACCCCTATTTTTTTTTCCCAAGGGTATCAGGAGAAATTGGACCCCAAAAGTTGTTCTACAACTTTTGCTGAGTATGCTGATATCCCATATGTGGGGGTAAACCACTGTTTGGGCGCATGGCAGAGCACGGAAGGAAAGGAGCAACCTTTGACTTTTTCAATGCAGAATTGGCTCCAATTGACATCAGACGCCATGTCACATTTGGAAAGCCCCTGATGTGCCTAAACAGTGGAAACCCCCCCAATTCTATCTCCAACCCTAACCCCATCACACCTCTAATCCTAATCACAACCTTAACCATAACCCTAACCACAAACCTAACCCTAACACACCCCTAACCCTAATCCCAAACCTAACTCTAATCCCAACTCTAACCCTAATACCAACCGTAACCATAATCCAAACCCTAACCCCAGCTCTAGCTCCAACCCTAATCATAACCCTAATTTTAGCTCCAACCCTAACTCTAACTTTAGCCCCATCTCTAACCTTAACTTTAGCCCCAACCCTAACCCTAACTTTAGCCCCACTCACTTTAGCCGAACTCTAACCCTACTGGGAAAATGGAAAAAAATACTTTTTTTATTTTAAGATTTTTCCCTAACTAAGGGGGTGATAAAGGTACTATTCCGTCCATGGGAATTAAGTCCCAGGTCACATGGACGGAATAGTGCGTCTGATGGCAGAGAGGTTAAAATAAGCTATTGTTGATGGATAGTGCACCATACAACAAAGACAGGCTCTTGTGTCCAAGTGACACTTTGAATAAGCCAAGCAGCAGCCACAACGATCTGACTGCTAAGGCCCGTGATTGTCTGATATGTCACTAGCTATTGTTCATTCCAGTCACCTACAAGTTACAAACAATAAAGGCTTTGTCAGTCATGTGAACATGTAATGGGATGTCATTAGTTATGGACTGAAATTACTGAGTAATGATAAAAAGGTTTTTAATATATACAATATACTTTTAATTAATTTAATATGATGAGAGGTTGGAAAAGTTTGGCAAAGTAGAGATGAGAGAATACAGATATCACTTGAGTATCTGGAGGCTCGGATGTGGTCGGCACTCAATGAGCATTAACTGGTGCTCGGTTTGAATGCTCAAATCCCCACCCCTCATGTTTATTGACTGTTGCACAGTCAATAAACATGCGGGGATTGCCTGACAGTCACTGTAATGCTGCAGCCATCATGGTATTAGTGTGATTAGCTGGCCGCATTGCCTCATCAGAGGTTATAAATGGACTCACACTGCAACACTCAGCTCACTGGTGCCATTGCACAGCTCAGAGACAGTTCTGATTGGAAGGAGAGAGTAGTTTTCCAGGCCTGTGTGCACAGTTTTAGGAATAATAGTCCTACAATGTTGATACTTTGCTGAACCATCATATTAAAAGTCCTTCTAAGGACTAATCTTGTGCTTTGCTGCTTCCAAGCGATATATTCTGCATTTAGAGACAGCTGGAGGAGGGAGAGTGGCTGAATACAGCCTCTAAGCAGGGCTTAGGGCTTTGTAGTCCATTGCTAAATATAGTTTAAAGTTGCTGCAGGTAACCACATAATTTTTTTCTGTGAAAAAATTGACTATATTGTCATCCAATTAATTCATTGTGCATTGTATGAAATTACAGTGACTTAAAATTTTGAAAAGCTGTTGGTCTGCTACAGTTCACAAAATTTTTTTGTCCTAAAAATTGACTTTTGTCATTCATGCAGTTTAACGTGCTTTTTGTAAAATTGTAGTGGTTAAAAATTGTTTAAAGTTTAAAACTGCATATTGAAGAGTCATCTATCTGTGGCCTGCAAATTATAGCATTTCAGGCCTCCATTCCACTGTTTTTGCTGTTTGTTACCCTAATTCTATACACTATTGTGCAGGAAAAAGCAGAAAATATAGGCCAGAAATTTGAAAAGTGGGCTTTCTCCGTCAGAAGTCTCATCTATCTGTGGGCAAAAAATGTGGCATTTCAGGCCTTCAACTGTTGTTTACTGTGTCTTACTCTAGTTCAATAAACTATTGTGCATGAAAAATCAACAAATACAGGCCAAGTATTTTACAGTGTGTTATCTCCGTCACATGACTAAGCTATCTGTGGTCTAAAAATTGTGTCATTTCAGGCCTACATTGAAATGTCATTGCTGTGTGCTACTGTGGTATCCCACAAAGTGGCCATTTCAATGGGATACAGGATATATAGTGTGTTGTCATCTAAATGCTATACATTTTTATGGGGACTGGGCATTTTAAATACATCATGAGACCTGCTGACAGACTGCAAAAAAATGGGTTAATCCTCTCCTCCCAGGCTTGATCAGGTGACCCAGCTCTGTTTTAATATGCAGAATTTTCTTGAAAAACGCCACAGGGTACTCAGCGAATGACTGCAACTGAAACGTCACATAGAATGGGGATAAGCCAAGTCCTGATAGAGAGTTTTGAAGTGGCAGTTGGTGGTCGGACATCTCGGTAAGAGGAAGCCATTTTGAAGTTGAAGGAATTACCTACTTGCTCCATGCAGGCTTTGCTTAAAAAGTTGAATGGCACGAAAAGGGGAGTCAAAGGGAACCTGTCACCCCCCGGGTGTTTTTCACTAAAAGAGCCACCTTCAGCAGCACTAAGGCTGCAGTCTGTGAAGTTGGCTCTTTTGTTTCTGCTGCCCAATAACGCAGAAATATTGAGTTTTATAAATAGGTCCCCATACCTGTATTGAGTCCCATAGGTATGGTGTGTCTCCCTGTATCATCCTTCTCCCAGCCGTCCATCATCCCCCTGCTGCGTCACTGCGCGCTTCCTCATTTGCTTTTCTTACATGTTGGCAGGCTCCTGCGCTGTGGAAACAGTTCTCGGGCATGCGCAGCACAATCTATGGAGCATCTATGGTGGCACAATCTATGGATCATCTATGGGGGCATAATACATGGGCAGCATATGGGCATATTCTATGGAGCATCTTTGTGGGTCATAATACATGGGGCAGCATATGGGGCATAATCTCATTTTCCACTCTAGGCTTATACTCGAGTCAATAAGTTTTCCCAGTTTTTTGTGGCAAAATTAGGGGGGTCGGCTTATACTCGGATCGGCTTATACTCGAGTATATACGGTACTTTCACAAATCAGATACCCACTTACCACCAAGTTCACCAACTTGCTTTCTCTTTTACATTATATTGCGAACGTTTCCTAAGATGATGAATATGAAGCAAATAGGTATGAACTATTATCACACAAATTAAGTAGCAGAAATCAGAACACACAACCTATCTGTGTTGCAAGGATTTACCACCGAAATGAAGAAGTATGAGATTAGTATGATATTGTGCATTGATATGAGCCACATAGGCCTTCAAAGTGAAACTGTTATGGATGTATTGTACAATTTTTCTCAAAAATTTGATCATATGCCTTCTATGGCATTTAAAATGAAGGATCCTAAGAAACTGAAATTGATACAAAGGGACTTAAAGAGGAAAATTAAGAATGCCTGTGAGGCGTTCCGAATTAAATTAGAAAATAAATTGTCACAGAACAATTCCATGGAGGTGTGGTCAGGCATGAAACAGCTAACTGGGTTTAAGGCAAAAGTCGGAGCATGGGGAAGTGGATCTGCCCTGGGCTAATGAAATGAATGAGTTTTTCAACAGATTCACCAACACAAGCACAGCGTCATCAGAAATGGGGGATGGATCCTGGAAAAGATCTGCAGCATTGACATTGGGGGATAAGCTGCCTGCTTTCACTGTCTCCCAAAGCGACGTGAGAAGACAGTTTAGCAGACTTGTTATTGGTAAAGCAGCTGGGCCTGATGGCCTCAGCCCACGTGTCCTCAGAGCATGTGCAAACCAACTGTGTACTGTCTTCCAACACCTGTTTAACTGGAGCCTTCAATCACAGGGGGTACCAGAACTGTGGAAGACCACCTGCCTGGTGCCAGTTCCCAAGACCACTTTTCCAACTTCCCTACATGACTATCATCCAGTGGCCTTAACATCACATGCTATGAAGTCCTTGGAGAGAATAATACTCGCCTACTTGTGCCCGAGGGTGAGGGCCTACACTGACCCCCTGCAGTTTGAGTACCAGCAGAGATTGGGGGTGGATGATGCTGTAGCGTCTCTTCTACATACAATGCATTCGTTCTTGGACAATGATGGAACTGCAGTGCGCGCTATGTTTTTTGACTTCTCAAGTGCTTACAATACCTTACAGCCACCCTTACTACGTAATAAGTTGACTGATATGGCGGTAGATGAGGGGATGGTGAACTGGATAAGTGACTACCTGACAGACAGGCCGCAGTTTGTAAGGATGGGGAGGTGGTATCTGGCAGTGTACGGAACAGTGTTGGAGCCCCTCAGGGTACAGTGCTGTCACCCTTCCTCTTTACATTGTATACAGCTGACTACAGCTGATTATTGTCACCTCCAAAAATTCTCAGATGACTCCGTGATTGTAGGGGCATTGTGGGGGGCAGAGGGGAGGAGGAATATAGAAGGGTGGTTTCTGACTTTGTGGATTGGTGTCAGACTAACTGTCTAGAACTAAATGTAAAGAAAACCAAGGAGATGGTGGTGAGTTATAGAAGGAAAAAGGAGGATTACTTACCGATCACTATTGCTGGCCAGGAGGTTGAGATTGTTGAGAGCTACAAATATTTGGGGGTTCACCTTGACAGTAAACTTGATTGGAGGTGTCATACAGAAAAGGTTCACAAGAAGGGAATGAGCAGACTGTACTTTTTGCAGAAGCGGCTTCTTTTTTGCTATCATTTGCTGGGGCAGTAGTGTGCGAGTAGCTGACGCTAATAAGCTCAACAAACTTATCAAGAAGGCAAGTGCAGCTGTTGGCCTCCATCTTAACTCTTTTGAGGAGGTATTGGAGGATAGAATTCAGAAGAAGTGTAGGGCTATAATGAACAATAATACACACCCACTATACGAGTTGTTCTTGAAGCAGAAGAGCACATTCAGCAGCCGTCTAATCCTATTAAGGTGCAATAAGGAGAAATTCAGGAAATCGTTTGTACCTACTGCTATGGGGATGAATAATAATTTCCTAAGGGTGGTAGAAAATAATGATGATGGCTGGTGTACTAATGTCAATTAACAGTGACTTGTATACACCTGAACTACCCACTTTAATTATTATGTAATGTTGGTATACCTGTGCAAGATTTGTGTCCTAATATTTTATGTGCTGCTGTTTGTATTGCTGCTGTAATACTGTAATTTCCCCCAGGGATCAATATAGTGTATCGTATCGTATCGTATGATGCTTGCATTAAAGAACAGATTGGACAGATATGTAAGGGATGCGGGTCCAGTGCTGCGCTGGGTCCAGAACTGTTGAGGCTGCGTCCCCTGTTTCCTGGGGAAAGGAATATGGGACCGGACAGGCCCCTTGACCCAGAAAAAGGGTGCTTGTTTAGACAGGGAACCCAGACGGAAGCTGAGGGAAAAAGCATGTGAAGCAGGAGTAATTTCCCTGTTGTCAGCGTGCAAACAGCAAGGGGGAGCAGCATGCGACGCACCATAAGCGCTGGAACTGCGACAGACTGCAGTATACAGAACCGGTAACCTAGAGGCAGGTGGCCAGGCCAAGAGAAAGCGTGTCACGACAGCAAACAGTTTTGGCGGGTACAAGCAGCGTGTAGGAGGCTGAGCAACGTGCTCTGTCCTTAGAGCAGTGGTGCCACAAAGGACTGGTCCCTTTGGCTCCCGCTGCTAACAGTGGGACTGGCAGATAGTGAGGCGCCGTGTACACAGTGACCACCAGAAAACGAAGCGCTGTGTTAGTCATTGGGAGACGGCGGGATCTAAACCTGGATCCGAGGAATCCATGGTCTCCCATCCAGACCCTGCCAAGGCAGATGCTGCTCAGCTTTGCTGTCGATCCCAATGCCTAGCCAATACCCAAGAGGCACAAATAGTTACTTGTGTCTTTGCTCACATTAGCCTTAAACCTAGGTTACAGAACAAGCCTGAGTCTGGAAATGCCTGCACTGAGCATGTCCATGACATGGTGAGCCATGATTGGTGCTTAGTGTCAGCTGATCCTCTGACCTGGAATCGCCTGATTGGTCATGGATGACGTCATCGGTGATGCGATTGACGAGATGGCTGGGGCGGGGCTCAGCCCTTAAATAGCTTGTCTTTCCGTGGCGCGACGTGGCGTGGTCTGATCATACTAAAATAGGCAGTGCTCATGTGTAGACGTGCCAGAATCTGGGCTCCACGTGCTCTCTAGCTTTGCTCTCCGGGACCTTGCCAGAGTACGCTCGGCTTATTAGCTCAGGTCCTTCAGGCAGGTTCAGCTTATTCCAGGCAGGTAGCCAATATCCCAGTCTTGCTACGAATATAGGGTAGCTATACACCCTGAGCAGACTGTGGGGTGCGTAACCTGGGCATTACCTGCCAGTTGAACAGAGAAGCTTGCTCAGTCTGGTCTCACACCAGCTAACAGCACGCGGGCATCGCCACCAGCTGAATATTGAAGCTGCGCAGTCCGGACGTAACCCGGTTGGCAGCACGCAGGCATCGCCATCAGCTGAATAGTGAAGTTGCTCAGTCCGGTCGCACACCGGCTGACAGCACGTATGCCTGGCGTTAGTTGCACGCACTTCTAGCGGCTGGCACGTAGCTTCTGTGTAGTCAAACAGGGCTACATCTATACCAGCTTATACCCAAGAAATCATGGACTAGGAGCAATTATAAAATTAATAGGTTTTTAGTCATACAAAAAACAATTGATAAAAGTCAATCAAATTTTAATACATATTATAGCATATAGAGCAAGAGAGAAGGCAACGTCTAGATCTCATAAGAAGCAAGACCGGTGTCATAAAAATTCAAACAAATTTATGTATCAATACATACATATAATCACAGTTGATCACAAATTCATGTGTATGTATATACAAAGCTATAGCTCACAGAATGATTAATCCAAATACTGAGATATTCATCCAACATACAAATATTCACATAAGGAGCACAAATATCCAATATATATATATAATTCTGCGGGTATTTTTAATAAAGTGCATAGTGCACTTTAATAAAGTGGGGGTCCTACAGCTCATATTCAGTAAGTGCTGGTGTTTTATTTTCTTCACTTTGTGGTCCTTCTTTATGCCTTATTGGGTATTTGTTCATTATATGGATGAGTATATCTGTATTTGGCCTTTTTTCTTTGGGATATCTATACCAGCTTGCAGCACATAGTGCTAACCTAATATCTGGCAAGTGGCTTCTGTGCCATTAACAGGGCTACATCTACGCCAGTTGATAGCACATCTCCCGTGACGCCTAACGGAGAAAGTGTCCAATTCCACATCTCTCTCCTAGTGTGATGTAGCACAGGCGAGATCTAATGTTTATTTCCGTTGTCAGTTTGTCCCTCATACTACAGGGGTGTTCGGCAGCAGTGAACATAAACTGCATCACGGACCCAGTGTTCGGTTGCAATCCATTATATTAAAGTTTTTGCAATCGAGAGCATAACACGCTGTGTGCTCAGTGACCGTGAGCAATGCGAACGTTCGCAGAAGAGAGAGCCAAATCTTGCCACGTGTCCAGCTTGGAAACCCAATAATTATAAGGCACAGAGGAATCACGGAGGACATTGGTACAGTCAGCTAGGTACTCCCTCAGCATCTTCCAAAAATTTGCACTCCTTGTGAGAGTAAGACATGCCTCAGGGCCAGGGCAATGGGAGGGCCTGAGAAAAATCTCCCAGAACTTTTGCAGTTTTCCACTGCCTCTGCTGGATTGGAGTTGTGTCTCTCTTACCTGTACTTCTTGGTTGTCCAACGAACTGTGACATCTGCTGCCGGGGTTTTCAGATGGGAATTTTTTTAATATTTCTGCAAGGGCCCTCTGGTACTGCAGTATTTTAGTACACCTGTCTTTATCTGAAATAAGAGATCTAAATTTCTCCTTGTAGCATGGTTCTAGAAGTGTCATCAATGAGTATTGGCTGTCACCCAAAATTTTTAAGAACACGAAGGTCATGGGAAAGGCAGCATGACATAAACTTATCCATGCGTGCCAGACTGCTAACAGGCAAGACTTCTGTGTCCTCACCAAGAGGATGACTGACCATGATCTCCTTCTCTTCCTCCTGCTCCTCCTCCTATTCCCTGTCCTCAGGTCATCCATGCTGAACAGACGGTATAACAGTTGTGCGTGTAGTAACGTCTATAGCGCATGAAACTAGCTCCTGTTCTTCCTCCTCTTCCTCCTCCTCTTCCTCATTGTCACCCAGTCCATTTTGGGATGAGATGAGGCTAGCCTGTATCTGATCACCCTGTATGGCTCCTTGCTCCATCTCATCAATCTTCGCCAGCAATGCATCCTGTTTGATTCTGAGTAGAGAGCGTTTAACACTCTACAAACTGTCCTCCCCCTCACTCTACTTTCTTCTCTTCAGTCCATCCTTAATGCAGCAGCTAGGGTCATCCATCTGGGCAATCGGTACTCGGATGCATACATTCTTCACTAGTGATGGGCGAGCATTAAAATGATCGGGTGCTTGTTGCTCGGGTCGAGCAAATTGGAATACTCTGGTACTCGGACAGAACAACGAGCTAATGTAAGTCTATGGGAAACCCGAGCATTTTTACCGCGATCCCCCAGGGGTCCTTTTAAGGTCTAAAAATGTTTGAAAATGATGGAAACACTGCTCAAATGACATGGGAACATCATGGCAACTGCACCTGGAAGCATTTCTGACTCCTAGGTCACAACTCTAAACAATGTTGTCAGAGTTTCGCGCCCTTTTTACAGGCGCACCAAAATACAACACCAAAATGAATTTTCCTGGGAAATATGTTAAGGAAAGTCCTTCCAAGTTAATGACTTTTATCGAAGCCACAATAATTAACGCAAAACAAAAATCTTCCTCCACCACTTGGGCTATGTTCACACACAGTGTTTTTGAAGTGTTTTGCAACCTCAGCATTGCTTTCAGCCAATACAAATGCATTCACTGGGAAATGTCATTGTAACGTTTAACTACACTAGCTGGCCATGTGGTGTGTGACATATAAGCAGACGCATATTTTTTATTTATGAAGGAGGGACTCTTAAAGTCCCAGACCTATTTTTACTGGGCATCAAGCAGCATTAATCTTCTTAAAAGGCCATTATTCAACAGTGGGTCTCCTATGCAATAAGCCTATGCAGTGAGTGGATGTGCTGCCAAGAATTTTGACGCACCCCAATACCCCTTTCACGAGAGGTACAGGAGGGCTTCCTGAAAAAATGTTGCATTGAATGAAAGGCCTGGCTTGCTCCAAAGCTACATGCACCCCAATAAGCTTTTCAAGCTGCACACTGGATGGCCACCGGAAAATCCACTTCATTTCGTACTCCCAAACTCTTTTCTTATGCATTGACTGCAAGGCTTGCCCTGCTACCAAGTCATATACACCCCAATAAGCCTTTGAACCCACATACTGGATGGGCACAGGAAAATCCACTTCACATTATTCATTTTGTACTCCCATTCCCTTTTCTTATGCATTGACTGCAAGGCCTGCCCTGCTACCAACTCATATTCACCTCAATACCCCCAATCCCACCCTTGGAAGAAACATGTAGGAGGACCTCTTAACAAAAAATGTTCCATTAAAAAGGAGGGGGTCTCCTAGACTTGTAATGGCCATACACTAAGTGTTTTGGGCTGACAAATATTTTCTCCTGTGGGGTATATCTCAACCATTTCCATAATAAGTATTTAATGCCCAGCAAAAAACCCACCCTTGTTAGTATTTCGACACTGACTGTAGCTGCACTGAACATGTTAACGCTGGTGATCTAGTGGCGGTGGATGATGAGACTTGGAGGAAGGCCTGATTAAAAATAGGCCCAATTTCTAGGAGCGGGTCTCCTAGACTTGGAATGCCCATACACTGTCAAACATTTTCCCCTGTGGGGTACACCTCAACTGTTTTCAGAACAAGTATTTTATGCACAGCATAACCACCCACCCTTGTTAATAATTCGATACTGGCTGTAGCTGCACCTAACACATAAACCCTTTTGATCTAGTTACGGTGGATGATGAGACTTGGAGGAACACCTGATTAAAAAATAGGCCCAATTTCTAGTAGCGGGTCTCCTAGACTTGGAATGCCCATACACTGGCAAACATTTCCCCTTGGGGGTGTACATATTTTTTGTATTTTGGTGACGGGCATCATAACACCCTTGCCAAAACATAGAGTGGCTGGAGCATGACTTAATACGTTCAACCTGGTGTTCAAGTAGTGGTGGATGGTGAGGATGAGTAGAAGGAGGAGGAGGACGCCAACTAGCCAAAATCAGGAAGCATATATCCATGTTTGGTTGTGAAGAGGTGCATAGGAATACACCTCCCATAAAACCACTAGATTGGAGTTTTGGCTTTGCTGTCATCATTTTGTGGTGTCGAGAAGTCAGGCCCAATCCATCCCTTGTTCATTTTTATAAGAGTCAGAATGTCTGCATTTTCCTTAGATAGGTGAATGCGCTTATCTGTGATAATGCCAACAGCAGAGCTAAAAACCAGCTCAGACAAAACGCTAGCGGCAGGGCAGGCCAGGACCTCCAAGGCGTAGATAGCCAGCTCATGTCACGTGTCCTTCTTGGATACCCAATATTAAAAGGCACAGAGGAATCATGGTAGATGTTGGTACGGTCAGCAAGGTACTCCCTCAGCATGTTAGAAAGATTGCATTCCTTGTGAGATTACCGTCCGCCTACAATGCCTCCTCTTTTATTGTGAGCAGAGAGTTTTTCAGAATGCAAATGGGCGGGATGATGAAGGTAATTATAACGTCATCACCGCTCACCATCTTGGTGGACTACTCAAGGTTTTGGAGGATGCTACATGTGTCTGACTTCCATGTCCACTCATGAGATCTTATGTGTGGAGTCAAATCTGATAAACGAAGGCCTTGTTGATGCTGGTATTCAACAACTGCCCGCTTTTGCTCACAAATCCTTTCTAACATATGCAGTGTATAGTTCCAACGCGTGAGGACATCACACACCGGTCGGTGAGCTGGCATCTGCAATCACTGCTGAAGCATGGCAAGGGCGGCTGAAGCTGTAACTGACTTTCTAAAATGTGCACTCAGACGGCGTACTTTAACCAGCTGGTCCGAGAGCTTCTGATAGCTTTTTAGAAAATGTTGAACAACGAAGTTCAGCACATGGGCCAGGCATGGTACGTGTGTCAGTTCGCCTCGCTTCAAAGCTGCCACCAGGTTCCTGCCATGCCTGGCTGGATATTCAGCGGTGTCAGCCACACATCTGCCTGCTCTTTCAGAGCTGTCAACAACTCTTCAGCATTGTGCGGTTTTTCACCTAAGAAAATTAGCTTCAGCATAGTCTGTTGCCGCTTTGCTTTGGCAGTGCTGCAGTGCTTCCAGCTTGTGAATGATGTGCTCATTTTGGACATGGAGGCTGAAGAGGAGGAGGAGGAGGAGGAAGAGGAGATGCAGGAGCTGTACATAGTGGGGGCAACTCTGATTGACGTAGGGCCTGCAATCCTTGGCGTCGGGAGGAAGTGTTCCATCCCAAGGTCCGACTGAGTCCCGGCTTCCACTATGTTAACCCAGTGTGCCGTCAGCGAGATGTACTGTCCCTGGCCACAAGCACTTGTCCATGTGTCCGTGATTAGGTGTACTCTCCCAGTAACTGCATTGTTGAGGGCACGGTAATGTTGTGGGACACGTGATTGTGTAATGCCGGGACAGCACAGTGGGAGAAATAGTGGCGGCTGGGGACAGAGTACCTTGGGACGGCCGCTGCCATCAGGTTGCGGAAAGCTTCCGTCTCCATGAGCCTGAAAGGCAACATTTCGACCGCAAGCAGAAGAGAAATATGAGAATTGAGTACTGTGGCCAGTGGGGCATTGACTGCGTATTTCCGCTTATGTTCCAATAACTGGTGTATGGACAACTGAATGCTGCGCTGGGACAAGGACGTTGCTTGCATGCACAACACAGGAAAAAGCTGTGGTGTCACCCCCAGACACTGTTCCCGCAGCGTGGGGTTGGGCTCACAATGTCAGGTGCTTTGCTGCCATGTGCCTGATCATGATGGTGGTGGTAAGGCTGGTAGTTTTGCTATCTCTGCTGATGCTGGCATGACAGGTGTTGCAAATGGCCTGTTTGGGTATATCAGCAGAGTCTTTAAAAAAACAGACTCAGGAAGACCTAACAGTTGGACTTGCAACTTCCCTCAGGTTGGTGTTATGGGGAACAGTTGCATGCCTTCTGTCTGCAGCCACCGCATTGCTTATTCCTGCCTGAAGTGGTGCCACGCCTACCTCCCCCTGTGTGCTGCTGTCCTCGCTCTGCATGTCCTCCTGCCAGGTTGGGTCTGTTACTACATCATCCACCACCTCATCTTCCACTTCCCCACCCTGGTCCTCCTCCTGACTTTCCGGCAATTGTGTCTCATCATCGTCCACCTCTTGTGGCTGCGGCTGCTCAAAGATTTGTGCATCACTACATGGAATATCATCTTGACCCGCTTCAAGTGGACCGAGCGAGAGGCAAGAATCTCCAAATGGAAAACTGAACAGTAGAGATGAGTGACTTTCCCGTTTTTCGGGTCGAGTCGGGTTTCGTGAAACCCGACTTTCTCAAAAGTCGAGTCGAGCGAAGTCGGCCGGCTAACGGAAATGGTCGGGTCGGAGTCGAAAATCCGACCCCAATGCAAGTCAATGGGGAACAAAAGGGGGAATATAATATAATATAACTGCCCCCTTATCACAGTCAGGCAGCCTATAAATCAGATGTGATGCTCCACACAAGCAATTTGTACACTGTCACTGGCAGGCAGGCAGCCTAAGAACCAGCGTTGCTGCACACAGCACAATCCTCGCCTCTCACTGCACAGTCACTGTACAGCTAATCGCTATCAGCAGAAAGTAATTTTTTTTTAGGCCCTGCCTAACGCTCTCCCTGCTCAGATGCACCGCCAGCAACCTTTCCCTACACTGAGTTCGGCAGATGTAAAATGGCGGTCGGCGCTGAGGGATTTTATATGCACTGTGACGCCACTGAAAGCCATCCAATCGCTGCAATGCCCTTCTCTAAGATGGTGCTGGCCGCTAGCTATGTCATCCCGTTGCCCACAGCCTGCGTCCTTGCTCATTGGCCGAGAAAAGGCGTTTACAGCGTAGGGGAAAACCGACTCCAGCAAAATGGTCGCCAAACACGTGACCGAACTCACTCCACGGTCGGGTTTCGTTTCATGAAACCCGACTTTGGCGAAAATCGGCGACTTTTGAAAATGAACGACCTGTCTCGCTCAACACTACTGAACAGCTCTTCGGAGTGTCCGAGTGTGGGATCAGTTGTCTCAGGGCACTCAGCATGGTGGGAGGAAGGAGGATCAGGGAAAGGAACATGCGGACTAGAATCACGGTTAATGTGACTTGACCATGTTGAAGACAGGGTGCTGGTGGTGGTGGATAAGTAACTGGAAGTGTTATCCGCTAAACAACCAACAACCTTTTCACACTGCTCGGGCTTCAATAGTGCTGTCTTGCCGCGGTCCCCTAGGACTTTGGACACTAAAGTCCAGTGCGAAGATGTTGGTGTTTTTGGTGGGCCAATTTCAGCTTGCCCACGGCCTCGGCCTGCACATCCACTTCCCGTCCCTTGCCACGCGCCTTGCCCATTGTAAATGGACTAGAATATTATACACGTTTACTACAAAAGGGGGATTTGGGAAGCAACTTGTATGCGATATGTGTGCTGGAAAAACAAAATTTTACGTTTCTGGACTTTAAGTAAAAATGTGTTTTGCCTTATCATATTTAATAAATACATTAACAGACTGCAAAACTAACACAATGTATAGGCCTAAAATGACCCAATTTTTGCCAATGATAAATGAGGCCTGTTAGGGAGATACCACAACAAATGTGTGACCTGTTTTTTTAAAAACAAAACAAAACCAGGACAAACAAATGAAAACCGCTATGTTGAGAACACTCTGGATCTCACTTCCGAGTTTGGGCTCCTTCTGGTGGCTGCTGATAGTAGTGAAGCTGCCTTGGCTAACAGAAGTCCATCACCTGGGGGTGATGAGTGGCAATCAGGTGGGACTGACTGGGGAGATATAAGTGAGCTACCTTCCCATGATCCTCGCTGGTGATTTGTTGCTTCCTGGTCTCTTTTGGAAGTTAGCTTGCTTCCTGCTTGTCCTGCAACTTTCAGATAAGTTATTTGCTTTTATTTCTGTGGCATTAGTTTTCGTCTATCTCAGTTTTCTGCACTTCTGGAGTTTGTACAGCCAGGTTCCCCTCCGGGGGCCTGCGCTGGCCCTGTTTCTCATTTGCCATTGTTTATGTATTTTTAGTTTCCTGTTATTTCAGCATCTGCTGATTTGCTACCAGTTCACACCACAGACAATTTATGTATTTTCAGTTCCCTGTTATTTCAGTATTTGCTGATTTGCTACCAGTGCACACCAGAGTCTGACCTAGTGGGGGAGAGATCGTGTGGTCTCAGTATTTTTGCATATCAGACGGGTTGGAGTTTTTCTTAGAGTTTTTTTCTGGATTGCAGACAGTATTCTTTACTGTCCTGTTCTATCTAGACAGTTTGGGCCCCAGCATTTGCTTGCTCTATTTTCTGCCTGTGTTTGTATTTCATCTTGTCTCACCGCCGATATATGTTTTGGGGCTACCTATTTCTTTGGGGCTCTACTCCGGGGCAGTTAGCTTTCCCCTTTCTCTCTTTAGGCTTAGTTATCTCTCCGGCTGTGTCGAGGCGTCTAGGGCACCGTAGGCACGTCCCATGGCTGCTTCTAGTTGTGCTGTCAGTTTAGGGGTCGCCAATCCGCTAGTTACCAACCTCTCTGGTATCTAGTTGCCTGGTCTATTTTTGCTGCTGTCCTCCTCGGCTACCAAATCATAACAGAATTGCCGGCCTGACTGTAAATTCTATGGTACTCAAAAGAAGGAAAGAAGAGTAAAAGAAAAAAAAAGTTGTCAGAATTTTTTATATATTTTTTCCTCTTTTTCTCTGGGGTCAAAGGAAGATTTTTTTTCTTCATGGAGATTAGACAGTTGTCTGATCGCTGCTGCAGTTTGGAAAATTTTCCATCTCGCTCAGTTGTCTACTGTAGAACCTAAGATCCCTATTCCTGATTTATTTTTTGGGGATCGGCCTAAATTCTTGAACTTTAAGAATAATTGTAAATTGTTTTTTGCTTGAAACCTAATTCCTCAGGGAACTCGGTGCAGCAGTTTAAAATTGTCATCTCCCTGTTGCGCGGCGACCGTCAGGATTGGGCGTTTTCACTGACACCTGGGGATCCTGTTTTGGCTAATGTTGATGCGTTTTTTCAGGCTCTGGGGTTGTTGTATGATGAACCTAATGTGATTGACCAAGCTGAGATAACCTTATTGGCACTGAACCAGGGTCAGGAAGCGGCAGAGTTATATTGTCAGAAATTCCGAAAGTGGTCTGTCCTTACAAAATGGAACGATGATGCCCTAGCAGCTCTTTTTCAGAAAGGGCTTGCAGAGACCGTAAAAGATGTTATAGTGGGATTTCCTGTCCCCTCAGGTCTCAATGATTCTTTGTCATTAGCTATTCAAATTGACAGACGCGTGCGTGAATGTAAAACTATGCGAGAGGTTGTGTTGCCTTTCGAACAGGTCTCTGAGCCCATGCAGTTTGATAGGGTTGTTTCTAATGCTCAGCGTCGAGAATTTCGTAAGCGTAATAAGTTGTGCTTCTATTGTGGGAACGCTTCTCATACTATTTCCATCTGCCCTAAGCGGGGAAGACGTTTTGCAGGCTCAATTGTTTTGGTCAATGTACAGCCTAAATTTTTCTTGACTGTTACCTTGATCTGCTCCTTGTCCTCATTTTCTGCTCAGGCTTTTGTCGATTCAGGAGCAGCCCTGAACTGGATGGATTTCGACTTTGCCAAACGTTGTGGTCTTCCCATGGTACCCCTGCGGACTCCTATTCCTTTGCTGGGCATTGATTCTACCCTTTTGGCAGAGAAAAAAACACCAGTTTTGGACCCAGATGATAATGCTGGTAGCCCCGGACTACCAGGAGATTTGTACATTTTTGGTGTTGCATAATTTACATGACATTATTGTACTGGGTTATCCTTGGTTGCAGACCCATAATCCTGTTTTGGATTGGAAGGCTGTGTCTGTGTTCAGTTGGGGTTGTCAATGTGTTCGTGGTGACACTCCTGTTTTTTCTACCTCTCCCCAGTCTCAGGATATCCCTGACTATTTGGCTGATTTTTCTGATGTGTTTAGTGATAGTAAGTCTGCGTCCTTGCCTCCCCACAGGAGTTATGATTGCGCGATTGAGTTACTGCCCGGTTGTAAATTTACCAAGGGTTGGCTCTTCAATCTGTCTGTTCCTGAGCATAAGGCTATGCAATCTTATATCAAAGAGTCATTGGAGAAAGGTCATATTAGACCGTCCTCTTCACCTTTAGGTGCTGGCTTTTTCTTTGTGGCCAAGAAGGATGGTTCATTGAGGCCATGTATTGACTATCATCTCCTTAATAAGATCACTGTTAAATATCAGTATCCTTTACCCCTGATTTCCGATTTATTCTCCAGAGTGAAAGGTGCTAGTTGGTTTACCAAGCTTGACCTTAGGGGGCGTATAATCTTATTCGCATTAAGCACGGTGATGAATGGAAGACGTCGTTTAATACCCTTGAGGGGCATTTTGAATAACTAGTGATGCCTTTTGGGCTCACTAATGCCCTTTCCGTCTTCCAATCTTTCATGAATGATATTTTCCGTGATTTTGTGGATAAGTTTCTGATCGTTTATTTGGACGATATTTAGATTTTTTCCAATGACTGTGATTCTCATGTTTAGCATGTTCGGATGGTATTCCAGATTTTGTGAGAAAATGCTTTGTATGTTAAGGGATCAAAATATCTCTTTGGCGTACAGAAGGTCTCGTTTTTGGGATTCATTTTGTCTCTGTCTGCTATTGAAATGGACCCGGTCAAGGTTCAGGCCATTTGTGATTGGGTTCAGTGTTGTGAATGGGTTTGAGATGAGTTCTGAGCAGAGGCTCCCTCTGGTGGTTACAAGCGGTACTAGTGAAGATTGTGAGGTCTGGGAATCAGGTGTTACTGACTGGTCTTATATAAGGGAGTCATTTTCCCATCAGGGTTGCCGGTGATCAATTGTTCTGGTCTGAATCCTTCTTTCCAGTTTCCCTTGTAGCCTGCTGTGTCGTGTCTGCATCTCCTGCTATCAGATAAGACATTTTCTTCTTTTGTGTTTGTGCTATATTTTTGCATTTTGTCCTGCACTTCTGTGGGGGCCTTCAGGGTCCCCTCCGGGGGCTTTTGCCCTCTCTGTTTAGTTCAGCCACTGAGTTTTGTACTTTTGCTTTTTCCAGTTTTTTCAGTGGCTGCTGTTTTGATTTTGTTACACCAGAGAACTAATTTAGGTGGTAGAGGTCGTGTGATCTCAGGTGATTTTGAAATTAGTAGAGTTGGTGTTTTTCAGGGTTTTCTGAGATTGCAGTAAGTACCCTTCCTGTCCTTTTCTATTTAGATAGTTTGGGCCCCAGCGTTTGCTCATTCTATTTTCTTTCTGTGTCAGTATTTCCTCTTGTCTAACCGCCATTACATGTTTGGGGGCTTTCTATTATCTTTGGGGTTCTGCTCCGGGGCAGATAGCTTTCCTATTTCTGTCTTTAGGTTTAGTTAGTTTCTCAGGCTGTGACGAGGCGTCTAGGACCAACGTAGGAACGCTCCACGGCTGCCTCTAGTTGCGGTGGTTAGTCAGGGTACTTCAATCTCATAGATTCCAACTGCTCTGGTGTATTTCCTTTTTTACCTGCACTCCTCAGCTACCGAAACATAACAGTATCACCGGCCCATAAATTGTATGGTACTCACAGAAGGGAAAAAATATTGTGAAGGAAGAAAGGTTGTCAGAGTTGTCAGAGATATTTTTCTGTTTGTTGCATTTTTTTTTTTTCCCTCTGTATCTCTGGGTGCTGGTGAGGATCTTTTCTCCCAATGGAGTTTGCACAGTTGTCTGGCCGTGTGGATCAGCTTGCCACTGAGGTTCAGAGTATTGCTGCATATCTTGCTAGGTTGCCTGTTGTGGAACCTAGGATCCCCATGCCAGATTTGTTTTTAGGGGATCGAGCTAAGTTTCAGAATTTCAAAAATAATTGTAAATTGTTTTTTGCCTTAAAATCTAAGTCCTCAGGAAACGCAGCGCAGCAGGTTCAAATTATCACCCTCTCTCCTGCGCGGCGATCCTCAGGATTGGGCTTTTTCCCTGATACCTGGGGATCCTGTTTTGAGTGATGTTGATGCATTTTTTCAGGCTTTGGGGTTATTGTACGATGAGCCTAGTGTCACTGATCGAGCTGAAAGAGCCTTGTTGGCATTAAATCAGGGGCTTGATGACGCTGAGTTGTACTGTCAGAGATTCCGTAGGTGGGCAGTCCTGACCAAATGGAATGACGACGCTTTGGCGGCCCTTTTCCGGAAGGGTCTGTCGGATAATGTAAAGGATGTTATGGTGGGATTCCCTGTCCCCTCTGGTCTCAATGATTCTATGTCATTAGCGATTCAAATTGACAGACGTTTGCGTGAGCGGAGAAGTATGCGTGGAGTGGTGTTGCCTTGTGAGCCAGCTTCTGAGCCCATGCAGTGTGATGGAGTGGTGTCTGGGGCACAGCGTCATGAGTTTCGAAAGCGCAATGGGTTATGTTTCTACTGTGGTGATGCCTCTCATGCTATTTCAGTCTGCCCTAAGCGGGGAAGACGTTTTGCACGCTCAGTTGTCTTGGGTAGTGTTCAGACTAAGTTTTTATTAACTGTCACTCTGATATGCTCTCTGTCCTCATTTTCTGCTCAGGCTTTCGTTGATTCTGGAGCAGCTATTAACCTGATGGATTATGATTTTGCTAAACGTTGTGGGTTTCCCTTGATACCCCTACAGAAGTCTATTCCTCTACTGGGGATCGATTCTACCCCTTTTGCTGAGAATAAACCCCAGTTTTCTACACAGGTGATAATGAGGGTTGAACCTGATCACCAGGAGTGCTGCAAATTTTTGGTTCTATATAATCTGCATGACATTATCGTGCTGGGTTTCCCTTGGTTACAGTCTCATAATCCTGTTTTGGATTGGAAATCTGTGTCTGTAACCAGTTGGGGCTGCCACTGTGTTAATACCAACACTCCTGTTTTTTCTGCCTCCCCCCAGGCTCAGGATGTTCCTGACTTTTTGTTTGATTTTTCTGATGTGTTTAGCGAAAGTAAATCTGCATCCTTACCTCCCCATAGGAGCTATGACTGCGCTATTGAATTAGTGCCGGGTAGTAAATTCCCTAAAGGTCGCCTTTTTAACTTGTCTGTACCTGAACATGACGCTATGCGGTCTTATATCAAGGAATCATTGGAGAAGGGTCATATCAGACCATCCTCTTCACCCTTAGGTGCCGGTTTTTTCTTTGTGGCCAAAAAAGATGGTTCATTAAGGCCGTGTATTGATTATCGTCTCTTGAACAATATTACTGTGAAATATCAATACCCGTTACCCTTGATTTCTGACCTGTTTTCCAGGGTGAAAAACGCTACTTGGTTTACCAAGCTTGACCTCAGGGGGGCGTATAACCTTATTCGCATTAAGCACGGGGATGAATGGAAGATGGCATTCAATACCCCCGAAGGGCATTTTGAGTACCTAGTGATGCCCTTTGGGCTCACTAATGCTCCTTCCGTCTTCCAGTCCTTCATGAATGACATTTTCAGGGGTTTTGTGGACAAATTTCTGATTGTTTATTTGGATGATATCTTGATTTTTTCTAATGACTGGGACTCTCATGTGAAACATGTTCGAACTGTATTCCAGATTTTGAGAGAGAATGCTCTGTATGTGAAGGGATCAAAGTGTCTTTTTGGCGTACAGAAGATCTCATTTCTGGGATTCATTTTGTCCCCATCTGTTATTGAAATGGACCCGGTCAAGGTTCAGGCCATCTGTGATTGGGTCCAACCTACTTCATTAAAGGCTCTTCAGAGATTTTTGGGTTTTGCCAATTTTTATCGTAAATTTATTGGTAATTTCTCCGTTATTGTTAAACCATTAACTGATTTGACCAGAAAGGGTTCTGATGTGGTGAATTGGCCTCCTGAGGCAGTCTCTGCATTTCAGGAACTTAAGCAGACATTCACTTCTGCTCCTGTTCTACGGCAGCCTGATGTTTCTCTGCCATTTCAGGTGGAGGTTGATGCCTCTGAAATTGGGGCAGGTGCCGTTTTGTCCCAAAAAGATCCAGAGACCTCTAAAAGTAACCCTTGTGCCTTTTTCTCTCGAAAATTTTCTCCTACTGAACGTAATTATGACGTGGGTAATCGGGAGTTATTGGCCATGAACTGGGCTTTTGAAGAGTGGAGACATTGGCTGGAGGGAGCCAAACATCAGGTGGTGGTCCTTACGGACCATAAGAATCTGGTCTATCTGGAATCTGCCAAGCGACTCAATCCTAGACAGGCCAGGTGGGCCTTGTTTTTCACACGTTTTAATTTTGTGGTTTCCTTTCTTCCTGGCACTAAGAATGTTAAGGCGGATGCCCTCTCGAGGAGTTTCTTTGCGGACTCTCCTGAGTTATCTGATCCTTCTGTTATTTTGAAGGAGGGTGTAGTTCTTTCCGCCATCTCGCCCAATATGAGACTTGCTCTGGAGGGGTGTCAGGAGGATAGGCCCGAGCGCTGCCCTGTTGGAAAATTGTTTGTCCCGGACCAATGGAAAAAGAGTGTGATGTCTGAGATTCATTGTTCCGCATTGGCTGGGCATCCCGGAATTTTTGGTACCAGAGACTTGATTAGTCGGTCCTTTTGGTGGCCTACCTTGTCTCGCGATGTCAGGGAATTTGTGCAGTCCTGCGGGACTTGCTCTCGCTCCAAGCCTTGCTCTCGCTCTAGTGGTTTGTTGATGCCATTGCCTGTGCCCAAGAGACCATGGACCCATATCTCTATGGATTTCATTTCCGATCTTCCTGTTTCTCAGAGAATGACCACCATCTGGGTAATTTGTGATAGGTTTTCCAAAATGATACATCTTGTGCCATTACCTAAGTTGCCTTCCTCCTCTGAATTGGTGCCGTTGTTCCTTCAGCACGTGGTTCATTTACACGGCATTCCTGAGAACATTGTGTCTGACAGAGGAGTCCAGTTTGTTTCCAGATTTTGGAGGACTTTTTGTTCTAAACTGGGTGTTCAATTGTCTTTCTCCTCGGCATTTCATCCTCAGACCAATGGTCAAACTGAGAGAACAAACCAGACATTGGAGACTTATCTAAGATGCTTTGTGTCTGCTGATCAGGATGACTGGGTCTCTTTTTTGCCTTTGGCTGAGTTTGCTCTTAATAATAGGGCTAGCTCTGCCACTTTGATGTCTCCGTTTTTCTGTAATTCTGGGTTTCACCCTCGATTTTCTTCAGGACAGACGGAAGCTTCTGTCTGTCCAGGTGTTGACTCTGTTGTTGAGCGTATGCAACAGATTTGGGACCAGGTAGTGGAGAGGTTGTCCCTCTCTCAGGAGAAGGCCCAGCGGTTTGCTAACCGGCATAGGACTGATGGTCCTCGGTTTAAAGTGGGGGACTTGGTCTGGTTGTCCTCAAAGAATATTCCTATGAGAGTAGCATCTCCTAAATTTAAGCCTAGGTTCATTGGACCTTATAAGATCATGGAGATTATTAATCCTGTTTCTTTTCGTTTGCTTCTTCCAGGGACATTTAAGATCCATAACGTGTTCCACAAGTCCTTGTTGAAGAGGTTTGTTGAGCCAGTGGTTCCTGCTGCTGTGCCTCCTGACCCTGTTTTGGTTGAGGGCAATCTGGAGTATGTGGTTGAGAAAATATTGGATTCTCGTTTTTCTAGACGAAGACTCCAGTATTTGGTTAAATGGAGAGGTTATGGTCAGGAAGACAATTCTTGGGTGTTTGCTTCGGACATCCATGCTAGGAGACTTATCCGTGCGTATCATAGAACTCATCCTGACCGACCTGGTTGCTCAAATGAGGGTTCGGTGACCCCTCCTCAAGGGGGGGTACTGTTGTGAATGGGTTTGAGATGAGTTCTGAGCAGAGGCTCCCTCTGGTGGTTACAAGCGGTACTAGTGAAGATTGTGAGGACAGGGAATCAGGTGTTACTGACTGGTCTTATATAAGGGAGTCATTTTCCCATCAGGGTTGCCGGTGATCAATTGTTCTGGTCTGAATCCTTCTTTCCAGTTTCCCTTGTAGCCTGCTGTGTCGTGTCTGCATCTCCTGCTATCAGATAAGACATTTTCTTCTTTTGTGTTTGTGCTATATTTTTGCATTTTGTCCTGCACTTCTGTGGGGGCCTTCAGGGTCCCCTCCGGGGGCTTTTGCCCTCTCTGTTTAGTTCAGCCACTGAGTTTTGTACTTTTGCTTTTTCCAGTTTTTTCAGTGGCTGCTGTTTTGATTTTGTTACACCAGAGAACTAATTTAGGTGGTAGAGGTCGTGTGATCTCAGGTGATTTTGAAATTAGTAGAGTTGGTGTTTTTCAGGGTTTTCTGAGATTGCAGTAAGTACCCTTCCTGTCCTTTTCTATTTAGATAGTTTGGGCCCCAGCGTTTGCTCATTCTATTTTCTTTCTGTGTCAGTATTTCCTCTTGTCTAACCGCCATTACATGTTTGGGGGCTTTCTATTATCTTTGGGGTTCTGCTCCGGGCAGATAGCTTTCCTATTTCTGTCTTTAGGTGTAGTTAGTTTCTCAGGCTGTGACGAGGCGTCTAGGACCAACGTAGGAACGCTCCACGGCTGCCTCTAGTTGCGGTGGTTAGTCAGGGTACTGCAATCTCATAGATTCCAACTGCTCTGGTGTATTTCCTTTTTTACCTGCACTCCTCAGCTACCGAAACATAACAGTTCAGCCCACTTCATTGAAGGCTCTTCAGAGATTTTTGGGTTTTGCTAATTTTTACCGTAAATTTATAAGTAATTTCTCTGGTATTGTGAAACCACTGATGGATTTGACCAAAAAGGGTTCTGCTGTAGTGAATTGGTCTCAAGAGGCAGTTTCGGAGTTTCAGGAGCTTAAACGGAGATTCACTTCTGCTCCTGTTCTACGGCAACCTGATGTTTCTCTACCATTTCAGGTGGAGATAGATGCTTCTGAGATTGGTGCTGGAGCCGTTTTGTCCCAAAGTGATCCTGTAACCTCTAAGAGTGACCCTTGTGCCTTCTTTTGAAAATTTTCCCCAGCTGAACGTAATTATGATGTGGGGAATCGGGAATTTTTGGCTATGAAGTGGGTTTTTGAAGAGTGGAGACATTGGTTGGAGGGAGCAAAACATCAAGTTGTGGTCCTCACTGACCACAAGAAACTGATCTATCTCGAATCAGCCAAGCGATTAAATCCTAGACAGGCCAGGTGGGCCTTGTTTTTCATGTATTTTAATTTTGTGGTCTCCTTTCTTCAGGACACTAAGAATATTACGGTGGATGCCCTCTCTAGGAGTTTCTTTACGGATTCTCCTGATATGACTGAGCCTACTGCCATTCTGAAGGAGTGC
Organism: Oophaga sylvatica; assembly: GCA_033576555.1. Taxonomy (NCBI): domain Eukaryota; kingdom Metazoa; phylum Chordata; class Amphibia; order Anura; family Dendrobatidae; genus Oophaga; species Oophaga sylvatica. The sequence continues at coordinate 260,210,005 of JARQOD010000001.1, forward strand.
GTGGTTCTTTCCGCTATATTGACTGATTAGAAACTGGCCCTGGAGGAATTTCAGGGGGATTATTATTATTATTATTATATTATTATTATTATTTATTTAAATTGCGCCATTAATTCCATGGTGCTGTACATGAGAAGGGGTTACATACAAAGTTATAGATATCGTTTACAGTAAACAAATTTACAATGACAGACTGGTACAGAGGGGAGAGGACCCTGTCCTTGCGGACTTACATTCTACGGGATATCCTGAATGTTGCCCTGTGGGGAAATTGTTTGTCCCAGACCAATGGAGGAAGAAAGTAATGTCTGAAATTCATTGCTCTGCGTTGGCTGGTCATCCCGGTATTTTTGGTACAAAAGATTTGGTGAGTCGGTCCTTTTGGTGGCCTACTTTATCTCGTGATGTCAGGAATTTTGTGCAGTCCTGTGGGACTTGTTCTCGGTCCAAACCCTGCTCTCGCTCTGGCGGATTGTTAATGCCACTTCCTGTGTCCAGAAGGCCATAGACCCAGATATCTATAGATTTTTATTTCCAACCTCCCTGTCTCTCAGAGAATGACTGTTATCTGGGTGATCTGTGATAGATTTTCCAAGATGGTTCATCTTGTGCCACTGCCGAAGTTGCCATCCTCTTCCGAGTTGGTACCCTTGTTTTTTCAGTAGGTGGTTTGTTTGCATGGCATTCCGGAGAACATTGTGTCTGACAGAGGAGTCCAATTTGTTTTCAGATTTTGGAGAGCCTTTTGTTCTAAGCTGGGAATTCAGTTGTTCTTCTCAGAGATTCGCCCACAGACCAATGGGCAGACTGAGAGAACAAACCAGACTTTGGAAACTTATTTGAGATGTTTTGTGTCTGCTGATCAAGATGACTGGGTCTCTTACCAACGCTTTTACAGAAACACAGGCGGCACCTCGGCCTCCAGTTCCGACAGCGACCGAGGAGACTTCAATCGATCATCTGTATTGTCTTCCTCTTCTTCCTCTTTTTTAGGCTCCAACAGGAGATTCCATCAACGAAGAGGACGAGGCGGGGGGCCAATGCACTGATATGTGTACTTACATATGTATAGATATATACAAAAAAATTTTTTTTTTTCTTTCTTTTTTTCTTGAATTTCTTATTATTTTTTTGTGTGTGACATTAGAAAATGTATTGACTCATATGGATAAACTGATTTGTTTGTTATTTTCGTTTCATTTTCCATAGTCTGAAGAAGGTCTGATGTTTTGACCGAAACGTCACATGTTGTGGATTGCATTTCTGAAATAAAATAATTTTTCTTCATCACAAATTCGAGTGCCGGATTTACTTTTATGATATGTTAATATGGGAGTGGCATCCCTAATCAAGGCACCATTACGATTATAATCAACAAGGAGTGACGTGTTTATACCAGTACTTGTTTTTTCAGTAGGTGGTTTGTTTGCATGGCATTCCGGAGAACATTGTGTCTGACAGAGGAGTCCAATTTGTTTTCAGATTTTGATGAGCCTTTTGTTCTAAGCTGGGAATTCAGTTGTTCTTCTCAGAGATTTGCCCACAGACCAATGGGCAGACTGAGAGAACAAACCAGACTTTGGAAACTTATTTGAGATGTTTTGTGTCTGCTGATCAAGATGACTGGGTCTCTTACCAACGCTTTTACAGAAACACAGGCGGCACCTCGGCCTCCAGTTCCGACAGCGACCGAGGAGACTTCAATCGATCATCTGTATTGTCTTCCTCTTCTTCCTCTTTTTTAGGCTCCAACAGGAGATTCCATCAACGAAGAGGACGAGGCGGGGGGGCCAATGCTACAGACACCAATCGACAAGGGGCTTACACCAGGTCCCAGGTAATACCAATCTTGTAATTAATATATCCTCCAAATGTCTGAACACCACACAACTGAATCTATTACAGAAAGGTCTTTCATTCTGTCCAACATATAGATTCAATTCCTTTCAATTAGATCTGGATCTCCACAGGTTCTACAGGAATATCAGACTGAAAGCGCACTTTCATGACAGACCATCTATACCTATACCAACAGTACATCTGACACCAATTAACATTAAAGATTTAAATCTTAAGTTACATAGCAATTTTACACCACCAAAGAATAATCATCCTGTCGAGACATTTATCTCACTTATAGACAGAGAAGTGACAGACTATATCAAGAAGGTTTCCAGAGGTGATTACACACTTCATTCAAATCTTAGTCATTAGGAGCACATGGCACTTAGGACACTAACAGAAGATAAGGATATCATTTTAAAACCAGCGGACAAAGGGGGTGCCACGGTTATTATGGATCGTTCTTTCAATATTAGCGAGATAGAATCACAACTCGCGAATCGTGAGATATATCTACCACTTTCCCATAATCCGACATCACAGTTGAGAGAACAGATCACCCAGGTTCTATCCAGGGCCTTGGAGGATAACATAATTGATTCCAAAACATCTGAGTATCTCACAAAACTGATCCACTCATTCCCGTTTTTTACGTGTTGCCCAAGATTCATAAAAGACTAGACAGACCACCAGGACGCCCGATTTTGGCGTCCACTGATTCGATTCTTTCTCCATTATCCATTCTGTTAGAAAAGATTTTGACCCCATTAACTAAATCAACACAGTCTTTTCTTCTTGACACAGGGTCTTTCATACAACTCATTCGAGGGATAGGTATACTCCCTCCCAATACGTTACTTGTTACCCTGGATGTGAACAATTTATATACTTCCATTCTACACACCAAGGGCATTACAGCCACTCGTAGAGTATTAGAAGAATTTTCTTCCCTTCCTGTTAGAGTCGTCACTTTTTTGCTGGATCTCCTCACACTAGTTCTTACAAAGAACTTCTTCATTTTTGAAGATCAGTTCTATTTACAGATACAGGGTCGAATGTAGCGCCACCCTACGCTAACTGCTACATGTCCTGCTTTGAAACTGATTACATCTATTCTAATGATTTGTACAAAAAACACTGTCTATTATGGCGTCGCTATATAGATGACGTCTTTTGCTTATGGCATGGCTCAGTTGAAACCCTAACCGAATTTTTTAATACCATAAATTCTATTTGGCCCGAATTGAAATTCACCCTGAATCACCATGACAAGGAAATAAGTTTTCTGGATACTAAAGTGCTACTTGATGACCAAGGGAACCTTTCCTTGGATCTGTTTGTTAAAACCACAGATCGCAACAACCTTCTAATGTTTCAAAGCTGCCATCCTAGGGCAGTCAAAAGATCAGTTCCAATCTCACAGTTCGATCGAGTACGTAGAATTGTTAGTGATCCCTCCATACGGACTCAACGCTTAGAGGAGATGGAAAATAAATTTATAGATAGAGGTTATCCCAGATCACTACTACGCAACTCCCGTTCACCACAAACTACCTCCCGATCACCAACAGGTAACCGGATTCCATTTGTCCATACTTACCATCCGTTTGTGTATGGCCTCCATCATAAAATACGAAAACATTGGCATGTCCTCCGTAACAGCTTTCCTGATATTCCTAAATTTCAGGTTCCGTTTTTGCCATGTATTAGAAGGCCAACTAATCTTAAGAATAAACTCATCAGAGCCGACATTGGCCCAACTCAGACCATACCCAGACAAACCTTCCTTCGTACCCAAAAGAAAGGTACATTCCCTTGCCTACATTGCGCACAATGTTCTAATGTCCTTAAGGGTCCTAATTTCTCACACCCCTGTACGGTGATAGACATTCAAATTAAAGGTTTTTTTACTTGCAATTCAACATCAGTGATTTATGCCATCAAGTGCCCATGTGGCAAAATGTATGTGGGCGAGACCACACAAGCCACAAAGGACAGAATATCCCGCCACAAATCAGACATACGGTGTAAGAAGAATCACTTACCAGTTCCATATAATTTTAATACAGCAGGACATACGATAGCGCAATTGCGTTTCTTGGTGTTGGAACATGTACAATTAAACAGAAGAGGTGGAAATCTAATCCAAAAATTACGCTATAGAGAGGCTTTTTGGATACATCTGCTACAGACCCTGGAACCTAAGGGCCTAAACAGAGAGTATGATATGATCGGTTTATACTAAGTTTTGCCGATTTGACACAATTGAGATAATACAGCCTCATTAATCACTATTCATTATTATTCTTTTTCCACCTCTCTCTGTAGATTTATGGGTTATATATCTCTATTTGATCCTCTTATATATGTTCTTACTATACATAATTGTATACTTCCTAATATGTACCCTATAATGGACATCAGCTATTTTTGAAAGTGCTATTTTTTTTAAAAAAAAAAAAGTTTATTATATTCTATATAAGCTCTTATAATGATGTTTTCTCTTATTTTCATAGGCTAATCAATAATCCGCTTGTCACTGATACTTACCTGCACATCGCTCCAGCGTTATTCAGACTTCTTATCACAGAGCACAGCTATCTTGCGTTCCACTGTGCGTTCCACAATGTTACACCTCTCTGAGGACACTGATGATGATCTATTTCCGGTCTAGATGCTCTGTATGCGCTTCACTTGCGCTCCAGCAGGCAGTCTCATGAATCTTTCATCACTTCCGGTCACATGGTAACGCCAGAGGCTTATAGCTCACATGTGCACAGTCCTTACCGAGCGCCTTATCTCACAGCAGTACTACCACACTGCCTTACCTATGCAGCGCTGTTGCACAGAATAACTATATGGACAATGTAAGACCTCACTTTTTACCACCTGCCCTGCACATTTTAACTCCGCATGGAGTTCAGCGTATTATTTATAGCAATTAGTGCATGATAGCAATATGTGCATATTTTCTTTCACAGTATCCACCATACTGCCTTTCTAAACAGTCTCCTTTGCAATCTGGTAAGGAGATCATTCTTTATTCCTCGCACTAGTCAGAGACTCCTATAGCACTTTCACTCACCATTGCAATTTGCTTATATGAGCCTTTTATTTTTAACTGAAGGTTGAATTTTTTTCTTTTGTGACAATAACGATTCCGTAGGAACCTGGTTTAAGTATGAACCTGTATGAATTTCAGTATGAACCTGTATAAATTGACTGGCCATTTATATACTGTCTTTAGCACAATATTAAATACCGCCATTTAGTGCGTCTATATTCTCTATATGCACTGATATGTGTACTTACATATGTATAGATATATACAAAAAAATTTTTTTTTTTCTTTCTTTTTTTCTTGAATTTCTTATTATATTTTTTGTGTGTGACATTAGAAAATGTATTGACTCATATGGATAAACTGATTTGTTTGTTATTTTCGTTTCATTTTCCATAGTCTGAAGAAGGTCTGATGTTTTGACCGAAACGTCACATGTTGTGGATTGCATTTCTGAAATAAAATAATTTTTCTTCATCACAAATTCGAGTGCCGGATTTACTTTTATGATATGTTAATATGGGAGTGGCATCCCTAATCAAGGCACCATTACGATTATAATCAACAAGGAGTGACGTGTTTATACCAGTACTTGTTTTTTCAGTAGGTGGTTTGTTTGCATGGCATTCCGGAGAACATTGTGTCTGACAGAGGAGTCCAATTTGTTTTCAGATTTTGATGAGCCTTTTGTTCTAAGCTGGGAATTCAGTTGTTCTTCTCAGAGATTTGCCCACAGACCAATGGGCAGACTGAGAGAACAAACCAGACTTTGGAAACTTATTTGAGATGTTTTGTGTCTGCTGATCAAGATGACTGGGTCTCTTTTTTGCCCTTGGCTGAATTCGCTCTAAATAATAGGGCTAGTTCTGCCATTTTGATGTCCCCTTTTTTGTGCAATTTCAGGTTTCATCCTCGGTTTTCTTCAGGGCAGGTGGAGGCTTCTGTCTGTCCGGGTGTTGACTCTATGGTAGAGAGAATGCAGCAGATTTGGGATCAAGTAGTGGATAAGTTGTCTATCTCGCAGGAGAGGGCCCAACGGTTTGCCAACCGGCATAGGACTGATGGTCCCTGGTTTAAAGTAGGTGACATGGTTTGTTTGCCCTCAAAAAATATCCCTATGAAGGTTGCATTTCCAAAATTAAGCCAAGGTTCATTGGACCTTATAAGATTTTGGAAATCCTTAATCCCGTTTCTTTCCGTTTGGATCTTCCAGGGACGTTTAAGATTCACAGCGTCTTCCAAAATTCTTTATTGAAAATGTTTGTTGAGCCAGTAGCTCCAACGGCTACGCCTCCTGAGCCTGTTTTGGTTGAGGGCTATCTGGAGTATGAAGTGGAGAAGATATTGAATCTTTGTCTGGCTAGACGGAGACTCCAGTACTTGGTCAAGTGGAAAGGTTATGGTCAGGAGGACAATTCTTGGGTGTTTGCTTCTGACATTCATGCTGAGATTAGTTTGCGCCTTTCATCGGGCTCATCATGATCGGCCTGGTGGCGTAATTGAGGGTTCGATGACCCCTCCTCAAGGGGGGGTACTGTTGTGAATACTCTAGATCTGACTTCGGAGTTTGGGCTCCCTCTGATGGCTGCTGATAGTAGTGAAGCTGCCTTGGCTGACAGAAGTCCAACACGTCGGGGTGATGAGTGGCAATCAGGTGGGACTGACTGGGGAGATATAAGTGAGCTACCTTCCCATGATCCTCGCTGGTGATTTGTTGCTTCCTGGTCTCTTTTTTAAGTCAGCTTGCTTCCTGCTTGTCCTGCAATTTTCAGATAAGTTATTTGCTTTTTATTTGTGTGGCATTAGTTTTTGTCTATCTCAGTTTTCTGCACTTCTGGAGTTTGTACAGCCAGGTTTCCCTGCGGGGGCCTGCGCTGGCCCTGTTTCTCATTTGCCATTGTTTATGTATTTTCAGTTCCCTGTTATTTCAGCATCTGCTGATTTGCTACCAGTTCACACCAGAGACAATTTATGTATTTTCAGTTCCCTGTTATTTCAGTATTTGCTGATTTGCTACCAGTGCACACCAGAGTATGATCTAGTGGGGGAGAGATCATGTGGTCTCAGTATTTTTGCATATCAGACGGGTTGGAGTTTTTCTTAGAGTTTTTTCTGGATTGCAGACAATATTCTTTACTGTCCTGTTCTATCTAGACAGTTTGGGCCCCAGCATTTGCTTGCTCTATTTTCTGCCTGTGTTTGCATTTCATCTTGTCTCACCGCCAATATATGTTTGGGGGCTACCTATTCCTTTGGGGGCTCTACTCCGGGGCAGTTAGCTTTCCCCTTTCTCTCTTTAGGCTTAGTTATCTCTCCAGCTGTGTCGAGGCGTCTAGGGAAATGTAGGCACGTCCCATGGCTGCTTCTAGTTGTGCTGTCAGTTTAGGGGTCTGCAATCTGCTAGTTACCAATCTTTCTGTTGTCTGATTGCCTGGTCAATTTTTGCTACGGTCCTCCTGGGCTATCAAATCATAACACCGGCCTAAACTGGCCAAACTTTGAGCATGCACAGATATGAGCTGGCACAGAGATACCACTGCAACAAATGTGTGTTTCTTTTTATTTTTTGATAACTACTGATGTATATAAGTACAGTGACAGCCAGGACACAAAAAGAAAAGCGCTGTAAACTGGCCAAACTTTGAGCAAGCACATATATGAGCTTGCACAGAGATACCACACCAAAAATGTGTGGCCTGTATATTTTTTGCTAAATACTGCTGTGGATGACTACAGTGACACCCTGGACAACAAAAGAAAACTGCCGTAAACTGGCCAAACTTTCAGCACGCACAGATATGAGCTGGCATGGAGATACCACTACAACAAATCTGTGACCTGTTATTTTTTTGGCTAAATAGTGCTGTACAGTGACACACGGGACAAAAAAAGAAAACCACCTTAAACTAGCCAAACTTTAAGCACGCACAGATATGAGGTGGCACAGAGATATCACTACAACAAATGTGTTTTCTTTCTTTTTTTTGCTAACTACTGATTTATATAAGTACAGTGACACCCAGGACAAAAAAAAAAGCGCCGTAAACTGGCCAAAGTTTTAGCACACACAGATATTAGCTGGCACGTAGATACCCCATCGAAAAATGTTTGGACTGTATTTTTTTTGCTAAATACTGCTGCACAGTGACACCCAGGACAAAAAAAGAAAACCGCTGTAAACTGTCCAAACTTTGATCACGCACAGAAATCAGCTGGCACGGACATACCACACTGAAAAGTGTGTGGCCTTTTTTAATTTTTTGGCTAAATAATGCTGTATATAAGTACAGTGACACACTGCCCAAAAAAAAGAAAACCGGCCCATAATGGCCAAACTTTGAGCATGCACAGATATTAGCAGTCACGGAAATACCACACAGAAAAATGTGTGGCCTGTATTTTTTTGCTAAACACTGCTGTATATACTGTAACTACAGTGACACCCAGGACAGAAAAAGAAAACCGCTGTAAACTGGTCAAACTCTGAGCATGCACAGATATCAGCTGGCACGGAGATACGACTATGACAAATGTGTGTCCTTTTTTGGGGGGGCTAAATAGCGCTGTATGTAAGTACAGTGCCAGACAGCAAAAAAAAATTGATTTAGGGCTAAAAAAGGCTAAAAAGACCAAAATTTTTAGCAGACGGAAGGATAGATGAGGCGTATCACAGATATACCACACTGTTAAATATATGGCCTGTATGTATTTTTGGAGAGGTTTTGAAATTATGTAAGACATAAAAAAAAAAAAATCTACTCAACCGTACCACATAAAAATTAAATATTTTTCTGTGCACTCAAAAGGGATGTTTGGGACCCCATTAAAATTGCTGGATTTTCATGCTGTGCTAGGAAAAGGATCTGGCTGCATTGTGCACTGTCAAAAAGCAAATGGAGGGGAAAAAAGGGCTCTGGATTGCTTTGCAATAAAAAAAAAAGCTGTATTAGCCCTCACCAAAACATTTTCAAAGCCAATACACCTGGGGCTTGGTAATTCCAATATATCCTACAGGTAGAAGCAGCAGCACCAGAACACATGAAGAGAATGGACCCTCTTGATGTATGCAATGATCTATATACACACATACATTGTCTGCAGGCCTTGCACTGATGTGTATATAGCGACGTACACTACCCTGCCTACCTAACACTTGAACCTATATACTCCTGAATTAGTCCTTAGAAGGACTATTGGTTTATCTGGATTTGAGTAGTTTACGATGGTAGACCACACACTAACTAATAAATCCCCAATTCTAAGCCTATCTCAGCAGCCACTCTCCCTACACTATCTAAATCCAGAGCTGACTGCACCAAGCAGGGCGGCGTCCCATCTCTTATACCCTTGATGATTCTGTGTGGCCAGCCAATCACTGCACGACCACAACAAAGATGGCTGTGGTGTTTCATTGCCTGGCAGACAATCACTGCATCGTGATTGGGTCTGTACAGTCCGCTAAAAAAGCAGGGTGGAGACCAGAGTTCCTGCCTAGTAATGCCGGAAATGCTCGGTGCTTGCCGAGCACACTGAGTTACCGTGATACGAGTAACGAGTAGTGGCGAGCTCTTTTGCTCATCACTGCTCTTCACCTGTCTTTACACTGGCTACCCAATCATGATAGGATCCAATTCAAAGGAGTTGTTCTCACCCACAAAGCTCGCTCTGCAAACGACTTTCGACTAACCTCTGCACGAATCCGTACCTCATTATCCCGAGATTGCCCGTGTTGTGACAATCCTCTGGAATACTCGACCCAAATAAATTAGGAACAACCACAACTTGCACAGGTTTAGGCTCTCCTGCAAAACATATTTGTTCAGAGCAGACTATCACGTTCCCTGATCAAAGTCATTTTATGTGTAAAGGCACTGTCACACTTAGCGATCGCACCAGCGATCACGACAACGACACGACCTGGCGAGATCGTTGGTGCGATCGCTATATGGTCGCTCGTTAGATTCCAAACACAAAGATCTCATCAGAGATCAGCGATCTGTATAACGACCTCTGCGGTCGTTGTGAAAACCTAGTTCCGCCTGCGCCGCTGGTAAAGTCGTTCATAAAGGGTGTCACACTCAGCGATTCAGGCTCACCAGCAGGACACCAATGACCAAAAAACGGGTCAGAACGTTCATGAACAATCAGCGACATCGCAGTGGGGGCCACATCGCCGCTACATGTCACACACAGCGACATCGCTAACGAGGTCGCTGCTGCGTCATAAAATCGCTGACGCTTAAGCGATCTCGCTAGCGATCTCGCTTAGTGTGACAGTACCTTAAGTGTGTGTTTAGCCCATTCACTATCTCTATCTATCCCCCACTCCCTCAAGATGGCTGGATTAGCATTGTAAATAAATAATTGTAAATGCACCTGGAGTTTGTATCTTCCCCACCTCATTGTAGATTGTAAGCTCTCACAAGCAGGGTTGTTTTATTTAGATTTAATTATTGTATTATTGTTAACGTTGTTACTTATGACTGTTGTGTTTGAAACTGTTAAACTATAAAGCGCAGCTTAATATGTGGGCGCTATATAAAAATCGATTATTATTATTAGCATTGTGAGAACACAGAGAAGCGGGATGGCAAAGGTAATTATGGCGTCATCAGCAGTAACCATCTTGGTGGAGTCCTTAAATATTTGGAGGATGGTACATATTTATGACATCCATGTCCACTAAAGAGGTATTATGTGTGTAGTCTGAAATGAATACCGACGGCCTTGTTGATGCTGTTAGTCAACAACTGCCCTCTTCTGCTCAGAAATCCTTTCCAACATCTGTAGTGTAGAGTTCCAACGTGTGGCATCACACAACAGTCGGTAAGCTTGAAGCTGTAAACGCTGATGAAGCACAACACGGGCAGCTGAAGCTGTAGCTGATTTTTTAAAATCGGCACACAGCCGGCCTAATTGCCCAAGCTGATTCGGCAGCTATGGGTAGCTTTGTAGAAAACGTTGAACAATGAGGTTAAGCACATGGGCCAGGCATGGTACATGTGTGAGCTTGCCTCGCCTCAGAGACGCCACCAAGTTCCGGCCATTGTCACACATGACCATGCCTGACTGTAGGTTCAGCGGTGTCAGCCACAGATATGCCTGCTCTTTCAGAGATGTCCACAACTCTTCAGCATTGTGCATTTTGTGACCTAAGCATATTAGCTTCAACACAGCCTGTTGCCGCTTGGCTGAGGCAGTGCTGCAGTGCTTCCAGATTGTGACTGATGTGGTCATTTGCGAGATGGAGGCTGAGTAGGAGGAGGAGTTGGAGGAGCTGTAGACTGTGTGGACAACCCAGATTGACGTAGGGCCCACAATCCTCTGCATTGGGAGGACATGTTCCATCCCAAGAACCGTTATTTCACAGCTTCTCCTCCCTGCCAGGCCCTTCACTGGCTTACTATTGCCCAGAAGCTACAGTTCAAAATCCTAACTATGGCATACAAAGGCATAGACAACCTGTCTCCTCCATACATCTGTGACATGGTCTCCCAAGGTCCGACTGGGTCCCAGCTTCCACTATGTTAACCTAGTGTTTTGTCAGCGAGATGTAGCGTCCCTGGCCACGAGCACTTGTCCACGTGTCCTTGGTTAGGTGGACTTTCCGAGTAACATCTTTGTTGAGGGCACAGATAATATTGTGGGACCCATGCTTGTCTAATGCCGGTATGGCATACCAGGAGAAATAGTGGCTACTTTGGAATGAGTTCCTTGGGACGGCCACAGCCATCAGGGTGCTGAAAGCTTCCATCTCCACAAGCCTAACAGGCAACATTTCGAGCACAAGCAGACGAGAAATGTGTGAATTTAGTAGTGTTGCCTGTGTGGCGTTAGCTGCGTATTTCCGCTTGCGTTCCAATGACTGGGGTATGGACAACTGAAGGCTGCACTGGAACAAGGAAGGGGACGTGATTGATAATGGTGCTAGTTGAGTGTGGCCAACAACAGGTGCAGGGCTGGAGGCATCTTCGCATGCACCGTGGAGAGGGGATTGGCTTGCACGCTCAACAGTGGAAGAAGCAGTGTTGTCACCCGCAGACACTGTTCCTGGAGCCTGGGGTTCTGCCCACACCCACGTCGGGTGCTTTGCTGTCATGTGCCTGATCATGCCGGGGGTGGTCAGGCTGGCAGTTTGGCTACCTTTGCTTATGCAGGCATGGCAGGTGGCGCAAAAAGCCTTTTTGGGGTTATCGGCATAGTTTTAAAAAACAACCAGCCTCGGGAAGACCTAACAGTTGTACTGCCAACTTCCGTCGTGTTGGCGTTACAAGGAACGGTTGGCCGCCTTCTGTCTGCGGGCAACACACTGCTTCTTCCTGCCTGTTGAGGTGCTACACCTACCTCCCCCTGTGTGATGCTGTCCTCGTTCTGCATGTCCTCATGCCATGTTTTGTCAGTTACTATATCATCCTTTGATACACACATCATCCATCTGATCTACACATCTTTCAACTTACATCTTTACAAGTACAGATTTAGACGTACAATACATTGAAGTAGAACAGAATTGGACTAGAATTGACTGTAAGGTAATGAGATAGAGCACCACTATGTTTTAGCTTCTTTTCACTTTCATCCACATGCTACTTTCTTCCTTCCTATCTCCTGTAATCCCTACACCTTGTAAGTAATTTCTCCCTCCATCCTCCCCAGCCATCTGACCTCCTTCTCAGAACTGTTCCTCCACATACAACCCTTTTTCTCAAGACACACACGGCCACATCATGTCCTATCCTGCTCCCATCTTCTAACGCTCTGTCTGCTACTACTCCTTGCTGGTGACATATCCCCACATCCTGACCTTTCTCAACAGATCCCCACACTCATTTAAAACACCCTGCCATGATCCTATACAAGTATTCGCAATGATGATAACCTGATACCCATTCATCCAGCACCTACTCCTCTGGTCCCCCTACCTTGAGTACTATGGAACACATGCTCTGTCTGCAACAAACTGTCGTATATACATGAACTGTTTAGCACCAACAAACTCTCCTTCCTTGGCATCACTGAAACCTGGGTCACACTGGGTCAACTTTGGTTGCATGTGTTCATCCATGACATTTGTTCAAAGGGTTGTTGGGGTGCGTCCAAATTTTGGTCAGCCCTGCCACTCACTGCATACGCAATAGAGTTTGTTACTTTCAGATTCCTTCCTTCATAAATGAAACAGAATGTGTCTGATTATGTGTCACACAGCACATGGCCAGCTAAGGTTGCAAAATGTTAAAGTGACATTTCCCAGTGAATGCATTTGTCTTGGTTGAAAACAAGGCTAAAGTTGAAAAACGCATTAAAAACGCTGCGTGTGAACATAGCCTAAGTGGGGGAGGAAAATTTTTGTTTTGTGCTAATTATTTTTCCTTACATTCAAATCATTACCCTGGAAACGATGTTCCATAATATATTTACCTGGAAAATCCTTTTTTATATCGTTTTTGTATGTTTTATTGTGCACATGGAAAAGTGATGTAAGACTCTGACAACATTCTTCACATCTGTGACCTGGGTGTCAGAAATGCTTCTTGGGATTTTCTCCATGATGTTCCCATGTCATTTGAGCACTGTTTCCATCAATTTCATATGTTTTTAGACCCTAAAAGGACCCACAGGTGGTCGTGGCAAAAATGCTCGGTTTTCCCATAGACTTACATTTGGCTCGTTGCTCGGGTTGAGCACCCAAGTATTCCAATTTGCTCGACCTGAGCAATGAGCACCCGAGCATTTTAGTGCTCGCTCATTACTAGTTATTATACATCCTAGCCATACATTGCGTATATTTCCGAGATCTCCAGAAAATGGCGAACGCCTTCCGGGGCTTGATCCATTCTAGCATCCTCCATGGAGGGGAGATATGTGGAATTGCTATTAGGAGCAAGGTAGCAAAGCTGTGTTTGGTCTTAATGGATAGCAAAGGGGCCCAGCTAGATCCGATAGTGCTAACACTGCCTGTCTAGTATCGTCTATTAAAGAGTTATGAGTCATCTTAGGTTTTGGAGTTTTTAGCTGCCAGAGGCAAGAGCAGGGGATTTGGGTTCAACTTAGAGGGCAGGAGGGGGTGACCCAAAGTGGATGAAGGGTACTGCAATGCCATGCGGTCCCTCTCTCTGTTATGCATCCACTTTGAAAGATGGTCATATTGAGTAATGTGCTGTGAAGGGCCTATGAGCACAAAGGGTCGAACATCAACCAATTGACATAATCCATTAGCTTATATATTTTTTCCTACCACTGTCTGTATGTGCATATCAGACCATTGTATATATATAACCATTGTGTTCATAGTGTATTGTCTAGTGTGCCCTTAAGGTGATTAAATATATAATTTAACCTTGGGATGCTCTTTTAGCTCAATCCAGGAATCCACACATCCGTTTCTCATTTTAGTTTTACATGCTAACTGGGCTAGTTTCTAGCCTGATATAATCCCATTTACAGAGCAGGTTTATATCTAACGAGGAATTGGTGACAGTACTACCAGCCTTGCAGTGCTCTGTTTCACTGGTGCTAGTAAAAGGTCCCACTCAGCCTGTCATTGTTGTTAGCGAGTGTGGTGCCACTTCTGTGACTGCGTGGGCTACATCCTCTCACTCCTGGTACCTCCTTGGGTCCTTATGGACAAGGGTGTCTGTGTAAAACTGTACCAAGCTGACCTTACGTGTCCCCTGGAGGCATGATACGTCACATTGATGAAAGCGGGGAGATCGCATTACGTGATTCGTCTGACTTAATACTGACGCCAGACTGAGTTGCGAGGTTCGGGTTCATCACAGTATGTTTTTGGATTGTGGGAGGAAACTGGAGTACCCAGATGAAACCCACACAAACACATGGAGAACATACAAACTCTTTGCAGATGCCTGAGATACTTATAACAGTGAGACATTAACAAAGGCTGGACTTTGTATTAATATTTACATAGACAATTTCAAACCTCAGTCTTTGCCATACATAGGAAATGGTTGACAATCAGCCATTCAACCAACATTTATGGGAAATAATCATCCCTGTTTCTAATTTATAGAAAACTTGAGTCTTTCATCAATGTGATTAAAATATTTTAACTTTAAATTTGTAAAGATTCAGATAATAAGAACTTGAAAATTAAATTTCAATTGTCTTGCCAGTGCATGCCTTAATCTCAATGCATTTATTGTATGACAGACAACAGACAAAATGGTATTATGAGTAGATCTTAAATGGGTTTTCTAATACCGAAAATACAATTAATACATTTTTACAACCTATACATTATTTTAAACCCTAAGCACATTTGTCATTTGCTTTATTATAAAATATCCTTTCATTTTCCCTATCCAGCTAATTCCTAAATGTGCTTTGTTCTCACTTCTCAAATGAGGCATCATCAGGAAGCTAGTGCCTCACTCACTTCCCCTCAATGTCTATCACCTTTTCTTGAGTAGGATATCATCCATGGGCAGTGTTGCAAACACTTACTACAGTTATTTTCATTGCCGCCCCCTCTGAAGATGTATTGAATCCATGGCACTGATAGTAGCTGTGGGAGAAATGACCAAGATGTCTGTACTCTGCTTCTATTCTGTCCTACTGCAGCTTCTTACTGTTAGAGAAGACCATATAAGGGGGCGGTGATAGAAGTAGTATAAGTGAAACCAGTGCCGCCACACAGATTCTATCACTGCCCATGGCTCTCCCCTTTAATTTTAATAATAATGCTAGCGTATGCTTAAATAATGCTTTTTTTTTCCATGTTATTTGCGTAAAGTTTACATAGAGCATTGTACAATTACTGTATTCAATGAGGATCACAACTGCACAATCTCAAAACATATATACCGAAAGCCCAAATTCATGGTAAGGGAATCAGTTTTTCCAGTGTACGATAAGGGAGTACCGAGAGGAAACCTGAATAAATGCAGTGACAGTTTACAAATTCCATGCATTTTGGAAATTTTAAAAGTTTCAACAAAGGAACTCAGAAGCATAATATTAAGGGTAAATTTAGATAGCTCCTAAGGAGACCCCTCAAGATTTTTTCATACGGCATGAAAATGTTATTTTTTCTAATATCCTGGGGTTTCATTAGGCATTATTACATTTTTGTCTAACTGCTTCATAAAAGCGGTACGAAGATACACATCTTTCCTATATCATAAAAGATCAAAATATATTTTCTCTTCTACTAATTAAAATTTAAAAATAATATAATATTAATTGACTTTTTATCTGAAGTGCTTGAAACCCAGCTAAGGTGATCTTACAGTATGTTCAAGAATAGTGGATTTCCAGACACAAGATAAAAAAGAATCATATTACACTGTGGTTCATTTCACTTTAACTTGATGATTTAAAGAGAATGTAAATCAAGATACAACCACAGAAGGTACATTTAATGACATCTTAATGCATCATAGAATTTACGACATAGCTTGGATAGCTTGAGCACTCAGCCATTTCAAGCAGATGCTGCAATAATTCTACTTAATACTTAGAAGCAAAGTAAAGCATATTGTTTTTGCACAAATGTTTATGAAACATTAATACAAATAATATGCACCATTCTGTGCTAAGCACATAATCCGAAATCTTCCTCTATAAATATTTATAAGAAAGACTTTTTGCCTTACCCTTCAAATAGATCACAGGCTTCAAGGATTTGGTTCATGGGCTATCAACATAATAAGGCTACTTAAAAAAAAAACACAAAATCATAAACAAATAGAAATGATTAAAAGAAAAATAATTTATATTCAGTGTTTAAAACAAAAAGAATTATAACAAAGCAATTTCACATCATACTAGTAACTAGTAATGTTAGACAGTCTTGAAATACATATATTTTAAGGCTTTTAACTAAATGGAAGCTCTGTAAAAAAATTCATGATTTCTCATTTAAATGGCTCCATGTTAGTTTTTGTTATATACAATATACAATAAATATATATTTGAGCATTTCAACTAACAGACATAAAAAATGAACTTGTACTAAATATTAACAATTATAAGGACTCTAGATACTGCAAGACATAGGGGAGCTAAAGAAAATTCATAGGTAGATAGCTAGTTTAGAAAGAGGTATAGGGATGTATTTTTTAAAATTAGAAGATGAGATTATACAGCTTATTGTTTTGTGAAAAACAGCCTTAAAGTTATGAAAATACTGGTTTACCACAGTACCAGGCAATCATATTGTGTTCCTAGACTGAAACAAAAATTATCCCCAAAACTAGTGTCCAATGGTCTAGAAGAAGAGCTATTTTTGGCCAGCAATGTTTATTTCTCAGGGAAAGATTAATATGTTTGGTAATTTATAATTTATTTAACATTTGCAAGTAAAGTGTATGATACAATTTAACCTCTTCACGACATTCACCGTACATGCACGGCGCTGCGAGGGGTGGGTTCCCGAAAACCACCACACATGTTTGGCTTGACGACACCATGGGCCAGCACTGAGCGCCGCCATGATCAAATAAGAGTGTCAGCTCTGTATAATAGCTGATATAATGAAATCCAATCCAGCTCCATGTGAAGTCAAAAATCCTTTATTGAATTGCTTATCAGCTAAAAATGCTTGCTTGCATAGTAGGTGCTGCGGTACATGTTGCAATTACATGTTTCGCTCCCAAAGATGAGCTTTGTCAAATTGCTAGGCTGCATGCTCACCGCGGACGCCAGCTTTTAAAATAAGCGCCAGTAATTCCAAAACTCACCACCTTCTGTGACATGATTAGTCTTCAGGTGTGGTTGGTTAATACTACTAAACTCCTTAATGCATTCAGCGAGCATCACTCTCTTTTACAAGCACACTATTAACCGTATCAATGCCATTTATATACTATTCATCTTTATTTTTGAAATGATGTCTAGATGCTGATTTAATTATTGAAATATAGTAATGGATATGCTTCCGCGGTGAATCTGCTTACCTGCATTACATGAATATATGTTATGCAACTTTTATTTATATGCAAATATCAAATATAATTCATTGTATTTTATTTTATTATATTAGTAATAATGTTTCGTTTTGTTTAAATATTGATTTTGTTTAATAAATTATATTGCATAATTATCAATAAATATACGAAATATCCATTCTATTATTCATACCTAACGGTTGTCTGGTGTTAAAATTCATTATATACAACGCTTCCCTCATCCTAAGCTTCTTTAATTGATCACCTCCTCTTTCCTGATTTTTCACCCATTCTAAACCAGTTAATATAAGATTATCAGTCCTACCCCTGTGATATTGTACACAATGTCGTGCTACCGCCGAAGATAATCTAGTAGCATTCGGTCGTGTTTCACCTAGGTGTTCAGCAAAACGTTTGGATAACTTCCTTATCGTTGAACCGATGTAGTTAATGTTGCATATATTACAGGTTATCATGTATACCACATTAGTGGTTGTACAACTAATATATGAATTTATCCAATGTTTTTTTGTTCCATTAGCTGGTATAACATATTTAGCACCGTTGTTCATATAGGTACAGGCTGGGCATCGATTTCTGCCACAGCGATAATTTCCTTTCATATTTAACCATTGGCTCGATATACTACTTTTGTCAATGGGAGCAATGCATTGTTTTACTGTTCTGCCTCTCTTGGCTACAAAAATACATTTGTCCTTGACTATGTCATGTAATTTTTCATTAACATACATTAGTGGCAATGAATGTTTAACTATGGATACAATTTTATTATATTGTTTAGAATATTTTGTAGTGAATCAATGCCTCTTCAATTTTGTTATCCTTATTAATTGGAGATACATTTTTGTTATCTAAAAAATGTTTTACATATTTCTCTTCAGCTTTTATACGCGCTTGCTTGATGTCCATAATTTTATACCCTCTTTCTTTTAATCTAGCTGTTAATTGATTAGCCTGTTCCTCATATTTAGTTATATCTGAACATTGCCTTCTAATGCGCAAAAATTGACCCATGGGTAATGCCCGTACTGTATGTGCTGGATGCATACTATCTGCGCGTAGCAAAACATTACCCGCTTCTGGCTTTCTATAATTTTGATAATTGATTGCTTTGCTATTGGGATTTATATCTATTAACACGTCTAAAAATGGTATAGTTCTGTCATGAACATTGTGAGTGAAATACAGCAGTAAATTGTTGTGATTTAATTGCTCGATCATTCTTGTACTTCATTGTTACTCCCTTTCCATATGATCAACACATCATCTGCATATCTTCTATACCATATCATATTGCTTAAATATTTGTTGTCATTAGTAAAAATAATTTTTTGCTCTAAGTACTGTATGCTACATACAAATTAGCCAGACTTGCAGAGAATGCCGATCCCATTGGACAACCTTTTATTTGGCTATAATATTTCCTACTGTACAAGAAGTAATAATTTTTTAGTAAGAATGATACTGCTATAAGAATGAAATGCTGCAGTTTCCATTCATATGCTGTATACTCCATAAGTGTACTCGCAGGTACTGACATAGCTGTATCATGAGGGATAGATGTGTATAGAGACTTAATGTCACATCCTACCCACTTATAATTAGTGTTCCATTCAATTGTTTTTATCTCCTCAATTAACGAAAATACATCCTTCACATATCCGGGATTTGTGACCACAATGGTTTGCAAAAATTTGTCGACCCATATGGACAATTTTTCAAAAATTGAACCTATCGCCGAAACAATAGGCCTTATGGGTGGTGGAAATATTTTTTTATGCAATTTGAGCGTGGTCTGAAGCGTTGGATGAATGGGATTAATCACATATAATGCATCTGCATCATGTTGTGTCAATATAGATGATTGCATTCCTATATTCAAAATCGCCTTTAGTCGCATTTGGATATCTTTTATTGGGTTCTCGCTTAACCTCACGTATGTTTCTGGTGTATTTAGATGGTTAAATACTTGCTGTTCCAATAGTGTCTTATCAATGATTATTATTTTTCCTCCCTTATCTGCCTTTTGTATTGTAATATAAGGGTTATTTCTTAAGGCTTCTATCTGCCTATTCTGGTTATTTTTTCTTTCTCTATTTTTTTCAACCTGCTGATGTAACTTTATTATCTGTGTCTCTACTGCTCTCTGGAATTTGTCAATGTCCTCCATGCGTCCTTGCACCGGGTAAAATTCTGGGTTAGTGAATCTAATTTGTTTTAAATTTTCTTTTGTCACTTTTTCCCTCTGCTCAATATTTTCCATTTGTTTATTCAAATCCAAATGCATGAATTTATTCTTTGGCATCACGTATTGATTATAAGACTCATTAGTTGTTTCTTCAGTAACTTCATTTGCATAATGTAATTTTAAAGTAACATTCCTTACAAATTTATTTAAATCCAACATGGTGCCAAATAAATTAAAATCATGCTTTGGTACATAGTTAAACCCTTTATTCAAGAAACGTAGCTGAAACGCAGTTAATACGCATGCAGATAGATTACATGTTTGCTGATCTTCTATTTTTGCCTCGTTTTCATACGCTGCGGTTTTATATGCTCTTCTCCACTTTCTCCCCCCGCGCTGCTTGCGCCATCTTCTGAGCTGATACCCTGCAGCAACACCCACGATCAGTGCTAGCACTGATCGTGGGTGTTTAAAACCTCTGATGCCGCTGTCAATAGTGATAGCGACATCAATTGGCATAGTAGAGGGAGAGAGCTCCCTCTCTGCTCTGATCGGCACAACACAAATGCGATTGTGTTGTGCCAATGGTCTCCACGGGCTGAAAGATGGCCAGAGTCACCCAGAGATGGTGGCCTGTAAGTTCCTGCTCAAACCTGGAGCTGACATGTCTCTTCCCTGTCTGTGATGCACTGATCTAATGCCCTGCAATGCAAAAGCATTGCAGAGTATTAGATCAGTGATAAGGGCAAGGATGTCCCATCCTGGGAAAAGGGAAAAAAGTTGTACAAAATTTTAAAAATATATAAAAAGCACAAAATATTGAACAAAAAAAGAAAAAATATTAATCAAATACATTTATTTATATAAAAATAAATAAATATACAAAATATATATATGTAAACACAAATAAAGTTCACAAACTTGGTATTGCGGCATCCGCAGCGATCTGAGCTATAAAACTGACCAACTGGTTAACCACTTCAGTCAACAGGGTAAAAAAAATAGTAAAAACGTGGCAAAACCTATGCTTTTTCATCATACCACTGAACAAAAAGTGGAATAAAATGTAATTAAAAAGTTGAATGTAAATAAATATGTTACATCTAAAAATGGCATATTTTCCCGCAAAAAAATAAGCCACAATATGGCTTTATCAGTGTAAAAATAAAAAAAGTATAGGTCTCAAAATAAAGCTATACAAAAACAATTATTTTCCCTATAAAATATTTTTTTTGTGTAAAAGCACAAACACATAAAAAAATATAAATTTGGAATTGCTGTAATTGTACTGACCACAAGAATAAAGCTGTCTTATCACTTTTATCACAAGGAGAACGTCATAAAGAAAAAAAACAATTGCTGGTTTTTGTTCACAAAGATCAGTGTAGAAAGTGATCAAAAATTGTTATGTAGCTGATAATGGTACCGATAAAAATTTCAACTAATCCAGCAAAAAACAAACTCTCACATGACTCTGTCGGCAGAAATATAGAAAAATTACAGTTCTCAAAATATGGCGATGCAACAACTTTGTTTTGCAAAAAAAAGTTGTTTTTCATATGTGTTAGCAGCTAAGAATAAAAATATAAATCTGGTATAGCTGTAATAGCACTGACGTGAAGAATATAGCCATCTAATTACTAGTGTTGAGCATTCCGATACTGCAAATATCGGGTATCGGCCGAAATTCGCTGTATCGGAATTCCGATTCTGAGATCCGATATTTTTTGCATATTGGATACCGGAATCTGAGTTTTCCTGTAAATCTAGGGGAGTTCCTGTGTCACAGAACGAAGTACATGACACAGGAACTTCCCGAAAGTGTCACTGTCAGTGTCGGTCGGGTCTGTCAGGAGTCAGCAGCACTTACCTGGCAGAAGATCCCCGGCGGTCACGTCCTGGACTCCTTGATGGCCGCCATTACCCTCTCCCTGGCGGTTACGTGCAGCTTCTCGCGATAACTGCACGTGCTGTCAGGTACTGGGTAATCTCGACCAGCTGTACTCTCGCGACAGCTGGCCGTAAACCAGTCCGATGACGTCACCGCCGGGGAATCTCCTCAAGTAAGCAACTCTGCTACATCTGGATGCCAGGCTCAGCCTGGCATCCAGATGTAGGAGAGCTGGACTCGTCGTGGGACACTCGTTATTTTGGACTCCGTCGGACAGGGAGTATTTGTGTTGGTTTGT
Source organism: Oophaga sylvatica (assembly GCA_033576555.1). Taxonomy (NCBI): domain Eukaryota; kingdom Metazoa; phylum Chordata; class Amphibia; order Anura; family Dendrobatidae; genus Oophaga; species Oophaga sylvatica. The sequence goes on from JARQOD010000001.1 coordinate 260,232,214, forward strand.
TATTTTTGTTTTTTTACAGGAGAACGATGGCGTCGCAGGATGAGCGTGAAATAAAAATAATGAAAACTGTGTTGTGTTTTATTTCATTAAAAGACTTTTTTCTGGCTGTGTATTTTTTAAAAAATTTACAAACTTTATGATTAATAATGGATCGGTGTCTTATTGACGCCTCTCCATTATTAACCGGGCTTATTGTCACCTTTCAATCAAAGGTGACATTAACCTCTTATTACCCCGCTTGTCACCGCTACAGGGCAAGTGGGAAGAGCCGGGTAAAGTGCTACAATTGGCGCATCTTTGGATGCGCCATTTGTGGGGCTGCTGCAGCCTGGTATTTTTAGGCTGTTGAGGGCCAAAATCCATGGGCCTTGACAGTCTTTTAATACCAGGTCGCAGCAGTCTGCTTTTTACTTGGCTGGTTAACAAAAATAGGGGGACCCCCACGCCATTTTTTTTTCGAAGGGATCCTCTATTTTTGTTAATCAGCCAAGCTTAGCAGACTGCTGTGGCCTGTTATTATCAGGCTTGCAAGGTTCATGGATATTGGATCCTTAGCAGCCTGAAAAAACAGGCCTCAGCAGTCTGCTTCATCTGGCTGGTTACCAAAAATAGGGGGGACCCCACGCCATTTTTTTTTTCGAGGGGATCCCCTATTTTTGTTAATCCATTCACTTCAGGTCATCGGGGATTCCCTCTGACGTCACTGATGCTGCGGTGTCCCTGGCTGACCTGAAGTGAAAGTGGGAAGCAATCAATTATGCTAACCACTTCCTCTCCTGTCAGCCAGGAGAGGAGATGATTCAGTCGGGGGTTTACTGCGAGACTGTCAGCATTAGCTGCGGTCCCTGCAGTAAACATTAACCCTTTCAGAAGGATTAGATCGGGGGACCTGACAGAACATCGGATAGGTAAGAATAATGTTGCTTTATTATTTTATTTTTATTACAGGTGAACAAGGGCTTCGCAAGGTATAGCAGTAAAATAAAATATGGTCAAAAACTGTGTGTTTATTTCATTAAAATTATTTTTAATTAAAGTGTGTGTGTTTTATTTTTATTTCATACAATAGGATTAATAATTGATAGTTATCTAATTGACAGCTCTCAATTATTAACCTGTCTTAAAGTCACCTTTCAATAGCAAGGTGGCTTTAACCCCTTATTAACCCATTCGCCACCGCTACAGGGCAATGGGAATAGACGGGCAAAGTGCCAGAAAGGGTGAATCTAATTATAGATTTCCTTTTCTGGGTGTCTGGGGGCAGATGTTAGTAGCCAGAGGGGAGCCAAAAATAATGGTCCCTCTCTGGGCTATTATTATCTGCCCCACTCGCTGGCTTTGTCTGTCTGGTTGAGAAAATAGGGCGAGAGCCCACGCATTTTTTTTTCAACAATTTTACACCTCATATATATATATATATATATATAGATGTCATTGAATTTGTGACATATATATATATATATATATATATTTATAGTACATACACTTCTACATAGTATTAAATAGCCGCTAATTCAATTGCCGGCTTTCGTGAAATTACAGACCCGACATGAAAGCACATGGTTTACATAGAGTTAACCATGTCGTTTCATGTAGTTTGATATATGTTTTTCACTAACAATTACATGAGTGTATGTGTGCAAAATGTCACACATGTAGGGGTTAATTAAAGGTGTAAATTCGTAGCAAAAAATGCATTTTTTTTACAACGAATTTACACCTTTAATTAACCCCTACATGTGTCATTTCATGTCGGGTGGTTCTATAATTTCACAAAAGCCGGCATTGCCCGGCAATTGAATCAGAGGCTATTTTACTATGTAGAGGTGTAAGAACTATAAATATATGTATATATATATATATATATATATATATATATATATATATACATGTCACAATGACATGTATATATATATATGTATTCTATCTGTGTATATCTAGTGTTTACAAGGAAAGAAAGGGTTTTTTTTAATTACGATATTTCTGTCCCATTGACTTGCATTGGGTTTCCGGTATCGGAATCGGCGATACCTGATACTTTTTGAGTATCGGGCCGATCCAATCCGATCCGATAATTCTGGATATCGGGCAGTATCGCTCAACACTACTAATTACCTTTACCACATACAAAAAATAAAACCAAATCTTCACTTACTGTTGATTTGTTCATTCTGTCTTCCAAAGATCACAGTAAGGCTAGGAGCACATTAATTCTGCGTTCTGAACTCTTACTACGGCGTTTCAGTATAAATCTCTGAAATACATGATTTAGATGGAAGCCTCAGTGAAAGATTTCCTATTATGAGGCAGATTGAGACATTGTGGATGCTGTCTGGCCTATTATCCAGCGGTGTCTTTTTAAGCATCCATAACAGTGCTGTTGACCAGTTTTGTGCACCTCCAAAAAGAAGGACGCTGTTGAACAGAGGCCAAACAAAATCAAGAGTAACTCTACAGCCTCATTATAGTGAATGGATTCCTCTGGGGTTTCATCTGAACCACATCATTCAGAGATTTAGATTGAAACCCAGATGAAAGCAGATTGCAGGATAAATTTGATCCCAAACATTACGTAAAATGTTCACAATAAAAGCTTCAACTCAATCCACAGAAAAAGCAAGTCCCCACTCTTGATAGTCATCTGTTAATAGTAATATCATGGGCTTCTTTGGTACAGAGACTCTGGAAAAGCACTATGGCTCCTCAACCTTCAAAAGAAATCCATCAAATTTTAGACTCGCAAATTCAAATGCTCCCCTCCTTTCTATGCCCCACATGTTCCTAAGCAGCCAATAACATCCTCACTTGGCATTTCTGAAGTGATGAGAGCCTGCTTAATTTACAAGTGCATGTCTCCAGAAGCACGAGCTGGGTACAATGCACTGAACACTACAATGTATGGGCACTACAACATACGGGCACTTCACGGGCAGGTTTGCAAACTTCTATCAGCAACATTCACTGCTGCATGTTTCTGAAAAACACCCATGGAGTCAAAACCATCACTGCACCTGTAAGCAAATTACTGGTGCTCCTTCCCTTCCGAGCCATGTTGTGAAAACAGTAGTTTTCCACACATATGAGATATTGGTATACTCATAGCAAATTGAACAACAAATAGTATGGTTCAATTTCTCCTGTTACCTTTGTAAAAATAAAAAAATTGGGGCAAAAGAATGTGGGAAAAATGTATTTCTTCATTTTAAGAGTCAAATTTATAAAATTCTATGAAGCACCTGCCAGTTCAAGGTGCTCAATACAGCTTTAGATACGTTCATTTCAGGGGTGTAGTTTCAAAAATAAGGTCACTTTTTGGGGTTTTTCACTGTTTAGGCACATCAGGGGCTCTCAAACACAACATGCTGTTCGCTATCTATTCCAGCCAATTTGCTTTCTTAAATTCAATTGGCACTCTTTCCCTTTTGAGCTATGCCGTGAGCCCAATCAGTAGTTTTCCTCATCATATGGGGTGTCTGTGTACTCAGAAGAAATTGCACAATATAATCCATTGTTCTTTTTGTCCTGTTACTCTTGTAAAAATGCAAAATTTGGGGCTAAATGGACATTTTTGTGGGAAAAATTTAAATGTTAAATTGTGAAGCACCTAAAGGTGGTTTTTAGCATTTTGAGTGGTGCCGTTTTAAAAATCATGTCACTTTTTGGATATTTTTTGACATATTGGCCCCTCAAAGTCACTTCAAATGATATGGTGTCCCTAAAAAGGCGGTTTTGTAAATTTTGTTGAAAAAATTAGAAATTGCTGATCAACTTTTAATTCTTCTAACAAAAAAAAATTATGTTTCAAAATTGTTTCTGATGTAAAGTAGATATGTGGTAAATGTTATTTATTAACTGTTGTGTCTGACATACTTCTCTGGTTTAAGGGCATAAAAATTAAAAGTTTGAAAATTTCAATATTTTTGCCAAATTTCCAATATTTTCACAAATAGATGCATGTCATAACGAACAAATGTTGCCACTATCATGAAGTACAGTATGTCATGAAAAAACAGACTCAGTATCACTGGAATCCATTACAGCATTTCAGAGTTATTACCACATGAATTGACACTGCTCAAAATTGAAAAAATTGCCATGTTAGGAACCTGAAAGCAGGCTTCTGGGTGAAAGGGCTAAAGTGAATGTATCCATGTTCTGCACTGATTACAGATAGAGATGAGCTAATCAATCCGCAGATGATCACATTGAGAAAACAAAAAACAAGAAACAAATATCCTAAAATAAAATAAAAAATATATTGCAAAAAATGCAAGAAGGTAGTAATAATAATAAGGGTATTTGGTAAATATAATTTTGATCAAAAGAATGTACAAGCCATCCTGCCACGTCAAGGCAACCCTTTGTGGGACAGTCCTAACTCTTGTATTAAAAACCTTTCCAGTTGTCAAGTGACAAATGTGAACAAGGACAGAGAGACTGAACCCACCAGTAAAAGCATAGGCCAGACAGGATGGATTTCTCAGCTCAGAAGCAGGGCAGTCACACCCTTATGTGCACAAGATGCACTAAGAACTTAATGAAAAACTAGGTCTGAGCTGAAAAAGTAAGTTAATGTGTATGCAAAATGTAAATGCATATTAACACATGACCATTACACAGAGAAAACAAAAAACAAGAAACAAATATCCTAAAATAAAATAAAAAATATATTGCAAAAAATGCATGAAGGTAGTAATAATAATAAGGGTATTTGGTAAACATAATTTTGATCGTAATTTTTTTTGTTTTTCATTTTTCAGATGATCACATTGTAGTCAAATTTCCTAAAGTTCGAGGTTTCACATGGATTCGAACATTTTGAGATTCGATTTGCAGTTCACAAAAAAGAAAACTTGCTTGCACCTGGGCCATCTGAGATCATTGGTTACCAGTGTAGTAAAGTTTGTATGGCAGAGTCAATTTCATTCTCCAAATAAACTGTGCAAGTCTCTTTCTCTTGTAGTGTGTAAGCTCTTATGGTCAGTGGTGTCCTCTTTCTTTCTTTCTTCTGCATAGTGTAAGCTCTTATGATAATCAGCATTCTAAGTCTCAACCAGAAATATTTTCTGAGCAATTACAAGCTTTACAGTATTGAGATTTCCACAAATGTATTCGCAGCAAACCAATTTTTTTAAGGAAAATTTGGCAAAGTCGGCGTATTTGCAATTCAATAGATCAGCTCATTTCTAATTATAGTGGATCAACTATATAAACATTTCGGCTACATGTAGTAAGAAATAGAGATGAGCAACTTTGCCTCCGGGAGGGTCGAGTCGGGTTTTGGACCACCTGAATTTCGCAAAAGTCGAGTCGAACGAAATCGGCCGACTATCAGAAAAAGTCGAAGGTCCGACTGAAACTTGAACAGACCACAATGCAAGTCAATGGGGAAGAAAAGTCGGCAGGGAGTGGAGGACAGTAAACACATCTCCAGTGCCCATTTCAATGACAACGACATCAATACTTATTACTTAAGCTTGTCAACCTTAATTTACTTTATAATAATAGTAACGCATTGAAAACTGGGGGTTATTTGGCTAAAGTTTGTGGGGTGCAGGGCTGGCTCCAGGTTTTCGTCGGCCCCGGGCGAAAGAGTCTTAGTGGGCCACTTTAACACATACCACATTTCATGATACTCTGATACAGCAGAGAAATATAGGTATAGTACAATGCCAAATACTTCACTTCTTACATTACATGAGTGATCTCTATTGTAAAATCTACAATAGCTCAAAAACCGGACAGTATAGTTCTCCATACAGTATTAAGGGCACCACATAGTGCGCCATACAGAATGGGCTCCATATAATGCTCCATACAGAATAGACCCCATATGTGCTCCATATATATATATATATATATATATATATATATATATCCCTCCATCCGCAAACCAAGAGGCGGCTGGGGAAGTATTGTCAGGGGTGTTAGACCGCATTCAAACAAAGCACCCAAACTCGTTAACTGTAATTTCTGGGGACTTTAAAAGAGCCATGATCTCAAAGGTTCTTGCAAAGTTCTATCAATATGTAAAATGTGCCACAAGAGACAGCAGTATATTGGATCTCCTCTATGCGAAAGTTAAAGACGCCTATTCATCGTCTGCATTACCCCCTCTGGGGAAATCAGACAACAACCTCATACTATTGTCTCCATCATACCAACCTGTTGTCAGTAAACAGCCAGCCACAATAAAATTAATTAGGAAGTGGACTCCAGCAGCAGAGGAGGCTCTACGAGACTGTTTTGACCTCACAGACTGGGAGGTGATATGCGACAGGGGAGAGCATGATGATATAAATGATATTGTCGGGCGAGTAACGGATTATATAAATTTTTGTACTGACACTGTTGTACCAGATAAAAAGATTTGATGTTATGCAAATAACAAGCCTTGGATTACAAAAGAATTGAAACACTTACTAAACAAGAAAAAACTGGCATTTAAAATGAAGGACACTAAGAAACTGAAATTGATACAAATGGAATTAAAGGGGAAAATTAAGAATGCCCGTGAGGCATTCCGAATTAAATTAGAAAATAAATTGTCACAGAACAATTTCATGGAGGTGTGGTCGGGCATGAAACAGCTAACTGGGTTTAAGGCAAAGTTGGAGCATGGGGAAGTGGTTCTGCCCTGGGCTAATGAAATGAATGAGTTTTTCAACAGATTCACCAACACAAGCACAGTGTCATCAGAAATGGGGGATGGATCCGGGAAAAGATCTGCAGCATTGACTTTGGGGGATAAGCTGCCTGCTTTCACTGTCTCCCAAAGCGACGTGAGAAGACAGTTTAGCAGACTTGTTATTGGCAAAGAAGCTGGGCCTGATGGCCTCAGCCCACGTGTCCTCAGAGCATGTGCAAACCAACTGCATACTGTCTTCCAGCACCTGTTTAACTGGAGCCTTCAATCACAGGGGGTACCAGAACTGTGGAAGACCACCTGCCTGGTGCAGTTTCCTAAGACCACTTTTCCAACTTCCCTACAAGACTATCGTCCAGTGGCCTTAACATCGCATGCTATGAAGTCCTTGGAGAGAATAATACTCGCCTACTTGTGCCCGAGGGTGAGGGCCTACACTGACCCCCTGCAGTTTGCGTACCAGCAGAGATTGGGTGTGGATGATGCTGTAGCGTCTCTGCTACATACAATGCATTTGTTCTTGGACAATGATGGAACTGCAGTGCGCGCCATGTTCTTTGACTTCTCTAGTGCTTTCAATACCCTACAGCCGCTCTTACTACGTAATAAGTTGACTGATATGGCGGTAGATGAGGGGATGGTGAACTGGATAAGTGACTATCTGACAGACAGGCCGCAATTTGTAAGGATGGGGGAGGTGGTATCTGGCAGTGTAAGGAGCAGTGTTGGAGCCCCTCAGGGTACAGTGCTGTCACCCTTCCTCTTCTCATTGTATACAGCTGACTTTCAGTATAAATCTGATTTTTGTCACCTCCAAAAATTCTCAGATGACTCAGTGATTGTAGGAGGCATTATGGGGGGCCGGGTGGAGGAGGAATATAGAAGGGTGGTTTCTGACTTTGTGGATTGGTGTCAGACTAACTGTCTAGAACTAAATATAAAGAAAACCAAGGAGATGGTGGTGAGTTATAGAAGGAAAAAGGAGGATTACTTACCGATCATCATTGCTGGCCAGGAGGTTGAGATTGTTGAGAGCTACAAATATTTGGGGGTTCACCTTGACAGTAAACTCGATTGGAGGTGTCATACAGAAAAGGTTTACAAGAAGGGAATGAGCAGACTGTACTTTCTGCGGAAGCTCATGTCGTTCAATGTGTGCAGTAAAATGCTGGAGATGTTCTACCAGTCCGTTGTAGCAAGCGCCATCTTTTTTGCTATCATTTGCTGGGGCAGTAGTGTGCGAGTAGCTGACACTAATAAGCTCAACAAACTTATCAAGAAGGCAAGTGCAGCTGTTGGCCTCCATCTTGACTCTTTTGAGGAGGTATTGGAGGATAGAATTCAGAAGAAGTGTAGGGTTATAATGAACAATAATACACACCCCCTATACGAGCTGTTCTTGAAGCAGAAGAGCACATTCAGCAGCCGTCTAATCCTATTAAGGTGCAAGAAGGAGAAATTCAGGAAATCGTTTGTACCTACTGCTATGGGGATGTATAATAATTTCCTAAGGGTGGTAGAAAATAATGACTGATGGCTGGTGTACTAATGTCAATTAACATTGTCTTATATACACCTGAACTACACACTTTTATTTATTATGTAATGTTGGTATACCTGTGCAAGATTTGTGTCCTAATATTTTATGTACTGCTGTTTGTATTGATGCTGTAATATTCTAATTTCCCCCCGGGATCAATAAAGTGTATCGTATCGTATCGTATAAGATGCTCCATATATAATGGGCTCCATGTGATGCCCCATGAATAATGAACCCCATATGATGGTCTAGTATATGATGGGCCCCATATATGATGCTCCAGTGTATGATGAGCCCCATAAAATGCTCCAAATATAATGGTCCCCATATATAATGCTCCATATATAATGGGCTCCATGTGATGCCCCATAAATAATGAACACCATATGATGCTTGTAGCGCCGGCGTCCTCTGCCAGGCAGGGACGCTGTTCCCCTGCGCCAGCGTCCTCTGCCAGGCAGGGACGTCGCTCCCCTTACCCTCACACAGCGTCCTCCTTCCGCCCTGCTGGGGCTGCGCGCTCCTTCCCTGCCACTGGGCTTAGGGCGCGCGCGCGTGCACACCCCCGCTCTTAAAGGGGCCGCGCGCATCTTTCAAAAAAGGTCCCCTGCCAATGCCGGTGGACTCCACCTTATATAAAGCACCTCCTCCTTAATGGAGGTGCCCGGCAATGTTGTTGTTGCACTGTTTAACTCTGCTTCAGCCCTCAGGGTCCGTTACCAGTTACCTGCCTGTTTCCTGCCAGTTTCCTGTCTGCTACCTTCCCGCAAGCCTGCCTGGAGGTTCGGCCGTCACATGCGGTGACCACCAGCAATTCCAGAGACTCTCGCCTGCTCACTTGGGGGCACTCATCTGCCATCTGCCTGCAAGCCTACCTGGAGGTTCGGCCATCACCTGCGTGTCCATCGGCTATTCCAGAGACTCTCGCCTGCTCACTTGGGGGCGCTCATCTGTCATCTGCCTGCTAGCCTACCGGGAGGCTCCACCATCTCAGGTCGTATATACCTGTCCATTCAGAGACTGCCCCGGCCCCTTGCCTGCCTGTTTATCCAGAGACTGCCCCGGTCACTTGCCGTGACTACCCGCCTGTTTGTCCAGAGACTGCCCCGGTCACTTGCCGTGACTACCTGCCTGTCCCTCCAGAGACTGCCTCGGTCACTTGCCGTGACTACCTGCCTGTCCCTCCAGAGACTGCCCCGGTCACTTGCCGTGACTACCTGCCTGTCCCTCCAGAGACTGCCCCGGTCACTTGCCGTGACTACCTGCCTGTCCCTCCAGAGACTGCCCCGGTCACTTGCCGTGACTACCTGCCCGTCTACCCAGAGACTGTCCCTGTCACTTGACGTGACTTCCTGTCCGTCTCCCCGGGCGCCACCCGCTCCTTTACAAGGGAAGCCTCCTTGTATAATAAAGCTCAGAGGTTCCGCCTCCCAGACCCGTTACAGTTTGCTCGGGCCATGGAACCCAGTGGCACCCAAACTCCCTCGCTCTCTGACCTGTGTCATGAACTGTCTCGTCAGAGGTCTCAACAGGAGTCCATCCTGGGTCACCTGCGGAATGTTAATTCCCGCCTGGACACCCTGACTACTTCACCAGCAACCACCGCGGCGCCATGACTCGCAATCCGGCAGTTCCGCTGCTTACCAATTCTGTGGTTTCCGTTCCTGGACCTCGACTTTCAGCTCCTCCTCGGTTTGGAGGCGACCCTGCTCTGGCTCGGGGTTTCATTAACCAGTGCACCCTGCATTTTGAACTCCTGGCACACCAGTTTAACTCCGACCGGGCCAAAATTGCCCTCATCATGTCCCATCTCACCGGAGAGGCCCTGGCCTGGCTAAATCCTCTTTGGGAGAGAGAAGATCCTCTGGTGTCTGACCTGTCTGCTTTTCTCTCAGCCTTCCGGAAGGTATTCGACGAACCAGGACGGAAGACCTCCTCTGCATCATCTCTGCTGCGTCTCCGTCAGAGAAGTCTCACCGTGGGTCAATATGCCATACGGTTCCGTACCCTTGCCTCGGAGCTGGCTTGGGAAAATGACGCTCTGATATCTGTCTTCTGGGAGGGTCTGTCCGGCCGTATTAAAGATGAACTTGCCGGTCGGGACATTCCAACCTCTCTCGATGACCTAATAACTCTTGCCAATCGAATTGATCTACGGTTCCAGGAGCGCGCTAAGGAGGTCACCCGTGAGAGAAGGTTTCCTCGTCTAGCTCCATCTTTTCAGAGACCTGTAACTCCTTCGGTTTCTCCTCAGGCACACTCTTCTGAGCCTATGCAAGTCGACCAGACCAAGATGGTCAAAGCCCGTCAGGACTTACGCCGTGCCGAGGGGAGTTGCTTCTACTGTGGCAGTAAGGAGCACCGGATCCGTACCTGCCCAGAGAGGTCGGGAAACGCCTGTGTCTAGGTTCGCTCGGAGAGGTCCACCTAGACAAAAATAAATCCTCTTCATCTCTGCTGCTGTCTGTCTCAATTCTCCTCGGTGAGAACCGTTACTTCGAACTGGCCCAACTTGATTCTGGAGCAGCCGGGAATCTTGTTTCACAGGCTCTAGTAGAAAAATATCGCATTCCTACCAAACCTCTGGTTGAACCAGTATCTGTTGCTGCTGTGGATGGAGGTCTCCTACCACGTCCCATCCAACTTATCACTGAAGCCATAACCCTGCAGGTGGGAATGTTGCACTCTGAGAGCATCTCGTTTCATGTTCTGCCTGGACTCTCTCAAACTTTCTTACTAGGTCTGCCTTGGCTCCAAAAGCATGCACCCGTGCTCGACTGGCAGACTGGAGAGATCCTTCGCTGGGGACAGGACTGTCATAAAACGTGTTTGGTTCCTGTTCATCCCGTCCATCCTTCTCCTACACCAACTAATCTACCAGGGCTCCCGATTCCATATTGGTCATTCGCTGATGTCTTTAATAAAAAGGAAGCAGAGACATTACCCCCTCACAGACCATATGATTGCCCGATCGACCTGCTACCCGGTACTACGCCTCCCCGTGGCGTATTTACCCATTGTCTGCTGCTGAGACCAGGTCGATGTCCGAATATATCGAGGAGAATTTGGCCAAGGGATTCATCCGGAAATCCACCTCCCCAGCGGGAGCAGGTTTCTTCTTCGTAAAAAAGAAAGACGGCTCTCTCCGTCCCTGTATTGACTACAGAGGCCTAAATTTGATCACGGTGAAGAATAAGTACCCTCTTCCGCTCATTCCAGAATTGTTTGATTGTCTGAGGGGGCTAGAATCTTCACCAAACTGGATCTTCGTGGGGCATATAACCTAGTCCGTATCCGTCGGGGAGATGAATGGAAGACGGCATTCAACACCCGGGACGGCCACTACGAGTATTTGGTGATGCCCTTTGGTCTCTGTAATGCTCCAGCAGTCTTTCAGGAGTTGGTCAATGACATCTTTCGGGACCTTCTCTACTCCTGCGTTGTGGTGTACCTAGACGACATCTTGGTCTTCTCTCCGGATCTCCAGTCTCACCGGAGGGATGTTCGTCAGGTTCTGCTCAGGCTCAGGCAGAATCACCTCTTCGCCAAATATGAGAAGTGTCTATTTGAGCAGACCTCGCTTCCGTTTTTGGGCTACATTATTTCTCAGACAGGCCTACGAATGGATCCGGAGAAACTGTCTGCCATCGAGAAATGGCCCCGACCGGAGGGGTTGAAGGCCATTCAGCGGTTCCTGGGATTCGCCAATTATTACCGCCTTTTCATACCGCACTTCTCTTCCCGGACTGCTCCAATCTCCGCGCTCACCCGCAAGGATGCTAATCCCAAACAGTGGACGCCCGAAGCAGAGGAGGCCTTTCTTTCTTTAAAACAGGCCTTCTCTTCCGCTCCAGTGCTGCATCGTCCGACGGCAACAAGCAGTTCTTCCTGGAGGTGGACGCTTCTTCTTCTGGAGCCGGAGCGGTACTTACTCAAAAATCTTCATCCGGGTGGATGGTATCTTGCGGCTTCTTCTCCAAACTCTTCTCCTCTTCTGAGCGCAATTACTCCATAGGAGACCGAGAGTTATTGGCCATCAAGCTGGCATTGGAGGAGTGGCATTACCTACTCGAGGGGGCTCTTCATCCGGTAATCATTTACACTGACCACAAAAATCTGGCTTACCTCCAGCATGCCCAGAGACTTAACCCTCGCCAAGCCCGGTGGTCCTTGTTTTTTGCCCGCTTTGATTTCCTTTTACATTTTCGCCCGGCTGACAAGAACATCAAGGCGGACGCCTTGTCCCGGTCCTTCCTGGTGTCGGATCTCGAGGAGGAACCTAAACATATCATCGATCCCGCCAGAGTGATGCAGGTGGCTCCCGTGAGTCTAAATCGTCTCCCTCCTGGTAAGACGTTCGTATCAGTAACTGATCGGAAAAGAATCCTACACTGGGGTCATTCGTCTAAACTAGCTGGCCACGCTGGTCAGAGAAAGACCCTCCAGCTCATTACTCGGCATTACTGGTGGCCTACCCTGCACAAGGACGTAATAGACTTTGTTTCTGCCTGTGTCTCCTGTGCCCGCAACAAAGTTCCGAGACACCTGCCTGCCGGCCGTCTTCTTCCGCTTCCTGTACCCGCTGCCCCCTGGCAGCATAAAGCCATGGACTTCATAACAGATCTGCCCGTCTCTGCCGGTTGTACGGTCATTTGGGTGGTTGTTGACCGATTTTCCAAGATGGCTCACTTCATTCCCCTGCCAGGGCTTCCGTCTGCACCCGAGTTGGCTAAAGACTTTATCCGCCACATCTTCCGTCTTCATGGTCTGCCTCGTCACATTGTGTCGGATCGTGGGGTACAGTTCACCTCACGTTTCTGGAGAGCCACTTGTAAGTTGCTAGACGTCACCTTGGATTTCTCCTCCGCTTACCACCCGCAGTCCAATGGACAAGTCGAGCGAATCAATCAGAATCTGACCAGTTATCTTCGGCACTTCGTTAATGCCCACCATTCTGACTGGGTGGATCTCCTGCCTTGGGCCGAATTCTCTTACAACAATCACGAGAGCGAATCTTCCTCCAAATCTCCGTTTTTTGTAGTCTTCGGTCAACACCCTCGGATCCCTGTTCCTGTCTCCATCTCTGTGGACAATCCAGCTGCGGAATCTCTGGTTAACGAGTTTTCCTCCTTATGGGAGAGTACCCGGTCCGCACTCATTCTGTCATCCGAGCGCATGAAGAAACATGCTGACAAGAAACGTCTGGATCCTCCTCAATTCCGTCCTGGGGATAAGGTCTGGCTTTCGTCCAAGTATGTCCGGCTCAAGATTCCTTCCTACAAGTTAGGCCCTCGGTTCATCGGTCCTTTTGAGATCATCAGTCAGATCAACCCGGTGTCCTATAAATTGAAACTCCCGGCCAATTTGCGGATTCCTAACTCCTTCCATGTATCTCTCCTCAAACCGGTGGTACTTAACTCTTTTGTCAAGTCTACAGGTACACCTCCTGCTCCAGTGTCTGCTGAAGACGAATTTGAAGTAGAGAACATTCTGGCCACCAAAAGGGTAGGAGGAAAGACCTACTTTCTGGTGGATTGGAAGGGGTTTGGTCCTGAGGAGAGAACGTGGGAGCCTCGGGAGAACATCCATGCCCCTCTCATCCTAGCTAAATTTCTTTCTGGCCTAAAGAAGGGGGGGCCTAAAGGGGGGGTACTGTAGCGCCGGCGTCCTCTGCCAGGCAGGGACGCTGTTCCCCTGCGCCAGCGTCCTCTGCCAGGCAGGGACGTCGCTCCCCTTACCCTCACACAGCGTCCTCCTTCCGCCCTGCTGGGGCTGCGCGCTCCTTCCCTGCCACTGGGCTTAGGGCGCGCGTGCACACCCCCGCTCTTAAAGGGGCCACGCGCATCTTTCAAAAAAGGTCCCCGGCCAATGCCGGTGGACTCCACCTTATATAAAGCACCTCCTCCTTAATGGAGGTGCCCGAGCAATGTTGTTGTTGCACTGTTTAACTCTGCTTCAGCCCTCAGGGTCCGTTACCAGTTACCTGCCTGTTTCCTGCCAGTTTCCTGTCTGCTACCCGCCCGCAAGCCTGCCTGGAGGTTCGGCCGTCACATGCGGTGACCATCGGCAATTCCAGAGACTCTCGCCTGCTCACTTGGGGGCGCTCATCAGCCATCTGCCTGCAAGCCTACCTGGAGGTTCGGCCATCACCTGCGGTGTCCATCGGCTATTCCAGAGACTCTCGCCTGCTCACTTGGGGGCGCTCATCTGCCATCTGCCTGGAAGCCTACCTGGAGGTTCGGCCATCACCTGCGGTGTCCATCGGCTATTCCAGAGACTCTCGCCTGCTCACTTGGGGGCGCTCATCTGTCATCTGCCTGCTAGCCTACCGGGAGGCTCCACCATCTCAGGTCGTATATACCTGTCCATTCAGAGACTGCCCCGGCCCCTTGCCTGCCTGTTTATCCAGAGACTGCCCCGGTCACTTGCCGTGACTACCCGCCTGTTTGTCCAGAGACTGCCCCGGTCACTTGCCGTGACTACCTGCCTGTCCCTCCAGAGACTGCCTCGGTCACTTGCCGTGACTACCTGCCTGTCCCTCCAGAGACTGCCCCGGTCACTTGCCGTGACTACCTGCCTGTCCCTCCAGAGACTGCCCCGGTCACTTGCCGTGACTACCTGCCTGTCCCTCCAGAGACTGCCCCGGTCACTTGCCGTGACTACCTGCCCGTCTACCCAGAGACTGTCCCTGTCACTTGACGTGACTTCCTGTCCGTCTCCCCGGGCGCCACCCGCTCCTTTACAAGGGAAGCCTCCTTGTATAATAAAGCTCAGAGGTTCCGCCTCCCAGACCCGTTACAATGCTCTAGTATATGACGGGCCCCATATGATGCTCCAGTATATTATGGGCCCCATGGATGATGCTCCAGTGTATGATGGGCCTATATAATGCTCCATATATAATATGCACCATATGATGCTCCAGTGTATAATGTGCCCCGTATATGATAATCCAGTGTATGATGGGCCTATATAATGCTCCATATATTATTGGCCCCATATGATGCTCCAGTGTATAATGGGCCCCTTATATGATGCTCCAGTGTATGATGGGCCCCATTTATAATGCTCCAGTGTATGATGAGCCCCATATAATGCTCCAAATATAATGGTCCCCATGTATAATGCTCCATATATAATGGGCTCCATGTAATACCCCATAAATAATGAACCCCATATGATGCTCTAGTATATGATGGGCCCCATATGATGTTCCAGTATATTATGGGCCTCATGGATGATGCTCCAGTGTATGATGGGCATGGGCCTATATAATGCTCCATATATAATGGGCCTCATATGATGCTCCAGTGTATAATGGGCCCCGTATATGATGCTCCAGTGTATGATGGGCCTATATAATGCTCCATATATAATGGGCCCCATATGATGCTCCAGTGTATGATGTGCCCCATATATAATGCTCCAGTGTGTAATGGGCAATATCTATGATGCTCAAGTGTTATGATCTGCTACAAGCACTAAGGAAAGATGGGAATTCTGTCCCTACAATAGAACTAAGCTGGATCCCTACGATGTAACGGGGAACCTGATCCTGCGACCAGACCCGCTAAAGTCCTCAGCTAGTCTGAACGAAGACCTATAGTTGCGAGGGAGGAATCCCTACAAGATCTAGGGACTGGGAGAAAAGGTGGACACCTCCTAACAGAAATTGTAGCAGGGAAAAATAAAACAGAAAACAAATTACTTAGAAATCCTAAGATCAAGCAAAACTGACTGAGTAAGGCACCTAAGCACCCGGCTAGCTTAAGAGTAGGTAATACAATGAAGTCCAGCAAAGCCAGAAGGGCGGAGCCAGACTAAATAGGGAAAAAAGGTCATGTGACCAGCAAACTGAAACAAAACCTAACAAGAGGGTTCTAATATCAAGTGTATGATGGGCCCCATATATAATTCTCCAGAGTATAATGCTCCCCATATATTGCTCCAAACATTAAAAAAATGAAATACTTCCCCTCGCTGGGCACTGCTCTACTCTGTACTCCTCAGCATGACCATCTTCCAGCTCTCTGCACTGTGACTGTTCAGGCAGAGGGCGCACAGACGTGACGCCAATGCACTCTCTGACGTGAATGTCACTGTCAGGAAATGTAGAAGACCTCACAGCGGTGGAGCAGGGAGAGGTAAGTACGCTTCATAGTACACCGATGTCTCTGACAGCAAGTGAGCCCCCCCACCGGCTCAGGGCCCAGGCACTTGTCCAGGTGCGCCAGTTGCTGATGCTGGCCCTGCGGGGGTACAGCCCAGTTAGGGAGGTGGAAAAACTGGCATATGTTGAGGTGGAGACTGGACGTTCAGCAGCTGCAAATGAAGGAAATGGATAAGTCGGAGGAATCATAGAATCATAGAATGGTAGAGTTGAAAGGGACATCCTGGGTCATCTGGTCCAACCCCCTGCTCAAAGCAGAATTCACTAAATCATCCCAGACAGATGTCTGTCCAGCCTCTGTTTGAAGACTTCCATTGAATGAGAACTCACCACCTCTCGTGGCAGCCTGTTCCACTCATTGATCTCTCTAACTGTCAAAAAGTTTTTTCTAATATCTAATCTGTGTCTCCTACCATTCAGTTTCATCCCATTGCTTCTAGTCTTTCCTTGTGCAAATGAGAATAAAGATGATCCTTCTACAATGTGACCACCCTTGAGATATTTGTAGACAGCTATTATGTCTCCTCTCAGTCTTATCTTTCGCAAGCTGAACATTCCCAAATCCTGTAACCGTTTCTCATAGGGCATGGTTTGCAGACTGGTCACCCTTCTGGTCGCTCTTCTCGGAACTTGCTCCAGTTTGTTGATGTCTTTTTAAAAAAGTGGCGCCCAAAACTGGACACAGTATTCCAGATGAGGTCTGACCAAAGAGGAGTAGAGGGCAATAATGACTTCACGTGATCTAGACTGTATACATCCCAGAATTGTATTTGCCTTTTTTGCTGCTGCATCACACTGTTGACTCATGTTCAGTTGTGATCTATTAGTATACCCAAGTCTTTTTCACATGTGCTGTTGCTTAGCCATATTCTTCCCATTCTGTATACGCTTTTTTAATTTTTATTTCCCAGATGTAGTACTTTGCATTTTTCCCTGTTAAAAACCATTCTGTTAGTTGCTGCCCACTGCTCCAATTTATTTATATCTTTTTGAATCCTCTCTCTCTCTTCTCTAGTATTAGCTATCCCTCCTAGCTTTGTGTCATCAGCAAATTTAATCAGTTTACCCTCAATTCCTTCATCTAAATCACTGATAAAGATATTGAACAATACAGGGCCCAAGAAAGAGCCCTGTGGTACCCCACTTGAAACATTCTTCCAACTGGATGTACAGCCATTTACTACCACTCTTTGGGTCCTATCACTAAGCCAGTTATGAGTCCACCTAACAGTTGCCTTGTCCATTCCATACTTAGTCATTTTTTCAATAAGGATTGTGTGAGATACTTTGTCAAATGCTTTGCTGAAGTCAAGATATAATATAACTACAGCATTTCCCTGATCCACCCAGTCAGTGATTCCGTCATAGAAGGAAATCAAATTAGTCTGACATGACTTATTAGTTACAAACCCATGCTGACTCTGGTTAAGCATTTAATTTTTGTCCAGGTACTTACATACATGTTGTTTAATAATTTCTTCTGCTATCTCCTTCAGTACTCTGGGGTGTAATTCATCTGGACCTGGAGACTTGAATTCATTTATGTTAGCTAAGTTTTTCCTCACTATTTTTCTCTTTATAGATATCCTGGATTCTTTTTTTTCCCTTAATAGGACAATGAAGATCAGTTGATGTTACATTTCCTTTCTGAGAGAAAGCAGATGCAAAATAGGAAATTAAAAGTTCGGCCTTCTCAACATCCTTTCTCACCATTTCATGATTTTCATCCTGTAAAAATCCTATAGCATCTTTGACTTTTATTTTACTTTTGACATATCCCCAAAATCCTTTTTTATTGCTTTTGACTTCTCTTGCAAGCCTTAATTCATTGTCAGCTTTAGCTAATCTGATTCTTGCCCTGCAGGTTCTGCAGATATCATTATATTCTTCTTTAGATATGCCTCCCTCTTTCCATTTGATAAACATTTCTTTCTTACTTTTTAGCATGTGTTTAAGTTCTTTATTCATCCATCCTGGTTTCCTTAAATGTTTCCTACTCTTCCCTCTTTTTGGAATCGTTAATGATTGTGCTATGAGAATCTCATTTTTCAAGATTTCCCATCCTTCCTGGACATTTTTGTCCATAAGGATATCCAGCTATTGGATCCCTCCGATTCTCTTTCTGAGTCCCTTAAAATCTGCCTTTCTGAAATCTAACCTTGACGTCTGAGTCTTCACAGGTCTTCCTCCTCTAGTTATCAAAAATTCTAAAATAGCATGGTCGCTACCTCCTAAGGTCCCATCCACTCTTACCTCATCAACCATTTCCTCCCTGTTTATAAGGATTAGATCCAAGGTAGCAGATCCCCTTGATTTCTCCCCGACCTTTTGGAAGATAAAGTTGTCAGCAAAAGAGATAAGAATTTCCTTGACCTGTTAGATTTGCCTGAGAGAGATTCCCAACAAATGTCTGGATAGTTGAAATCTCCCATGACCACTATGTCATTTTTTTGGAGAACTTGGAGGAAGAGGAGGACAAAGCGAGCCATCTTGCTGTCAACCTATGTGTCATCAGGGGAAGGTGGTACAAAATCCTTTGAATCCCAGGCATGGTTAATTTTAATGAAGGTGAGATCACCAACATTTTTAGTCAACAGCCGGGTCCTTCTTTCTGTCAGGATTGATCCAGCAGCACTGAAGACTCTTTCTGATAGCACACTACCAGCAGGGCAAGCGAGCTCCTGTAAGGCATATTGTGCCAATTCAGGCCAGGTGTCCAGTTTACAGGCCCAGTAGTCAAAGGGGAATGAACTGTGAGGGAGAACATCAATAGGGGAGGAGAGGTAATTTTGAACCATAGTTGACAAAATGCTGTCTCCTGTCTGTTGCAATCGATTCAGTATTAACAGTCATGTGAGCGGTACTCAAGAAATCAGTCCACAACATGGTCATGAAACCCATGTCTCCAATGCCAATTCGGATGTGTGCACCACGAACATCTCTTCCATGTTGCTCAGTACGGCTCGTGGTAGAACCTGCACCGCTGCTGTGTGCTGGGAATGCCACTAACAAACGGTTTACCAGAGTTGCTTGTTTGTTCGCCAATATTAGCTCTAAGTTCTCCTGTGGCATGATGTTCTGTAATTTGCCTTTATAGCGTGGATTGAGGATGCTGGCCAACCAGTAGTCGTCATCCTTCATAATTTTGGCAATGCGGGGATCCCTTTTTAGGATCCTCAAGACATAATCACCACTGCCAGTGGTGGGTGGAGGAGCACTTTCTGCCAAATCCACATCCCTCCAGTCGCGCACAAACTCTGTACCTGACCTTGGCAAGCCAGCATTTTCTCTTGCCCCTGAGAAGCAAACACCTCCCCTAAATAATCATCCCCCTCATTCTCCTCCTCTTCCTCTTCTTCCTCCACCTCGTCCAGGACAGTTCCCTGAGCAGACAATGGCTGACTGTCATCAAGGCTTCCCTCCTCCTCCTCAGCTGTACACGCCTGATCCTTAATGTGCGTCAAAGTTTGCATGAGTGGGATGCTCATGCTTACAATGGCGTCGTCTGCGCTTACCAGCCGTGTGTATTCCTCAAAACACTGAAGGAATTTATAGAGGTCTTTCAGCTTTGACCACTGCACACCCGACAACTCGATGTCTGCCCTCAAACTGCCTGCCCTTGTATGCTCCCACAAATGCATTCAGCCAGACTCTGTTCGCACAGCCTCTCAACCATGTGCATGGTGGAGTTCCACCTCGTTGCAACGTCTATGATTAGTCGGTGCTTGGGGAGGTGGAGCGATTGCTGCAGCCTCTGCATACGACTGGAGCCTACGGGCGAGCGACGGATGTGTGAGCACAGTCTTCGCACCTTATGGAGCAGGGCTGTTAACTCCGGATAATTATTTATGAAGCACTGCATCACCAGGTTCAAGATGTGAGCCAGGCAAGGTATGTGTCAGTTATCACTGACTTCCATGCCTGGCTCAAGATGTGGACTGCCCAGCCATGACTCAGTTTCTCGCTGCAAGTAGTTGGCCAGTACCTCCGCGGTGTGTCTGTTGTCGCCCAAAGACATCATCTTTAAAACAGTCTGCTGACGCTTACCACTAGCTGTTCGATAGTGGGACACTTCCTGTTCAACACTGGCAGCTGCGGATGGAGAACTCATGACTGGGCTCTGTTGATGAGCTTTCGCTTCTGGAGGAGGTGGAAGGTCAAACGCCTACAGCTAACTGTTGCCTATACCGTGGGCTAGGCAGCACTGTCCCACCGCCGCTGTCCCCTGTGGAGCCTGCATCCACCACATTAACCCAGTGCGCAGTGATGGACACGTAACGACCCTTGCCATGCCTACTGGCCCATGCATCTGTTGTGAGGTGCACTTTTCCACTCACTGATTGTTTGAGTGCATGGACAATGCGGTCTTTCACATGCAGGTGGAGGGCAGGGATGGCTTTTCTAGAAAAGAAGTGCCAACTAGGTAGGTCATAGCATGGGACAGCATAGGCCATGAGCTCTCGGAACGCTGCGCTTTCAACCAAACAGAAAGGCATCATCTCTAATGAGATCAGTTTGGCAATGTAGGCGTTCAAAGCCAGTGTACGCGGATGAGAGGATGAGTACTTTCTTGTCCTACTCAGAGTGTCTGATAGGGTGAGCTGGACTTGAGAGCTGCATATAGGTGAACTATTGGTGGACATGGCGGACTGAGAGTGGGTTGGTGATGGTGATGGTGGCGGTGGTGGTGATGGCTTAGATTCAGTCTTTAGTTGGAAAAACGTTGTAAATCCCTGACTGCTTTGGCCTTGCGATGACACCTCAACATTTTCTGCTGGTTGTGTGCTAACCGCTGGGCTTACCATCTGGCCAAGCTGTCTTGCAACTCTTTTTGTTTTTTAACACGTTTTTGGACTGCTACGGGCCTGCTAGATAACCGCAGCTGCTAGATAACCGCAGCTGCGATGTCGATGCCTGCTGCGGATCCTCCTCCTCTTCTGAGCTATTGCCAGCGCCACCCTCTTCCCCCAATGGATGCCAATCCGGATCAAGAACTGGTCATCCATCAGCTCCTCTACAATTTCATCTGCACCTTCCTCTGTGTCACCATGTAAGGTGGTAGAGTATGTGGGAAGGGGCACCTGAGTTTCATCAGGGTCAGAATCTGGCTCAGTAGACTGCGAAGGCAATGCAGTGCTCTGGGTGAATGTACCAGCAGAATCATATAGCAGTGGCTGTGCATCAGTGCACTCCATGTAATATTCATCTTGGACTGGGGAATTCAGGATTTCACTTGATAACCCAGGCAAGGTATGTGAAAAGAGCTCCAGGGAGTAGTCTGAAGTGTGGCCTATCGCATCCTTCACTTTTCTTGGGGGTGAAGGACAAAAGGAAAGGTGTCATTCCTGACCAGGAGCCTGCACTGACAACTCAGTGCTTGCAGTTTTTGAAAGTTCAGAAGAGGAGGCGATAGAGCTGGAGGCTGTTTTGGCAATGTAAGCTAAAACCTGTTCTTGATGCTCTGGCTTTAACCCCTTTCTGCCATCAGACGTACTATTCCGTCCATAAAACCCGTGCCATTCTGCCCATGGACGGAATAGTACATCATAGGCGATCATCTGCGCTCCCGGGGGGAGCGCAGCTAATCGCCGCCGGGTGTCAGCTGATTATCATAGCTGACACCCGGGACTGTGTGTCAGGAGCGGTCACGGACTGCTCCCG